>CM031874.1:4690233-5082958 GCA_018697195.1 Certhia americana | reverse complement strand
AGACACCTGCATGTCCATCCCTGACCTGCCAGGGCTACCAGACACCTGCCAGGGCCATCCCTGACCTGCTATGGCCATCCCTGACACCTGCCAAGGCCACCAGACACCTTTATGGCCATCCCTGACCTTCCAGGGCTACCAGACACTTGCCAGGGCCATCCCTCCCCTGCCAGGGTGACCCAGTAATTGCTGATTAACACATCCATGACTGCTGCATCTCCTCACTGGGGTGTTACAGTGACAAAGCAGTCCCCTAAGGAAGATTTGCTAAACTGAAATGCACTATATCACCGAGTGTCTGCAGTCCCCAGCAGTGACAAGTGTGTCCCAGAGTGCAGAGCGTCACTTATGTCAACACTGAAGCCAACATGTTCTTCTTCCTCTCTCCGTTTCCAAATGTGCCATAATATTTACTGCTACAATATCTTTCCCCATCAACCCTTTAACTATCTCCTATGGAGTCTAATTAAAATGAAGTATTGCAACACACAATCAACACTTGCACAGTACTGATGGAAACTTGCAGATGGTATTAGGAAGAAAATAGCTCCTCAGCTCTGATTAACATTGAAAGCTTAAAGAAGTTCCTCTATTTTCCACGTTGTATGTCAAGCTGAACATTTTGACAATAGGAAAGTTGCACTGCTTCATCTACACTTTAATTACATCAGTAACACTTCACACTTAAACACCAGTGCTTAGAATGAGGCAATAATTAGGTGATTCCTCCTCTTTCATCTGCTACTTCAGCCTCAACCACACTGAACACAGGAACCATCTTCACATTTCAGTTTTAGATGGCAATTTCAGTATATAAATAAGTATTTGCACAGTGTCTATATGAATTTGACAGTAATTCTCTGAGAAAGCAGAGGTTAGAAATGCAACTGAAGTGAACTGCAATATCTGGGGTTTGGATCCTCTCCTCCAGGTTTTAAGGCAATGACAAAACAATGATCTTAAACTATTTAATGCCTCTTTGTGTGTTCAGAATCACAGAATGGTTTGGGTTGGAAGTGATCTCAAAGACCATCTCATTCCACCCCCCTGCCATGGGCAGGGACACTCTCCACTGTCCCAGGCTGCTCCAAGCTCCTGTCCAACCTGGCCTTAGACACTGCCAGGGAAGAATTTCTTCCTAGCATCTAGTCTAAACCTGCTGTCTTTCAGTTTAAAACCAGTCCTGTCACTCTCTGTCCATATAAAAATGTCCAGCTTTCCCCCTGTGAGAATCCCCAAGTGCTTCTCCCAGTCTGTGCTCAGAGCAGTTGGTTACTGTTAGATCAGAGCCTGTGAGCTGTGACACAGGTCAGGTTCCCAGAGCACAAACACACAGGGTGCCAGATTCTGAGGGAGACAATACAGACACACACAAAACAAACACCAGTTCCTCTATGCCAGGTACTGCAGGGACAAAATGTCACCAACTTACATTATTATAAAAATGTAAGATGGGATAAAACATTAGATGGGATAAAATAATGAAGCCCTCCCCAAAGCTGCTTCTAGAGCAAGTGACCTGACTTAGCTTTATAATTGCCACACATTTTACTTGGAGGTTACTTCCCTCTCCTTACAAACAGCTTTTCAAATATGTATCTTCAGGCAATTTTCCCCCACAGTGAAGAAATTATGTCTAAGGAATGATATAATGACTGAGTTAGTGTTTGAAAATGGCTTGTTTAACTCACCAGGCAAGTTTCTAAAAACATTAATTAAAACCCAAAAGTCTTACCCAGACAACACAATTTATAAGATGAAAAAAATCCTATTCCACAGTGCCTCATCCTCCTAGGACAATTCCTAGAATCTGAAGGCAGCAGGATTCACTACCCACTTGACACACCAGTCCAAAGCAAGCAGGCACTCGACAGCTGAAAGCTGGAACAGCACTTAGAGGAAACAGAGATCTGAGACTGTGCTTTGAGGGAGGAGAAGCTGAGCTCTTATTCCCACAGGACTGAGCACCAGCTCAGCTCTGAAATTCAAATACTGCTTTCTTACCAGATGAGAGATAAGAAAATTTAAAGAAAATAAAGGAAACAGAAGTGAGGGATTATAATGTAAAAGTTGAACAGCACTCAACCCAGCATTGCTATATCCACAGTGATCTTGACAGCATTCCCAACATCCAGTGCTGCTCCCCTCTAAATTGAACTGTGCACATTAAAACCTCCAAAACCCACCATACACCAACAAACAGGCTGCCAAAGAGCAGTGATTGCAGCAAGTCCTGTCAGACCTCCCCTCGTGGATGTCTCTAGTGTGGTGCATGCTCAGCAGTGTAGGACATGTAAAGCTCTGCACATCACACAGACTGGCACAGATCCTGAGGCTCCCACGCTTCTCTTCCAGCAGACAACACAGAGCAGGGCTCCCTAGATAGTCTAGAGTGGTATTTTAGTGTAAGCAAAGCTAAAATTACAGCGAGCTGTATAATTTGGTGGGTACCTCTGAAAGAAACCCAGAAAGCTCAGAGGAATTGAGCTAAGTGTGATCAGAAGGAGCCACAGTGCTGTGTGTTTCCTGCGGCTGCAAAGGCGTTCCTGGTACTCCATGGGGACCTCTGGAAGAGGCAACAGAGCTTCTTCCACCTCCCCTGCAGCACAGCAAGGAGAGTAAATGCAGGCAGTGAGGGCAGCTTCTTTCTCAGCAGCTTTCTGAGGCTGGAGAAAGCACTTCCAGCCAGGAGCTCAGCCAGCCTCAAAGCTCTGGCTCCACATTCCACTCTCTGTTGACTGTCTTGTAGCTGGGCATGAGGAAGAACAAGGAACAGATCTCACAGAGTTGTTTTGGCAACCTGCCCCCAGCTTCCCCTCCTTGATGCCCCAAGCAGACACAGATCCACCACACAGCTAAAAGAAATTCCCATTTTCCTGTGCCAAGGTCTCACAGGAAAAGCTGTCAGCTTTGCCACTCCAGAAAGGTTTTCCATCCTGGGGAGGAGTGATGCAGCAGACAGGAGAACAGACAGCAGCCTGGAAGCAGGGGTCATTGCCTGTAGGTTTGCATGAAGAATGAATGAGTGATTTGTGCCTGACACTCACTCATAAAAGGAAAAGAAAGAGGAAGGTTTGAAAACACAAGAAGAACCGGACCATAATTCATGAGAGTCCACGAATACAGTGTGGGGAAAGAGGGATTCTCTTCTCACTCAGGGATTTTGAGTTCTTTGGACCAACAGCACTGTAACTCTCGTAAACATCTCAAAAGATGAGCAGGAAGGATTTTTAAGGATAGACCTGTCAACTCAGTCTGGGAATCACTCAGCTTTGCTGCCCAAAACGTGACCACGTCACTGCTGTTTCTGTGCTCTGAATACACAAGAAGGAAACCTGCAGTGGTGGGAAGGGCCCCAGAGCATCTCCCGGTGTCCTGTGCTCTCAGGAGGGAACAGATGGAGTGCTGCAGGCTACAGTTTGCTACCGCAGCCCAGCTCCTCCAAGGAAGACAAATTTGAAGGAAATGCTGAAGGTGATATACCACTAGAACCCTGGTCCTTAACCCTGGGGACAACCCAAGGTAGGAGTGGTTTCATAAAGTCTTAAAGGTGTTTGCAGTTAAAAGCATTTCTGTCACATTCAAGAACATGATCAGAGGCAATGCCATTGCATTGCTCATGTGCAAATCTCTGCTTCTGTGTGCAAGGGTTTGTCCTGTGCTGAATACAAGGGATTTCTGCAGGATGGTTGTAAGTCTGTAACTCAGGCAGCAATTTAATCCCATCCTGCTTTTCTCACATAACCTCTGGAGGATAACCTCTTCTTAGAGTTATTTACCTCTAGTGGGGTCACCCAAACACATCTGTCTGGGTAAAGGGAAGAACTGTTAAGATTTGCTGACAGCTGAAAAGATCTGAGCAATCCAGCAGGAAAGGGTTGAAAGGATAAAAAACAATTGTGTCAAGGGGGATGGTTAACAGGGGATGGGTGCTGCAGTGAGGAAAATACAACCCTTAGGGAGGAAAATCTGTTTTACAGGCACCAGGAGTTGCAGAGCTGAGTCACAGGACTCCAGCATGGCTTAGGCTGGAAGGGACCTTAACATTCATCTCACTCCAACCCCCTGCCATGGTGGGGACACCTTCTATAAAGCAACTCTGAATTGTTTGTGAGATCCTTTTTGGTACTATGAATGAGGGAAGTGTGCTGGGAAAAAAAACAAACCTCTCTACATGTTCTTCCAAATATTGCTGTTTGTGAAGGCTGAGTACTCTGGCAAAATTTAAATGAAGACTCATCCCTATCCCACCAACCTCATCAAGTGATGTCTTCACAGGACAGAACTTTTGAGCAGAAAATTCCATTTTTGCACAAAAACTTTGTCCAACATGGCTGTGTCACAGGCATGAACCTTCAGTTATCTTTGGTGGACAAAGTTTACATTGCACAGAACATATATAGATTTTAATAATTATCTTGCTATTGAAAAATTGAGATCCAGGTATATTCTGAGTTCCTACAACTCCTCTTGTTTCCCCTTAATTTCATCAACTAAGTGGAACAAATGCTGGGGGACAGTTGTGGAGGACAAGCCTTTAGACAGCTGCCATGAAAAACCAAAGTTTGTGCCCCCTCTAAAGATAAAAAAAGGGATTCTGTGCCAGACACACTCTAGATTCTTCATGGCAGACATGACCCTGACAAGCTGAACAAATATGAATAAATAAAAGCCCACCAGAGTTCCATCAGTGTGTGGACAAAGCTCTCGGACGCCAATTCACATTGAAATTTTTGGGGTTTTTTGGTGGCTGGGAGTATCCAAGGCCAGGCTGGATGGAGCTTGGATTACCCTGGGACAGTGGAAGGTGTCCCTGCCTATGACAGGGCATGGAACAAGATGAGCTTTAAGGTCCCTTCCAACCCAAACCATCCTGTAATAAATAAGGCAAAAGGTGGATATTTCAGAGCCCTGTGTTGCCTCTGCTGTGGAGGTGGCCCCAGGACCTGACTGCTGCTGAAATATTGTGGTTTAAGAGCTAACATATGACACATTTCTTTATTGCTCACAATTAAGGTGATGCAGTGCAAACATTTTAGCCCAAATTGCTCTAACCAGAAAAAAAAACCCCACAAAAACCAGACCTCTTTCCCCGAACAAAGAAACCCAACAGCACTAAAGCAATTTAGAAAGGAAAACACACACCCCAACAAACAGCGCTGCTTGAAAAGAATTTGAGAGGTTTTGCTGCAGAATAAAAACACCCCACCTCTTGTTTTTTTTTTGTTTTTTTTCAATATTCTGACATCGTACCTTTAATGATGTTACCTTTGCTTAACACACCTGGAGCACAGACAATGCTCTGCCCTCCCCTCTCTCGGTAACCAGAACTTGCTTTTAAAAACTCTCGGTATTTCACTGCCAAGGAACACCCCTGGGACAGAGAAAAGGCCAAATAACAAGCAGATAATGATCGTGCATTCAGCACACAGGTACATTCCTACAGCCTAAAGAGGACTTTAACAAGGCAATCTTACTTTTAGCACAGGCCACCGCTGTCAGGTTTGGAGATTATTTCTTATTATAAGCAAGAGCATCTTTTACACTGGGACAGGCAGAGACAAATAGGGACAAACTATCGCTCACACAAATTAATTAACCAAGTCTGAAACCCCAGAAGTGCTGACACCAACCTGTGAGCCTCAATCCCAAGAGTGCCAGTGGAGAATTCTATATAAATGCCTGATGGGTTGCAGCATAACACACCGAGAGAATATGAAGCACCTGTTTGCACAGAGTCTGCTTCCAACTCTTTTATGCTGAGCTATTTGCTTCTGCTTGAAAATAAGTAAATATTTGCTCTGCTGTGCCAGCTGGATCAGGGGAAAGCTCTGAATTGCCTCTCCTAGGCAGGAGAAGGCTGGCAGAAAGTGCCTATCTGGAGTTCGCATTCACAACATTATTGGAAGCAACAAGCATTGAAAACAGCTTCAGAACAGAAATGGGAACAACAAAAGTCGATACAAAATTCAGTTTCACTCTGCAGATTTTATGTCAGGTACTGCAAAGTTCGTCTTTTAACTCTGTGGTTCCTGTTTCCTTAGAAGAGCAGGACAAAAACCACAATCAGAAAAGTTGAGTTTTCACAAAGGAAAGGGAAGTTTTATACCTGAAACTTGTATGAGTGCCTTGTCTGATTTTGAAGGAAAAAATAATGTACACACTGAGATGTGATGGGAATCACTGTTTACAAGAAACTTATCACCTGAAACCTCTTCCATCACCACAGAGAAATTCTAGAATAAATTTCAGCACTTCAGACCTGGATTTTAATCTATGGGACCTAACAGACAACAAGTCAAAAGACATTTATGCAATCTAAGAGCAGCAACTGCTTTGTCTGAGCTGCCATAAGGCAGTTTTAATTCCATATGAAATAAAAACCCATCACAGCTCTAGAATTGCTTCCAGGGATATTTTTTTCAATGAAATAGGATTCTTTCTGTCCAGGAAAACAGAATCCCGTGGATCTTTATACAGAGGAATGTGTTATGAATGTAAACAAACACTATACCAAAGGGACCTCTAGAACAGCAACTGGAAAGATTTATTCCTATAATAGGTTAAAAAAAAATCCATCTCAAGGGGATAAAACAAACTGTGAAGAACTGTATTTCTACAAATACAGAAGTTCATACATAGCGCTGCCTTTGGGGCAGCATTCCTTGTCTTATTCAGCATCCCACTCCTCTGCCTCAGTCCCTCCTCTGTTAAAACAGCCAACTTCATGCCACCTGTTTATCTTCTTATTAAAAATGTTATTAAATACAGTTATCACTTGAAAGCTTTATCTTCCAAGTGGTGGAGTTCCTTGATATATAATCTAATCTTCTAGGCTCACCAAAGATTTTCGTCAAACTTCATTAGTGGACAAATCAATTTCTGGTGGTTTGGATCTATTTGTAAGACCTACTTCCCTCTTGTTTTTTTTTTTTTTTTTTTTTTTTTTTTTTTTTTTTTTTTTTTTTTTTGTTTTCTTCTCTAGGGACTGCTAGAAAACATCTCCAAGTGCCACAGGGAGGAAATGATGATGTTCAGGCTTTCAGATTTTGTTATCTTGTGAGTTGCGAGTCTCACTTTCAACCCCCTTCTGATGGTCTGTGCACCAAGACTTGAGTTTAATAATTTGAAGGATTATTGGCAGCTGAAATGAGGATTTGTGGATCTTGAGCAAAATACATTGTAATAACAACTGTCAGGCTGATTTGGATGCTCAGGCTTCTAAGTCTCCCCAGCAATATTGGAATACTTTGATGCAGTCACAGCTATGGTTTGTACTTCAGTATTATTTCTTAAATTCATAAAATATTCCACTGCTTCACATTAAAAAAAACAAACAAAAAAACCCCAACAAAAACTAAAGAAAACCTAAATAAATAAAAGCCCAAAGCTTCTAAGCTTTTAGCTTATGAAACTAAAAAGCAAAAATAAATTAAAAGGAGTTGAAAGCACTTCCTTTTCCTCACTGCGCTCAGTTGCGTAACAAATGATCAAAAGGGTGGCTAAGTGTAAAAACCCCAATCCAGTCCCATGGCCTGGGCAATCAGCTGGATCACAGATCCACAGCCTGGGAAGGTTGGGAGTCTTTGCTTTCCACTTGGGTAATGGGAACTGTGAAGGATCCCAGAACTCCCCAAAGGGGAATGAGAGCTCTGCTCTTGCTTTGTCACGTTCAGGTACTGCCTTTAACAGGTGGCAGAAATGCTCATGAACAGAACAGCTGGTTAAAAATGACTTTTAAAATTCCATTTTCAAGCTCAAACAATATGAAAATGCAACGTGGTCGTGCAGACAGACAGACACACCATTGCAAACCGGGTTTTGCACTCTCATGCTCCATCTGCTGGTTCTGAAACACGATTTAAGACACCAACCCACTTTTTCCTTTTTGTCCCCCAGCTGTGCAAAACCCCTGCTCATCTGGATCAGTTGCCAAGTGTTAAACAAGAAGTCATGTTCATCTCAACATTTCAGAGTACACTGGGGAAAAATAAAAAGGTAAAATATTTATGACAAAATGTAAAACAGCTAAACATGTAAGGAAGAAAACTGTTCCTAAATGTTGTGCAAATGCCTCAGGGTTAAAAGCCTTAGCATGGTAAAAATGTAGTGCTCTCTTCCATTTTACCTCTGCCTGCCTTTTGTACTCTATGTTAAAGCATCCATGAAAGCCAATTAATGTGCATTTTATTCTTTGAAACGTTTAAAATTGGCCACTTTCAGCGTATAAAGTCTCAGCATCTCTTATTATTTGAGTGCTTTTCAATGGAGACTTGTGTGTATTAAAAACACGTTTGAAAATTAAAGTCATTTATGTTTCAGCTGCCTTTGGAAAAGCAACAAGACAAACACAAGCAGGAAGCAGCACTTGTCCCAGGACAAAGGTGGAATCGTGACTATGCAAAGCCTGAATGGATGCCTTGCAAGGATGGGTCTGTCATTGATTCCCGGGATGAGTTATGGCACAGAGGAGGCACAGCCACCTCCCTCAGGTCCTTCTGAGCCCCAGTTAAATGGGGAACACATCCACAGCATCCTCCTTCCCCAGCTTCCTCCCACTGACTGGGCTTTTCACACTCGGATAAAGCCACAGCTGGAAGCGATCATCTCGTGCACCCTCAGAAAGCCAACAGAGGCAGTAATAACATGCTAATAAAGGATGAGGTTTTCTGAAAGATGCCTCTTAACGGAAGACTAAAAGACACCATGCAATTTAAATAAAATTGCTTTTAGCAGGGGACTGAGAGACAATTGAGGAAAAACGCTCGGCCCGTTTTGGCAAATGGTGGGGCAGATTTTCAGGGGGTGTAAAATGCTGACTTGGGCAAAGCAGTGCCAGGTTTGCATGAGCTAAGGAGTCACATTTTTAGGCCCACACTGGAGAAACCCTTGAATTGAGAATGCTGAAATGAAGCTGCACAAGCAGGCAGGGAAAAAGTTATTAACACATCAAATATCTGCTTATATTGCTTCCCTCCCTGTACAATTTTGTTAAGCGAACTAAAAAGAGGAATCACACAATTATCCAAAAGCACACAAGAAAACTCAACCACCATTGTGTTGTGCACAAAGAGCCCAACTCCCTGATTAACCCAGGCTGGCTGAGTAGCACAGCAGCTGAGGCAATTTTGGTCTGGTTCCTCTGGGCACCACCTGTGTCCAAACTCCAGTTCTGAGTATCTGGAATCATTCACGTGGGCCTGTCCCATCAGCGAGCTCACACAGAGCCTTCATGTGTGCCCAGCACATTCAGACAGAATCACAGAGGTTGGAAAAGACCCCCAAGTTCATCAGCCTGTGACCAATCCCCACCGTGACCCCCAGAGCACTGAGTGCCACAGCCAGGTGTTCCTTGGACACCTCCAGGGCTGGGGGCTCCACCACTCCTTGGTCAGCCACATCCAATATTCAAACATCCTTTCTGTGAAGAAATCCCTCCTATGTCCAACCTGTCCCTCCCCTGGCCCAGCCTGAGGCTGTTTCCTCTCCTCCTGTCCCTGTTCCCTGGAGCAGATCCCAGTCCTCCCCTGGCTGTCCCCTCCTGGCAGGGAGTTGTGCAGAGCCACAAGGGCCTCCCTGAGCCTCCTTGGCTCCAGCCTGAGCCCCTTTCCAACTCCCTCAGCCCCTTCTGGGTCTCCAGCCCATTCCCCAGCTCCATTCCCTTCCCTGGACACTCTTAAGCACCTCAAGCTGCACAAATACACCCTTGAAAAACTGCCCCAAAAATCTGCTGGTTTGTATTCCCTCCAAATTTGATTTCAAACCCACTTTTCCCTAAGAAGAGCAGTGTGCACACAGCAGATGTTCAGCTGCCTCACATCTATAACACCACAAAGTCAAGCCGTGCTCGAGGATTTTTCTGAGTCCAACAGAACAGAATGAGGTTTTATTGGTTTTGGTTGAGGCTTTTTTGTTTTGTTTTTTCCTCTCTCCTTTTCTATTTTTGCCTCTTCAGATTAAGAACAGCTGTTTGGGAGGAAGCCTGGACAGAACTCAGGAGACAAGAAACATCAAAAAGAACAGTGTCCTAAATTCAGCTGGTATGAAAACAAGCTGGGAAGGTTCACTTCTTTTGGGAGAAGTTGTGAAATCTCACCATTGGTGAGAACAGTTCTTGGCATAAGAGCCTTATGCCTTTCTGGAAGTTGTCATCTTTCTGACCAGCCTGCCCACTCCAAAAATAATGTTAAATTCAAACTACATTCTGAAAACATATTAAATTAAACAGCAACAGCACCAGGCAGAAACAGTGTGATGTGGAAACTAATAACTAGACTTCCTCCTAATAAATAAAAATAAAAATAAAAATAAAACATTTCTGGATAACAAACCGCCTTTGCAGATAAAAAGTAAATCCCTAGAATTTAAATCCATCGGGAGCAAAATCCCTCTGGGGGAAAAAAAAAAAAAATCCAGACCACAGCACTATTGTGGCTGGATTTATATTCAGAACTGTATTTATGCAGACTAAGATAAGGGCAATCAATCCCCAGGCCTCAGGACAAAAAGCTGATCTTCTGCAAGGATCAGGATAAAGAAAATTCCTCACCATATGTCCCATGGTTAAAGGCAATAGGAAGTATGCTTTGGGAGACTTAGGAATGTTTGGGGATTGGTCAGTGCTGGAAACAAGTATCAGATTTATGGCACACAGACACGCTCCAGCAGAAAATATCACAGCCTTGCCTCTGCATGTTCCTACTTTCCCACACATGGAATTGAGAGCCTGAGCTCTGGATGGATCACAGCCTCACACCAAAGCAAGGATCCTGTCAGCTCCAACAATCTGCCTTTCCAGGAGTCCTGGAATCCCTCAGTCACTCCGAATGCACCAAAGCACTCTGTTCCCCTTTCACCACTCAATCCCCTCCCAGGTTCCTCCTGTCCCATACAGGCTGTCACTGTAGTTCTGTCTCAGACAACAGAGCTGCTCCTTCTCCCAGTTCTTTCCCAGTAAATAATTCGCAGATTCAATCCAGCCTCTATTCTTTGAAAGCTTTCTTCCCAGGGCAACCACGTTGCTACAACTAACAGCCATAGCTTGGTCCTGATGGCTCCTCAAAGAGACACTTTCTGCCTGGAACCCCTCTGTGTGTGAAACCAGCTGTAACTTGAAGAGAAACCAGAAATACATTTGTCACCAAGAAATACATCACCTTTTCTTTTTTTTCCCCACATTTTCACTTGAAAATCAAAGGGTAGGTGCTTTCTTTCTACTCTGACAAAAAAAAATAAATGATGAGGGGGAAAGAATAAAGCAGAAATCAAGATGTATTTATCTATTTAATCAATTTTTCAGGGAAGAATCATCATCTTGCATGCAAAGGGATTTAATCCGTTAGGATGAAGCCTCTATCTTTCAGCAATGCTACCAGGCTGTTTCCAAGCACAAACTGGGGATCAAGGATCAAAATGAAGGAATATTGTATTTCTGTAACTCTAATCCCTCTGCCTGACATGCCAAAGGCTATTTGAGGTGGAATGAAATCAGAGCTTCAATCATCATGGTAGGGAATGGCCCTGAAATGGGCACCAGTCTCACAGGCTTTGGGGGATCCACAGACCCAAACTCAGACTTGAGGCTGTGCCATTCCCGAGGCTGCCAGAGCTCCAGGAGCCTTTGGACAGCCCTACCAGGGATGCCCAGGGTGGGGCTGTTGGGGTGTGTGTGCAGGGCCAGGAGCTGTGCTCCATGATCCTGTGAGCCTCTTCCAGCTCAGGGATATTCTAGAATTCTATGATAAATTTTTCCTTCATTTGCTAAAAAAGCCTCTATTTCCCCCACCCTTTCCATTTAAAGTTACAGGAGACTGGAGCCAAGAGTTAAAATTTAATATTAAATAGGGGAAATGAATGTGTCTTTCAGCACAAGGCTTAGAGAAGCTCCAAGTTAAATTAGTCTGTGAGTCAGTGATTTCAATAATACCAAAAATCAGTTGTACAGAACACTCTTTCAAATCACTTGATATGCCTTTTGTGCAGTGCTTTGACTCATAGATCTGAGTTTTAATTTTTTTTATTATAAGCTTGAGGAAAAAAAAAATGAAGGCAGCAGTATAGTAACCTTGAATCATGTTTTTCAACATTAACATGTGGAAGTTTCCTATTTAATGGGAGATATCAACTTAAAATTAAACCAGAAATAAGTGTTTCTGAACTCATACTGAGTGCACATGTTTGTGGTTGTTCAATTCATACATTTCATAACAGTGTGCAAATGCTTTCTTTTTCTAACACCTGCAATAAAGAAAAACCCAGAAATATCTATAAAATTTGGAACTATTCTCTTAAACCAACAGAAAATGGCAAAAACTGCTTACTACAGATAAACTTCATTGCATTTCATGGCAACAGAGTCACCTATTAACAAACACCAGAAGAAAAGTTTTTCCAACTACTTGGCAGCAGGATATCAAACTGGGAATGCTCAGATCATCTGCATTTGTATCAGCCACTGTATCAGGACTATTTTAAAAAGGAGTATCAAATTCAGCCCCATCATCCAAGACTAACTTTTATTTCCCTAGGCCTACACCAAAAATTGAGTATTGATCTTGACAACTGCTCCTTTTTGCAGGAGCTAAATCACCTTGTGCTGATTAAGGCAGCTCCAGCAGTTTATCTGAAGGGAGAGGCAGTGTCTGAGCCGTGGGGATTTTTCATACCAGGACAAACTTCCTATGATCACAAGCCTGCTCCATGAGGAATCGTTGCCATGTGTTTTCTGAGGGGAGATGATGGGGTTCCTCAGGACTTTTCCTCCCCTCCCATTCCTTACCAAACAATCCTCCTGTCAGACTGAACACCTTCCTTCTTCCAAACCACACGGTTATAAATCTATCCCCATTTTACAAGTCGTTTTACTGCCTGTCATCATCATCCACCAACAATTCCAACAACAACATCCAATTCAAGGTTTCATTCTGATTTCTTTTTTTCTTTTAGTGTTAGTTAATAAAGTTTAATGCCTTTTAAGTTTAAGCCTGCTTTGCTCTTGATTGGGAAATTTCAAATTGGCAAACCAAAACTGAGATATAAAATTGGTGTTTCTGTCCGGTTTCAAACTGAAACCTCTGACACAAATTGGTGCGTTGGCTGCCAAATTATAAAGTTATCAAGGCTGGAAAAGCCTTCTAAGATCAGAGTTCAACCATTCACTCAACACCACCATGTTCAGCACTAAACCATGTTCACATCCACACACCTTTTGAACACACCCAGGGATGGCTGGCTGCCCTGAGCAGCCTGTTCCAGTGTCTGACAACCCTTTCAGTAAGGAATTTTTTTTTCTAATATCCAATTTAAACCTCCCCTAACACAATCTCAGGCTGCTTCCTCTTCTTCTGCCACTTGTTTCCTGGGAGCAGAGCCTTATCCCCACCTGGCCACTCTCCCTTTACAGGGAGTTTTAGAGGGAGAAGGTTCCCCTGGGGCTGCCTTTCTTTAATCTCAACAGCTAATAAAGATCAGACAATGTTCTAATGAAGTTAAGGGAAGCAAATTTTCAAGGCAGCTTTTCCAGACAGCATTTTAATCAGGAATAAGTATTGACCATAAAGAATGTATTTACTTTGTGCCTTTATTCATTCATATCCCTATATTCATTTTAAAATTATTCTTGGGACTTGTTTTTCATAGGAGTTTGCCCCACTAGAAGCAAACGGTTTTCAGATGAAGTTCCCTGCATGATGATGACCTCAAAACCAAACTTTTCCCTTTTTTACATCCACCAGAGCTAAAAACAACTTTTCCCCTAGTCTGCCGTTCTGTGGAAACTGAAGAAAGAAAAGAAAAGGAGGAAAAAAAAAAAAAAAAAGCAGAGGAATAGTCAATAAGCACAGAGAAGAAAATAAGCCTCCAGCTTCCCAAAGCACACTCTTGTGAACAAAGGCCATGGAACAAGGGCTTTAAAAGCTCTGTTTATCTACAGAGGATGGCTAAAAAGGCCCCACACTTAGAGAACCAGTGCTGAATACTAGGCACTATTGGGAACTGTGTTCAAACACTTTATTCTAATCCTGTTATCTCCTCAACTTATTATTTTGGGGATAAACACTAATGTTTTATATCTACCTTTTCTTTATCCAACCTTCAACCCCATGTCTGGTCTTAACCTTAAACAATTTCTCTTTTCCCCATTCCCTGCTGAGCAACTCTTCCCTCTGACTGGCATTTTACTGGTCTCAAGGTCATTTCATCTTTTCCTGTCCCAAGTCAGGAACTATCACAGTCCCTGAAAAAAGCAAATTCAAATCCAACACATGCAACAAACAAATCATTTGTACAGGGTTTGCCATATTTTCTGGAAGTTGGCTTTTCCATGAAGAAGGTACGCTGTGATTTAATTTTCAGTATTATTTCTATAGATCAAATATTAATTAAGTCTTGCTGTCCTGTAGAACACCAAAAGTATCACCAGTGGGGTAACACACCTGGGTACACACTGCTAAGAGAAATTTAGATAATACCCAATTTAATAAATCTTGTTTATGCTCATTTAGAGCATGACCTTCCATAATTACCTTATGGGGTTTATCTAATTAAAGAAAACCTTTCAAGTCTATAAACACCTTGCATTCAGTGTGATCAAAATTTGAAGCTAATGAATGATTTTGGTAGGAGTTGTCATGATATCTGAGCTCATGCTGGACCATCCTGGCCATGCTTTTGCTCTGATGCAAACCTGACAGTCAAGAAACACACAGCAGACAAGGGCAACTTAGTAAATGAACATGTCTTGCTTAATTTGAAGTAGAAGAGGAGCATGAGACATCCCAAATTCTTCTCATTTTCATCTCTAAATAAGAATCTCATTGCAGCTTGTGCTTAAATTGAAGGCCAGCAGTTATTCAGCCTCCCCAGAACAAAAAAGATGCAGTCTCTATGTGAAAGAAGTATTCAGTACAGGGGATATTGACTTCCCTCTCTTAGCAGGTTGCTGTTTATTGTTACACTGATTTCTCATAATTTAAATAAGTAAATGCTTCTCCAGTACAGGTGATATTCTCTACTCTTACGTGTGCAATCAATTTTGTTGCCTTTGTTTGTGGGCTTAACAAACACAGCACAACATCAAACAGTGCAGTAAAACTGGGCTGCTCCAATCACCTGCTGATTGCATACAAGTGCGTAGGGGTTTGGTACTTCCCTCCTGCTCAGAAAAAGTAAAGACAAATAATAACACAACCAAAAAATTCACATAAAAAAAGCAGCATAACTCATCCCTCAACTATTTTAAAACCCTTCAATTTTCCCTGATGTCATTCATTAGGTACTCTCAGGAAAAATCAAGGCAGCAGAGCTGTTTTCTCAGTTCAGCACATTTTTGAAATGCTACACCATGAAAGTTTTATGTAATTACCCTCAAAACGGTGTTTTGAAGGAGTTCCACGACGTATGAAAATTGGAATAATGAGTTGCATTTTCTTGTCTGTCATTTCAGTTGGCATTTGGTGAAATTGTACATCTTTAGCTATTAAGTCTCTCCCTCCCTCCTGGTCCACGCTCAGATCAAGATCATTGTAATTTCTCCTACCCAGTGCCCTAAACAAAACATAAATGCCATAACCATCCATCTCAACAAGGCCTGTATGACAGCTAACATTAACAGAATGACCTTCTCCAGTTAGATTTTCATTAGTAAAATAGGATGGAAAACAGAAAGTGCCTCAGCTTTGCCAATTTGAACAAATTATCCACGTCATCCTTCTCAGCATCAGTCGATACCTGAGCTGGGCAGGAAACTCAGCAATCCAGGACACAGGACAAGGCAATATTAAGTACCAAGCAAACTTTTTTTTTTTTTTCAATC
Organism: Certhia americana; assembly: GCA_018697195.1. Lineage (NCBI taxonomy): Eukaryota > Metazoa > Chordata > Aves > Passeriformes > Certhiidae > Certhia > Certhia americana. The sequence goes on along the minus strand of CM031874.1, from coordinate 5,067,147 downwards.
TTAACTCCTGAACTAAGCCAAACCCAGCATTTTTTACAGGAAAGACAGAGAGGTCTGCAAGTTTGGCTGCTGCAGAGAGTGCGACTGCAAACACATCAACTCCAGACCAAATCTGAGCACATCATACTTCCATCTACAAATGCACAGTCCCAGACCAGGCCTGCAGTGACTTCTGGTGATGTCAGAGGATTTGACTACACCAGGGAAGGAGAAGAAAGACAAAAGGTGAGCAGCAGAACATATGCCAGCTTCCCAAACAGGCCAGGACATTATCCATGTTACTTCATGCTTTCCACAGAACTGCTGCAAAGCCTTTAACACCTGTGTTCTACCAAAGGACAGGTGCTGAACTAAGCAAACCTCCATGTCAGGGCATTGTGCTCAGATTTATTTATTTTTAACCAAGTCGTCTCAAAGGGACACTAAATGTTCACTGATTTACAACCTTCATAATAAAGGATGTGCCACCCAAAACACAGCCAGCCTGCCAGGCTTCCTCTCTTGGTAGAGAAAGAGGATATTGCTGGAAATGTTCCTGCCATGAAGTGGATGAGGAACACTAACATTGCACTGCTTAATCCCGTCCCAGGATATTTTGGGTATTCTGGATGTCTTCTTCCCACTTCAGATGTGCTGTTTGATCAGAAAGAGTAACAGGAAACAGAATGTTCTTATAAGGTTTTCACTACTTAAATCCACATATTGAAAACCACTAATTTGTGGAGAGGGAAGGAGGGCTTGTAGCAAAAGGAGAGCAGCCTTTTAGTCCTTGTTCTTTGTTCACACCATGGTAAGGACCTTGCAAAAATTACAGAAATGAGAGAAAATGAGGTCGTGTGGTGGAAAAAAACCTGTGAGGCAGAAAAGTGCTTTGCTCATCCCCTTGCCAGGCACAGGGCTTGATTTCCCTTAATGGCTAATGATTAATGTATGACAACAGGATGAATAGCCAATACATCTGAAACATGAGCAACACCATCCGTCAGTTTTGCGTGGGAAGTTCAATGTGGGTTAGAAAGAAAGACAGACTACTTCTGCCTCTGGACCAGAATTGATCCACCCCAACATGGAGGAGAAAAGGAGGGTGCTCACACTGTTCCAACATAGTCCTTTGTCAGAATTGAGGGGGGGAATCCGTTCCATCAAATGGAACACAAAAATGTATTTTAAAAATTAAATGTTTCCTCTTTCACCATAGTGCACTCAAACTGGCATCAGTGTCAGTTTGTTAATAACCACTGCAGATCCACTATCCAAGAGCAATGTAAATTTTGTTCTGCACTTAGAGGTGAAATTTTATCACAGCCTATTCTTAAGAACAATTTTCCTACTGGAGGACCAGTCAGAAAAAAAAAAAAAAAGTTGTTTGCCTTTTCCAACAGAAAGCAGTCTCACACTGAGGCAGGGGTTTGTCAGATAAATCACAGGCATGAACCCAACAGCCCTTAAACACCTGCCTGTGCAAGAACACAAATATTCCAGCATGTAACCAAATTCACAGTATCAGTTCAGCCCCCTGACGAAGCACCTGCCCCAGGGGTGTGTGGCAGAGCCTTTTTCAGGGGGTGTTGGCAGCAGGAGCTCACCTGCACACTTGGTCCTGGTGGTGAGGGGGGGCCCGGGGGGTCCTGTGCCCCCTTCCCCGGGGCGCGTGAGCAGCACTCGGATCTCGTACTCCACATCGGGGTCCAGGTGCCACAGTTTGTAGTTGGGAGAATCCACGATGTGTGTCTCTGCCCAGTTGCCCGTGGTGGTCCTGTACTCCACCTCCTTCAGGATGATGGGCCCGTCCCCAATGATGGAGTTGGCGTTGGGTTTGATCCACAGGTACGTGGCTCCCACGGCCAGCAGCTCCGGAGGGGCGATCGGGGTGGGAGGCTCTGGGGGCAAAAACAGATCACAAGGAGTCAGAAAATGCTGTCCAGATTTCCATCCTGTATCTGTGCAGTGAGGCTGTCCCAACACTTTTCGTAGCAAAGGCACAATTTCTTCTCTCATTCACCCAATCTTTTATAACAATTTAATGTGTTTCTGGAGAGAACTGGGCTTGGAAATTCTGTACTTAAATTTCAGCCCCCTTGCACTGGGGGTAGTGTTACCACTTGAGAAATACCTGCAAAAATACAGGAACCACAAAGCAGCTTTCTGTGTCTTTTAGATCATCATGAGGTTTATACTTGCTCTCTCTTTTAAGCATATGAACAACAAAACTCAGAATCTTGGAGGTTGAGGGAAAGAAATCCTAAATAAAGACAACAGAGTGCCCTTTGCACAAAGCACAAATGAAAGGTTTCCAGCACAGCCCTTCCTCTGCCCTGTGACCTGACACAGCAGAATATCTCAGTCACTGATCATGGTGATGTGGTTCTGCCAAATTCTAACGTTTAACATGACTCAGTTAGCAACAAGAGGAAAAACTCAAATCACTTGTTCATTTTCTGATCTTAACCCCCCAAAAAAGAGATAAACAACTGGATATATTTTCTAATCAAAGCACTGGCTGAGACAATATTAGTAAATTTAAACATCATTATGATCTTCCTGTGCCTGGAACTGGCTCTAAGTGAGGCACTTCGTAGCTCAGAATTAAGAAAACTTCAAGACAACAGTGAATTAACACTTCTATGGTGTTTGATTGCAAAGTTTGCTCAACTTCATGGGCAAAGGTACTCAAGAAAGTCTGCATGAGACCTGAAGAGTGCCTGGATGTTTGAGAAGCAGCATGAGGAGGCAGGAACTAGCTATTGAGTACCACCTCTGAGAAAGAGCAAAGCAAGCTGATAAAAGACACCTCAGCAACTCCCCTTGATGGAAGCTACAAAAAAAGAAAGAAAGAAAAAATCTGCAGAGCTCTGGCTGCCTGCCTGATTTTTATTATTCTTTTTCCCCTCTCTGTCAGTGTAAATAACACTTGCATTCTGAAATCCACATGAATAGCATACACCTTGTGGCTTTGAAAACCTGACCTGAACTCTGCAAGATTATGAGCAATTTCCTGACTCTTGCCTAGCCTTCCCTCTGCCAGAATCTAATGTGGTCTGCCCTCAGCCCAGAGGACACAGAGTCTATTCTCTTGTGAAAATCAGGTGACAAAAAAGAATATTTTTATATACTAAAGAATATTTGAAGAAGGGCTTTAAACACTGGCACAGGATGCCCAGAGCAGCTGGGGCTGCCCCTGGATCCCTGGCAGTGCCCAAGGCCAGGCTGGATGGGGCTGGGAGCAGCCTGGGACAGTGGAAGGTGTCCCTGCCCATGGCAGGGGGTGGAACAGATGAGCTGTAAGGTCCCTTCCAAGCCAAAACATTCTGTGATCTCCATCTCAGAAAAAGAAACACATAAATGCTACAACATAAGAAATTTAGAGTTCAGTGGGAGTCATTCTAAACCCCTCTCTCCTAAAGGTGATTCCTCAAAGAACTGGAAGAATCCAGGACCCAGGGAAATGTGGAAGAAAGGACTTTGAGCACCACATGATGGGAGGAAGATTGGATTTTCCCCTCAGGACAATTCTTGCAGGTTAAGATCTGCTCAGTGAAGAGAAAGAAACTGTTGTACAAAAGGATTAACTGAAATTATTCTTGATTTCATTTCCTTTAACTGTTTACAACAAAGCATTCTATCTCCTTGTGTCTGACTGCCAGAGTGTGCATTGTACCTCTGGAGAAAAAAAACAATCTGAATTGTAATTGCTGCAGGTATCCAACATGGACAAAAATCAGTGATGCCAGATACATTTTTTGTGGAACGTCTGTTTCTGCTTTAATTCTGCACCATTCCATAACTCCTGCCAGAATCTTTTTTTGATATGAAATGTCAGGCTGATTATGTTTTGATTTACAAAGTTACTTCTCCAAGAAAATTGTTTTCAAGGAACATGTGTGGATACATTTTCATTAAAAATCAAATTAATATAGATCACAAGGAGTTTATTACTTGTTTCTTGGTGCAAGGCAATTAAAAGATAGATTTGGTTATTTTTATTCCCAATGGAAAAACCACATCTTACAAATCACATCATAGCTGAACACAAGACAAATGAAATATTAAACTCCATTCTCCTGGGCTGCAGATTTCAATAGCAACACGATCCAGGTTACTTTGGGATTTAATGACAACTAAGAAGAGATTTATGGGACTGAGCTTAATTAATAAAGCAGTTTATCCTACTAAGCAGACATGAAGATCTCATCTAGCGATTTTAGCAACTCCTGTTGCCAAACTGATTTAAATTACGATGTCACCCAGCATGCCCATCTTCCCTGCTTTTGTCCCAATCCAAAAAAAAACCCAAAAAAGTGATGAAAGTCCCTTCTTTCCCCCATTTATTTTCCCCTTTCTCTACCACTGAAAAACCAGGTGCTGTAAAATGTAGCAAAAGTAGGAATTTAAACTGTTGCTCCTGTTTTCTGAATTTAAGGAACTAAGATAAGCAGCTGTTCAAGTAGTTTTAAAGAATCAGTCCTACCTCACTAAAAATAATGGATTATTTCCTACTAGCACCAATTGGAGCAAAAGCTTTTATTTTTTTTAATATCACTCTGTGCCAAATTACTGCAAGTGATCTAAACAAGTTACCCATTATTTAGCAGAACTGGCACATAAATGAGAACATTTTTTTTTGCTCTCTGTTACAAAACCCACATGCCAGTTACAGATGACCAGCCTGATGTTATGAGCTCACTATTTTAATTAAAATCTCTGTTTGACCTTGATTAAATAAACATGGTGACAGATTGGCCTTGTACACATGTAATTGTGAACAACCATATTTTAAGGCCCATTTCATCCCAATGTTATTTTCTGTCACAAGCTTTGCCTGGTGCTCCCTTCCAGCCACTCTCCCACCTCCTCCAGACAGAGAGGAGGAAGCCAAAGGCTCCCCAGCAAACAGCACATCTGGAACTGGATTTATGCAGCTGGAATACCCAACTGAACCCCAGAGCTGGGAATGACACAATTGGGAAAAATGTGCTCATGGGTGCTCACATATTAAAAAAAAAAAAAAAAAAAAAAGAAGTAATTCAGGCTTAAAAAAAACAGCGGAGTTTTTGACCATAGGTATATTTTATTGAATCTAAAACTAGGTCCAGTTGTACAGATACAAAGGGAATTGGGGTGTGCCTTTCTCCTCTGGTTAGAATGGAAAATACAGCTTCTGTCTGCCCCTCAGAAGGCTGAACACTCATAGAGCTTGAAAATGACATGAATTCTAGTAATGCAGAGTGTGAGAAAACAAAATTAACATGAAGGACCAGAACAGATCAAACAGAATCACAGAGGATCTCAAGCCCCACAAGGATCAAGTCCAAATCCCCATTCCTTGCAGGACCACCTAAAATTCCATCATCCATAGTGACAGGACAAGGGGTGATGGCTTTAAATGACAGAGGACAGGGATAGATTGGATATTAGAAATTTCTCCCTGTGAGGGTGGGCAGGCCCTGGCACAGGGTGCCCAGAGCAGCTGTGGCTGCCCCTGGATCCCTGGCAGTGTCCAAGGCCAGGCTGGACAGGGCTTGGAGCAGCCTGGGATAGTGGAAGGTGTCCCTGCCCATGGCAGAGTGTTGGAATGAGAGGAATTTTAAAGTCCCTTCCAACCCAAGCCATTCTGGGATTCTACAACAACAAAGAACATCATCTAGAGACTTCCTCAACTCTTACACTCTTGGTACCATTAACACTCTACTTTCCAACTATTGTGGAAAACAAATGTATTTTACTCTTTGGCAAATATTCCTCAGTGTTTCTACTCTACTGCTGGAATATTTCTCTACTTGGCTTCCTAAGCAAGGCAATTCTAAGCAATTTTTACATGATGGAAGAATAATCGGCTCCATGAATCCTTAGGATGCCACTGGGAAGACTGCAAAACCAGAGAAAAATCCTCCAACAACTGTTACCACTTTCTCCTGTGAAATAATTCATAAAGAAAGACATTCTAGAAAATGCAATCTTAAAACAGCTGGATGAACCTCAAACTGTGAATTTTTTTTTTTTTTTTTTTAATTTCTCCCATTTTCATAACAAAACCATCTGATAAACTGTACAGATACAGTGACCATAAATTCTCATTGGCATGGGATGAGCTGTGGCTGGTTTTAAACAAAAAAAAGAACCCCCAATGTCACAAAACTCTGGTGTATCACCAAGTACAACCATTCCATGTTTTGTTTTCTGACATGCATAGGACAGAGAACAGGTTCTAAAAATAAGATCAGAAGAGACACAGTGGCTCTTATTCTTTGAGGGTGGAAAAGGTGAAGATGGGACCTGCTGCACAAAGACCTTTCCTGACAAGCAGGATCTGTGTTTTCCAACATGATCCTGATCATGCCCTACTCCTGAGAATTATAAAAGCTTTTCTCACCAAGTCATAAACGAGCAGCTGTGGACTGTGCTTGTCAAACTGATTCAGGGTGGGACTGAAAGGCATGGAAACCAAATTTTAAGCTTCTCAAAACTCTTAGGCAGAAAACACAAAATAGAAAGTTGAACTATATAAATAACATGGTTTTCTACACAATACCCAGACTGTCTGAGCAGCATCCATGGGCACTTTTTCTAGATTTATACAATAACAATGAGTCTTCAGAGCTCTGAATATCAATATTTATACTGGCATTGCTTATTTTTACACTTCCTACCACTAACGTAAATGCAGCAGGTAAATTTAGTTTTCTAGTGATGGTCCAAACTTCCAGCTCCATTTACTATACGAATGTAATGCATTGCAGTGCAAAATGTCACCCAAACTCTGTATTCTGTCACCATCTGATCAAACTGGGCTGTGGGGGTGCTGTAATTGTCTGTCCATGGCCAACTGTCAATAAACCTGCTGGGGCAGTTTTCTGATCTCTTCCACAACCCAGCCTCCCTCCAGGCAGAGATCTTCTGCTGATGGGCCAGGGAGTGTCACTGAGAGAATTCCATCATCCCACTGGGAAATGCTCCAGACAGGGGCAGGAGACAAGTATTCCTACCTGGATAAAAATCTGGGAGTTGGAACACCAAGGCACCTTTTCCTGGATTCTCAGAGGCAGACCAGGCCCATCTCTCACCACTGGACCTTCAGTGACAAACTCCACTTTTCTCCAGGAACATCACTTCAGCAGAGCCACATCTGCCACTGGGACTGCAGCCACCATGGGATGGCACTGCCACCAACACCCTGACCCACAGGGGGACAGGTTGGATCCTGACTCTGGCAGTGGGGTTTGTTAGTTTGTTTGTTTGTCTTACTGCATGTGTTTTGGTTTTATTGTTTTAGTTCCCCAATAAAGAACTGTTATTCCTATTCCCATATCTTCACCTGAGAGCCCCTTAATTTCGAAGTTATAATAATTGTGAGGGAGGGGGTTTAAATTCTCCATTCCAAGGGAGGCTCCTGCCTTCCTTAGCAGACGCCTGTATGTTCAAATCACAACAACAAAAGAAAAAAAGGCACCTAGATTTTACAATATTTATTCTGAGAAGATTTCACTGTGCTGACACTGCACTAATAGTTTTGTCTAAGAGACATCCTGATCTGTCCCTCAGTACTGTAACAGGCTGATAGCAGTGGCCCGTGTCAAGTGTTCTAAGAGTGTGCCAGCAGCACATGATATGGTCTGAGCCCCAGGAAAAGTGCTCAGAACCAATTCTGAAATCAACAATTCTGAATATTTAATTAAATCCAAAACCCAGAAAAGTGAGAAAAGAGGAAGATTTAGGATTTGTACAGCCTGTAGACCAAGGAGCAATGGTTTTGTATGCATGTAATTTCAGAGGTGCAAAGCATTTACTCTTTGGTTTTGCAGCCAAACCACCCATTTTGGACAGAGCATTCCCAGAAGGCAAACATCAACTTTCCACCTCTTCTCCTCTGTGAGCATTCCTGTGCTGTGGGATGGAGCTCTGTTCTTTGGATCATGTGGCAGATCTCATGTCACTGCTCTGGTGCTTCTTCCCAACACAGAATTTACTAACGCAGTAATTAGTGACTTCAGTACTCTGTGAAATAAAATACTCATTTGCCACAATGTGCTTTTTTTCCCCTTTTGCTTTTCACTCAAGAGCTGCTGCTTCTGTCTGCAGGGGACTCACCACACATTTCATATACAAAAAGAAGGGGAGAAAGTAAAACTGAGCCAGAAAACATGAAAGGATTGAGCAAAGCGGTCAGAGAACAGCAATGAAAACAAGAGATGAGCACAACCCAGGGGACAGCAATCAATAACACAAAAGAAAGCCAGTGGAGCAAGAGACCAAAGATTTGGCAGGATGCTTGTCTTCTATCACCCCCTCAAAACCCCAAACTCAAAAACTACAGATTACTCCCTCAACACCTCCCAACAGCACAGGTATATTACATAGATATGAAGAGAGAACTTGATCCACCAGCCTGATAAAAACAGAGAAAACATTCTCTCTGTATTTTCCCCTCAAGAAGAAAAGGAAATGCCCCTTGGTGACTTGAACATGTGTTCCAACTAAGCAACTGGGCTGTCAAGGATTAAAGAGAACACAACAACATTTACAGAAGCTAGTGCAGAGCAGGAGAGAACATCTTAACCCTTTCCTGAAAGCACTGCAATCACCAGGCAAGGCACCTAGAACAAATCCTGGTTGAAGATTCATCTGTATCAGCACCATCTTATCAAACAAACATTTACAGAGTCACTGTGAGTGCACAAAGAGCTGGTACAGACCCAGTGCCTCCTGCCAACCCTTCCAATGCTGTAAGAGGCTAAGGGAGAGGGGCACCAAATCCCAAGTGGGAATTACAGCAGCGTGCTTATTCATCAGCATTTCACACTATTTGTGCCTCAGAAGCTTAGCCTGAATCCCACCAGAGCCGCAGAGGATGCTTTCATTCTCTAATAAAGAAATAGCATTGGATTAGTTGAACAGTATCTCATTTCCCAGTGTAAATTAAGTGAATTAGATGGAAGAGTCTGTGCTCTAATTGTAAAGCTTATTATAAGAGCTCACATAGATTAGACCTGAATGCTTCTCTTTGAGTCATCATTTGCACTGTAACAGTGTTTAAAAGGTGGCTACAGACTCTCAGTATTGGTGTGTAGGAATCTGCAGTTTTGCAGTAAAACACATTCCCAAGCCTTGTGCACCCTGTGTGCCCTCCACAGTGCTCAGGCAGGCTCTGGAGGTAATCTCCAGGAGTGACAAGCTCCCCAGAGGTGGGATCATGGACAATTAACTCTCAGTTCTCAAGCACATGCAATTTTTGGCATTTGTCAATTGCAAAACAGCTACAAAAACACATCATGGAGAAGATGTGGTGTGCTTCTTGTTGCTTCTGGGATGTCACTCTCTTTACAGGTGTTCTGGTTTAGACTGATTGGACATGGATCTTTCAAGGACCATGAGAAGCCCAACACAAAAACTTTTGGCCATCCACAAGCTAATTACAATTAGCTTGACTTTCACAGTGTGGCTCCTCCATGATCCAGCCTGCACCAATTATCCCAGGTTCCCTAAATTGTCAATGGAGAGAATGGGCTTACCTTAAGGCACACATCTAAGACAGATAAAATTAATTTCTCCTTGTTGCCCCCCTTCTTTGACTGGTACTCAAATAGAGGTGAGATGCATTTTACCTCCTTATTCTATATTTTCTCAGCACATGGCCCTCAGTGTGAAACACAGAGAGGTCCTGGACCACTCTATTAAGGGGAAAGCCAAGAAATGATGCCGAGCACCTCTAAGCCCCCTCCCTTGAATTGTCTCTGAAAGTCCTCACTCGGGGCAGCAGAACTCAGGTGCTGCAATCTAAACCCATCACATGAAGATAAATGATGATGACTCTCTCTGGGAAAGGTGAACACAACTCACTTTCCTTTTATACATGCATCCAGAGCATGCACTGGTGACAGTGATGCTCTTTGATTCAATCATTCAATGCTCTAAGTGCCTGTCAGGGAAAGGATTTCATTTTCTTACTAAGACTGTTCTGAGAAGAATGGAGTATCTTAGTCCCATCTGTTGAGATTGTGTCACACACAGAAAAATGCTTCAGGTTTCATTTGACCAAAATACCAGTAAAAATAAAAAGACCATGACTTTCTCTATGCAGCATCTAACTGCTCCATTTTGCTCCACAGGAAACATGCCCAGCATGCTTGAACTAAGTCCTGTGCTCCAGACTTATCTTTGATATATTTTCCTTACACAACAATTAGTAATTTTTAATTTTTGCTGCTTCCCTCATTTCTTGGACTTGGTGACAGGCAGATCAGCTACGTGTGGACTAAGGTTTTATATTAATCTGGAAATGACCCATGAAGAAACACAAATTAGGCTTTAACATAAGAACATATCTGAATACAGTAATTACAAAAGTATGAGAACTAAGCAACATCTTTCTTTTAACAAGAGAGATTAAAGTGTGGGAGCTTTGCAGAAACTCTGGCCAAAACACTGATTCCTCTGCTACAAATTGCTGCACCTGCACCAACAACCATTCAAGCTGCAGGTTGCTCATGGACCTGTGTCTGAGTTCTCTCCCCCAGGTGACAAATCCCAGGGGTACTACAATCTCTGCTGATTTCCAGTTCACTCTGCTTCCTTCAACACTCACTTCTTCATCACTACAGTCTGAAAAAACAACCTATGAGATGCTGCTCTTCCTCATGACTCCTCCAAGTCTGTACAATTATAAGGAAAACTGCATCCACATCCTACCTGAACCAAGGGTTCCTCCACCAGTCACTGCTCAGGGCCACCTTCAGCTCTCCCTCATGTTTCTAATTCCAGGGTCCATCTGAGCTCATCCATCACATGTTATTAAGTCTATTTCTGCTTTCTGCATGAACAAGCTGCTAATCTCCCACAGGGACTGAAAAATGTAATCTCAACAAGCACCAAAAAAAGTAGAAAGGCATTAATAAACACGTAAACTGAGAAACATGTAATTTCAGGTCAACCCAAGTTCAAGCAGCTTCAGCAGTTGCTATGCTACCAGCTGATGGTGGTGGGAAAGGACAGAGGCAAAAGGATTTTATAGCTCTGCCTAGAGTGGCTATTTAACAACTTCTCCTTCCTGGCACATCTCTGTCTGCAGCATGAAGGATCATTAGTCTCTAAGCTGCTGAAATGGCAAGTGACTGGAGGTATTGACCACCAGAAAGCAGCATGGAATGGTTTGTCCGGATTGATTAAAGAGCTTAATCCATAGCAACCTGCTAGGTTTGCAGGAAAAGCCTGAGGCAGGATGCTTCACTTCATTTGAGGCAAAGCAGAGCAGTAAAAATCCCATTGTCCTTTACATCCCTGTCCACCCCCTGGGGTGTGCAGGACTGATGGGGAGCTGTCAGAAAACTGAGGAAACAGCCAGGCTGGAGTTCAACAACAGAGAATACCATGGCAGTGAGTCACAGACTCAACCACGCCACTGACACTGATCCCTCCTCTCTTACACACAACCTGTACCCAGAGCTGGGTCCACTCAGGGCACCTCCAGGCTGTGCTCACAGTTAATCCCCACAAAACCCTGGTGAAGCATCTAGGAATATATTGTTTTATAACTGGAAATAATGATTAATGGGTGGCTGCAAGGCCAGAGACTGAATGCAGACTTGTGTTCCAGACTACAGACTTTATGACCTCCTACAAAGAAGCGTGTGCCAGGCTTGACATTCAAATTTAGGGTTTTTTCTGTCCATAAAGAAAAATGTTCTCACTTATGCATTTATTTTCCTGTGACAGATCTGCGAAAAACACGGATCACATTTGACCATGAGGAGGCAAGCCAAACTGAACAGAAAAAAAGAGCTGATGCTGGAATAGTAGATAACAAATGTGACAACAGGGATCTCAGGGGGGCACCCCTCAAGGAACTTTTCACCTGTTTCAGCTCTATATCCTGAAGCAGCACCTGACAAATCATCCAGGCAACCAAGCCTCAGAGAGGGTGGTCACCTGAGTGCAGGTTTGCTTGGTATCAGTCTGGGCAAAAACACAGTTCTGATCTCAGTGTGAAACTTGGATGAAGCAGACATGACTAATTTCCAAAGGTACTCTGCCGAATACTCATTTGGGGCAGTCATTCCTTCTGCCTTAACTGACTGAAATTACAGACCTGGGAACATTAATAGCCCAAGGAAAGAACAGGGTTTGCTCTTATCACAGCTATGCTTCGTTCAAATTTAAAAGTTTTCTCACTTTACTCCTTTCTCTGGGGCAAGAGCAGATGGGCACCCCGGGAAACCTGAAGAAACTACTTGAATAACTGGATAGCAGTGATATTTAAATATTCCACATGCAGGTTCCAAAACATTCCCAGAAATACCACCTGCAGAAATTGTCCTATGGCTTACACCTAAAGTAGTACATTTCATCCCAGAAATTCAAGACAAAACTTACTCATCCTTCCAATTTTATTTACAACAAAATGCGAAAAAGAGACAGGTCCATTACCAATAATTGTTCTGCTGCCACAAAAGCCATGCTGCTTACACAGCTGCATAAGCAACCTATGAATTTATTACAAAGTCTGCATGGCAACAATCTTTGCCTGTGGTGGCAAAAAAATAAACATTGTCCAGGAAGTTAAACACCAGGAAGCACAACTTGCAGTCCCATGGCAATTTTCAGAACAGAAAAGGATCTCTTCCACCTCTGAGGCACAAGCCAGCATCTCCAGGGTACACTCATGAGAAATCCTGCCTGCTACAGAGAGATGTACTCCCAAAACTGAATGTCTGCAGTTAAGCTGATGTATTTCAACCATTTTATTTCCCCAATGGAAGGAACAAACATTCTGTTTCTGAATGGAAGTGCAAAAACACCTCAGAGTCGATCCTATTAACCCTAAAGATTTAGAGGCCACCAGAGATCCAGGATTCTGCATGTTACAGTGTTACTTCTTTTTATAAAATTCCAAATATTTTCAAGAATATCTGCAGTTAGTTAATGAATTCTTTATTCTTTCTTATTTGCTGCTGTCTCACCCCAGGACAGTTAATATAAACAAGATCTCCTACCACCAGACAAAGGGCTCGAAAGAGATGCATTATGGCTTATGGAGTTTAAATTAGAGAACTGAAGTGATTTTTTATTGGGCCATCATTTCAAAACCAGTGTCATTTCAGCTTTGGGTCCTGCACAGCCTGGATCCTCCTGCATTTGGAATTATATAAGAGAAACCTGTCCATCTAGAGAAAAAATATCAAATTTTATGCAGATCCACCAAGGCCTTGACTCAGGTTCCTCCAAAGAAAACTCCTATTACAAAATGCATGTTCTAAAAGTAGAAATTATATGTTGAAAGGCTTTTTCAAGGAGCTGTAAGACAAATATTAATGTGCCACAGATCTTCCTAAAGCAGAGTCTGCAGATATACAGGCAATATCTGAATATATGACTAATCTTCACTGAAACACTTGCTGTGCAGAACTTTCTCCTCACAGTATATTATCACTCCCCCAATCAATGCAAATTGAACCCAGGCTTTCCTGAGAAGGTCCAGATCCAATTTGGATTTACTGATTTAATCAGCTGAGAGTTCCTTACATAGTCTGGTCCCCTGCAGGCATGCATTGACTAAATTCCTGAGATTCTGCATGTGCTGCAGAAGCTTAAAACACAGGGAAAAGAGGATGGAAAATCTACCAGGACACAAGGGAAACTTTTTAATATTAATCATAGCAGTACAAAAATTATACTTACTGGCCACCCTTTCAGGGTGATGCACAGTGGCATACAAGATTTGATATACAACCCACCAATCCCCAGTATCTGTTTTCCCAAAGGATGGCTAGCAAACAGGTCCTGGTTCACCAAGGAACAGCAACTCACCCAAGTTTTCTGGGTGAAAAGAGGACAGCAGACCACCTAAGCATAAGGCCAAGCCTCATGCTGCATTTCACTGCTGCAGAGTGGGGTTTAAGGTCACTTCTGACTGAGAAAAGAATTATATGTGTTTATACATGGATAGACCTGCAAAACTTGCATTTCTGTGGCGTTCCCAGCATCCTGGTGCTCAGCACTCTAGAAAGTCTCTGGGGCAGTTTGTACACAGCACACGTGGCCAGGCAGAGCAGAAAGCAGCAGAGATGAGTGCCAGCCAGCAGGACAGGCTGCAGCCTTCCTACATCACCAGCCTGTTACCAAGGACTTTGTAGTCATAACAACAAAACTGAGAGATGCCAATTATCATAACAGTGAGCACATAATTAGCAGCAGCCTGAACAACTTGTCATCTTGCAAAACTGAAGAATCAGCAGCAAAAATGCAAAGTGACCAACACAGGAGTAGGTACAGGAAGTTTTCTTCCTGCATTAGGGTTTCAAATCATGATTTAGATTTTTTTTTTTTTTTTTCCTTTGTAAGGGATGCTTATCACTTGGTACAAGGACTGTATGTGTTCACTCAGTAGAGAAGCTATTATGTTTGATTATATTACCCTGTGATTTTAAGCACTGATGGATAAGGGAGATCTGCAAGGAAATGTCACAGTTAAGAAATCTAAGTTTTCAATTCCACAGCTGTACCTTTCACACTGAGGTGAAATATCACAGTTGGTTATGAATTTGCTACATACATAAAATGGAGCTAGAACACATGAGGGTTTATTTTCCCATTACTTTGTACGTGTGGAATTCCTGTTGCTGCAGATGAAAGCAAAATTTTCAGCAGAGGAGTCACTGTATCAGCTGTCACTTCTATCACCAGGAATGCCTGTTAGTGATTTTATCACTACGTAATTATCAAGCATGGGGTCAAAATTCACCCCTCATCCTGTCAACAATTCCTGCCAGCTACCTGGGGAAACATTCAATACCTACACATCTCCACACAAAACAGGACTGCAGATTTTCATTGAATCAAAGCACCTGTGTGAAGAACAGCAACACAAACACATCAAACAGTCTTGTGCAACTGTCTGGAAGGACCTGACCCAAATAAGCACTGTAAAGTATTCAGTTCTTCCATTTTTCTTCTACTTCCTGTCTTTACAAACAGAAACTCTCCATTGTCCAAATAAATTCCAATTAATACCTGACGAGATCTTTGCTCAATGCCACAGAACGGCTTTTGTTGCTCCAACTTGTAAATTTACGTTCCCTACATGGGTCTCAAATACAAAACCCTAGAAGTGAATTGCTAGCCATAACCATCACCTTCAGAGGAACAATATTCTAAGTCAAATTTTGCCCAAAATACTGGCACCATGGAGTTTTACTGCTTGGTAAGGCTACTTAAAACAAATTCTTTTTGCTTCAAGCCAAATTCTTCATGCTAGACTCAGAGTTCCTCTTTCCAAGGTGTCCTTAAGAAAAGTAGAACAGTTCTGGAGTTAAGGACAGGCAGACACAGGTTACAGTGCAGTGTTTGGCTTTAGTGAATACCTTGTTAGCCATTCACCAGCTTAGCTCCTTATAGAGTCACTTAATTATTTAAGAAATAAAATGATTATTGGGCTCTGTGCCCAATTCTTCTCTAGTTTATGCTGGCACAAGTCCAAAATAAATGGAGTTACCACTGTGATGCAAATAAGCCAAGTTTCTGCTCTTTTGTTCCTCATTAATCTGAAATGTTGATGATTCCTTTTCCTTCACAGGCAAGCTGGTAAGAACCAGCACCACAGGGAACTTTTTTCTAAGAGAATCTGCTCTGTGCCTGCTCTGAACCCATTTGCTGCTTATTAGGACCCTGGCACAGCTCCACAGACCAATGAACATGATTAAAAATGATTTGATGAATTTAGTTCATTGAACAGGTGGCTGTAGCAAGGCTGGAGGGAGAGCACTGTGAGCTAGGTGGAAATACTTAATGTTTCCTAAAAATGTTTAAACACCAATAGCTCTGTGGATCTAACCACAGACAAATTCCAAGAGTCCTGATTCTATTAACTGACGGCTGCCAAAAACTCTGCAAGGTTCAGGAACAAAATGTGGGTGGGAGGGAAAAGATGTCTCTGCATGGCTGCCTGTGCCTTCCAGCACAACAGGAATGTTTGAGCAGATCCTGGGATATCAGGAAATAGGAGGTGATGGAAGGGTCAGGAAAGGAACCGCACAGCCAACACTGGAGCTGCAAGGCAAGAGAGTGAAGCCTTTTCTCCAAGTCTGGGTCAAATCCCCCCCAAATCCAGGGAAGAGGCAGTGCCAACTGGATAAAAAGGGACTAGAGACAAATGGAATTGCTATGGAGCTCTTCAGTCTGCAAGGCACACCCTGGTGAGACCCAGAGCTGGCCTCTCTGGGGCACAGAGGGATTAAGTGGGGTTTTAATTGAGTTGTCTGCTGATGGTTTGTGGTGAGATTACAAAAAAACCCGATTTTAAGAAGTGGACAATAATTTCATCAAAGGCAAGAACTGACTTAAACCTATCTGGACCTTCTGAGCAGCCATGGTTGGTTCATGCACAGGTATTCTACTCCCTAAGCAGAACATCACAGGAATTCATTTCCAGCAGAGTTTAAATGATGGAATAACCAGAAAAGGGCGCACTGGGAACAAGGGAACAGATACAGAACCAGCCCAAAACTGCAACAAACCCCTCTGAGATCTGAAACTTGATTACAAGTGCTCTTGATTACTAAAAGCGAGACAAGAAAAACAAACAGAGGAAACAAATCTGCTGCTTTCATCTAACAAAACATATTTCAACATTTTTCCAGGAAAAAGCATCAGCCCTTGAATACTTTATATTATACATATGCCTTCAACTCGGTTGCTGGTCTTGACAGCTGCACTTTAATTTATTTGCACGACTCTTATTGGAAGTTGAGTAAAATATGGAATGCAGTGAGTCCACACAGTGATTTAGAGCCATTACATCCACATCTGTCACCAGCTGCCAGTTTGAACACGATCTGCCACACCACTGGCAGGCATTCCCTTCATTGGTAATAAAATCCAGGGCTATATTTCTTTGAGACCTACCAATATTCATTGCATAAAAGCAAGCTGCCCTGAAACATGGGCAGTAAAACTGAGATGAATTCACACAGAATCTCCAAGCTTCAGCTGCAAAGAAAACACTGGTCCACTTATCCTGATGTTATTGGAAATGCCTGGACTTTATCTAAGAATGTAAATCACCTCTTTGTATAAATTAAAAGATCTTGCCAGTGATACAAAGCCAGGTTATAACCTAGAACACACAGGATGTATGCAACAGGGAGAAACAAGTGCTTCACATACACCCTTTTTTTTCTTTTTATAGGGTTCTTAGGAGCTCATTTGGAATTTACTGTGCATGTAAATGCCAAATGAATTCCAAGTACTGCGTTACTGCCAATCCATTACACCAAGACCTGCAATCTTAATTTACAGCTCCTAACTGCCTGTGCACCAGGTCTGGATTCCAGTTCTTACATTCAGATAATCTTGTGGATCTGTGGAAATCACTTTGTTAACATTTCATCACACCTCCCAAACCAGGAGTGCTTGTGCTGGAACATTGCCCAAGGTTTTGTATAGGAAGCACAAACACAAGAGAGACTATGAGTGAGCTCTGCCCCATAACAAAGGGTTTCAGTACTAAAATGACTTTTACAGATAGTTATTAAATTTAACCATGAGCTTAAGGTCCTTATTTATGAGGCATTACCACAGCAGGTAGGATCAGACAAAAAAAAAAATACAAAAAGAGGATGCTGCTACCTCTTCCATCTTATTCATTGAAATGACTGGTCAAGTTCCAAAAGGTGATCCGGGACAGCAGGAAGGTCAGCAGGCAATGTCCCCTGCCCCCCCTGCTGCAGAGAGAAGTGTTTCTTTTGCTGGGAAATCCATCACAAAGCAGATCTGTAAGAGCTGCAGGTGAAGCTGGATACCCTCCAGTAGTTCATGGTCATGAGAGACAGGAACAGGGAACTGAGCAGGATCATAACCCCGAGCATCAGGATAGACTCTGGTTTGTTCAGGGTCCTGGAGATGGGTCCTGGATAGAACAGTGGTTCAGGAGAACTGCTGGATTTTTCAAAGAGTACCTTGTCAAAGTTCAGTGTTCCCTGCTAAGCTGCTCGTTCAGTTCTTACCACTGACAACAGAATTACTGGAACTGACTCCAGGGTTCTGCAGAGCACACTCAGCTCACAATGATACACACAGCTAAAGAATTCAAGGGAATGTACACAGCAGAAGCCTGAAACAGCTCAGGACTAGGGCAATACTGTACTTGTAAAGCCAGAGAGGGGTCAAAGCACATACAGGGAGTTGCTGGGAGCTCCACAAACAGACTGTCAATTTTGTGCTTGCAGCATACTGAAGATTCTCTGCATCAGAAAACCAATATTTTCATAGAGGTTTTGTGTTCATCAGAGCTGCTGCTATAATTTACACTTATATGCTTAAGCTAGTTTTCACTGCAGGTGGAAAAAAGGGTTTGATCTTTAAAGGTCTACCAGTAACACCTGCCAAAGGGAACTCTCAACAAATAAGAGCAGGTCCCCAGCTGCCTAAAAAAACCCAAAACATTAAGATAAAAACCAAAAACAAAACAAAACCACAGCAAACAAAAAAAAAAAAAAAAAACCTTTGCATTTTTCAACACAAGGAAGCAAAATATGCTAAATAATTAAAAGTAAGCTGTGGTGCACTTTGTCTCACCAACATAAGGTACACACAGGCTTTTGCTAAGCTTTGATTGTGTGAAGGCAGCAGGCAATGTAACAGATGATGAAGAAAGCAGTTCACACTCTGCTCCCATGGCACAATCCCACAGGTATCCCAAACTGTGCCTGTATTTTGTGGCCAGAATAAAATCCACAAGTTGGTATTCACAATTAGCTAACTTGACCCACTGGCCTTTTTCAAGTATCTTTTAAGTGGCTTTTTACTTGAATTGAGCGTTACAAACCCCTTCATTTCTTTGACTCATTAAGTTCAATCTCCTTCACATGTTTAGCACCAGCAGTATCTGCCTTTTCAATCAGCAGGATCCCTCAGGAGACCCAAGGTAACCAGGTGAAAGGAGCACAGGCACATGAAAGTGGAGATTTTAGAAATTTCATCTGATACACGATTAATTGCTCAGCTAGATTAATTTGCCTCTGAATTGTACCCAATTCCTATCCTCAAAAATCACAGCAGAGATTTAGATTCTAAGCCTGTGAATCAATATTTTCTAAAGGAGTTGTAGCATTCAGACATCAAAAGACTCAGTGATGAAAATCAAGTCACACCTCAGGGCAACAAACCGGGCAACAAACTCCAGCAGGTGAGCTGAGGTAGGGCAGCAGCACCAACTTGCCTCTGAGGAGCCTGTGTTCAATTTCACTGGAATTAAGAGAGAATGAATTATTTTGCTTAAGCTGATGTCACATTGGGACATATTTCTTCATGGCTCAGCTGAAGTGCCTGGATGTTAAACTCAATTGCGCTTGCAGACAAGGTTTTTCAATGCAAAGTAATTTATGTGGATGATAGCAGCACATGCACCTCACAATTAGGTGTGAAATAAATCTAAAGGCATTGTATTCTTACATATAAACAAACAGAAATGCTCAGTACCTGCACGTGGGGAGAAGGGAGCTTGCAGTTGTGGGATTCTCCTGTTCCTTGTTAAAAAACATCCCTCAGGATGTCACTATAATGTATTCAGCAGAATTAAACTGCAGCCTAGGCTAACACAGGAGGCAAATGCAGTGTCAAAGTAGCACTTAGATATCACAGCTCCCCCATACAGGACCAGTTTCATGGCTAACTTCCCAACTCCTCCCTGCAGAAGATGGAGGATCTTGATGAACAATGTACAAGCACAACTGTTGAATACAAGTCCTCTTCCTTCCAAAAAAACACTACAGAACTGCAGCAGGGGTCAGAGTGGGAAAAATATCTTCCCATTACCTGTGCCCCAAGATTATCTGTATTATGGGCTTCACTGCTATTGTTTCATTTGTTGGGAATAACAGTGAAAAATGTGATCGGGGATCACTTCTGGGGCTTCAAATGGCAAGCCACCCATGGAACAGGTAAGGTTTGCAAACTGAACATGGAACACACTTACAAACCCTTCTTTTTCCACCACCAGGACTGGATAATAACAAACCATTGCTTCCAGTGGTAAATTCTGTGGTGTATTTTAGCCTAAAAAGGCACAGCTGGTAGGATCTATATTCTGCTGTTCTTCCTTACCTGGTCTTTATAGTTTCTCATTAATCCATGTCAGTGTGTCTGGTCTACAGTCAAATGGACCCAGCCTTGCTAAATCATTCATCCCACCTCTATTAAACACCTGATCCCATTCTCTTTTTCCTACAAGGTTCTCAGAATGTACAGGGACTCATTCCTGGGCCACAGCAATTGTCCTGCCCTCTCTTCCCAAAGGTTTGTGTGCTGCCCTCTGCTCAGTCACTTCCCAGCTGGGGACAAATGGTCAGTGTTTAGGCTTTACTCATCACAAACCCAGCCATTTTACCCATCTTAAATCTTGCTAGATGTCTTCACCACACAAGAGATTTGCAAACACAACCAAGCAAGAGCTGATAGAAACCAGAAGCACATGAAGAACTAAACAAGCCACCACAAGAACACTTCTTCCTTTTTTTTTCCACAGCAGGGGATTGAAACAAGATGACCTTTAAGGTCCCTTCCAGCCCAAATCATTCTGTGATTGCACCTGTTGCATTAAGGAATGACAGGAACACCCCAGGATTTATACCTGCAATATGCAGTTCTCAGGCCAGTCTGCTTATCAGGTTATCTTTTCTGCTTGTTTGACAGAGCTCTGTGTCCCTCAGGTACAATGTGGTGGCTTAAAAGACTGTTTGTTTTATTTCCTTTAATCAGATAAACAGATACCAGCAGAGGAACCTGTGAGGAGCAGGGACAGAATATTCAGGATTCGTTGCAGCAGCAACAGTTGCCCTCCAGTATCCAACAGTTCTGTTGGAGCAAAATTAATCTTTATGTAAAGACATGTTTTTCATCAATATTTTCACAGGGGCTGACCTGAAGGATCAAGGCCCTCAGCCTTTAGTGGGTTGCAAAATGTGGCAGAATTTGCAGCTAAGGGGCAGCTGTTGAAAATTGCTCATTTAACAACAAAAAGGAAATAATGTTGTCTAAAACAAGCTTTTCCAAACTCCTACATTTAGAGGAGCTCCCAGATGCATTTCCTAAATGTGCATTCTAAACTCTCAGCCCTATTAACTTTTCTTGTTAAAAAAAAATCACACTAAAAAAGCCAGAAAGTAGAAAGGCAACTTCCACTCTGTAGAGGTATAAAAGGGAAAACAAAGCTTTGAAGGCAAATTTCTCAAAGTAAAGAAAATAGGACTCGTAATGAGGCAATCTAAATCTGCTCTGAGGAGTGAATATGAGGAAGAATATGATTTCCCATGATCTGTTATTTCCTTTAAAAGCCCCTTAGAATGAATGTGGAGTTGCTTATATTTGAATTTTACTCCATCTGGTCAAGGAAGAAGATAGAGAAAGAAAGTAAAAAGCAATTAAAGGAGAAAATCACTTTTCATAAAGCTGTAATTTAAGTGAAAATTCTGAGTGAATCAAGAGCCACACATCTTACAATAAATTGTTTGTTCACCACATCCCTATATGAACCCCTCCAATACAGAATACTTGCTCAAGAAAAGAGAAGCAGATAATTTTTACATTAAGATCTTGTCTTTCCTGGAAACATGAATGCTGAGAGCATCTTAATTTCCAGGGGTAGAAGAGTTCAAAATTTTTCAGCATAGATTCAGCAAAGGTCCTGAGAGACAGATAATTAAAGAAGCAATACTACCTGTGGGAAGCAGCACACACTAGGGTATGAATCAAAATCAGAGTTAGAATCCACTCTGTGTCAGCTGGAATGGATCTGCTTTCAATGGCACATCAATTTTAAATGTTTCTGATTCCTGAACCCTGACATGATGACAGTGAGGGAGGAGATGAGATCAATACCAGAATACTTGAGGTAAAGAACAAACTGTGATTCAACTTTGGGAGAGGCAGCTTAGTGCTGAACATTCTTTGCAGAAGAGGAAATGCTGTCCAGCTGCAGTGGATCCCCTCTTACACCTCCCTGCCTGTCAGGCACACCCCAGGCACTGATAGTGACTGTGTGGATAAAGGGGAATTGCACAGGGAATCCCTCCCTCATCCTCACTGCCCAGGCTCCAGGATCTGGTTTCATCCCCTCTCTGTCATGTGAGGAGCTGTGGACAAGAAAGAAAAATCAATGCCAGAGTGTTTGCTGAAGAAAATACAAAATAAAGCTGGTCACTAATGTGTGAGTGTGCCATCCTTTCCACCAGCTGCAGGCACCCAATAAATCACCAGCTCTCAGGGGCCAGTCCCCACTGGGGTGTCCTGCCCCAGAACAGAGCAGGTGGTGGCACCCCCAAAGCCAGATGTAACCACACCTCCTACTTAGGTGATGCTTCTAGAGAAGAAGAAAGAGAAATTTTGCTGAAGTTTCTTCTCCAAGATCTTCTTTGAAGACATTACACCTCTGCACAGGGGGAATTGCAGTCCCTTGTAAATACAAACACACCGGGGTGGTTTTGGCAGAGTATCCCAGTTCCCACTGCCAGCTTGCCCATCAACAAATACCTCTTTTTGCACCCATTGCAGTGATGTTGTGCAGCAGTAATTCCCACCATTATTTACATTACAGGAGAGGAACTTGTGCCCTGGGTATATTTTATACCTTATCAACCCTTTGCTTCCTCTTGCTCCCAGACCCGTCTCAAATCAACCTGAGGGGACAGATGGGGGGAAAAAAATATATTCTTTTCACAAAAAAACAGTGGCTATGGAGAAAGGGATTTCAACTGAAAAAACCCCACCCATCAAAACACTCTGCTTTCCTCTGCATCTCTTAAGAGTCTCACAAATGCCAGTGAAAATGATGGGGCATCTGATGTTTTGACAGACGCAGAACATCATTAAGGTAAGAGCTGTCAGCAGGTATTTTATTTTCTCTCTGAAGAATAAGGCTACTCTTTAGGCATTACTTTTTTTACTAATCTTTTTTTCTTTCATTTCCATTCTGTAATTCAATCCTGAAAGACGGCATATTTTATTTGCCTGTGAACTGGATAGATTAGAGAGCAGCAGTGATGGCTTGTGAATATAAGTGTGTGTGGTTCCAAGTCAGCAGCCAGCAGAGATGCACTAATTTTCCTGCCACTGAAATAAGACAGGAAAACCATTCCACATGCAGGTGCAGTCCTTATTAACACAGAAAACAATGCTGAGCTAAAATTAATGTAACAGCAAGAGAGTACCCAAAATGTCATTATTTCTTACATGTTAAATAATGGCACATATAGGTCTTAAAAATCAAAGAAAAGGTGGTTTTCTGTATGTATTTACAGCCTCACCAGACCCCAAGTATGAATTAATGTTAAATTCCCAGTAAACCCACTGGGAACTCAGGACCACCCACAAACGAGCTCTCCACATTAACAAGGGGGGGAGAGGTTCAAGAAAAACAGGACCAGACTGCAGGAGACAACTGGTGACAAGAAACAAATGAAGGAATAGGATCAGAGAGCCAAATCAGATGAAACGCAGAGGGAACAATGCAGAACACACCTGGTCCAAGGCTTTGGGAGAGCTCAAGGGTGCTGCTCAGAGGAGCAATGCCTGGAGGTGCACCATGGATGTAAATGGGTGCTGAACCCTGCTCCTTGCAGGCTCCAACTGGGAGAATTGGAGTCCAAACCCAGCAGCTCCTGACAGGAACTGTGGTTCTTGACAGACAGAATACTTAAGGTTCACTCAGAAATTCCTGGAAAATACTCAGAAACCCAGTGACACTTATTTAATCCACCACACAGAATGAGAACTCAAATCCTTCCCCAAAGGAGTGTGACATGTCAGTCTGGGGGAGAAGATTAGAGAGGTCAGGCTGATCTGCAAGCACAGCCTCCTCAGAAGAGAGTTATCAATAAAAGAAAGGGCTGAATCAGAAAGGGGAATCACAGCATATTTTATCAGGATTAATAAAATAGATGTTTATGATCTCTGTTAATTTGTTCGATGGTTGTTATTCAGAAATCTTTATTTAGTCATTAAAAAGACAGGCCAGTAAGTAAGTATTGTTAGCAAAAGCATTTTCTATAGAAGAACAGCAGACGTATGGGAGAGTGAGTCAGATATTTATGTTCCCTTTTAAAAATAAAATTAGCAAGCTTTTAGAGGAACACACTGTTTCCAGATACACAAAAGCATTCCTGATTATATCTGCAGTTTCCAGCCCATGCAGAAATTTTACTTGGTCTGCTCTATACACAGCTTTTGCTCCATTTACGTGACAAACCTTACTAAGGAATACTCCCTAAGAGAGAAAAACCATTATGGAATCATGGAATATCCTGTGCTGGAAGGGACCCACAGGATCATTCAGGGCAGCTCCTGGCCCTGCACACACACCCCAACAACCCCACCCTGGCCATCCCTGGCAGTGCTGTCCAAAGGCTCCTGGAGCTCTGGCAGCCTCGGGGCTGTGCTCATTCCCTGGGGATAAAAAAGACTTTTGGAATCCAAGTTTCTTTACTTTCCTAGTGGATACAGAGGGAAGGGAGCAGATAGATGCAAACCCAAACATTACACATAGAAAATCTGTTTGGCCAAACAAGCTCATTCATCATAGGTAGTACAGCAGGTTTGCATTCTTCCTGAAGTGCTAAGAAAATTGTGAGATTGCATCTTCAAATCTCCTCATCAGCAGCTCCAAGTCTGCTCGCCATGTATTCTCTCCAAGCATCAAACACATGGATGTGGTGAAGGCTCTTCATGAAATAAAAAAAACCCATCCCATCTGGTTCAATGCAATCAAATCAATGAAAAATCAAACAAAAATTCTAAAATTACGTATTTTTAGCTACTGAAAAGCTTTTCAGCTTTTGCAAGGATGTTCATAGCCCAACATTGCTTCTTTGAAACAGATGGCAGTAGTGTTTACTGCGTGTTCTTTTACACTACAAATCCACAAAGAAAAAACTCTTTTCAAGAAGTTTCTCTTCAACCACTGAATAGTAAAGTGTATTGCACTAAACTAAACTTTGTTGCAATGTTCCATGATCGCAAGAAACACAAACTGGCTTTAACCTGTCCAAAACCATCACTCCCAGAGGTGGCCTGGGAAGAACATGAAAGCTTTTGCTTACTAATTACATTTGAAATCACTTTTTTCAACTGATAAGTAAACCACTAATTGGTTCTAATTGATGTGACCTCCAGACACCCCAGGCACTGTGCTAATCATCTGCCTGTCCTTAACTTGCTAAAATAGAATTCAATCCTCTTTTTCAGCCCAGCAGTTTTAGTCCATGGCTTGATGATACAAGGACTTCAATGGGCAGCAGTATTAATCGAACATGCAATATTCATTAAAAAAAAATGCCTCCTTTTGGGTCATCCACTCCACAGAAACTCTGGGCATCAGGTAAAGATATAATGGCTTATTTTTGCACAAGTTGTGGCAGGGGAGAGGAACTTATTCTTCCCTCACACAGTCAATCATATCACTGCACAAAGCTCCAGACAGAGTAATTCCTCCCTAAGGACATCAAGGACTCTCAGCTCCAAGTCTCATCCTTTTATCCCTGAATTAGAAACCTATTTCCTGGTCAGGATAGAGGAGCAGGAGCAAAGCACAGTGAAGCAGGAAGAACTGAAAAACAAAGGAGAGATAGGACAAGAAGATATGTAGGGTGGGAAGTTCTGGTTTGGTGGATGAGGGAAAAGAACACAGGAAAGGGTGGATTTAAGTGCATAGACAGCTCTGCACAGAAACAGGAATTGCCACCACTCCTACAGAGGGTAGAAGTCGACCACTGACAACTAAATTTGAGAAATCCAACCAAGTCCTCTGACATTCATTAAGGTCTCATCCCAAAACAACCTCCAGTGCAAATGAACCACAGAAAACTAAATTAAAAAGTGAATTTTCCTGTTATCACAAGGATAGGGGGTGCCTTAGCCATATACTCAAACAACTCATCCCTGTGTTTTACTTGCTGCACTGGGTTACCAGCTGGGATCACAGAGCAAGATGCACATATTTGACCAGCATGTTTGTGTACATCCCACAAAAATTTGTTTTCTTCCTGAATATTGATTTCAGGGAAGATTTACCATTTCACATCCTTCATGATTTTATCCTCTAATTAAGTTTGTATTTTTAAATTTCCCTGACAATGGAATCCAGCAGGGTTTTGCTGAATGATTTTGGTTTTTCTGTCCAAGGGATGCTTCCAAACAGGAACATACTAACACCTACAATAGAAAACAGGCTGCAGACCCTACCAAGGCATCAGAATTTAACATCTAAATTGTTTGAGGTGTAATTTCAGGTACATGAT
Organism: Certhia americana; assembly: GCA_018697195.1. Classification (NCBI taxonomy): domain Eukaryota; kingdom Metazoa; phylum Chordata; class Aves; order Passeriformes; family Certhiidae; genus Certhia; species Certhia americana. Next base: position 5,040,874 of record CM031874.1, on the reverse strand, counting down.
CCTAACATGCTGTCACATTTTATGCCACTGGCCTCAGGGCCTCAATCACAGTCATTTAGTTAAATATCACATTAAGTCTGTGAGCTCAGTTCTTCACAAAATTTAACAAATACACACTTAGAGTACATGTTTGCTCTCACACATGATAGACAGCTTGGCAGGATCTCCTTGTGCTTCTACTCCTGGATAACTGCAGCCACTGCCTTAAATACACTATGATTTAAAGTTTACCCTGGCATAGAGCTACAGCCACTGTAGAAATAATCAGAAATAATCACATGAAGCGATATCAAGTACTGCTATTTCACCTCAGAGAACAAGCCACTGTTATGGACAGAGAAAAGCAGGTGTCTGGAGTCCTCCAAGGAAGGTCTGCTCTGCTCAGCTCTGGCAGGTGAATGTCTCATATTGCCAACTAACAAGCAAATTTCTGTTTGGAGAACTATAGTCACTACTGCTGCAGCAGACCTCTCATTAGCCAAGACACAGACTCTCATTTAACAACGTGACAAGGGTCCTGGTTTATTCTTCTTTACAGCTTGGCCATCCTGACTCTGACTACAGCAAGCTCCTGCTGTAGGGTCCAGCTGCAGACTCTGCCTGCTGGTTATTTCCTGCTGCACTGGGACTGCAAGGATCAGTTTGCAGCCTCTGCCCACAGCCTTCACCCAGCTCAACTCTGACTGCAGGCTCCAGCAGCAGGCTCTAACTGCATCAGAGCCACACTGACCTCACAGCTGATCTTTGACAGCAGCAACTCTCTTCCTTGTTTCATTCTTCTTTGTGTCTCTCTGGAGCTTTCCTTCTCCCCTCAGGACCCCTCTAGGCTCTCTTCCTCAGGGTCCTCATCCTCCAAAGGCCACCCTTGACCAGCCCACCCACCTCTTTTATCACACTTATCTTTAGTAATCACAGCTGCAACCCATTAAAGGCAAGGCTGTTTCTCTTTGGTAATTCATACAACTGTGACTTATCAGGGGTGAGGTCGGCTGTAATCCCCCTTTTACACCTACTACTACCATAATTGCTGCCTTTTAGTTTGTCTCTCATCTTCATCTATTTACAGAAGTTCAGCAAATACCCAGATTGACTCTCTGTTGTGCACACAAAAGGACTTTTTCCTTTCAGGAGCCTTAAATACTCTCCTTGACCATGTTCAAAGAACCTGGGCTGTGGCACTCAGTGCTCTGGGGTGGGTGACGGCACAGGTTGGGCTTGGTGACCCTGGGGGGCTTTTCCATCCATAACGACTCCGTGGGTTTAACTATGACAAGCCTTGTTTGAATAACCACGAGCTAATATCTGTGAGAAACAGAAGGGAAGAGCTCAGCGATCTGTTCCTTTATCAGCACAAAGCTCCAGGGGCCAATCCCTACACACAGAGTCCAGGTCTGGCAAGTACAGATGACTTTTTCTCCTAAAGGGAACTTCTAGGAGAAGCAAAACCTGGTGGTGCCTGCAGGGGTCAATGGGACAAGAAGAACACAAGGATGTAATCGAAGTTGTGCCACACTGATGCTTTTGTGCTTTGTTTTGGTACGGTGCTGGGGTTTATTTTGGTTTGTGTCACTTAAACATATTTTGTCAAAGCACTTCATACTTTGATGATAAAAGTTGTCCCATTTCTCCCCAAGGATACAAACACAGTATCTCACAGACAAAAAACAAGCTGAACTTCTCTTTGCTCTCAGTTTGTGACACAACCACCTGGAACATTGGTTTGGTCACTAGACACTAAAGGTAAGGGAAAGTGGTCAAGACTGTAAGCTAAAGAAGAAAAAAAAATTAAAATATACATATTTTACATAGAATATTAACATTGCATTTTGAAATAAACTGCCTTTCCTCTTCTGCTTGTCACAAAAACACATATAAAGCCACACATATCAATAGTGCAGCCTCAATACAAAGACTCACAGGGCTGGAACTGCAAATAAACCTCCAGTACTGTAGAATAACCCTATCAATGCAAGTGTCTTACTGGCCAATTATTACCCATGTCCTCCACTCCCTTCTACCAGAATTACCTACTGTATTTTCTCCTGTTCAGATTGAAAACAGGATAAATATATGCTGCAGGAACCAGAGGGCCATTTGTCTGATCTTACTGACAGAATTTTGATTGATGCAAGGAAAATTATCACCTCACCTGCAGCAAAACATTTTGATGTGGGCAGAGGTATCCGTGAGTGGATAAGGTTATAGCTGTCACTCCAATTGCTGCCCTGGAGAGCAGCTAATGAGAAAGGCAAGGAACAGGTGCCTATAAAAATCTCAGAGCTGACACAAATACCTACAATGGTTTTACCCAAGGCACAACCCTCCCTTTTTTACAGCTTTTCAAGCAGGCATTACAGTACATACCACTGAGTACAGTAAATACAGGAGGCTGCTAATTTACTGTGCACAGCACACTTGAAATAGCTTTCATTAGAACACCTCCCCAGCTGCACGGTATGAACTTCAGGAGGCTGTTTCTTTATGCTTTCACGTGATAATCAGTTCATGCTTTGTGTTAGAAAGTTTATTTTCCTGTAGTTTCTGGCAGCACCGTTGTGGAAGCCATGCTCAGTTAAGTAGCAAGTCCATTGCTGATATACATTTATATAATTTATTTTTTCCTGCTGACACCTCAGATAAATCTGATCCCTCTGTGCCACTCATTCCTGCTTTTGAAGCAGAAATGTAACTCCCTGCTAAACCTCTACAACATCCCCCACCTGAAAAATCCCAGGAGTAAAATGCAGGTTCCCAAAGTACATTCAGCTGCCACAGAGTAAAGATGGCTCTGAGGCTGCTTAGATTTTAGAGAGCTAAGCAAATCCTATGAGCACATTGTGTAAAAATATTCTGGGGTGTTTTGCATGTGCTTAGAGGTCACAGACACTCTGTGGTTTACATATGTCTATTCATATGCCAGCTGGGATAGTGAGCACTTAGTTGTATTTTCCAAGTAAATACATCTGTTCAGAGTTTCCCCCTTCCCAGTTTCCCTCCATTTGATTATCTTCTAGCTGGGATGGCCACGGAGGCTCTGTCTGAAGCACTGTGAGCCACAGAAAAAGCCCTCACGTGTAAGGTCAGGTTGTAGGTTCACTTATCTGAAATGATCAAGGTAAACTTGACAGAATTAAAAAAACCCAAACTCACTGCTAAGGCTGGCAACCTGTTGAGATGTAAGCAACAGAAATAAAACTTAAATGATAAAAACAGAGCCTTTGCTAAACATCAGTAAATTTTGGATGCAAAAAACCCCAACCAAACCAAACAAAAACCCAGGATATTAACCAGAAGGGATCACTCTTGCTGGGAGCTCTCCCTCTCCCTGCCCACATTAAAAAAAAACCAGGGATGAAGCAAATTCAGGATTTGGTTCAAAAATTCCCCACACCTCCCATAAAAAGTAAACAACAGTAATACTACCAGCTCTAGTAATCTAATGTCCCAGATATAGCAGGTAGGCACACCAGAAGTGCCTGATAACCAGTTAAGTCATACAAAACCTGGGTGAATCTTTCTTTACCACTCAATACTTCTCTTTTTACTTCAGGTTTTTATGATACAGAGAGTTTCACAATACCCTGCAGACCACAACACTCCTTCCAGCTTTCTCTCTCCTGGGCTGTATCTCTGTTTATTTCTACTTTAAAACTCAGCCTTGAAACATACTTCTTGATTTAGGCTGTTCCCTCGGAGAGACTCCACAGTATACACCAAAAGATCAGTTCTTTCTTTTTTCACGAAATGCATTTGAGGCAGTAATAAATGCTAGAAATTCCAATATGCTGCACAGTGTGCTGTTCACCCTGAGAGCTGCAATGACGGGTGATAGGTGCTGGTATTTCACAAAAAGCATTCCAGAGCCTGCTAGAAACTGGGGAGGACTGAAACTACCATTCAGTGTTCCTGAAAAAAAGGAAAGGAAAAGGGTGGGAGAGACAGCACCAAACAAACTCTGAGATTCATTTACTCCAAAAGAATGTGTATAATGGCCAAACTGTCAGCTCAGCTCACTGCTGGTGACAGTTTGGTCACCAGATCTCAAAATACTTTCTGCACTTTATTCCTGTCAGAGTTAAAAGAAATAAATAGAGAGAGAAACAGAAAAAAAAAAAAAAAAAAACTGAAAAAAAAACAGAAACTGAAAAAAAAAAAATTACTACAATCCCATTATAAATCTGGGAATTTTACCTCCTGATGAATTCCTGAACTCCACTGCACTTGCTGTGGAGATGAGAACAAAGGTGACAGAGTTGGAGTTCACAGCTCACAGAACAACAAGGTCACACACAACATCATGTCATTCATCCTTCTGCTGACGTTTGTGCTGGCCAGTTCAGTGCTGATAAAACAGCACAGCATTCCCAAGGCACTCATGTACAGATCCAAAGGCTTGGGACAGGAGGTAGAGAAGGAAACCCCATATTCCCTCAAAATACCCCAAATTTAACAAGCCAGGGAACACATTTTTGCACCGTGGAACAAGTTCAGCCCTCGTGGTGTGCAGGCAGACACACACAAAAATCCTGCATGTCCCAGCTAGGAAAGCTTTTCTGTGGCATAGAAATCCCTTCTGGGGTGGGCTCAAGGATTCCTTTCTGGGACTGACACCAAAAGGCTCTTTGATTAAAAATAATGTTCAATTTAACCACACCTGAACTGAAAAGCAGTGACTTCCAACAAGGCTCCATTAGTTATTTTTGAGGTCTCCAGGATACCTTCTCAATAATTCATGTATTGTTTGTAACTGTTTGATGCAGAAGTTCACCATGTAGGCAATGATCTCCTGTCACATGAAACATTGCTCGTGGAACAAGCATTTTTTCTTAACCATGCAGGATATGTTTTTACTGCCCTTCCTTGTCTCTGCTGAGGACGTTTGTGTTAGGATTGGAAAAAAAGAAATATTAATAAAATCCATGTGCTTAAAGGTTTCCCTATTCCACAGCAAGAAAGAAAACAAACCTGGTAAGGAAACATATTCCTTGTGGAAACAAAAGAAAATATTTCACAAATATACCTGAGAGTACAGATTGCTATATTTCCCCCAGAACTGACAGCAGTTCTTCAACTGAACAAGGGACCTTGTAAAGACACTTAAGACAGATAAATTAACCAAATAAAGCTGAGATAGTGGTCAATATGAGTTCACATTCAATGCTTCAAGATTGATTATATTTAGAAGAAAGGCTTAAGATCTGTTAGCTGCAAAAGCTGGAAATATCCCACTCAAATAAGGTATAGACACTACACAGGGAAGATAATTAAGTATTTACAGAGCTTATCTAAGTCTGGTGAGATTTTCTATAATTTAAAACCTTTCAATCACAATCTTCTTTGAAGACTCTTCTGCTTTATTTATACAGTAGTGCTCACGATGCAAGAATGTCTTGTGAATTCTGTGGCCTGCATTTTGCAAAAGGTCAAATGAAATTAAACATTATTTTCTTCCTGTCATGACAGCTGTAATCGAGGTGAGATATATGAAAAACAATAAAACTTCCTTATGAGTGTGGAGCTGCTACACCTGGGGCTGAACCACATGGAAAATTCTCATCCTCTATATTAAAAGTAATTCCTGGAAGAGAGAATAGTCTAGTCCCTATTGAAACTATCACAGCTCTAATGAAGGCTATTAAAATTCCATTTCTGCTCAGGAAACACCAATAGTCCCACTCTAAAGACTGTAACAGTATTGTGATTCCATGAAGATGAGATATAAAGACATTATGATGAATCTGAGGATAATTCAATACCAGAATGATTTTCCTTAGTCTCCTTGACTAGATGCAGTGTCAACTAATGCTGAATCAAATCCCACTGGGCAGGCTTTGAGAGGACCATGCATGTGGGGAAAAAAAGTTCTATCTTGGAGACAAAAAACATATTCTTCTTAATTACTCCATTTTACATCATCTAAGAGAAATTAATGAAATAGTCTTAAGGAATCCTGGTGGTTATAGATGTATAATTTTATATAAAATGATTCTTTCTGACAAGATTTCAGTTCTCCAGAGCAGTTGGGTTTGTGACTACAACAATGAGCATAAAACCTTCCAAGAGCAGAGGATTGCTGCATGTTCTGAATGGTCTCAACAAAAGGTAAAAAAATCAATGTACCAAAAGTCCAGGTCATCCTTGAAGCATCATATTCTTGACACAAGTAAAAAGCAAATTATGTAAAAGGCTCCTCAAGTGGAGCACAGGGAAGGTTAAATGAAAGGGATGTGGGAGGAAACAATGTAAGAGCAAGCACAGACGTGTTTATATTTAGAGTTTCAATCTCAAAATCATGGGAAATACTGATAAATAACTATTTGATGAGCAATCTGGGTCAGAAGACTCAATAATACCACACTGCTGATCAAGAGGCAGCAGGATATGGTCAGCAGTGTTCACAAGGGTCAGTCAAAAAGTCGTGAGCAGCAGCAGCAAAAGGAGGTTTTGCTGTGATATGAAGGAAAGAAAAGAGAAAATTATAGAAGCAAGTAATCCAAACCTCTTCCATTTTAATTTGTGTCTGTACCCTGCTGAGGGAACAAACAGTTTGTAAGTTGTAGTCTGTCATGTAAGTCAGTAGTAGCTGCAGGGTAATAAATAGGACAGTAAAGCATATGCAAAGTCTGATTTATGGGATCCAAACAGAGAGAGTCCAAGTCTTGCAGCTATTTGCATCTTCTTCACATGCAAACAAGCACTGATGGAAAGTTTCCTGCTGTGAAAGAGAGAGAGAGAGAGAGAGAGGCAAGAGATACACTGGAGAGAAACCTGGTTAGAAAAAAAGGAAAAAGAGGACTGGAATAATTTCTTTTGACAGGGGTTTTGTGTATCTTGGCACCAGAGCAGAGCAAAATCACAAAATCACAGAAGAGTTTGGGTTGGAAGGGATCTTAAAGATCATTTAATTCCAATCCCCTGCCATGGCAGAGACACCTTCCACTGTCCCAGGCTGCTCCAAGCCCTGTCCAGCCTGGCCTTGGACACTTCCAGGGATGGGGCAGCCACAGCTGCTCTGGGCACCCTGTGCCAGGGCCTCAGCACACTCTGAGTAAAGGATTTCATCCCACCATCTAATCTAAATCTCTTCTCTTTCAGTTTAAAACCATTCTTGTTCACCTAGAAGGTGTAATAGTCCAGCTGTTCAGCAGGCAGTGTGGACTTTTGGGAGCTAGGAAACATCATTTCATGGGTATTTCTTCTCAAATTCCTAGGCCAATTAAGAAAATAGTTGCAAGGCTTGCTGTAACCATCACCCTGTTGCTCAGCAGGTTTCTGGTCTTAGATCTAAAGCATCTTTAAAAGTCACAGCTGGTCAGGGATGATAGGGAGGGTGTGACCTGAACCAGTCTCCCAGTACCAGAGGAGGTATTTACCATGGCAGAAAATCAGCACATCAGAGCAAAGCTGGAAAACAGTGCAACAGCTTTGAGGGAGTGATTACATGAGAAGAGTATTTCATCAGCTCCCAGCTAGAATAGATGCTTAGAAATTATTTGCTTCAAAAAAAAGAAGCATTCTTCAGTTGGGTAGAGATGGAAAAGGAGGGCTGCAACATCCCCACTCCAAACTGCAGTTCTGGCTGTTTCTTTGTCCCACAGTCTCAGAGTTGAATGGTGAACTAACTTCAGTGATCATTCTTCCCTCACCACTGCAACAGGCTCTTCAATTTCTTCATTCAGAGAGGACAAACACAAACATCACCAACATCAGCTGCTCCCTGGAGTTCAGCTACACTGCCTTGGAAAGCAAATCAGCTTAGCTCCAGCATTCAGAGCTAAATGCTATGCAAACATTAAAAATCCCATTCACCTGAATTCCTGACACACTCCTACAATGGTCTCCATTCAGCACCACTCACAGACTTCAAAAGCCTTCTGCCATCTCCCACATTGGAAGCTAAGAAGATTCTGGAGCTGCCTGAATTCCAGTATCCTTAGCCCCATCAGGCAAGGGTTTACAGAGCTCCCTTCATTTTTTTCCTCATGAACTTTCAACCTTTTTTACTTCAGGATTAGAGGTTCAGCTTGTAAATGGCAATCTCTAAACCAGCAGAGGAGTTCAATCTTGCAGAATCTGTAGGGGGGTGTTGAAATGAGAGTGTGTATGGCACTCAGACCTGGCATCTCTGAAGCTGAACACCCACAAGAAGAGATTGATTAAGGAAGGATTAGACCTCACCACAATCCAAGGTGAGGTGCTTCAGGATGTACAAATCAAAAGAAAGCTGAGTTTAATAAATCAGGGCAATGTAAAGAAACAACAAATAATTTTAACTGTTTTATATCTTGCCTCGCAGTTTGTTTCAAAACAATAAAAATAAACTCTGGGCACATGTTTCACACATCCTAAGAAACCCAACTGTGCACTGTGCAGACTCACAGCATGCTGCCAGCAAAAAATGAAAGCTCAAATCAAGGCAAAGACAGCTGGGGAATTCATCAGCACCCAGCTCAGGGCAGAAGCTGTCCCTTCCACAGGTGATGCCCAACTTCTTAGTTCAGTGTCCTACAACAAATGTAAGACTTTTGCAGAAAGCCTTCTAGCTGCAGGAATTACTGCACGTCTGAAAGAGATCAGTATCTGAGCTTCTTTAGCATCTGGTGCTGTAAATTTTTTTAAAGTTCCAGTAGCCACATTGGCTTTAGGTATTTGCATCTACAGAAAGAGTTTTCTCTTTTGTTTGGAAATTAATTGGTTTCTCCCACACAGATGGAACATTTTTTTGCATGTTTATTATTAAAGATTCTCATACTAACAATCATCCATTCTTACTAAGAAATCTGGTGCATCCTAGCTTGCATTTCATATCAAGTAAAACATTATTTTTTCAGTGGGTTGTTCTTTTCTGCTGCAAAAGAAATATATTTTGATGCTAAAGGGATATCCACGCCCTGCTGAGATAACGGCTCGTGCTCAACAATCACATCCCATAAATGCCCAAATCTGCCTGGACCATACCAGAATCTTCACCAGCATACACAAATGGGACACCAACATGGCACTTCAAGGGAGTTTTCTTGAATGGAAAGCAGTTAATGGCACTGCAACCACAGGATGGATAAATTAACAGCTTTAGATTCCATTTTTCAGGAGAAGCCCATTAGTGATTTCCCTACAATTAAATAGGCAGAGCAAGGATGAGCAGAAGAGGGTTAACAATGAATGTGATCCATCTTTCATGCTAAGTCTTTAGGCTCAGTCATAAGAAGAAAAAAAAAAAAAAGTGTAATTTTGACTTTTAGTGTCACATGAGCATCACTAATAATTAATAATCAACATACATGAAAAGGTGCCAGTCTTGTTTGATAATGGCACATATCTGGTGGTTATTCACTGCAAGAACACTTCCAGGTAGCAAAGGCTCAGGGATGTGTTCTTGGTATTTTATGTTCCTCTCTGAGCATCAACAGTCCTCAGTTAATTTCTATGCAGTTGCCTGAAAGCTCCTTAAAAATTCTAACTAGAAACTAAAAGGTTTGCATGCATATCATGTATTTAGTCAAGACACTCAGTGGTGTGACAGGAGAACCATTATCATTTCCCAGGTTGTTAGCAGCAAGGTCAAGTTTAAACCAGTACTCCCTGCTCATCCTACACAGAAACAAAAAGGCTGCTGAAGAGAGAAACAAAAAAAAATCAGGAAAAATACAGACTGAATTGAGAATACACCATTAATTTACGAACTTGTCTTGTACCCCTTGTAGCTTTGTATTCGTCCTGAATATGTTTGTTTGTACCCTGTTGATTAATATAAACAAGGAAAGCAGGAAAACATATTCTGGACCATTACTGCAAGTCTGTGTGGCACTGGATGCAATGCTGAAAACTGGATCCTTTACATAAAAACTGCACATTTATCATTTCTCAAGGAAATGGTTTCATTTCCTGGCTCTATTTTGGAAGTTAAACATAAGGAAAGGGAAATATTTCCTTTTGAGAGGTCTCATGTTTCATACTACTCAAAATCTACAATACAACAGCTTTGTCTTCCATCTCCTTCCTTGGCTTCATAGATATTAAGTTGGATGGAAAGAAGAGAAATTGGAGTTACATCTCTTGGGTGAGTGTTTGTAATCTCTTTGCCTCCCCTTTTCTTACCACACACCCACCCCATGATTAAAACTGAGTTAAAGAAACTGCTACTGAACTGCACTGAATTCAACAGAGCAGTGATTACCAACACTGTGTGCCAGCCAGTTGTAGCAGTATTTACAATTTCCAAATGAGATGGGACTGCTGCTGGAATGTTTCTCAAGCTGTATTTTATTCTGCAAAAGTCTCATTACATGGCTGGGGCCATAGGAAGATGACAGTAGCTCACATTCCAGACAACAGACACTGAGTTCTATGTTACAATACACTTTAAAATCCTCTTGGCCTATTGAAGAAAGCAAAAAGCATATTGACACTTGCTGTAGCCAATTATAAAAAATACACATATGTTTGCTTAAAACAATACCTGCTTGTTAGCCTTAAAATACAATGGGCAGTGCTCTATTATTAGGGCTAAAACTTTCTATCTCTTAACAGATACATTTTTCTGCTGTTCCAAGGTTTATATCTCCTACTTTCAACACACTACCTATTGTTAACAGTCCTTGCTAGCATTCTAAAGTATCTTTTTACTTCCAAAATCAGCATCAATACCATAACTCTAAGCTTTTTTTCTTCTTTTCTTCTCCTGAGGCCTGCTTTATGACTTTCTTAAAAATCCTTTACCCTAAATGATTCCCACACAACACCAACAAAGGGATTTTTACATTCCTACCATTATGACTGCAAAGAAATAAAGCACGAAATGGCTTTTTCAGACCCTCTGTTAATGACAGAGTATTCAGGTATTTCACAGACAGCACAACCCTCACAAACAGCTTGGATGCACCTCCCACTCTGCTAGTGTAGTGCTCAGAGGAGCTGCATCATTTTATCAAATTGTTTTATCAAATCTAGTACTCTGCTTCACCCAGCACAGCACGTGGACCTTCTGAACACCGACTGAACTCATGTAAACTGGGAGAAAACAGGGAAAGAGAGAGCAGGCAGCCCGAGGGAACCCTTATTATCAGTGTCCTGACACTGCTGGGAGCACCAGCCAGGGACTGACTCCTGCTCACAAGCTGATAACTTTGAGGGTCTTGGTTAATGTGCAGAACTCAGGCAGATGAATTCAAATGGACCCAAAAACTTCTGTGATCTGGATGAACCTGATGAATTCAGATAGGAATCTTCACACTTGCCAGCTACTTATTAATGTACATGGAAAAAAATGTGGTTTTTAACAGCAAAATCTAAACCAGAAGTGCCACAGCTGACCTTGTCTCCCAAAGAGTTCTAAGGGACAGAGGGATGTGATCTTCCAGCCATCCTGATAGCAAAATAGGACAGTGCAATACAGAACCTACTCTTCCTATCAACACCCCCATCTCCTGGGTGAAGTATGGGCGCTTGAGCATCACCAACAGAGGTTAATCACCTCATCATGGCAATGGTGTTATGTTTGTTTTAATGAGCACATTTGGCATGAATATCTCAGGGTATAGAACTATCGTGTATCAGACATGAAAATATTTTAAAAAATTAAAAATACAGAAAATATTTAAAGGGTCTTACTCATATTCATCACATCTCTCTGTAACAGCTGTATATAGGAAGTGAAGAACTTTGGAGTTGATGAATCTCCTCTATGATTACATGGAATCTTTTCATCCCAGCAACACTTTCCAGAGTATGTTACACACATAGGAATCACATACTTTCATACCCACACTGATCTTCTTGTTTGCAAGGAAATCAATGGAGAGCCTGATATGACATTTCTAGATCCAGCCCCAGCCCAAGATCAGGCTCTGCTGAAGAACAAAGTTGTTTCCATTTTCTTATGACTTTCAAGCTCCAGAAAGTTCTTTCTCGTAGTAGGACTTCCTGCTGTTGAATAATTAACTGAAACTATTCTGGAGTTAGCTCCACTAATAAATACTGAGACAGCCAAAATACCTGTAGAGCTTTTCCTTGATGAGCCTGTCTTAGAACTGTACATCTGAAATTTTCACAGCATATTTCATACTGGAGAAGCTTCCATATAAGGATTTATTCAAATAGGTAATTATTTATCATGTTTTTCACACCTGAATATCTCAATCCAACAATTTGACAGGGTATTTTTGATTCAGTTCATTGTTTAGTGCTTGTGCCTGTGTTGTTTTCCTTTGTTTTGTGGTTTGGGTTTGTTGGGGGTTTTTTTTGTAAATTCCAGTGCCTGCTTTTAGGAAAAGACTCAATCACTGGAGCATATTTCAATGTGTACCTGGTGAGTTAATTAACAGATGGTGGAATTACAGTGATGAGCATCACACCAAAAGAGACCCAGAGAGAGAATGGTAAACAACTCTGACAAGGAACCCACCTCTCCCTCTGGTGTCACTCAAGGCATCAGCTCCTTGTGTGACTGATAAAAGCCTGATAAAAGCCAAAGTGAGCTGTCCCAAATATCACAGCCATGACAGAAAGCCTCTCAGATAAGAGACAGGTTATTTTTCCAACCAAACGCTTTGAAAATCAACTAAGACAAAACTGCAGAGCACTAGAACATACCCTTGGAGGTCTGTGGGGAGGCTCAACAGGCTCCTCCTACCCCTGTAGTAGCAGAACAGACCCTAAGAAAGTGCCCGGAGCCTTTAAAGAATGTTTAAGCTAGCAACAGGGAGCAGCAAAGTAAGGTTGAGAGCCTTCTGGAGAGTGAAAATCTCAGAAAAACTGGCTCATAAAAATAGGTTATAGGTGCTATAATATTCCCTCTTTATCAGCTCTGTATGGATTCCATAATATATTGAGTGATTAATTTGGGCATTCAGAGCACCCGAAAGGGATCAAGGGAAAAAAAACAACTGCAAAGAGTCCTACACACACCCCCACAGAGTTTAAAATGTTATCCATAGCCTTACCTAACATGACAAGTGTCCTGGAAGGACACCAGCATTAACACAGACCTTAAATGATAAAATTCTAGCCACTTTCCACAGTATTTTAAACAATCTTTACACAAGCAAGGCCTACATTTTGCTCAGAATATGAGTAACTGCCACGCAGCTTTTACTTAAAAGAAAATTACAGGCAAGAAATGTTCCATTCAGGTGTGAGCAGTGTAGTGAGACAGAGTATCTCTAGGGTTTTTTTAAACTGCCCTGTACAAAATTGTATTAAATTACTATATGTGCACCAGTGAGAGAGAAGAAATAGAGAAGAGCTATTTCCACTGAAGCACCAAAGGATGGCAAGAGGTGCAGATGGAAATGATAGGTTTTTCTGGCCTGGCTATTATGATTGGAAAGCGCAAAGAGAAGAATAAATGTATTGTCATTTATACAAGCCAGAAGACAGAGAAGCATTAGCACATACAGCAAATGGCTGCCTAGAGAACAGCATTTTCACAGGATTACAAATGTATCTCCTGCCACAAAACATACTGGAATAATTTGGAACTAATTCTGTTATGTTCTTCTGTATAAGATTGCCAGTAATTTCTTTTCAATAATATATTGCTCTTAGTGAAGGTGCCCACAGACAAGCAAGGTGGTGTGTGTTTAATTTCATTGATCATTCCATTTGCTGAAACAGGTATTTACTGTCCAGTTTGGGGTGTAGGAGTATGCACATTTCAAAGTAAAACCTCTATTCTGATATCTACCAAACTTTTTCATTCAATATTGAGAAATGTAAACTAATTTCTGTTCTAAATACTCCAATAAAACTTCTTCTGCATAGGGAAGCAAACAGATCGTTCAATTAAAAAGATTACACAGACACACTTTTAAATCTTAATCTTTGTTGAAGAAACACCTTGTGATTTTATGTTCCTCTGATCAAGAAAAAGCACTTGAGAAGCAGAGATTTAGCTTGGATTTAGCAGGTTTAGGAGCAGGACTGTCAATTGAGCAAAACCTCAATTACAGCCTAATTGAATGTATGCTCAAATACATTATTACAATTCAATAATCATCTCTTCAGAATTAAACAATTCCAATTTGCTTTCATTCCCGCTTGTTCACGTGCATTACAAATTTGCTATTATTCACACTAAAATTAGTCAGGCTGGTTGGAAGTCCCCGAGTGTCACAGGGAGGCACTAAACTGACCTCAAATGAGCCACTTAACCTCTCCTGCTTCCTAATCAGGGATGAGGAGCAGGACAGCTCCTTCCCACAGCAATATCATCCTGCTAAAGTTTCTTCCAGGTAGGAGCATTGCTGAGCAATCCAGCAATGAAGCCATCAGCACATTTCCTGCTGGACATCCAGCCATTCATGGGTTTAATTTATTCTTCTATTTTTCCCTGCTTGTATCAACAAACATGAAGTTCCAGGCACCTAACTGAGCCTGGAAGGCTCTGATACCTGCTTGCTCTGGAAAGCTGCCTTCCCTCTATTTAGCTGTGCTACAGAACTAGGTGTGCCACTCCTGGCAGCTCAATTCCCTTTTAATCATAAATTAATTCCTCCAGATTTGAACAAGATACAAGATCACCAGGTGGGAATTAAAAGCATTTGGATCCAGCACAAGCATTCTCCTGATGATCTGTGTCATCTAAACATCTGCACCACAGACCACTCCAAGCCATAACAAAGGCATCTGATCACTAAAGGCGAGAATCAGTTGGCAGAAAGCAGCACAGGGGACAGCTTGGTCTCGTTTCTACAGCTGCCCCCCCATTTTCATACCCTCCATTTAGATCAGCAAATTATACCCTGTGAGCAGACCCAAACTTCAAATACCTCTCACCCCAAACCTCAGGAACAACTCAGCCACCTTCTGAGTCACCACCTAAGAGTCAGTGAGAACTCCTGTGATGCTCAAGATAGTTTAGAAAATAATTGAATAAGAACCCAGCACAGGAGGTAGCACTACACCACCTGCCTCGTGAGGTGAGATTAAGACATGCCTTGCATGTGTCAGGCTCTTGAATCATGGTAGGGAACATGGCTAAAATCCAAACACCCTTCAAGAACTACTGATGTTTCTACTCTGGACTTCAGGGTGTCAGCAGAATCAATCCCAGCACTGACTACCAGCAGCCCTAAACAGTCTCTCCTAACATGCAATGCTCCACCACAAGATTATTTCTGCCTGATAAAATACTGGAAAGGAAAGGAAAGCAGGTGAAGCTGACTGGCAGCCAAACTGCTCAGTCTGAGTACAGTAGAAGTCTCCATAGCCACCATATTTTACTACAGAAGTTTACAAAGAGGGCTGCATCCAAAGCTTAAATTCAAATATTCAAGACACCGACTTAAACTCATGTCACTTTTACTTCTTTTTCTTATTTTAACACGAATGAAAGAAGGTCCAACAAAATGCCAGTTGTTACAGACAGTTAATCTCCAGGAAGAAACACTCCTCTGGCATGCAAGTGTTGGTTTGCTGGTCCTACCTTTCACAATGAGCTCGGCGTAGTTGGAGACCCCGGAGCCGCCGTCGGAGCGGATGACACAGCGGTACTTGCTGATGCTGCGCTGGGACGTGTCGGCCACGCTGACTGTGGCTGAGAAACGCCTGTGGTTGACCACTCGAGTGACCATCAGGGCTGTGTCCCTCCCATTCCACTGCTGCAGGGGCAGAGAGAAATAACGTGACAATGCAGGCAGGCAGGTTATGGGTTGGTGCATCCATGTGGAATTCACTCCTTCTGAACAGAGCTCAGTGTTCACGTTGTTGGGAGAGGTTTTGTACAAGCACAGCTGTTCAAGAGGAGAATTCAGCCATTCCCTCAGGAAATCCACAGGGCTGTGTGGGCTGGGCCCTAAATATTCATATACAAAGGTGAGGGTGGGCAGGCCCTGGCACAGGGTGCCCAGAGCAGCTGGGGCTGCCCCTGGATCCCTGGAAGTGTCCAAGGCCAGGCTGGATGGGGCTTGGAGCAGCCTGGGCTAATGGAAGGTGTCCCTGTCCATGGCAGGGGGTGGCACTGGATGTTCTTCAATGTCCCTTTCAACCCAAACCTGTGATTCTATGATATATTTAAGTCTGCATTTCTACTTAATATGTGAGATATAACTGGGCATTTGGTGTCTTCTAAGGATACAAAGAGGGTTAAAGGGCTTGGAATGGAACCCATATGAGGGGCAGGACACTGAGAACACTTGGATTGATCAGAGTAGGAAAAAGGAGACTGAGGTCAGACCTTTCACCAGTGTCTGCAGCTCCTCCTGAGGTGCAACTGACCTCTGCTCTGTGACAGGGACAGGATCTGAGGGAATAGCTGGAGCTGTGCCAGGCTGGATTTCAGGGCAAGGCTCTTCCCCAGAGGGTGCTGGGCTCTGCCCAGGCTCCCCAGGGAGTGGGCACAGCCCCGAGGCTGCCAGAGCTCCAGGAGCCTTTGGACAGCACTGCCAGGGATGCCCAGGGTGGGGTTGTTGGGGTGTGTGTGCAGGGCCAGGAGCTGCCCTGGATGATCCTGTGTCAGGACATTCTCTAAGATAGTTCCTGCAAATGCTGCAGAGTGGCAGCTCTGATTGCCACTGGGCAGTTCCACACAGTGTAATTCAAGGCCCAGCTTGGCTGTGAAAACACAACATCTGAAGGCTTTGTGTTCACCTGGGAAAACACTATAAATGAACACATTCTGTAAATTTGGCCTTTTCAAATGCAAAGCTCTGATTTTGGACCAATTTAAATAAATTGGTTGGATGAGCAGACATCCTTGTATATCCAGCATTCCCCAATAAACCTCTTTACCAATGCCAGACCACATTTTTCCAACTGGAAAAGGGACAGACAAAGAATTAGCCAGAAATTGTTCTCCACAGTATAAACACCTCAACTTGCTCGTTTGTCCAGTTTATTAGGAATTTCAAAGAAAACTGCTGTTTTGGTAGTTTCCAGTAAACAGTTTTTAGGGGTGTTTCCAAGGCTATTTTCATTAAATGCTGCAGTTTTAGGGAATGGAAAACAGGTTTTTATTAGCAATAGCAATTCTTTCCTCCCCAAACTCTGCTTCTCCCAGGGAAAGGTTCATAGTGCTGCAAGTCAGAACTGTTTTTACACACATCTGATTGTAACTGGGGAAATATTTTAATGAAATAACCCAAAAAAGATAAAGTAAGTCAAAAATATATTTCAGTGGGTGCTAGACATACACCATAGGTAAATAAATTTAAGCTAGAAACGTAATTTTTAGGAGAACAGCTGTGATGAGAGCATAGTTACTGAATGTAAAATCATTTTTATATACTGCCAACTACTTGTCTCACCAACTTAAGCCTTTTTCCCAGTACTAATTTTAACTTATATGATTAGATAATTCCTTGATTTAAACTGAGTTTGAAAATGTTATTTTTAAATTTTATTAAAATGCCTGAAGTCAACTATAGAATTTGATAAAATCTTTTAAATTATTTGACTACAAAAGCCCTTCCTGTCAGCCTCAAATGTTACAACTATGGGGTGGTCAAACCCTCAGTCACATCAGTCCAAGCTGAGAATAAAACGTTCAGACTGGCTTTCATGTTTTTCAAATTATGTTGGCCCTACGTAATATGTGCAACAAGAATGCTCTTGACTTGTTTGGGAGTTAAACGTTTAGGAACTCAATGATTTTAAAAGCTTCTGGAATGGAAATGCTGGGAGTCCACATGTCCAAGAAATTCAAGGAGCAGGAGAAATTATTGCATCCTTCACTTGGAAACACACACCCCATGTGCTGATCTTGGGCTTGGTGTCTGTTCCATTTCCAATTCTAACACTGGCCAAGAACTCCCAAGGTTTTTGCTGCACCCACTGGAGAGCAGGACCCAGACAAGTTCCACCAACAGGCTGCAAATAAGACAGCCAGGGAGGGAATGATCTGGTCCTGTAGTGACTGGCTAAAAGGAACAAGACCAAATCTCCTGTCAACACAGCCAAGGGAAAGTGGGAGCAAGAAGAACTGGGTGCAAATTGGGTTTGCCTATTTTAACCACCCAGGGAAGTAATTTCAGGCCTTGGAGATTTCCTTCTCAACAGTTATCACCGGCTCCAGGCTGAGAACATTTTTAGAGGCTGAAAGGAAAGCAGATGGCATAATAAAGCAAAGAGAACTGTTCCATTTCCTCTCTCTTCTGCTTTATGGCTGAGTGTTTGCAGGTACATGGGCATTTGTTTGAAACCAGAATTTTGCTGTCACTGGCCATTTTTTCCTTTTTCTGTCTCCTAATTCCACGCTTTGCCACCTTAAACTCTCACCTAGAAGTGATTTAAGGCATTTCTTTGAAGGATCTTGATGAAGAGCTTTTGCCTCACCAACACCAATCTTTCTCTACCTGTTTATTTCAGGTGCAAAAGCGAACAAAGCCCCAGATTAAACCTGAAAAAGCAGCAGGGCATTGCTTTACCTGGAGCCAGAGCTTGTCGTGCTGTGACCACTTCCCCCCGGCGATGCACTGGAAGGTGGCGTTCTGCCCCACGTTCACCTCCACGTTCTGCAGCCGCAGGAAATGCGGGGCTTTTCCTGACAAAACAGGCAGAGGATTGCAAAGGTAGAGCAAGGCAGGACAGTGCTGCACCCACCCAAACACCCAGCAAAGCCTTGGCACTCTCCCTGCCAAGGTGGCTTTGCAAAATAAAGCTGCCCTTGGGTGTTTAACTCCTCCCTGCAGAGAGAAGTGGTGATGCAGCTGAGTGAGGGTGACCTGAGGGACCTTAGAGAGCCCTGGCACCTCTGAAAACACAGGCTGGGATCAAACCATGAGTTCATGGCCACTGGCATAATTTCTTATTGCCTGCTATAAAGAGTAATTGAGTAATCTCTTTTCTTCAGAAAACTATGCTTCTAAAAAGGTCAAAAAAAGTCAAATGCTTTTTGTGCTTGTCAAGCATGACTGACCCAAACCCCATTTTCACAAGGGTCTTTTATCCTTTTTCTTTTCTTGACTATCAAATACGTCCTAGACCTTTAGAGTAATGCATCATCAATATCAAATCAGATATTAAATTCATTTAACTGACAGTATTGTGTCACTGGTTGAGTTTAAGATCACTGGTATCAGTGTTTTGCTGACACTAAATTCAGCATTAGTTCAAAATTAAACCAGTGATATTAAAAATGCAGACTTTTTTTTTCCACAAAGAAATTAGATGAGAGGATTATCTTTTTGATTAAATATCAGATTGAGTTAGGTCTCTATTTAACTAAAAGTATAAACAAGATTACAGCAGTGAATGCAACTCCTTTAAGTGAACTATTTTCTTGCAGGACTTCAGAAAAAGGTTTGTGCATAATTTGAAAAATTTTAGTACGACACACTGAAAAAACTTACACCTAAAAATGTCAGTGTTTTTCAACATCATCTGCACATTTTCTAGTATGATTAGACACTGAAATACAGAGGACATTATAACCTCTCTTCAGCTGGAATCAAACAGCTTTAAAGGGATATGGGCATCTGTGGCAGTGCATGGCTGAAACTCGATGTACAAGTGTTTGACACATGAGCAGAGAACACATGTTCATACACCATGTCAAAAGGTTTGATCTGCTCCTGTGCCCCATCCAGCACACAGTTCACTGACATCTCCTGAAGGACAGGGACTCTGGATCATCCTGCCTTCTGGGCAACAGGAATTTACATCAAGGTTTACTGGAAAACTCCCTCGGGGTGGCACTCAGAATGTTCCGCACGGTATTTCAGGATAATTCTAATATTTGTGCCTGCAGCACAGCTGTAAGTCAGCTACAAACACCAAGGTGTAGAGTCCCACCAACACCAGCATCCTGGTCCTTAGGTGTGCCCAGCTTCTGGAGCATGGGTTGTGCTGTCATGGCAAGGGCTCGTGCACACAGAGTCAATGAGCTTTTAGCATAAAAAATGGATATTCCAGAGCCTGAGCCCTTGGGCAGGACAAAGGAGAAAAAGAGGCAGCACCAGCACTGTATTCATTTCTCTGTATTACTGTCATTAGGGGCATTTCACTGCTTTTGCTGACTTTGGTTTGTCTGCCTTTGTCATCTGCAAAGGTAAAGCAGAAATGAAGATATAAGACCAATGATATCAGTAACCTCCAGGGTCACCAGGAGTTTCATGGTCCCCGTGTTTTGATTTTAAACTGTAAAAGGAATCTGAGGGGCAAAGGCTGTACAAGGAAAGGGAACACGTGGGTGACGTTTACGCTGGTGACTGTCACTGCTGAACAACAAAAGCAGCACTGGGATCCAGACAGGAGCAGCATTTACAGAAACTGCAGAGAAATTGCAGATTGTAATGAGCTCTGTTCACTGGGGGTTGCAGACAGATTGAAAAAAACCCCAAACAACCAGCCCTGTTTGAATCATTTTGTTCTTGAGTCACCAAGAACACATTTAATTTTGAGGAAGGAGCTGTATATACTTGAAGAAGTGGATTCAAAATCAGTTTACTTAATTAAGCAAGGAAACAAGACAGCATCCTGCCTAACTGCTTTAAACCCCGTCATTTTCTTGTTGAGACTCTGCCCCATGGTTTGTTTAGTGGCCTCTTTCCCAGAGAAGGGACCAGCAATCACCCAACACACTGTGGAAGGCACAGACCATTCGGGGATTTGTCTGGATGCTGCCAGTTATCAGCAACATCTGGTTAATACAGACTGTAAGTATTCCTTAATGAAGTAAATGCACCCAAAGGCCTGAGCAATGAGCGCATGGTAAATACAAATATAATTTACTTAAGCAGCAATTAACCATACTGCAGTTATCAGAAATGTCCTGTTAAACTTGAGCAGAACCATGTCTGTCACATTGAATGGCAGATGTTCTTTGACATTCTGATCACAGCAAAAAACAGTTGATTTCTCTCCATCCATATGATCCATCATTTTTTTTTGTGAGCAGCTGTCACTGACTTACTGAAACCATGAGCCAGAAAGAGGGGCTGTTAAAAAAAAATCTTTACAAGTAACTGTACATTACATCCATAAAATATACATAGTCCTCCACTGAAGGTGGGTGAAGGAACCAAACAAGTTCAGACTCAAGGACTGAGGCACAATGCTTCTTTAAACATAAAAACCCAAATAAATCTCAGCTTATTGTTGTGTCTGCAATAGAAGAAATGCAGTGCTAACATTTTTGAATAGTGTAATGAAGCTGCATTAGTTTCTTCTCCTGTATAAGTGCACTATCTGAATAAGATTAATTTTTAATCTCTCCACAGCTTTCTGAGCAGGTCTAGTATGTTGAAACCAACCAACCTTTGGGACAGGCTTCTTACCAAGGAAACACTGAAATAATTTGTTTGGTTGTTCTTTTCAGAAGTTAACCACACAGATTATTATGAGATGATTTTTAGATTGTTTTCTACAGCAATAAGATTAAGAAATAATAAACCCATCAGTTTATTAACAAGTAAAAAAGAGATAATTCCACTAGCTACAAACTGAGAGCAGCTTTGCCTTCTGCACAGCTTATGAATGTAGCTAAGGTTAAGGTTATTAAGCAAAGCTGGCTGTCCTTAAGGGTCTTGGAGGGAGACAAGACATTTTAGTGCTGACCCAACTGGGTAAATCTCTCTTTTAGACTACAAACCGTGGACTACAACATGCTGGTACAGTCAGAAAAATAAAGAGTGCTCACTGCAGGGATGGGCGAGAACTCTGACTTCATCCACAGCTATGTACCCAGGATGTCCTTTCAAAGAGACAGATTCAAATATCACCTGAAATACAAAAGAAAAAAAGGAATTCTGAGAAAGAACATTTACATCAGTAATTTCAGCAGTCACCACATGCTGCTGTTATTCCAAGTCTGAGTCATTCAAGGCATTTTGTCAACAATGAAGGGATACCAGGGCAATTCAGTGTGTGAATGCAATACCAAATCTGTTGGGAAAACAAAACAAAGGATGAGAGCAACGTTCAATAGGATTAAAGACAACTCTGTGCATCTCTAATTTGGAAAAGCAAAAATTGCCCTGGGTATATAACACACCTATATTCACTTAAGCACCAGAATATTACATCCAAGAACATTAAGTGGATAATAATTTGATATCTTGTTCTCAGTATACCTTGGAAAACTGCTGAAAGCATTACGTGAGATAGAATTGTCTTCCTGAATCAGTGACCAGGCACGGATTCTTCTGGAGAAAACCCTGATTTGCTGTGCAGGCCCTTGCAGAACTAGAAAGTAAATGACAAGCAAAGGATGGCACTGGATTCTGGACTGAAATAAGATCTTCCCAGATATAATGATATATATGAGGTTGTTTCTGCCTCTCCCTGGACTCCACTAACATGATCTGAGAAGGAATATTCTTAAAAATCATGTGTACAATTTCTCTTCTTTGATGGTACATTAACAAACTTTTTCTTTTATTTGTGTACCTGGATTATGAAAACATTCCAGTAATGTGGGTCTGAAAACATAGATATTCCATCACAGATGAATGAAAATCTCATTCTCCTCTATGGATTTGTGATTTTTACCTGGAAAACTTCCCTGAAATATCTTGTTATAAAAATGCATGGACTATCAAAAAATCAGCAGTGCAGTGAAAAAAAAAAAAATAAATCCAAACAACAAAACCTAAAAATCTGATAAAGCAATCATTGAAAATAAGTTAATTGTTGGAAAGTGGGGCAGTGGAGGGGAAGGTGCAGATCTCACTCTGGGGACCAGCAACAGGACAAGGGGAAAAGGATAAAAGCTGAGTCAGGACAATGTCAGGTTGGGCATTAGGAAAAGGTTTTTCAGTGGGAGGGAGATCTGTCCCTGGAAAGGAACACAGCACCGAGCCTGACAGAGCTCATGGAGCTTCAGAAGGACACTCTCAGTCACATGGTTCAGTTTTCAGCAGTCCCGTGAGGACCAGGGAGTTGGATTTAATGATCCTTATGGGTCCTTTCCAACTTGAGATATGCACTGATTCTGCAAGGAAGAGAAAGCTTAGAAATGTAGACAAAGAAGAAGACGAAGAAGACGAAGAAGACGAAGAAGACGAAGAAGACGAAGAAGATAAAGAAGATGAAGAAGATAAAGAAGAAGATGAAGAAGATGAAGAAGATAAAGAAGAAGAAGACGAAGAAGACGAAGAAGAAGATAAAGATGAAGAAGAAGAAGACGAAGAAGAAGACGAAGAAGAAGACGAAGAAGAAGACGAAGAAGACAAAGAAGAAGACGAAGAAGACAAAGAAGACGAAGAAGACGAAGAAGACGAAGAAGAAGAAGATGAAGGAGAAGAAGGAGAAGAAGGAGAAGAAGGAGAAGAAGGAGAAGAAGGAGAAGAAAGAGAAGAAGGAGAAGAAGGAGAAGAAGGAGAAAAAGGAGAAGAAGGAGAAGAAGGAGAAGAAGAAGAAGGAGAAAAAGGAGAAAAAGGAGAAAAAGAAGAAGAAGAAGTACTGAAACCTGATGTTGAATAATCAGTGATGTTATCTCCCAAATTAGTGAATTAGTGATTCTCTTCCCAAAGGAACGAAGTGCTATCCTTTACTATATTAAAAAAATGAATGTGTGGAGATGGAATGGGTTATGTCCTCTGCATGTGAAAGAGGAATTCCCAGTCTCACTCCATCTCACTAAAGCAACACTCACACTGTACTGGATTGCTGATTTTTGCATGAGTAAATAACCTACTTTCCAAGGACAGACTTAATCACACAGTTCACCCAGCACAGTTACTGCCATTACAGCAGAGTTCTGGTGCAGCTACTTGTTCCACAGGAGAAAGTATTCTAGTCATTTGTAACTTCTAAAATTCACTACTAGAACACAGAGTTAACTATTTAAAAACAGATTTCAACAGTTCTTTTTGTTCTAAATAAAAGCTGGCATTCCCAGCCTGTCACTCTTCAGCCTATTCTTCATCAGAAGACTTAATACAGTAAAAGGTTTAACTGTCCAAATGCTGCCCTGGATAAAAATAGACCAAAAATATCCTTCCTAACTACAGAATTGCTGAAGTTAATTTTTCTTTGTGTTTGGGCTCCCAGAACATAGTTTCTTCTCATGTTTTCATGACTTCCTAAGATCTCTTCCTCCAGTTCAAAACACAGCCAGATATGAAATCTCCTGAAATACATCCATAAGGAAAAAAAAGCATAAAAACAGGTAGAACAAGAAAATAAACAGGCAAAGACAAACTAAGAAAAGCTCAAGTGCTAACAATATGTGGAAACAAAGTTCTCTTCCAGAGGAGACTGGACAACAATTAGGCTGCCCATGAAATCCTAGGAAGAAGCAAGCCACTGGATGACAAAATAATCCAAAAATCATTAGCAAGTGTTTTGTGTTATCAAGGCCCTTGATAGGCTTTAAGGGACTGTATAAAATAAGAGTGTAAAATAGGAGTCTTTAGAATGGAAATTATAATTACTTAAGCAATTAAATATAATTCATGATAAAAATTACATTTACTGGGAAGGTCATGCAAGGCTCTACTGCAACTCCCTTCAGACCTGAATTCAAGTGCAACTTTACAGCTACAAAATCTTATTTTAGTTTTACATTCGTGAAAAGTCATAAGCCACAACAAAGTGATTCTCTATTATCTGCAAGTCAAGAACTTGATAAGTTCCCCAAGGCATCGGCCATGGGTGGCAAAAGTAAGCACCAATACACAGAGAATTGACTTTGGTTAATTACCAGCATGTACAGGATCTCTAATAGAGCACAATATAACTTAATAATAACCAACTCAGCCTCTCAAAAATCCCTGTGCACTGGTGCAGGATCCACTGAGTGGAGGACTCCTCTCAGTTCAAACAATATTCTTTGATAATTTTATTCTGTTCTGCTTTACGCTCAGCTATTCCTGCCCTTTTCCAGTTCAAACTTACACACTATTGTCTGTGTATTTTGAAGCATCTCATCCCTATCAAAGTGAGAAGCATGGTAGCACTTGAAAACTGGGAATTGAGACCCAGCATGTGGAAAAGTCAGGAATAAGTGTTTATGGGGCCCATTTCTGCAAATCTCACACTCGGTATCATTCATGTCCTTTTAAATTCACTGGAAACGCAGTGTGATGGTTGAGACAGGTAATGCTTTGCAATTAATAATGCTTTGCATTTAAAGAACTCCACAGAAATTAATGTAGTTGACAAAATACAAAGCTTCACTCTTAAAAAACATTCTGAAATGCTCCTGAGGCCTGCAAATACAGAGTCATTTCATGTTTCCTTCCCACTAAACAAGCCCCCGTTCAGTGCTGTGATTTACCAACAATGTCTGTGTTAGCAGCGCAGCCCAGATCATCTGTTGTGCTACAACAGTTTTCACCAGGCACGGATCAATAATATTCCTTGCTATACATCAAAAAAACACCTTCCTGGCAGGCTCTAGTGCTGCCCTTGGTGCATTCTGGGACTGAGTTCATCCTTATGGCAAGCAGTAATTCAAGATTACACATATTACCTTTCTTCAAGAACCATGAGAGCTTTCTCTCGCTACGCTGGAGAACATTTGCAGGCTGGAAATCCAAGTACAAGTAACTCCAGGGTAGACATAATAAATCTCCCCACATTTCTATCTCAGCTAAGTGCTTCTGCAGCCAGATGATTCCTATGACCCTTGCACAGAACTGCAAGACCTAAAACATGACCTCTGGCAACTGCTTTGAATACCAGTTTTCCACTAGCCACATCTCCAAAGTTCTAAGTCCTTGACAAAGCCTCAGACCAGGGCAGAGAGCTTCAGTTTGTTCTGTCTGGATGAATTTTTGAGGCACATCCCCATCCAGGATGGTGTGGTTTCTCTGTGTTAGGAGGATATTTGACAGTTTGCATGATGCATATTTCAATATTTAGGGAAAATGTTGGGTTTGCCTGGTCTCTTCAAAATACAGAACAGGCTGTCAGGCCTCTTGTGTACAGAGTTTTCCAGGAATGCAATTCTGATTTAAAGCTGACAAAGAAATGGCAAGTGTGAGGGTGTGGAGACCCTGGCACAGGATGCCCAGAGCAGCTGTGGCTGCCCCTGGATC
Organism: Certhia americana; assembly: GCA_018697195.1. Taxonomy (NCBI): domain Eukaryota; kingdom Metazoa; phylum Chordata; class Aves; order Passeriformes; family Certhiidae; genus Certhia; species Certhia americana. Next base: position 5,014,955 of record CM031874.1, on the reverse strand, counting down.
CCTGGCAGTGCCCAAGGCCAGGCTGGATGGGGCTTGGAGCAGCCTGGGACAGTGGAAGGTGTCCCTGCCCATGGCAGGGGTTGAAATGAGATGGGCTTTGGGGTCCCTTCTAACCCAAGCCCTCCAGGATTTTATCAAATAACACTGCAGTGGCACATTCTACATCATGAGTGTGAAAAACAACACGCTCCTCAGGCAGCAACACACTCAAGTTTTGTTGTCCTCCCACCTCTGCATTATTTAGACAGAAGAGTTAATTTAGGCCAGCAAATACCAATCATTTTTCCTCTTCATTTCTTCAAGCTTCAAGTTCTCTTTTTTCTTTTCATTTTTTCTTAAGTCTTGCTTAAATGTAGAAACTCACAGGACTACAAACCACCAACAAGGTGATTTATAAAACCAGAGGCTGGAATCAGTCTACATCAGACCCCCATAATATCCAGGACAGATCTCAAACTTTAAAAGCTATGCTTAAGGAACAAAAATACAAATATGACCAGAAGGAAACATCACTCTCACTCATCACAAATTTTAAAAGAAACCCTTTGCATTTTCTTGGAAGGAACTACTCCTGGGTAAGTTCTGCTGCCTTCCAATCCATTCATTTTTGTGCTTCAGTGGAAAATTCTTGTTTGATTTAAAGGATTTTTTTTCCCAAGAAAAGCAAACTTGACCTGCCAAAGTACTTGTAAAAGACCTAAGTGATGCTCAGGAAGCCTCCTATTGATATATCTGAGAGCAGGATCCCTCTTAGTGAGAGATCAGACTGCCTTTTGCAGGTTTTTCAAGCACTGATTTTCTGGGTGAAAGATCATTTCTGTTATCTCTGTGGAGCACCTAGGATGAAGCAAATTCTGCTTCATGCCCAGGATCACGTTAATATGAATGGAGTAGGAGCACTCCTGCTTGCCTTCAGAACAGTCACAAGTTGTGCACTGTCCTTAAAACACCACTTTCCACACATTTGCATCTCTTTATCCTTCCCTCTCGCCTGCCTGCTGCACTCTGTGGATTCTGCTGGTATCCACAACTCTTTTCAGAGGCAGAACATTAAAGCATCCTCCTCCAGCTCAGATTTTACAGACCTCCTACCCAGTTATTAGAAGCAAGAAAAAGAGAGGCTTTTCTACCTGCTGGTTTTTATACACAGACTATTTGCTGCCTTTTCATAGTTCATTCTATCTCAGTCCCTATCTCACTCATGCCTTTTATTAGTATCACATGGACATCAAATCTCCTGCAAGGTTTAGGATGCAATTACCTCCCAGGCTTTTTTTTGTGTGTGTGTCTTGAATATAAAACAAGACAAAAATACTCCTTCAACAAATAAAAAGTAGTATGTGAGTCCATTGTGTGCGAATTATCTAAGTGAAATTAAAACAATGGCTGTGAAGTTGCCACATGAAGTTTGAAGCAGACAATTAATAAGTAGGTGTAAAACTAATGTAACCAAAAAATAGCATAGACATTATGTTCCTTGGTTTTGTCCTCACCTAGAAAAATATAAGCTTCTAATAGAATAAATAAAGCTGTGCCAGAAAGAAGAGGAACTGAGGATCTAGTGAAGAATGTCCACATTTGATACCGTGGTACAAGAATTTATTAGTATGTCCTTACACCTCTTGTATGGGCACAAGATGCAAAGCCAAGTCAAGAAATGTTCCTTCTTATGGAACCAACCAAAGTCCAAAAAAAATCCAGGGAGATTCATGCAGACTACAGATACACATCCAGAAAGTGTTTTGTTTACACAGTGCCACAGAAAGTGCCAATACAAGCAGAAATTTCATCATGAATGAGTGGATCTTGTCAATAATTGCCTCCCATCCATTACTCTGTGGCCTGCCACAACTGAAGAAAAAAGGTGAGGAGGGAAGAAATCTGTCAAGCTGCCTATATAGCCACTATAGGTGAATTTCTTCTGACGGGGGGAAAAGTCAGGGAGGGAGGCACCGATTTCAAAACTGACAACAGACATCCAAAGGAGAGAGAGGGAAAAATAACACAAATCCCTACCTGATAAAAATGTGGCCAGAAGGTGCTGATGGCCAGCTCTGCCTTCACCCACCCTTCAGTCACCACTCCTGACACGTTCCAGATGGGGTTGCCCTGGGGGCCCCCGTTGACCTTGACGTAGACGTTGAGGGAGCCGGGGCTGGAGCGGTCCCGGCTGGACAGGTAATAGTGGAAGTCGATGCAGTGGGTGTCATTCTCTTTCAGCGTGGGCAGAAGCAGGTGAGCCTTCTGCCCTGAGGCTCGCCCAGAGCTGTTCACCATCATGAAGGAGCCTGCAGAGCAAAGAAAAAAGAACAAAGAGTGAGTTTGCTTGGATTTTTGGTAGAAACCTCTCCATTCAAAAAGTCAGCGGTTCCCTCACAAGCCACAAAACAAACCATTCCTCTGGAGGAAGCATCTGTTTAATGCCAATTGTTAGGGAGAGAAAGGATATTAAAATTGCAGGGTGTATACACCAGTAGATTCAGGGCTACCTAGAACCACTTTAATTAAATAACTTGCAAATCAGAACAGAAATACTGTCTTGATTGTATTATTTTATCACCCTGTAATCACACAGTCACTCTAAACAAAAGCACATTTCCACTTCAAGCAACAACCAGGTTTTCCTGCTGCACACTGTCCCCCAAAGGCACATTTAATACAAGGTAAAACAAGTGTCAGGATGAGAGGAAACAGCCTCAAGTTGCACCAGGGAGGCATAGATTATATATTAGGAAAAAATTCGTCATGGGAAGTGTTGCAAAACACTGGCACAGACTGTGGAGTCACCGTCCCTGGGAGTGTTCAAGAAATGTGTTTATGTGGTGCTTGAGGATGTGGTTTAGTGGTGAGCACGGTGCTGGGTTGATGGTTGGATGTGATGATCTATAAAGCTAATTTCCAACCTTAACAATTCTATAATTTAATACAAAAACTACAACAGAGCAAGCTCTCAGCTGATATTCCCCTGCATGGCCCCAGCACCCTTCATGCCCGTCCATACCTGGCACCTGAATATTTGAAAGTCATGTTATGAAAACACCAATTTTCAGAGCTCAGCCAAGTGAGGGATGTGGACAGAAAAGCAACATCTTTACTTGTAATAATGTAACAGGAAGGCAATTCTTGTGGGAGGGAAGGGTAGGCTGAATTTAGGGAGGGAAATGTATACTGAGGCAATTTATGAGTTTGCAAACCTGAAAGTCTGGATTATATTAACCGTGGCACTCGATGTTGAACTCGCATTTGGTTTCATCAAGCAGTTATTTTATAGCACATTGTGTCTCCACTCATCTCCTCACAGATGCATCCAGGTGATGAATGTCAGCAGTAAGGGAGAACATGATGAGAGTTATTTGATTCAATTCTGGTTGCAGGATCTCCTTTACGTGGGTGCAGACACTCACACTCAGAAAGAACTAAAGAAAACACCGGCATGGGGCAGGAGGAATCTGTGTGTCAGCAGCCAGGCATGATAACTTTTAATCAAACACAGCCCTCTTGAACCTCCTGGCTCTGATGCTGCTGCCAAGCCGTGCTACAGATGCGTTTGTCTGCTGGCCTCTCACAGTTCACAGAGATTGAGTTTGAAAAGCCCTGCCTCACTTCTGACCTACTGACTTTCCCTCTTCCTCTCCGTAGCAGATGACTCAGATGAGCCAGGAAAACATTTGGATCAATTCTGGGCAGTGAACAGTCATATATTAGAAATTTATAACAGCTACAAGCAACTTTCTCTCAGAAAAGTTTTTCCCCCCTGTGTTTATATGATATATATATGCATTTTGTAAAGGATTGACAGGAAGAAGTAAAATCTTTAAAAAGAAAAAAAAAAAAAAGGTTGCAGACTCTAAAGACCTTGAAAAATTCCAGCGCCATACAAGCAATGCTGGGGAAGAGGAGGGGATTCCAAGAAAATTTATAGAGCATGATGGTCTCTGGCAATGCTGCCTTTCAGTGGAAATGAAGGAAAACCAAAAACCAAAATGGTCCAAAGTCAAGACAATGCAGATTCACAGCAAGGACTTGGAGAAATGTTAGAGCTGAATCCAAACTGTCCAGTACCTATCTAAAAATTAAAATCCTGACAAATGCCCATTGCTGATGTAACTCTGCTCCCAGTCAGCCATAAAATCCCCTTCTTCAGCATGTAACATACACACACTACTCTTAAAAATCTACTCATATAAACTAAACTATTGAGAAATTGGAATGTGGGTTCTGTTTCCATAACCTGAGAACATTTATCATCAGAAAGCACAAGTGCCATCAGGCTTAGAGAGGCAGCACAGCCTGACTGAGGCAGCAGGCTGGGAACCTGACACAGCCAGGTCTGGGAAGGCTGATTGTGATCCCCAGATCCAAAAGGGCTGGAGCCCCTCTGCTCTGAGCCAGGCTGGGAGAGCTGGGGGTGCTCACCTGGAGAAGAGAAGGATCCAGGGAGAGCTCAGAGTCCCTTCCAGGGCCTAAAGGGGCTCCAGGGCACCTGGAGAGGGACTGGGGACAAAAACAAGAGAGGAATGGCTTTCAGCTGGAGGGGACATTTAGATTGAAAATTGGAAAGGAATTGCTCCCTGTGAGGGTGGGCAGGCCCTGGCACAGGGTGCCCAGAGCAGCTGGGGCTGCCCCTGGATCCCTGGCAGTGTCTAAGGCCAGGTTGGACAGGGCTTGGAGCAGCCTGGGACGGTGGTAGTTGTCCCTGCCCATGGCAGGGGTGGGACTGAATTGGCTTTAAGTCCCTCCCAACCCAACCCATTTTGGGATTCCAGGAGCTCTGTCAGTACACAGTTGCAAGAGCCACTCTTCTGCAGAGAATTTGGGAGGGATGAAGCTGTAAAACTGCAGAGTAAGGGTAGCAAGCTCTGGAGGAGCCCAGCAGCTGCTCTGGAATGCTCTGCCTGAAGCGTTTCAGAGCCACTTGAGTACAATGAAGACAAGTTCTCCCTGTGCCAGATCCCACCCTGGAGGAGGCAGGTGCAGCCCGGAATTCCTGCAAGAGCAGCAGAGCTCCTGTGCATTCACAAGGTTTTTAACCAAGACCCTCCTACACTGGGGAGAAACCAAAGAAAAGGGATTTTTACACCATAACTGACTGCACTGCACCTGGCACAGCATTCCACTTCTGGGCATGCCTCTCAACTTTCCTCTTTTTAATTTGGATAAGATGTAAATTATCCTGCCCTAAAGAACTACTCTGATCTTTGCTGTGTCTAACACAATACAGCCTTGAACTGCACTGGGGGAGGTAAGAGCTTCAATGACAGCAAAAGTTAGGGAGTATTTCACTTTTCCAGATCCATATATAAAAATAATGAGCTTTCCTCTGGGAGAAAAAACATCAGCTTTTATAAAAAAGTTCCAAGCAATAATTGCAATTTTATTTTTCACCACCCACAAAAAAATGAATCACAAGCTATTTGTGGCCTTTTGTGCAACTGCTGACAATTCTGGGGAGAGTGGGGAGCCTGAAACCAGCAACTGACAACACCAACAAGAAACATCCACCAAAAAGCTCTTATCAAAATAATTAGCTTTAATTACCAAAAAAAAACAGCCTTGCAAATAATTCTCATGGATAAATTATTCCCAGCTTCCTATTTATAGCATATGATTTTTTTTTTTATAAAATGTGTGCAGAGATACAGGAGGAAATACTACAAGGAACACAACTTTCTCAGGAAAAGTCCTGATAAGAGGTATTATTTTATGACAGTGGAAAAAAATGAAAAATTTCCACTTACAGAGCTTTTCTCTGCCAGAGAAAACAACTCGCACCTTGTTTAAAAGGATTTGCTCCCTAGGAACTCTACCCCAGTCCTTTGTTTCTACAGAGCCTTGGAGTGGCAGCTTCCCCCACAAACCATTCCCTGGGATACTCCAGGCACAGCTCACCCCACAGGATCCAGAAAAATACCTCAAGCCCAGCCACCCTAGGGGCTGAAAACTTGCAATTCCATCAAGACAATCACTGACATCAGACACAGGAATAAATTTGATAAAATATTCATTTTATAAAAGTTATCTGTAAATAAATTATATCCTGTATCCTATAAATTTGCCCCAAATATTCACTTTAAAAAAAAAAAAAAAATAGTTAATTTTTTTAATTTTTATTTTCACAATGTGAACTTGAACAGGTATCCTGTCCTCCAGGACCTTCACAAAGATGCTCTTCATGCTCCAAGATCAACAGATGAGATCCGCTGTCCTGTTACAAATTTCCATGTCTAAGGAATTTGTGTGGGCAAGATCCATCACTTAAGGGTGAGTGAGAGAGCATGAAAACAGCTCCCACCAGGAGAAAATAAATAAAAAACAAGCCAGCATTTTACAGACAAATGTGGTTTTCCTCATTATTCTTAATAAAAATTGACATATTGTGATTTAGGGTCTGACAGCCTTCTTTAGGCTGAGCACAAAGCTGAAGCTGATGGGACTTATCCTCAATTTATAGGCCTATATGTGCAAATTAAAGAGATACAATCTGGTCACACACCAACAAATCACTTGTCACGGTTTCCACTCATACAAAAGACTAAGGAATGAATTAACATGTCACAAATGGAAATTATTGACTAATAGATGACTGAAAGCCTCCTGAATGTCTCCAGGCAAGAATATGAATAAAACAAAAGGTATCTTGGAGAAACTCTTGTTTAGACTGTTGCGTATCCAATTGCGGGGAAAAAAGAAACAAAAAACATCAGTTAACATTGTTTTGTTTACTTCCTCATGAAAGTTCAAGTTTCCAAGTCTACACTAAACTGAAAAAAAATGAATTTTTGGGGGAAAAAAGTACCTATGTTAGACAGAAGTTCTTTTTTATGTATATTTGACAGAGAAGTATAAAATCATTAAAGCAAATTGAGTGTAAGGTCAATTAAACATGATGTTCTTGGATCAACAAGTTAAATTAATAAATATCTTGCTGGTTTTATCCTGACTATGTAAAAATGAATGTGTTATGCTCAGATCACTCAGAAGCAAGGAGGATGGGGAGACTGTAAATAAATTCATTTTCTAAAATCCCCTCCAACGGCAGGAACATAAAACGCCACTCTCTCCTAGCTATTAAACATACCACTGAAAATCGGGGAATTAAACCATGAAGTGCTCTCTAGCTGGCCATAAATTTCAATTTTTCCCCTGCTTGGTGGATAATGATGCCTTGATAAGCGTCCTATTATTGATGCATCTGCAACACAGCTCCCGTTTCTGGAGCCGAAACGCCGCTCTGCAGCAGATGGTGGCTATTGTGTTTACACATCAGCACTTTATGTTTGCCTTCTCTCACGTCTGCAGTAAAGAGAAGGCCATAATTGAGTTTTTAATGGCTTTGCACATTGTTCATTAAGTTTACACGAGTGTGCTCTGACAAATGACAGCTGAAGGAACGAGGCACTGAGGAGCCGCCGGCAGCACCCGGCAGACCTTGGCTGGTGCTGCCTCACTGCTGGCTTTGAAGAGCTGAGCTGCTTCCAAAGTCAAAGTACAGCAACCACGAAAGACTTGAAAAGGAAGCTGTCAAAATGCTCTGCTACAAAAGGAAGCTTCTAAAAGCCTGAACAGCAAACTCAGGTGTAGAGTGTTGTTTTAAAGAGCAGGCTGTTCCCAACATAAAGACCTGAGTTTCCAGCAGGTGCACCCGCGTGTTTTCAGACACAGTTGGGTTTATTGCCAAAGAACAACTCTATCCCCAGCAAGTGAGTCTGACACCTGTCCTTGTTAAGGCAGAACAAAGCAACATGGGATCATCTGGGCTGAAGGAGCCTCAGGCCAAGCCCCTGCTCAAAGCAGGATCAGCCCTGATCTTACCACTGAGTCTTCCCCACCTCCCCAGAGGATTGTCCATCCCTTCTGGATAACCTCCTCCACTGCTGAATTACCCTTGTATTTTTTTTCCCCTTTTATTCAGTCCAGAACCTTTCATTTCCAGTTATATCCTTTGTCTCTCATCCTCCAGACACCTGCTGTAGTACAAACTAACTCAGCATTCCTGACACCCTCCTTGTAGGAATGGATTGGCGAGGTGAGGCTTTGCTTTGCAGGAGTGCTCTGCCCCTTCCCAGTATTCAATTCCCAGTGGACAGGAGTAGGGTCACTTCACTCCCTCATCCCCTGAGACAGAGCATGGGATCCTTTCCCTTTATCCCTTTGTCACAGAGATGGCTGCAAAAGGACAGATCAGAACAAAGGGTCTCTCTGAACTACTTCAAGTCACTCTGAAGGCCACAGATCAGATGTTAAACACTCTCTATGTTAAAGATGACAAAATATGTCTGTGGTCAACATAACAAAAACTCCATCTACCTCCCACAGTTGATTTCCAGCAGTGGCAAAGCAGTCACTTTAAGCAGAATATAAGAATTCTTCACAGGGTGCTGTGAAGCAGAATTTACCATTTCAATCTTCTGACAATCAGCAATATAGATTTTTTTGAAGTCGAAAGCTGCATTAACCCCATTCATTAATTAGCCACAGAATGATCTTTCTCTCACCATTTTTGTTGAGTCAGGAATAAGACTGTGTCAATGAGCTCTAGAGTTTGATTATACTTTGTGCTGGGGAAAATGAATTACTATTTCCATGCACTTTAAGATTCTGTCACTTAATTTGTAGTTCTTATTTTATGGAATTTATGATTACCTACCCGCTGCACACTTCCCACATTTTTACATCCCTATTTGTGAATAACGCTGGAAAAAGGCTCCGAATTCTCCTCCCCTCACTGATGTACTACAGGGAGCAGCATTTGTACAAACCCAGGATTTCTGTATCTCATAACCACAACTCTTTTCCGTGTATTAGGGCAAAATCAGACCCATGGGGTTTGATTCTCAAATGTGAGTCATACTGAATTAATCTACCAATGAAATTTGATTCACTGATAAATATGAATATAAATGGCAAGTTGAGTTCAGTATCATTCATGAGGACAATTCATTCACTTGGGAAATTGTTGGATAATAGGGAAGAATTTTTAAAAAGACAGCCTACTATTTGTAAAAGGCTTTTCTTCTGGAAATGAATGTTATGAAAAAAATTATGCTGTTGGGGGATTTTTGTAAGAACAATCTTTTCAGAACAAGACTGATCTCATATTGCCTCAAATATTTGCTGTAGATATTTAAAGTGAAGATTGTAACATAAACACTTCCCCAATCCACCCTGAGAGATGAAGTGTGCGGCAAAAGTGGGTCTGGTTTGCCCATTTCCAAAAGGTCTTGGGAGGGGAGAAGCTTTCAGTCCTTTTGCTTTATAGATAAAACCAAATAATTCATGCTCAGAATTAGGGAAAGCAGCTTTCCCACAGATCCATAACTGCCAGCTGCAGACTTTTCCACTGATTCCACTGAATGCATGAGAGCTGCATTGCCAGTGCATATCCAGACATTGCTACACATAAAACATGAGTGCTTTGTTATTGAACTACTCTCCCTTTACAAATCCTGTCCAAAGTCTGAATCGTGGTGACCCATAGACTCTGAGAGATGCTCACAACCCAGGAATTGTCTCCAGCCAAGAGGCAGCTTCCCTTTATCCCCCCCTGAAGTTAATATTGAAGAAAGGAACATCTACTGCAGAAGCTTCACCAGCCTGGATGTGGATGATTAAACTACCCCTGACAGAAGAAACAAGACAAAAAAACATCATGGATTGCAAAGAAAAAAAAAATTTAAAAAAATCACATTTTAATGGCTTGCTGTTGGATCAGAGTCACCAAACCCTCTTCAACTACAAAATCCCCATGGGAAGTGATCAAGTGACAAATAAGCCAACAAGTGCCTAATTAGCAGGGGGCTTTAAGGGGAATAATGGGATTTCTGCAAGAGGCTGTGAAGCAGGGACTTGGGAAGGACTCCATTTGCTAATGGGATGTTCCTTTAACCTTGCAAGAATATTTAAATCAATAATAAAAATAGCTGCTTCACTGTTGCTAAAAGCATTCTTCTAGCAGTGTAACATTTTGTGCAACTTTTGGTCACATCACTCTGTGGCCTTGACAAGGACAGCCAACAACACAGACTGAAAGATTTGCAATAGAAAGATAACGTTCAGGACTCAGGTTCTGACTTCATCATTTCTTCAGTGACACATGTTTTTCTTCTTCATTGGTCTGAAGAAAATTCAACTGAAACATGAAGACAGAACTCTTAAAAATAGCAATGAAAAGCAGCACTTGGGAGAGTGAGAGTGTCCAACACAGAAGAGACAAAAGAGACAGAAGAGACAAGAGGAAATTTTTAAGCACAGGAGGGACATATTGCCTCAGTTTTTCACCAAGGTGCAATCTAGAAGTGCAAGAAAACTGATTGTAACACCACAGAAATGATAAGGCAGGGGAAAAAAAATAATAGCTCTTTCTTTATTGCCAGTTTCTGGCTTCAGCTACAGGCCAGAGTGGTCTCCAGTATTCTGTACTCAATACAGAAACCTGTTGGACCCAGCATGGAAAATCAGCACCAAAAAATGAATTCTCATTGCTGTGGAAACAAACACAGCAATGATACTTCACTGCACTTAAGACATTTGTTCTAAACACATTTGTTGAGCCAGTGAGCTCCTGAAGGCATTGACATCTAACATTTCTAGTCTGTAACAAGCACTGAACAGTTTAGCACAAAGATACATGACAAAATTTCTCACTTCAGTGGTGCAAGGTGATCCAGCATCACTTTCCACCTGCATCTTTAAAGCACAGTCCTCTCCTCCCTAAAAGTCACCATGGAGATCTGTGCTAGAATAGCATCAGAACTCCAATCACACTTTCCTCTTCACCAACAAACTCATATCTTCATTTACAACACAAATCACTGTTCATGAGAATTGAGGGGAACACCTTTGCTGCACAGTTACAGCCATGTGGCAGCTGTTCTGTGTATCAGAGAATCCCAGAATGATTTGGGTTGGAAGGAACCTTAAAAAACATTTAATTACACACCCCTGCCATGGGCAGAGACCCCTTCCATTGTCCCAGGCTGCTCCAAGCCCTGTCCAGCCTGGCCTTGGACACTGCCAGGGATGAGGTGTCCACACGCACAACAAATCTCATGCTTATCTCTAGAGTCCATTGCTATTTGTGGAATTTTCCTCCCACATTTTATAAACTTTTCTTTAATAAAAACCCAATTGCCACAGCTGAGAGCCTGGGTTCACTGAGAAGCAAAAACTTATGTGTGCTGTAGAATCAGGAACAATTCTATAAATCTCAGCAGTGAAAAACCTTTTTAATAGAATCATTGCCAGCATTCACTGTTGCTAAGGTCACTGCAGTAGTTTCCTTCAACAGTGTCCTTATTCTATTATTTATAAATATGGTATAAATTGTTTGGCGGTGATATTTAAAAAAAAAAAAGTCCTTTAACAATGGAGTTACACCAGTCTATCAGGTGAAGGCATTTGTAATAAAAGCCACACAATTCACTGTAAACAACAGTGAAGAATTCTCTGCAAATTTAATTTTGTTACGTGATTATCTTTCAAAACTGATGAAAATGTACACTAAACCCTGCAAACTGAACAGGTTTGCTCGCTTTTTAATTCCAGTAGCCTGACAACTACTTATCCTACCAATCACCAGCTTACCACTTTGGTAAAATGTAGCCAATTGATTTAAACAGTTAATAATGTTTATGTCATTAAATGGGCAAATAAAAGGTACGGGTAATAGCCATTATCCAGCATAATATCTTCATTTAATGACATCAAAATTGCTGTTTTTAGCACCCACTAGCTTTACTGCAGCTGAACCTTGAAAGTGAAATCCCAGAGACTTTGTGGGGATGTGAGTCAAAACCTCTGCTCAAAGGCTCTCACACAGATGTTGCTCAGGAAGGCTCAGGATCCAGAACACCTCCCCTTCCTCACCTGATTTAACCTGGGGCATACCCTGCTGCCAAATGCACCCCTCTCTCAAAACACCAACAGGAAAGCAGATCAGAGGAAATGGTCAGTACTTTTTGAGCTAAGTAATTGCTATTTATTCTGTGTGCCTCTGCTTTGTATTCAAACACAGTGCTTATTCTAAAAATTAAATTCTGTATCCTGTCAAAACCCTGTGGTTAAGAATTAAAATTTCTCCAACCAGGTGGATACAGATGCAAAGAAAATATGTTTTAGGTTGGTGACTACAAGCAACTGAATAATTAAATCAGTGCATCTCAGCCACTGCAAAATCAGCTCTCCTTGGAGGGGGCAGCAAGCCAAAAAAGTCTGTTGTTTTCCAGTGTAAAACCTCTCTCCAGAAACAGGATCTGATAGGCTTAAATGTACATGACACGCATAAAATTTGGATTAAAAAGTCAGGTTTCCAGTACTCTCTATCCTATGAAGGTCTGATTTATGCAATGGTGAATAGACACAGAAAACAACTTCTAATAACATATGATTATCCTCACAGACTGCTCTGCATTACCCAGATCCAGTGGCTGATCAATTAAGCCATTACAGATTTAACAACAGTCCTTTGCCAGGGCAGCCTTTGTTCTCGACTTTTCATTTTGTGTTGATCTTATTTCCAACTCGTTCTCTGAACACATCTTTTTATTTTTGCCTAATCCTCTCCCCTAACATTTTAAAAGGTAAAGGATGGACTACAAACTCCATTCTGCCTCCTTCTCCCTTCCTAAAGATGCAGCAGCTGTTGGCTGCAGCTGAATTTGTGAGAGGTGTGTGGATGGATGAATGGTTCCAGGTTCATAACAAGAAATTACTATTATAATAATAATTCAAAATTGAATTTATTTAATTTGGCTACTCTAAAGCCACTGAGGTTGCATGTTCTCAGGTGGTTACCCTGGTGTTGTTCAAGGTTCTCAGGCTCCAGTCTACTGTGTCTAAAAAAAACCTGTTTCTACAAAGCCTCACAAGACCATCAGCTGAGACAGCTCTACCCAGAGCTTCCTGCTCGTGGCAAGTTAATAAACTGTGCTTATCTTCTTGCTGCTGTGGTTAATTAAAACTGACATCAAATCTAAATTGCTGGGCCAGTTGGACCCTAAAGGTTGAACCAATGAGGGCTTTGTGGAAACCACTCTTGAATTGCCTTTGGCATCAGCCAGGCAGCTGCCAGAAGTATTTTGGTGCAAACATCACTTTCCTGGGCAGCATTGAGCTCCATGGTTCAGGCACATATTTATTTTCAATACATCAGGCTCTCTGTTTGCTTAATCATTAAAGACAAATAGCTAAATATATTTTATTACATAATTCTAGAGTATTAGGAGCGGTTTCCATGTCAGCCAGAATTAAATGTCTCATTAGCAGGCAGGCAGCTCCATTGCCAGCCAACATTTATGGTCTCTGCAACTCAGCTAACATTTCCATATGTTTTGTATATGTAACATTTCCCAGGAAACTGCAGAGGGATTATTACCTTTTCTATTTGTGACAAAAAGCGCATATTAAATGCAATGCCAAAAGGCAACCAGAGCAAATGATGTCTGAAGAGGAATTGTGTCTTTGGTTTTACATAACTCTGCTCTAACCATATGGACACTTCTGTGTACATCTAAGAAATCAACATTACAGCTCCAAACTCAGAATTTGTTAAAGGTCAGAGGCTGAGCTATTTTTTGCACCAAATTTTCAACTTTGATGAGCTCAGTTTCTGAGCACTGGGTGCTGCTGAAGTCACTGCTGCTATTCTGGGAGCGCTGCAGCACAGGCAAGGATGGAATTTGGCAGAGTGGGTTCAAAAATAATTAAGGCCATCTCACAAGCCACCACAGAGTGTGGCAGCACAACCATTTCCCAAAAGGAGCAGCTCCAAAGTGCCAAAGCAGAGGCTGGTGCAGACCCCAGAGAGGGTGTGCTGGCACAGGGGGAAGGAGCCACAGCCAGCCCACGGCTCTCCCAGCTGAGATCACTAGCATTTGCTCATTCCCATGGGAACTAAATTAGACCAGATTTTGCTCCTAAACACAGTGTTTGTTTGCCTAAGTCCCGTTAGAACTGCAGCAACCTAAACAGGGGGCCTGCTACCAGCACCCTCTTTTCCAGGGGATTGTACAATTCAGGAGGACATTGTCCAGTTGAATGTTTCTGGCTTATATTTCAAAAGAGAAAAGGAATTGCCACCTTGAAGCAGCTCAACAGTGGCTGGTCCTGATGTTCAGAGAAGGTGCCAAAGTCTCTGTGATAACAGACTAATTTAATCCAAATAGCAGCTATTTCTGCATCAAATGATTAATTTGGTGACTGGTTCACACCACAACACAGGATTTGTACTTAAAGAAATCCAAAACCACACAGTTATAATTAAAGATTATTAAACTATATCCATCATTACACCCAAGTCTAATCATTATTTAAGGAAACATCTGATAGTACTGAAACTTGACAAGTATTTTTGCTTGAATAACTTGACACTTGTTACAAAGCATCTTTTTGAGCAGCTTGAAACATGCTGCCTTTGAGCCACTGTATATGCACCCCTGTTTTAATCAAATAGGCTTAGTACACTTAAAGGACAGATAATTTGCAATATTTTATCAGGTTTCACTTCTTCATCTTCTTGGTATTAGGCAGAAACAGGATTACCAGTCTCTGCAAAGGCTGTTACTCCCATGTGTCTTTTGAGCTGGATGCCTGTATAAGCATTTTTCACTAAATTGCCCAAAAGTACAGAGAGATTTATTTCCCGTGGACTGCAGTTCATTTAGAAATAAACAGTGTTACATGCAAGTTGTTAAATTTTTATTAGAAATTAATGGTGTCTACTGAATCAATTTTCTGGTCCAGATTTTCCTGCCCAAAACCAACAGGGCAGGACACTCCCCGAGCCATTCTGAGCTCTGCAGGCCATGGCAGACGGACCACTGCTTGGATAGGAACTTCAAATATTGTAACTGCTGAGTTCCTTGAGCCATCTAAATCCATCTTTTGCCCGTGGTTCCTGCCTCAGCAACTTGATTGGTTTAGGTGGCCAGGAATACCTTGAATTTGTAGAGTAGACAAAGTTCATAGTGTTCGCCAAAACTCAGACGTTCCATATGAGAATCTGCCCCCAGTCTACCCCAAGTTTATGAGTTGTTAGCTTGGCTCCAGTTGCTCACAGTTCCCCGCACATTTTTCTCTCAGGGATGTTGTACTTATCCAATTTTCCATGTTCTCTCACAGAATGGAATTGAATGCATTATTAGGAAGGATATTTGGGCCATCAGTTGTGAACCCTCTGCCACTTTTGACTATTTGCTGTCTGCATTCACCTTCAAAACCCACAGGGAGTTTTGCCTCCCCCTGAGGACTACTTTAGATAATAAAACTCTGAAAGGTATTTCAAAAGCTCTGAAATACCTGGTAAATCCAGTTTAAATCCATTATTACACAGGCACAGTAATTTCTGCACAATAGAAAGTCTGGTGGTGATTCTGCCATGCTGGACCCACCCTAAGCAGATTCATCCATTTATTATTGTTTCCATCATTTTCTCTCCCAGCTTCCTGGAATCATCCCCATTTTCTCTTTTTCAAAGAAAAAATTCACACTGCTTTTCTATTTACTGGTCAATTAAACAGCTATGAAAGAAATACATCAGCAAAGCAGCCACTTCACTCCAAAATCTCCTCAGATGATCAAAGACATGTTGTTCCTCGCCAAAATGATAACCGGTCGTTTGCCCAACACTTCCTCAGTCTGACATCCACGAGAAAGATCCATAAAAAGACACAGTAATTTCTAGAATTAACACTAGTGCAAAGTAATCATTTGGACCCTCTGAAGCGTGCATTTTTCTCTAAGTGAAGCAGCTAATTACTGCTATTCTCACTGACTCACCAGTTCTCGTTTCCTGCAACTAGGAGATTTAAATAAACCTAGAATCTCCTATTCTTATTCTGAGCTTCTCTCTTCACCCCAATTTTAAGTCTCTACACTACAGTTTGAAATTATTCTTAGGAGACTCTTTCTCATTTTGGGAAATTGAATGTCATTTTTATCCTCAAAGTTTACATTTATTTGAAAGGCTGAGAGATTTGGGGCCACTCTGACTGGAGAAGAGAAGGTCCTGGGTAGACTTTGGAGCCCTCTCCAGAACATAAAGTGGCTCTGAGAGAGATGGAGAGGGACTTGAGAAAAGGGTCTGGAGTAACAGGACAAGGGGGAATAGTTTTAAATTGTCAGAGGGCAGGGTTAGGTGGGATTTTAGGAGGAAATTCCTCCCTGTGAGGAATTTCCTACCGGCCCTGGCACAGGGTGCCCAGAGCAGTTGTGGCTGTCCCTGGATCCCTGGCAGTGCCCAAGGCCAGGTTGGATGGGGCTTGGAGCAGCCTGGGAAAGTGGAAGGTGTCCCTGCCCATGGCAGGGGGTGGGATGAGGTCTCTGGGGTCTCTTCCAACCCAAACCAACCAAACCACTGTGACTCTGTGTTTGAAACACATCCAGATCCACACTACAGCTGGCAGCAGTTTCCTGTGTTCAGAATCATCTTCATTCTCCACTGTAAGTAATGGCAAGATCTGCCTCCTCTTCAGTAAAAGAACAGCTCTCTGACACTTTCAATTCACTGATTCTATTTATCAAAATTGTTGTAATTTAAGCAGGTGTGAAACATTTGGGGGGGATTACACATTTTGCTCATTAATAGACAAAGAATACCGGGAGATGTTCCTGGCATAAATAGGAATAAAAATTAAAATTCTAAAATAAACATCTTGGAACAATATAAAGTGTTGAGGCTTGATCGGATGTTAGGCAATTACAGCAGAGCATTTCAGATGGCCAAGAGGTAAAGCAGAAACTTCTGTCGTGTTTTAGAACCTGAATGCAGCTTTAGTACTGGCAGGACTTCAAAAGGGAGAAGAGATTTTTCCACAGGCAAGGCTTATCCTACAGTTCCAACACTTTGCAGTTGAAACAGGTTGTAAACACCTTGAGTAGAAGGAACTCAAATTAAAATATACTTGAGCAGCTCTCTGGGGTTCTGATCCTGCTCTAAATGACCCAGACAAATGAACCTCCTCCTGAACTCAGCATGATCAGCATCAGTGCCAAATTATTAACACACATTTTCTCAGTAGGATTATCTATCCCTGAAAAATAATTACTCCTCATGGCCTTGCAAACAAACAAGCCATTTATGTAGGATTTACACTGACTTAGCTCACAAATTCCTACACACAGCCTGACCTTCTAAGTATGCAGATGCAGTTAAGCTTCCAGTTTTCCCATTTACCTCTACTACACAAATCTAATCCAGGATCATATTCCTACTCCTCCCAGTTTAATATATCAAATTCTACCCTTACTGAAGAGTTGTGTTCTAGACAGTTCCAAGGATCAACATTTTTCTGATATGGATTTGGGGAAGGAGATTTTCCCAACATCCATATCCTGCTTATTTTTAGAACTCATTTTAAACAGTTCCAGCAAACCATGATGATTTCCATTCAGCTTTTCACTTGTAAATTCTAAGAGCTGAAGGAATAGAATTTGGATGCTATCCTTCACAAACACACACCCCAGATTCCTGTCAGTCTCTGGACATGAGAGTTTTTAATCCACTGACAATCTGAATGTAATTTGGGATGAACATTAGATTTACCCAAATCACACACTGTGACAGATATTCACTGTACTTCTGCCACTAGAAATGCCACTTGGGATTATTCCTTTGGTTGTCTTCACAATACCATACCAAACATTAAAAAGATGCCTGGCTTGTAAGAAAATACAGCAATATCTCTTGATAAACATGTGTGTCTCTGCATGTCATAGTTACAAGTTGCTGATATTTCCCTGAAGTGATTAAACCTCTCAGATCTCTTCATGAAAGAAAACTACCCTGGTAATTTTATCTTTTACAGATATATCCCCAAACCTTCAAAGTATTTTCAAGTAAGTGTTCAGAACTCTTTTCTGATCTGTGCAGAACACAGGTAGCATGAGAATCAGCAAGATACTTAAACCTAAACTATCGTGGCTTAAGAAGGCAACTCCAAAAGAAAACTGAGGGCACCTGTTGTCTTTCAGATTGCACTCAACCAGACGGCTGTGGTGAAGAAAATCACAGGAGAAATAAGAAAACATCTTTAAATGTATAAATGAGTAAGATTTCTTCCTCCAGTAGTTCAACATAAAACAGATAATTACAAAATTTTGTTTATTAACATTACTTAAGTTGCAACACAGTCCAAAAAATAGGCAGTTAAAAATGCAGCAGTTTTAACAGCAAAAAGCTGGGACAGATCTTTTACAGGTCCCTTTCCACAGATCGGCTGCTGCTGGTGTTAACTCCATGGGTACCAGAGCAGAGTCAGCACACATCCTCCATGCACAGGGCTAGAATGACACACCACTCACAGATTAAACCCTAATAAAGACTAAATTAGGAAGTTTATACTGCTGAAAAACAATTGCTGAAATGATCTCTATGTTTATCACAGACTCACAGAATAGGTAGGGTTGGAAAGGACCTTAAGGATCTCCTAATTCCAACCTCATTGGCCACAACAGGTTGGAAACAGCAATTTTTGCCTTGGAGGTTCTGTGGCCACACCAGAGTTACCTGCATAAGTTCCTCGTGTCTTTGTTATTCACAGAGATCAGTGCCATAATAAATTCACTGTGAGGAGTAACCTCATGAAACCCATAATATTTTCCTTTAAATGGGAGTGCACGTACAGGCAGCCAACTGTGTTGCCAGGAAGATCCATTTGTCAGGAGCAATGATATCAGATCCTGGACAACTTGAGTATTTCTCATGCTACCAACATTTCTCAAAAGAACCCAAAAAAAAAAAAAAAAAAAAAAGCCAGGGCATTTAGCCTGCCGCCTCTTGTTATTTGATAAAGCAATGAGATGCACTGATGCTTCAAATTTGGCCTCTCAGTTGTGTCAGTGATCTGTGATAACTCCGAGGATGGTGATGCTCTAACCACACACAAAGGGCTCTGCTGCTCCACACATGGAATTATTCCCTTCCCAACTCTAAGGCATAAGGAAGATGTTATATTAAAAGAAACACTTTGGAAAAAAAAAAACAAAAAAACCCAGTAAAAATCTTAAGATAGTCCTGCTTAATGCCCTGCTCAAACCAGTTCTGCAAACAGCACTTTCAGGGGCTGAGTAAGAAATGTACCTGAGATGAAACACTTCAAACTGAGATGCAAATGTAGAAACTACCTGTGGAAAAACCAAGCTCCTTTCCATTTGTTCAGTGCTCTCTAACACTGAGCCCCATGATGTGAGCCACCAGAGGAACCGAGATTGAGCAGCCCTGCCACCTGGCAATTGCTTTGCAGATTTGCCTAGTTATGCTAGAAGGAAGAATCCAATTTCCAAATCTCCAGGCAGTCCATTTAAAACACACCTTTCCATTTGGAACACGTACCGCTTGCAGCTTGTGCCTTCCTGAGACACAAACACATTTCACAAGGCAAAGGCTCAGCACATTCCACTACAAACTGGTAACATGCCCTAGATTTACTTTTGCAACACAGATATCTTTATGAAATTTTGATTTCATAGTGCTGTAGGTACCACATGCTAAATGTAATCCTTCCTGAAAAAAAAAAAAATCTTTAAGAATCTTATCCTACTTTTCTTCTAAAATATTGGATCTATTGTTGTACCATTTTAAACAGTTCAAAATTTTTTTAGTCAGTGTATTGTGACAACACATAAACAAATTAACAAAAATTAAGATAATTTGTCCCATTTGGCTCAGTTTCTATTTTGTACTCATACAGCCTCTATCAAGGGGATTAATTTGGAAGAACAGTGGAGTGTAATTTCTTCCTGTTTCCAGAATCAGTCAGACTCAGCATGCAACCATTTCCCTATCTGTTTTTTAAGAGCTGTATTTCTGAAGAGTATATCCAGTTAACCCCCCTGGAATTCTCTGTCTTTTTAATATACTTATTTTTCTCTAACGTATTTTTCTTACACTTCAGTGTAAAAGATTGCTTTAACCATTAGTTATTTAGGAAACTACTGAACAAGTCTCCTTCATACACAGTGGTGCTAGAAATCAAACATCAAAAGGCATCTAAAATGCCACACAGCACCAAGTTCTGAAGAATTTTGTAGTCTTTTTATGGAACTTGGTGATCCTTAAGGTCCCTTCCAAACCAAGCCTTTCTATGATTTTAAAATTCCATGTACTCAACCAAACAATTTTACAGCCAAAGTCTGATAGGCTGTGTTAAATGTGAAGCACTGCTTACCTGTAACTTTGAAATGAGTTTAATTACTCATCAAGCTCTCAGAGATGTTGTTATTACTGCTTTGATATCTATGATGCTCCACGGGTAAGTCAAGGCACAATTTTTGGGTTTCCCTCCTCAGCGTGGTGCTCCCAAGCACCACGAGCAGCATGCCAGGGGAATTTCCAGACAAGGATGCTCAGGGCTGCACAGCCAATTCCAGGGAGCTGTGGGGCACTTGAGGAACACCTGCTCACTCATCTTTCCCATGCCAAACACCTCCCAAAAACTCAAAGCCTTCACAAGCATTCCAACCACACATATGGAATTCCAAGTAATTCTGACCAACACTGGCAGCACTGAAAGCTGATGACACTGACAACAAAGCACACACTAAGAAGTTTTAGGTTTACTATAGAGGGACAAATCACAAGAAAAAAAATAATTTTATTCCACTTTTTCACTGAACTTCTCAGCTGTCCCAGCTCAAACCATGCCTTTGCTAAAGCTCCCAGTGAAACCAGAGCCAAGGCTCCCTGAGCCAGGGCAGGGCTCTAAGGACTCATTCCTCACATTTATCACAGCCAGACAGAAGGTGTGAAATGCTATTTAGGAAGCCAAGAGGGCCACAGAATAAACCACAACCTGGCTTTGGCCTTGAGCCTCTCAGTGCACAACCAGGAGTGGCTGCAATGGCTGAAACAGGGCTTAATTCATAAAATCAGTCCTGCTGCTGCCTTGTCCTGCAAATCTCCTTTAAAAATCAACAATTTTCTAATAAATGTAAATATTGGGAGAATGGTTCTTCCTTCAAAGCAAAGGCAGAGCGAACATTAAGGTCAACCTGAAATTAGTCCAATTGTTTTATATTTCAACAGCGTGAATCTGTGGGCTTTACTTCAGAAAAAGAATATAAAAAATGACAAATCCCACTTGATAAGCAACTAATTAGTCTGGTATTTTCTCTTTAGATTCAGCTATGCTTTCAAATAAAATAGTACAGGAAATCTTATACTGAACAGTTGCAGTAAAACACCTTCCAGAGAAAGCCTTCTAAGTCTGGATAATTAGTTAGCAACCTTGAAACCTTTAAACTGAAGATGTTTTAGGCTTATTATACAGGGAAAAATCACAAGGAAAGGAAATTCTATTCAATTCAACTACTGAGAATCACAGCAGAGTTGTTACTGTTCAAAGATGTGCTCCCAGAGAATTTGTTGCTAAGACAAATTTTAAATAAGCCAAGGATCTGAAGGGCATCTCCAAGTTCATAAAATTCAGAATTGTCTTTCTTTCCTAAATCAATAAAAACACTCCTGATGTTTTAGTGTCCTGATATCTCAGCTTCGTTGGGAGTTGCCTCTTTCTGCCCTGAAAATGTTGCAAATTTGAAGACAGATTAAAAAAAGTGGGAAAGGAAAAGAATCTGTCCTTCTTCCCCAAAGAGTCCCACCAGCACAGCTTCCCTGAATAAAGGCAAACACAACAGAATGTGCTCCCTAATTAATGGAGACACATGTCCTTAGTGTTCTAAAGTTAGCATTGCTCGAATCTATTACTCCAGCACAGAGTGTGGCAGCATAATTCAGTCCCTTGTGATGGGCATAGGGAAAGGAACACACTTTTACAGCACTTGCTGGAGTCTGTGCTGATGCATATGTTTGTGAAGAAACACGGATTTCTCTTGTTCTTTCCATATAGATTTTCTTCTCTTTAATGAATAAATCATTAGGATAACAGTTGCCAAGCCCTACTCCACTCATAACAAGGCCTTTCAAGGCTGATATTGTCTAATCTCAATATATTAAGTCATAAATTCGGGTTTTTTATTTTCTCTGGGGCTTTTTCCTCTCAAGGCATCCAGGTGCTACAAATTACATCTTGTTAATGCACGCAGCATACATACATACATGGATTTTCTATGCTGAACAATGAAATAGAAAAAAAAAAAAGAAAAAAAAAACCCAAACAAACCAGAATAACTTTATGTCTCACTTGAAGCTTCATTTGAACTAGCCACCAGTATTATATACAGTTTGTATACAGCAGTTGTTTGATCTTTTTTATTTGCACTTGGTGGAAGAGAATCCCAGAGATTCTTTCAGAAATGAAGGGATACAGAGTGATCACTATGCTCCAAATCCTGTGTTTACTTGCCTTTTCTCCATTTACTGGCACGTTCCATCAGTTCTACTCACAGAGTTCAAGGAGGGCTTAAAACACACTCGTATCTGTTAAAAATCCAATTACAAGCCTATTCCCCAGTCCTGACATGCCACAAGAGGATTTCAAACCGAGGGTCAGACTTTGAGCTACGCTTATTAACATGCAAGCCAGTGGTGGGAACTGGGCAAAATATTTCAGTGAACACAGTGTCAGCCAGTTCAAAGAACCAATCTTTTTAATGAACTCTAATGCAGCAATGAAAAAAGGAGGTGATAATACTCTGGAAATTATTCAGACATCTCAAGGGTTCAGCTGCTTCTGCCATTCATGTGCCAGCTGCCTTCCTCACCCCTTAAGGCCAGAGTCTTTCTGCTTATTGCTACAACATCAAAACCCAAACAAACATGAAACTAACTCCCTGGAAGATTTCATCGCAGCAAGGGTGATGTTATGCTCGGCAAAATGAATAAATCACTGATATTCTCATATTTTCCTGCTATGAAGTGTCTCTTAGAAAAGGAAAAAATCCACAGGAAAAATGCAAAAGCATTGCAAACACCCAGCTCTTCACACCAGCATTCCATGCAGGATCAGCTTTCCCTGCCATGCTGCTCTACAAACCCCTGGAAGGAATGTGACATGTGCTTTGCATTACTGGTTCTGCTCTCATGGGAGCAAGATCTTGGGGAAGGCATGGAAGTGGCCACCCTGGCGTAAACCAGGTTTGTTTTTTAGCCCATCAGGCCATCTGTTGGAGAAAAGGCCATGGAGGGCAATGTCTGAGGTCCCTGTGAAATTCTGGCAGAAGGGTTGAGATGCCAGTTGAATTCCCGACCCAGCTATGAAATAAATGAAATAAAAAAGGTTTATTGTGGGGGTGTAGAGAACATTACACAAGCTCCTAGGTCACCAACATGAGAAGGGGCTCAGCAAAACCCTGTATAAGTGCTTTACCTGGTAACATGGACAATTCTCTCATTTATGAATTATTCACCAACTCAGCTTGACACCTTGGAAAATTGTCTGGGCTCTGCAATAGCCTAAATCCTGTATGTGGCATTTTTCAACTGATGGGTTACTCACTATTCAGTTCTGCTCATCACAACATGTGCCTCCAAGCAACAAAAGCACTGCTTCTATTCCTGGATTGGATCACTGAGCCTTTTACAAGAGAGGAACAACTGCTCCCACAACAAATAGCAAATATCAGATGCATTTTTTTCAGGCAGACTCTGAAATTGTCAGTAATAGCCACTTGCCCAAATTTCTAAGCTTCCCATCTCCTAAAACCCCAAACCTACTCACATTGTGATTGATTTCCCAATACTTCTCTTGCTCTGTCCAATTTGGGTTTTATTTGTCCTTGATCAAGAGAATAAGATGAACGTCCTCAGAGGGGCATGAGAACCATCAGCCTCAGCAGGGTCAGAAGGGTGCCAGAGGGAGCACATACACTGATTTTGAATGGACTGAGCAGCTTAGGGGGCTGGGGAAGTATTTACAGAAAAAAAACTGATTTTCCAGCTGCAGAGCCACCCTTTTCCTTCAGTGGCAGAAAAACACCAATCTGGTCTTAGTGATAGAAGTAATCTGTAAAAACCCTATAATTGATGGATGCACAGGGAAGAGAGACACTGCAACCAACACATTCCCAACATAGTATGGGAAAAGCAAAGCTTTGCAAGAGTTTTAATTTTAAAAAGAAATCTAATAAAAGTAACATTTTATTTTATTTTTTTAATATTTTGCTTTTGGAAGATGCAGTATCAATCACCTTAAAAGTATCTTCCTTTTAATGGATTGGGGGTCTGAAATAGAAAGAAAAAAGGAAAAACCTGGCACAGGGTGCCCAGAGCAGCAGTGGCTGCCCCTGGATCCCTGGAAGTGCCCAAGGCCAGGCTGGACATTGGGGTTTGGAGCAGCCTGGGATAGAGGAAGGTGTCCCTGTCCATGGCAAGGGTGGGACTGTAGCTTTCAATGTCATTGATAACAAATCTTTAATTAAGTGCCCAATCCCAAGGTTATTTTAAGGAATGTCCCAGCTGGAGCCTCAATTGCTCAATTGAGCCCTGTGCTCCTCTCAGGAACTCCTTCAGCTTTTCATTCTATTCTGACCTTTTTGCACCAACACAGCCCATGGCATCACCCAAAGGTGCACAATTGTCCTGATCCCCACAGCTCTTTCACCCTTTAAAAGAGATGATCGTGAGCTTACTGCAGTATGAACAGGAACATGCCTGGTGTCATTGCAGTAACACAGACCAGTCATGACTTCAGCTGGCCTCCCACACAAACGTGCTCACAAACCCCCCTGGCTGGCTGTGCTGGGGACACTCAGCTGTGCCCCTCTCTCCACGGGGATTTGGGACAGCAGCAGGTCTGCACTGCAAGTGTCTACAGCACCACCATCTAACACAGGCATGGAAAACATTTGTGCTGTCAGCTCCCAGAAGAGCACCCAGGCATGGAAATGCACCGAGGTTTTCTGTAATAACCATTTGGAAACAAGTGCCAGCCCATATTGCAATTGCTGTCTCAAAACACAGGGATTTCAAGTTTGTTTGGTTTGGTTGGTTTTTTTTTAATTCTGACTTGCTTCTAAATAGCTGTTCAGATCTCCAGGCAGCCTGTGCCTCACAGGGAACACAGCTGAGGACAGGAAAGAGATAAGACTATTAGAGTTAGGTATGTCACTGGTGAGGGGATTTTTAGAGTTACATATGTCACTCACATGAGGGGATTTATTCTACAATTACCACAGATCCTCTCTGTGCTTCCACACAGAAGCTCTGTGTTTATCTACATCTTTAAGTCTTTACACTCTGTCATTTCTTAGTTTTTGACATGGTTTAGAAAATTCAATTTCAGCTGTAAAGTTACAAATTCCTCTGACAGGTCTATTTCAGTAAAACATATACCTGCCTCCTATTACACTTCATTTTCCAGCAGTTTTTCACTCAGCTTTAATTTGCTTTTTAAATTAGCTGTTTTGGATAACCAATAAAGTGAGACCCACCAGTAGTAAGCACTTCCAACAGCATCTTAGATCAGTTAAATGTAGGAAAGTCCAGATGAACTGAAGTAAAATATATTGTACTGTGATCCTCTAAAGACCCCCAACTCCTGAAGCTGTCAGAGGATTTCAGCCCCTGAGGGTCTGCTCCAATGGGCTGAATTCAAAGCCTGAGGTGATTCAGACAAACTGCCCACAGTATTTCTGCCTTTTGTGCAAAACCAAACAAGTGAACATTGCTCAGTCCAGAGCAGAAGGAAGAGCCACTAGTTAAATTAAACAGTTTTTACTGGAATGTTAGAAATCCCGGAGAACCATTCCCTAGCATTCCCTTTTCTCCATGACTCACAACACCAGAAACACACAGTGAGATATAAAAGCCCTTAGTGGGACAGTGTTTGGTGGTTTTCCAACAAACACAAGGTGACAGAGGCCAAGTGACACAAGAAAATAAGCTTTATCTCTGACATATGAATGCAGAATGTGCTGCAAGAAGAAATTTTAAAAGGAAGAAACCATGCCCTGGGCTGAGCCCCAGCATGGGCAGCAGGGAGAGGAGGGACTTTGCCCCTGTGCTCAGGTGAGACCCCACCTGCAGAGCTGCCCCAGCCCTGGCCCAGCACAGGGAGGAGCTGGAGCTGCTGGAGCCAGGCCAGGGGAGGCATCAGGGGGATCAAAGGGATGGAGTAGCTCTGCTGGGAGGAAAGGCTGGGAGAGCTGGGTTTGTTCAGCCTGGAGAAGAAAAGCTTCAGGGTGACCTAATTGTGGCTTTCCAGTACCTGAAGGAACTGACGAGAAAGATGGAGACTGTTTTCAAGAGTCTGAAGTGACAGGACAAGGAGGAATGGCTTCTAATTTACAGAAGTCAGGGTTAGATTATATATTGGGAAAACCAAATTTTCTGTGAGGGTGGGCAGGCCCTGGCACAGGGTGCCCAGAGCAGCTGTGGCTGCCCCTGGATCCCTGGAAGTGTCCAAGGCCAGGCTGGATGGGGCTGGGAGCAGCCTGGGATAGGGGAAGGTGTCCCTGCCCATGGCAGGGGTGGGATGAGATGACATTTAACATCCCTTCCAACCTAAACCATTCTGTCATTCCAAGAAAGAGTTAAGTTAGAAGCAGAGGAGAATTAACTTCCTACAAGTTACCTCCACAAGTTGTCTCAATGCTGTTCCAGGGCACTTCAGCTGCTTTTCTCATATTTTGAGATATAGAAATTTGTGTTTAATTCAGCTTCCTCACAACTCTGGGAAGGCATCCAGCCATGTGACAAGGCTGGGTACAAGGGAATGCACAGACAGCTGCACCCTCCTGAGTGCCACTGCAGATTCTGGAGACTCAGTTACACCAGGTCACTTGAGGGAGGCTGGAAAAGTGGAATTCAAAACAACCTACATGGAAATTCATTTATACAGACCTGCCTGCTCCAGCCTTCCTCAGCAGAAAATGCATATATATATATCTATATCTATATATATATATATATATATCTGTCTGTCTGTGTGTGTATTTTTTATTCATGAGTGTATAAAGACTATATATACACACAAAATTTATAGTTCTACTCACTGTACACTGATGCATAATGGAACACTTCATCAACTGGAAATAATTGCAAGAAAAAGAAAACATTTCCACAAAACACCATTAAGTAGCAGGTCACCCTCTGACCTTGGTTACCTTGATGAATAATCTGTGTTTCACAGGGTTTTCTGGGGCCATGAAGGGAATGCTCCTTCCTTCACTAATCGTCCAAGGACCTTGTCTGACCACAAACAAGTTCAACGTGGCTCATCTCTGGATCTTAATTAATAAAGACAATTACTTTTATATTGCAAGTCCCCATTTCTGTCAACACTTAAAATTATGTCAAATGTGGGCAGACAACTGTTATTTAAAAGGACATTACAAGCAGGCAGAAAACATTAAATAAATGTGGGTATAGACAAGATGAGCCAGTAATTTCTCCTTGAATTTCAAACCTGTTATTTTATCCAAATATTTAAAATGGGTGTACTGATTTATCTCATTGTTCCACTACTTCCACATTTTTTTTTCCACCTAATTTGCTTTCTCCTTGCCTCCCTCATGCAGTTTGCTTTCTGCTCCTGGTGTTTGTAGTGGAATTCACAGCTGATCCACACCATATGTTGAAGTTATTCAAATCCTTTGCGACATTTAGAATGTGCTAAGATATTATGACTTTTGAAAAGCACCCTGAATGAAAACGACAGGTTGCAGAATGGGAAAAGAGACTTCCCCCCCCTCTCCTCAGGAAAACAACTGTAATTGAGAGAGAGAGACCTTCAATAAAAAAATTAAATCCTCAACTGCCCTATTACTCAAGCTGGCCAAGCACCAAGAAAGCTGAGAGAGGTAAGAGATGTACTGAAACCACCATGTGGGAATGGGAAAGAGGAATGCCAGACCAAAAACTCCCAAAACCAATTAGAAAAGCCCACAAAGGTTCATTTAGCTTTAGTTTGGCATGAAGAGACAATGGTGACCTTGTAATCTGCAAAGATCATAAAATGAGCACAGATCTTTGATGTTTCTCAAGTGTCATTCCTTAGCTGCTAATGGGATTTAAGATCTTGTCCCAAGGGGCAGACCTCAAATGACAGAGAGACATGGCAAAGTTTGGGCTAGGATTGTTCTAAGACTGAACAACCCATCTCTTCCTTAAAAAACACCTTGAAGGCTCACATTATCCTGTATTTCACCAAGCCCACCCAAGCCAGTTCTTTACTGATGACCAAGAGTTTCTGGATAACCATCTTCACTTTTCCTAAGGGGATTCCTTATTGGAAGAGGAAACAGTCCATGGTAATGAGGTCTGCAAGGGACCGGGCTGCACATTACTCCTCACAACATGTTTTTGAGGCCAGGTTAAAACACACTGAAAGACAAAGAGACTTCTCCATACTGAGGCTCTACTACTCTCTTAACACCCCAGCTCCAGGTAACAGCAGTCATTCCCCAGACTGTAAATATCTTTAAGAAAAAAATCACCTGATATAAGAAATTTATTCCTTTTCCTTACAGTAGAACAGTCTTCCAAAGAGATACAACTAATCCAATAAACAAAAGTGTTGGATAATGGACAATGTTTTCGCAAAGTGAAATCTCTGAGAAATGTTGCCACTGGTTGCTTGCCACTGGAGACATTTCATGGGAATTGCAAAATATCCAGTCATTGATGGATAAGGCAAGACAAAGAGATGGAAAAGGATTCCCATTACCACCATGCAAAGAACAGGGTCAGACAGGGCTGTTTTAGTCTCTGCTCTCAAATATTATGAGACAATTTTACTTTGCAGTAATTGCATTCTTGTGTACAGATGTCAAAATCAACCCAGGAACCTGAAGCCCACCTCTGGGAAAACTTACAGTTTCATGAACAAAAATAATGCTTAAATGTTTCTTTTTTGCCTGCAGGAACTAGTTTGGAAACAGTAAAAAAAAAAACAAAACCAAAAAACAAAAAACATTTCTTTAATAAAAGAATCAATATTTATGGCTTCACTGTATTTACTGTTTATGAAGATATTTATGTTAACTCGTATCCACCAAGACAAACAACAATCATTCCTTCAGGACAAAGCAAACTTCACAGCCAGGAAAACATCAACAGTACAAGTGAAGTGTTGAAAAATTTGACACATAAACAATAAGCATCTAGACAAGCTAATAAACAGAATGCCTCTTAAAACTAGCAGAGAAAAATCCATGAAATACTCGTCCACTGGAAAAACACCGAGCCTGGCCAAATGTCACATTAAGAAAATACACGATGTACGAACACATTGTTTTGACTATGACTGCAGTCGGAATGGATGATTAATGCATAATTAAAACAGTCAATACAGGAGAGAAAAGAGACTGGAAGACCACAGTAGTACCATAGATGATGCCATATATATAGAAATAAATTAATATGAGAATGTTACACCTCTAGAAATGGCACACATTTTGGGGGAAGGGCCATTTTAACAGCTAAATCACAGTAATGTCCAATTTTCAGAGCCTCCCTCTCCTCTTTTTCACTCTTCAGCCTGGATTTTCAGTACTGATCACAGTAGCCACATGAGCTCAATAATCTCCACTCTCCAGCACCATTCCAACAATGTGCAAAGAGTTTGGATGCATGAAACATTCTTGCAAAGAAAGTCTGGTGGAAAGCTGCTTCTCCTTTCCTCCTCACACCGAGTTACAGCTTCACCAGTGTTTTAAAATCCTTAGAGCATTTATCCCACTCTTCTCCCTGAAAGCCTTTGGTGTATTTCTCTTTATTCCAAGGAATCATGATCAAGTGCACAGTCCTTTCTCACACCAGTTCTCAGTGCCTTGGCCTTACATGTCCCACCAGTCCAGACATTCCTGGAGCATCTCCCATTTTACTCCCAGCAGAATGCCTTCAGCAATCCAGGAGTCCCCATTAATCCTTTTCCCACCTCTATTTTACCAAATGCTGTTAAACTCCAGTTTCTCAAACACCCTCAGAAGCCCAGCTCACCCCAGTTTGGCTTTGGCTGTGCCCTGATCTCTTTTGGAGCAGCCCTTCCATAAAGAGAAGCTCCGCTCACCCCAGCAGCCCTGACAAGATACCTGCAAATTTCCCTCACCCTGCTCATTCAGTCCAAAATTTGTCTGCTTTTTATTGGGCATTTATTGCTGCTGAGTTGTGCATTAAAGGCATCAGCCCTATCCTTTATAACCCTTTTTTTCTATTGCTGCCTTGTTTTTTGTCTTTTAACTGTATGACTGTTTATATTCCCCTTCTTTTAGGCTTTTACAGCTTCATTGCCTTACATTTTCCTACAACTCCCAAACCAAAGGTTGTCTTAACCCCTGGGCTAGAGCAAATTCTATTATTTTTTTTTTATTCCTTTGATTATAAATAACTTTCATACAAAACCTAAAGTTTGTATTTTCAACATCTTGCTACAGACTTCCCACTCATTCCTGTAAGAAATTCCATATGCCAGTTCTAGGAGCTTTTATTTTGACAATTTACTACCTCGTAAAGGGATAAAATATGTACTTAAGCTCAAACACAGATTTTGGATTTTTTGATAGATTCCTCCTTGATAAATATTTCTCCTTAGTTTATTTAATGTATACAAATATCAACCTTTATTCCAGAGGATGATAAAATTCTTTCTCCTATTTCAGATTACACTCATTATTCTTTTATCACTTCTATATGAGAAATAATCCACTTTTTATTTCCACTGACTACTCAATCCAACTGGATTCTTAAGGGTCGTGCCAGGATATGAAACATAAACTGTGTTTACAAATCAGAAGGTAGGCAGAAGTATCCATTTGTTTTACTGACTGGAAAAAAAAGTCTTCCTGAAGGCATTGAAATGAAACAATCCTGACCATTTCTTTTTCACTTTGCAGTCCACTCTCCACACTGATCAAAGTGCAACTACAGAAGGAAGAACGCAGCAAAGTTCTTCTACATTTCTCCTTTCCAGATGATTTCCTTTGTTGCAAAGAAATTATACAATATAACCTGATTTTTAAATTTCAGAAATCAGTATTCACATGCTAAAAATGCTCATTGCTCTTCTAATTGTTCCAAAGTTATTTTGGTTTGAAATCCTATACAATGAAGTTATTCTGCATCTTTACATCTAGTTTGAGAACTGTGTCTCCTGTCTGGAGGAGGGAGAGGGACCAAAGGTTTCCAATGGGCATTTCCAGAGCAAAGAGGCTCCACAAATCATTTTCAGGCAATGTACCTTAAATCAGTTTTTGGACAGTCTCATGTCTTGGTTTGTATTCTTAGTTATAGCTTTAAAGGCATTTTTTTAAAGAAAGCTCCAAAACAAAAAGAAATGTGATATATAGCAAATGTAGCATTTCAATGGAAATAGTGTTGATTTTCTGTGTGGGACAGGTCAGAGTCTCCTGTTATGCACTGGCCCATCCCAGAGGGGAGAACCAGCCAGGTTCCTCCTGTCTTTCTGTGCCACTGGGCTGGCCTAGGAGCATCCCACTGCCTTTCCCAAATATGAGAACAGTCCATGACTTTAGCAACCAATTAAATCAAACAAGTCTTTAGATATCAAACAACAACCACAACTGCTTAAAAAAAATTAAAAAAAAAAAAAAAAAATCCAACTCCAATACCTGGGGATATTGCAAATGAGTGACTAAGTCAGGATAATTGCTGTCTGGTTTAACATTTGAAAGCTGTGCCACCTGCATCCCAGACTTGTGTTATTTTCAGGGGAGACATCTCATTTAGGCAGGAGAAGAAGAACAACTGGGTGATAGCCACCACAGTTAACTCAACTGGGCCCAGGGGCTTTGAATGCCAGCCACAACTGCTGGGGTGGAAAGGAGTAAATGCTGAATTCAGAGTTTAATGAGTGTCTTAACTATTTTAAGGTTTCTGCCATCATTTAAGGCTACAGGGGCAATGCACAAGCCTGTAACTGCAGGGACAGGGATCCTCCACAAGCAGCAGGAAAACTCCATTTCATTCCTTCCTGCCCCACCTTACCCTCAGGAAGAACAGATGAACCAGGAGTAAACAAAGCAAATTTACACCAGAACCAGAACTTGCAAAGTACTCCAGGATAACTGCAAAACCAACAGGAAAGGTCATAGGATGATTGTATATTTTATTTACAGCCGTAGGAGAGACAAACCTTTAACATCTTGTTACTTTTGTTACTCCTAGGTTTGTCTACTCTTTTGCATTGACTTAGCCCAGAAAAGAAGTATTTTAGGAATAAAGCCCACAAACAACTGTCAACTTGTTTTTCCTAGAGAAGCAACCATTCTTGCAGTACAAAGTATTTATTTATGCATTTCCAAACAGAACTGGCTACAGGGGAATGATTTAAGCCTCAGTGAAGCAACAAACATTGTTTGTGATCTTTTTCACTATGCTGTCCAGCCCTTCAGTGTTTATTCAGCTTCTGATACTTTCTGTCTATCTGCTGGCAGTTTTTGGAGGCTCCACTTGGGGTTTGTCAAAGGCCTGGAACTGGGAATCCGCTGGTCCCAGCAGGGGTTCTGCCTCCCTGGATCCACAGCTGATGGATTTGGATCTGTCAGCTCACTAGGGTCAAAGGTGGCACTTCTCTATGGGCAAGAGAAACTTGGAAACACCCCGAGGAACCCCAGCACAGCCCAGACATTGATCTGAGAAGGCACTTCCCTGATCCCATCTACATTCAATACGCTTTTCTACAAAATTAAACCAAGTCAAACGAATCTCATTACACAGATTTATTTAATGAGTTATCTGCAGGCTGCCAGCAAGGAGGGACCAGAGTGCAGGCAAGGGAGGCTGCAGGAATCACTGCTCTGATTCATGGCACAGCTGCAGCCACCTAACACACAAAATCCCATCTATCTGCACCTCCCAAACCTTACATTGCCCCAACCTGCGGGCTGGAACGAGCCCTAATCCTGCTTTTAGCAAAACAAATCAATAATAGCAAAAGAGATTGGAAAAATCATTCGAAGTTCTAATTGATATTTTTTAATCTGTCTGAAGTGCTACTGCAAATTAAGAGCAGAAGAGGAGAGACAAAATTATTGTTAAATATGGTCACAGAAGCTCTACTTTTGTTAGGAGAAAAATGTATCTGGGCACACCTGATACACACACAGCTCTGGGCCACTACTTAATTTTTTTTCAGTTCTTCTACAGCAACAGAAGAATGGAGCATCCCATGGCTTCCCTTTGATCTGGTTTCCTTTCCTCAGAAATAAAGGAGTTGATGGGGATGCCCCCTCTCATCCTGATGTCTAGAACTGGGAATCACAGAGCCTCTGGACCCCAGTACACTGGCAAACTTGTGTTGGTGATCCCTGCCTTCCCTCACACAGATGGGATTCAAATGAAACTCGTGTGCTCTCTTCTTGTGATACTACTGAGCCATACTACTGGGAGCTTCCTACAGATACGAAATATCTGACATTTTAATGGAAGAGTAAGAAGTATAACTGTCAGGAGTATAAATATATACAAATTTATATAAATATATTTTATATCAAAGCTTAAACAGCTTTATAAAATTTCCTGAATGTGCTATCATGTCTGTTGTCAGGGTTCTCCGACTCTGAAACTTTTCAATTTTTTTTTTTCTGGTAAAACCTAAGCCAGTTTCGCAGCCTTGAACTGGGGCAGGGGAGATCCAGCTGTATTTATATTTGTGTAAGAGAGACGTTTCCATAAATACACATCACT
Organism: Certhia americana; assembly: GCA_018697195.1. Lineage (NCBI taxonomy): Eukaryota > Metazoa > Chordata > Aves > Passeriformes > Certhiidae > Certhia > Certhia americana. The sequence goes on along the minus strand of CM031874.1, from coordinate 4,981,417 downwards.
CTATAATCATGGATTTCAAGAAAAGCATCTTCTTCACACCTGTGAGCAGCTCGTGCATTGCCCCAGCCCAGGTCACTGCACACAAAGTCCATACCAACAAAGAAATGAAGGGATCAGGAGTGATCCCAGCAGATGAGCTGCTGCCCTGCTTGATATCCAACACCCACATCAGGCTGTGAAATCTGGCTGTGGTCATTTCATTTAGGGGGGACTGAGTTTTGACAAGGCAGCAATATGATTTAATGGGCAGCATCTGCAGCATCCCAAAGCACCTCAGTGACCTGATGTAAATCACTCTTTATGTGATGTTTCTGGAGCTGAAAACACAAGACACAGCTACCAACAAGGTCCACAGCACCCTGCAAAGGAGGATGGTTCCCAACTACAATTCTCTCTGCTGGAACACATTTTAACCTAAAGCACAGAGGTCACAGGGTAAATGGCTACAAAGCACAGGAGACAAATGTAGTTCCCTATGAAGGAAAAATTCCCCACACTGTATTTCTTCTAATCTCTCACCACACAACTGTTTCCAGTGACTGGAGGCAGATTGGTAAGAGATGCCAACTGTCAGGAAAAGGTGAAAGGCAATTAGTAAATCACTATCTCTTTTGTAATCACTGATGAAATTTCCATTTTTTTAATCCCCCACTGCTCACTTGCCCAAACAAGCAAGACATCACCTTGAAAATGAATGAAATTAATTATATTAGCTGAAGCCTTTAAAGAAGAATGGCTTCTCATTTACATTCCTGGCAGAAATTCAATAAGATTGCACTACTGTAAGGTTGATTGAACTGCTGCAGTTAGACCAGTATCCTGAAATAAAAATAATTTTAATGTTCATTATGAGGCTTTTAGAGCTAAGTACTTTGAACTGTTAATATTCTCAAGTAAGTCTGCAGTGGAAAGGCTGGCAAAGGTAGTTTACTGTGTGTTAACTGAAGCTGAAATAATTTCCTTCCCTTCTGCACCATCCTCCACTTACTTTTAACTAATCAAAAATTAGCAGAATTATCTTACACGCCTGAACTAATTAGTAAAGATGTTATCCAAACCTTCAGCTTTCACCTATGCACCTGAGCACTTGCCCTCTCTTAGCACAGCTGTTGACATGAAAGGATTGCAGAAGTTATTATTTGTGTGCAGGGATTTCCTGATTTCACCTGGATGCTGGTGTAGCAGAGGGCAGCACAGCACTGTTGGACTGCCTCAATGCCAGCCAAGCACGACAAACCCAACAGAAATTGTTACACTGGCCTGGATAATGAAGTCTTTGCAGCAAACTTTCAATTAGAGAAAACAAATGATTATGTATGTATTGTAAAAGCATAATCAGTTTGTGAAAGAGTAATTGGTTTGTGAAAGCATTATTAGTTACAGGGATGTAAATAAGCAAGGGGAAAATGCAGGTTGGTGTTTGGATCACAGGCTGGAAGATGAGGTAATGACAGGAAAAAAAAAAAAAAAAGACATTTAATAGCAAATTTGGCACACATTTGACAGGCCTATCCCATGACAGAAACACACCCGGACAGAGCTGGACAAGGTTCTCAGCCTTGCTCCAAGCACCTGGCTGAGAGAGGGACAGAGGGGAAGAGCTCCATCCTCCACTCTAACAAGGAGACAACTACACAGTCAACCAGTCTCCAGGAATACATAGCTACAAACAGAATGAAAATGCTTCAGGTACTACCCAACCCCCCTATTAAATAGAATATGGAATGGATTTTATTCTTTATAGAACTACAGAATGATTTGGGTTGGAAGAGACCTTAAAATTCCTTTTGTTCCATTCCCTGCCATGGGCAGGGACAGCTTCACTATCTCAGGTTGCTCCAAGCCACATCCAACATGAAGTTTGACAGGTTTTATCACTTTCTTTAAGTTCAAGTAGAGTTATGTGAGTACACACATCAAACATACAGAACAGTATTTGTGCTTGTAGAAAATTTGCCAGAACCCACTGAATTCTGTCCAGACGGCTGCACTGTACATTCACAACCCCCATTTAGGCTGCCCAGATTTTTTATCTGACCTCAGTTCAAGAAAGCTTTAAATGTAACTATCATTGAGTGAGATAATGCTTATTGCCTTTGCTCTTGGAATAATGAAAATGTATTCAGGAGAAGAAGGTGGGAGCATTAAGTCTGCTATCTCAGGAGCTAAAAAAAAAAAAAGAAATATAAAGGCAGGCAGAAAGCTTTAGGCTGCCTGAAAAGTGCCCCTACTGTTGGTCACATTCCTTTAATTAAAAGTAGTAAGGGAAAAGCATTGGGCTGACTGCAATTTGAGAGAGAGCTAATTTCAAATAGAAATGTCAGTATCTTCTCTTTTTCCACAAGAATATGGAGACTGAGTGAAGTCTTTATGAAGGACTTGAGATGAAGTTTTATCTTTAATGTGGAAGGTATGAACTCACTGATTCACAAGAAGGATGTTGGTGATTCACCTACTTCTTAAGTCTTTCTCAGACAAATGGAAAAAGAAATCTAAAGACATAGATGATAGAATAAGAAATCCAAAATAATTCACAGTGGATTACCTGTGTTAGAAAGGCTCTCCCAGAGCAGCACCTGGATCCAAATGAGCATTTCTGAACAGTTCACACCTATCATCAAACCAAAACTGAGCTTTTAGCCAAATGTTTAGATCTCTTTGCATAGAGATGGATGAGGGGTCTAAGCATGAAGTAGAACCTGCAGGAATTGGTGTATCAAGTTTAGTACCAGGCCAGCCTAGCTGTGCAGCTGTATGCTGGACCTGTGCTTGCTCACAAAAAGTGATGAAAAAGTCAGTTATTTCATTTAAACCACATGTATGAGGCAATTATATCATCTATAAGATGATATAATGAAGAGAAAGTTAAGCTTTCTGCCCTAAAAGACTGCACACCTGTAAAAATGAGCCTGCTGGCAGGAGAACCTCTGGAATGCAGGGAGTGGGACAGACTGGAGCCACCAACTTCAGACAGTCAGAATCTCCCAGCCTGGGTGAGCTGTTTTGGGGTTCTGTGTCACTCTGTGCCACCTCACAGAGTAATGAGGTTATCACAGGGTAACCTCAGCCCAGGTTATCCAGGCTGCAGTGAAGTCTCCCAAGCACTGGAAATGTTGACTTCTGGAACAGTCATGGACTTCTGCTGTACCACCAAGAATTGCAACACAGAAGCCCTGAAACTTATTCCCTGGTTAGCTGTATTTTCCTGAAGACAGGGATGCCTCTGTCAAACAGCCTGGGACAATACTGGGACATACAAGATCAGGGCACTGCTAATTACCTTGATGAGCTCATCAGCAAGAGGAACCAAGATGATAATCACTACAAAACTCCAAATTTTTCCAAAGCATGTATGACTCTTTATTACTGTACATGTCTGAAAGACATGCCTGCCAACACTCTGCACCTTGTGATACAACCCTAGGGGTTTCACAGGAAGCCAGATCTCATGCTGGGAATGCAGAGCAGGGATGGAAGCAGAGTGGCAATCTCCAGTCGGTGGAAGGTTTGGAGGGTCTGGGGCACTGCCAGCTGGTGGAAATTATCAAGCTGTTGTAAAAGTGATAGACATGAAAACAGATCTAAACATGTTGGTAAATTTACCTCATCTAGAAACTACAGGTGTAAGAATGCAACAAATCCCCCTCAGAGACAGAACTGACTTTAAGAACCCTGGGGCCTTAAATCACAGTGGATTTGTGTTTTGAAGGGGTTTGTCACTGTCTAGACAGTATGACCACAGAAACTCTGAGTTGCTTCCTTACCTTGGGTTTGAGAAGTTAAAAAGTTTTTGGGGGAAAAATTTTCCACTTCTAACATAGGATTGGAGACCATACTTTTCCCTGTTGTGATAAATGAACAGCTTGAATAGACTATGCCTAAAGTTTCAATAAGAAATCAAAACAGCAGCAGTACTGTGAGGACATGGGCTGGGCCTGATTTCAAAATCATGGTCCACTCTGCCCAAACACTAAAGCATCAGGGACAGGGAAAACCTGATGTGTAACAGCTCCTTATTTTACAGTGAGATACAGCTCATTTGGAACAGCAAACTAATTAATACAATCAGAGGCGAAAGTTTCAGAACTCTCCCAACAGCACACATTAGCATATACTGCCAAGAGAATTGATAAAGTTCAAAGCTTATCTTGTAGCCTGCACACTCCGTGTTTGCTCAGAGCAGCAGCTGGCCAAGTGATCTCCATTCTCCTCAAAGAGCAAAATTAAATTAGATTAGATCATCTTCTCTCCCTTGTAGAATTAAGATCGTGCTACGCAAACAAGCAAATTAGCTTTTGAAATCCTATATCTCATTCTAAGGCTCCAAGGCTGAGAAATGCTTCTGTACCAATTCAGCTCAGCTGCAGGAGCACGTTTGTGCTGTTTTACTGGCCAGCTGAAGAAGAGAGTTTTACTGATTTGTCTCTCTCTGGGCTTGAGGCTGCGAGTGGCAGATCTTGAGGGATGAAGCCAAAGAAGGGAACAAAGGAGGAAAGGTAATGGACACAAAGTCTTGAGAATCAAGACACGCAGACATCACAGAATCCCAGAATGGGTTGGGGTGGAAAGGACCTTAAAGCCCATTTCATTCTACCCCCTACCATGGACAGGGACACCTTCCACCAGAGCAGGCTGCTCCAAGCCCTGTCCCACCTGGCTTTGATGGTTTCATAAGAGCTGCAGTAGCGAGGCTTGAAAGTTTCTTCATTTGTTGCTGTATAAAAACACTTCTGAGTAAAAGAGTAAAACCTAGTGCCTAGAAAAATTTTGCAGGATTAGGAACATGAATGTCACATCAGAAGAAAAACTTAGAGTATAAGGAAACAGAAGGGAAAATGTAGGGACTGGGATTTTTTGGACTACAAAGCTGGACTGAAGAACAACAAATGTTTATGGGTGGATGGTGGAGGTTTAGTTCAGATCAGCGATGCCAGATGCCAAATTCAAACCAAGCACATAGCAGCCAATTAGGTTTAAAGGGGGACATACAAATGAGATCCTAGACTGAAACCATAGTTTGTAGAGCTCATTCAATGCACACCAAGCTGTGAGGTCAGCTGGCATAGGAACACTTAAACAAGCTGATAGAAATATCTCCCCATGAAGTCACCATGTTGCAGCAATCAGACACACTCCAGAAGTCCATCCTAGGCAATCTGTTCTAGATGAACAGCTAAGGAGAACTAAGCTAAACCACTTTTCTCTGGTTATGATTCATCCTTTAGATATTCCTGTAACTGTACTGCTAAACAACTCAAACCTATAAAATTGAAACAGGGAAAGAGATTCTTCTGCTGTGGACAGATGGAGTAGTAAAACTGGCCATGAGAAAGCACAGCAATATCCATGGCACACTTTCACTCAGTCACCCTAGACCACAACAAATTTAGCAAGAAGTTAATTTAGCTTATAGTTTGTTTGTTTATTTTTTAACACTTTGATCATCTCCTATTAGGCTGCAGTTGATGGAGAGCGGGATTTGGGGTTTATTGCCAAATTTCTTCACAGCCTGATCTTCACTGCCATAACTAGAGGAGATTATGAAATGGAGATGGTATTGCAGGAAAAAATAAATACAAAAAGAAGTCTCATATACGTGGGAAACAAGAGGCATGGAGGGAAAGGAAGATTTTGGAGGGTTTATGTTTCCATGAATGGTGAGTTTATGAGGCAGACTGAGTCATGAGGAGGCTGCAGGAACAGTTATCCCATGACAGTGTTCATCACGCTGCTTAAAACTTTACTAACTTGGCTGTTAAAGAAGAGTGGCACAGAAGTAAATTATAAAATGGAAGTGCTGCATAAACTTTGAGGACATAAAACATTTGTTCTAAAACATTTAAGATTAATCAGAAACAGCTCTGCTGTTTCATGGCTCTGAAGACAGAGGGCCACTTGCTGCCTCTGAGTTGGTGCTTTCCTCTTGCTGTCACATCTGCTGTGTGAGCAGGGCTGGCTGGGGAGCTGGGACATCCTGACTGCCAGCATCCCTACAAGGCAATAGATGGCATTGCCAAAGATCTAAGGGATGGGTTCAGCTCTTCAGTGTGAAGGATGATCTTTTTTTAGAAGAATGAAATGAATCAAGGAGGTTCCTAGACACCTGAGCTGTGATGAGGGTTTTTGCTTCCCTTACTGCATCCTTCTGATCAACACTGACATTTCCTTCACATTGCCCCCTCATGCATGCACTGTAAGTAAATCCAAAGTAGAAGACAAGAAGGATAAACTTTTTCCACCATTAGAAAGATGAACCTACCCAGCAAAGTGTCTTTGTTCTACCCAGATGAGGTTTACCCAAAGGGCTTGACACCTACCTGTGTTTGTAGACATTTACTAAGGAAAAGCCAAGCATTTCTCAAGGAAAATGAGGGCCCAAAAGGCTTGTGTTGAAGCCTGAAACATCTCAATTTCCTGTGAATTCCCTGTGACTTGGCTGGTGTCATTTTTACTGCAGCTGTTCATTCAATTGAGAGCTCACATCATGAAACATGTCAGGGAGAAAAAGAGCCGATGAGAATTCAGTGAATACAGCTTTTGATTTGAAAAGATCCTCAAACACACACAATTGCTTTCTGTTGCTTAATTTTCAACATTGATAAACATAATTGCATTTATTTATCTAGTCAATACTGAAAACAAGCGATAATTTGTAATATAACAACTTTACATCTCAAAGGAATACAAGCACAACAGTTTCCAGTCCCTTCTAAAGGAGGTGAATGACATGGAGGAGGCTGGATTGCCTATGCAGGAGAAGCTTACATTATTTTTTTTTCCCCATGAGGATATATTAATATTGTTGCTATCAACTTGCTTTTGTACATACATAAATGACTTTTGGAAAAGAGATTTAAAAGCCAGCATTTTTCATGTGCCAAATTACACGCACTAAATATCTAATACTGGCAATAGCAAATGTTAATATTTCCTAAGCATGAAAAATGAACTCTCTTTCCCCCACAAATTCTCAATAGCAACAGTTCTCACTGGAACCAGTGATCAGAGGTTGTTATTATCATTCCATCAAACAATCTGTATCCTTCTAATTAAATAGTAAAGCATTTGAAAATCTGCTCATTATGAGTCTCCATCCTGTTTATTTTGAAGCTGGCAGAAAGACTTCCAGTTAGTTCACTATACACTGAATAGGGCTTGTGGCAAAGCAACTGCATTAGTTAAATAATTCCTAACACTGCAATCTTGGACATTCTTCCATAGCTTTGTATTCAGGTGCTGGGAGACTGTTAAGTGGTGTGATGGTTGGAGACAGAAGTAAAAAAACAAAGAAAAATGTAATGAAAGAAGAGAGTTCACTGAGCAAAAGAGACAAATGGGAGAAAAAAAGTGCATTAGCCAGACAGTGCACTGCAGCACAGGGTCCCTCTAAGAGATCACACCCAGCTCCTACTGAATCTAAGGGATTTCAGGAGAATTCCACTGACTCTATGTTAAACAACTCCAAAAAGCTGAAAATTCACTCAGAGCTACCAAGTCTCATAAGGGGCTGAGCAACAACCTTAATGATACTTCCTACCTTTCCTCTATTTTGCCCACCCTCTGCCTTGAATCCCTATTTAATACCCCAGTTGCTTTCTTGGATGATGCTGAGGAGTAATTTTGCCTCTGATTTCCCCAACATTTTTGTTTGTAAGTCCTTATCTGTCAGTATTTGTCTATTCACTCATGGCCTTCTCCTTCCCTCTCTCAAATCTGATCTGTCTTGGCTTTGGCCTCCTGCCCCATGCAGGTTGTCAGGTCCCTCTCATTTTGGAACTTCTTTCCTGTTGATCTGTCCATCTCTAGGCTGTTTACAAACCTTCCAGAAAAAAGGAAAAATACCCAATGCAGAGCAGGTTCACAGTTTGAGGAGAGGAAAAAAAAAATCATAAAACCAGAATTCTGCCTACTCAAAAATTCACTCTTCAAATGTTGTTACAAATCTCAGCCCTCACTAGACCTGCAATATTTCCTAATCCTGTCAGTTCCTTCAAAAGCACTAGAATTTATCTCTTCCTCCTAAAACTTCTGCTCCTATTTACTCACTGCTTTGCCTCTTCCTTAATATCCACTAACTTCACATTTATCAATTTTAGTATTTAATTTTTGTCAGAGAGACTTTTCCCATCCCTCATTCTACCTATGCACCTTGTTTACTCCTGCAACCACATTTATTTCAATAGAATTTATATTAATTCCATCTATATTTCATCTATGTGGAAGAAACCTCTCTTTCCTGTATTTCCCAGCTCCTGAAGATTTTGAAGCTGTTTGTGAGAAATATTTTTCCACTGGTGTGGCTATAAAATTCCCTAACTTAGCCCTCAAACAAAAACCAGTTTCAACACGTTGGCATCTGGACAGCATGTCCTAGCAGAGCTCAAAATAACAGATTATAAAAAATGCAGGCTGTGTGCTCAGATGCTGAGAGGCATCAGTTCCTGCTAGAGCCAACAGGTGCTGAGAAAAATGAATGTTTCTGTGCTGAAACCATCCAGGAGAAACAAGTAAAACAGCAGTTTGCTTGTCCTTCCTCCCAGGGTGATGCTGAGTGATGTTGTGGCAGTGTTTTAAAAGTGCCATGGTCTCACTAATGGTGATAATGGAAAGGTTCTGACACTCACAAACAGCTCTGTTTGGGGAAGCTCTCCCAGGAAAGGGTCAGAAAGAGGCTGACAACAGTTCAAATGTACCATTTAACACATCAAGGTGCAGGAACTATGGGTGCTCCCAGCAGACAACAATCCCTTCAGGGTCATTAAAACACTTCCTAGAAGCCATTCTGATCTTTGCTATCATTTCTTTCTACCCTGTGAGCTCACTGGGCTGCACATCCTTCCTAAGCTTGATTTCAGAACCAAAACCCCACCTCCCTCAAAGTCCAAGGATGGTTCTGCTGACCTCTGACAACAGCACATGAGGAGAAATTCTCTCTCACCTTTACAATGGGAATGACACAGAATTAAAAACTCAGAAGTTACTTCCTCTCATTAGAAGTCTTCTAGAGAGGTAAATGTTCTCATTAAATCAACTTTCTCATCATTGAATAAAAGCAAGTACTTTGTTAGCTAAGTGTGATATACTTAATTGATGAGTCTGCAATTTCCCCACAGACTTAGGTCAAACAGTCCCCCTCCATTTCTATTTAATCCAAAATCAGTACACCCCATCCCAAAGGAAAGGTTTTACTGGGTGTTAGAGCACAGGAACATGAGACAGAGCAAATATTTGGTAAGAATTACACTTAAAACTGAAAGGCTTAAATTGCTACCTGTATGAAATCAGTTCTGTGTGGAAGTACTCATGGTTTTCATTGCTGAATAAGCAAGATTTTCTGCACAGACAGGTGGGATTTAGCTAGTGACAACCCAGACTGAACACAAGATAGCAAAAACATGTGGGTGACAACACATTCCTCTGAGGGACACCTAAATCCTGGTGCTGTGAGCAGCCATCACAGAATGAGGTGTAGGGATGGCTTAGGGGCTGGAGAGAGTAAACAGAGCAATTGAAGGCTGTAAGTACAGAAAAAAATCCCTGTCCTTGCTTGCAGGGTTACATTCCTCCCAAAGCTTCATTCATAAATAGGTCAAAACTGTGCACTTTCCTGGAAATCTCAATATTGGCATGCACATCCACTAAAATAAACCCAACACCTGCAATCAACCCCAAAAATCTCAGGTTAGCATAAAATGGGGATGGAATTCTGGAAATGAGGAAGAATTATTTACAACTACAAGAAAGAATCCCAAAACACAGACAGGAGCCTGCAGAGTAAATAGCAAAACAAAAACACATTGGGGAATCTTTCCAGAGATTCCTTTCTCTTTAGACCTTAACAGCTGATAAATTACTTGGAGCTCATTAACAAGCCACAGACTAATCTATTTACTTGTATGGAAGTGAAAGAGTGGGAAGAAACATATTTGACTCATTCTTAGTAATTTCCCCTGCATAAAAATATTTTTGGAGGAAAAAAAATATACAGGCAGCTGAGCCAAATTTTTTCTCCCTCTCAGACAAAACTGGATCATGATTCATCATATACACAGATGAATTTTAATTTATTCCTTTAACAAGTTTCTTTTTGTATTTTCTTGTAAGCAAGAATTAATACACTCAGACATGGGGAAATGTTAATTTTATTGCCTCGCTTTTTAAGTTTACAAATGTTGAGTCTAACTCCTTCTGGCACCATTCTGGCCTGCAGGGAGCAGAGAAAAATGCCTGACCTACTCACAGAGGGTCTCTGGCCTTTCTAGAGGTCAGCAGTAGCTTCACATCTCTCACCTCCTGAACAGAATTAAAGGATCCTACCCATCCAGTGTGGATTATCACAGAAGGAAAGCTGTTTGATAATTATCCATTCCTACTCTAACTCCATGGTGCCACTCACGAAAAGAGAAAGGTGACACAGGAAAGCATTTGGCCTATTAGGCTCCCATAAAACTTCACTCAGTTCAGTGCAGCCTAAGTGGAATTTGGCCATCTGGAATTCCTGGATACATCTCAATGCTAAACGAGTATTTCACAGAGCAACACTAATGATGATGATGACCCTTCTGTTCTTCCAGTGAGAAGCTCAGAGACTCCTTCAGTTCTTGGAAACAAGGACCACACTCATTTAGGTGCTCTTTGCAGAAAATGTTTTGTGGAATAAGGCTGCAAAGTGAGGCCATTTACACTTGCTAGGTAACCTACAAGTGATGTCATTCAGAATATTATAATTTATTCCAAACATTTTGCTAATGCATATATTCTTCACACCTACATTTCTGTTTCTTAGACAATGTCCAGTTGGAAAACAGATGAGCAAGAAACAGCAGTGATCTGGAGCATGCAGAGATGCAGGTCTATGTTTATATACACATGTACTCCATTTCTTTTGGAAGAATTATTGTTTGTTTCTGTGAAAGCAAAGTAACACTTGCTCTAAATGCTACAGAGAAAGGAAGTGAGCAGTCAGGTAGATGGGGCCAGAAATTCAGCCTCTGTGTGCTGATTATTTATCTGCTAAGTTGGAACAGGGAAACTTCACAAATAAACATGGCATTAAAATCTAACAGCAAAGAATGCAGCTGCACAAATGCACAAGGCACAATACCTTTGCATTCAGATAGAATCATATTTAATACAATTACAGTAATTACTTCAGTCTAGTCAGTGCTGGTTAAGTCTCCACTGGAGTTAATTAGCAAATGATAGTAAAATACTTTGAACTTTAAATGTTAAATACTTTCATTATTAATATTATTCTTGCAACTGCTGCAAGAGCAGCCAGGTCCCAGCTCCTTGGAATACTGCAAAGTGGTGCCATGGAGAATAAGAGCAGTGCTTTTGCCTGGCTGACTTAAACTCATTTCTTTGTTGGGCTAACCTAGCATCTGCCTCAAAAAAGACCCACAAAAGAGCTCAAGTCCTACTCTCATAGGATCCCAGTCTGGCTTGGGTTGTCCTTGTGTTTTCCAGCACTGCCATGCAGAGTGCTGAATCCTTGCTTGGTAGCACAGCTTCAGACAAATACCCCCAAAAAGGTGAGAAAATAATGTCTGAAGGCACAGGGAAGACAACAAGATAATTAGGAAAGGTTTAAAGGATTGGTCACATTAAGTCCTGCAGAATGAAGATTTAACTGCATACTACTATATAGAAGAGGTTATAAGAGAGCAACAACTGATTATTCTCCCTATTCAAAAATAGAAAAAAAAAAATAGAATCAGTTGAAGCCCCAGAAAAGAAAATGAAGGTTTGGGAACCTCTACAATTCAAAGAGTGGAACAAGCAGCCCAAAAGCTGCAGAATACTCATCACTGAGGGTATTCAGGCTTAAGTAAACACCCATCTGTTAAAGCATATTTTGTTATAATCACTCCTGCAATTGTGCAAGGAGGTGGAACCAAAGTCCCACTGAAGTCTGGGGGCTGGATACCCACGATTCATGTGTTCCACGTTTTTGAAACATTTATTCAGAACAACAAACATCTGGTTCTTAATCCCCCAATTAACACTGTTTCCAGCCCTAAGGAATTAATCACAGAATTCATGGGAAACAGTTTATTTGCTGGCAACGGAGTAAAACAAATTGCCTACAAACTTCTACATCGCTAATGGAGCAGTTTAATTGCCTTTTTTTTTTCTTTCTGACATTTTAATTAAAAAAATAAAGACCAGAAAGACATCCCTGGGCAGAGACCTTTGCAGCAGCATGTCAGTAGAGAATTACACAGCTCTGGGGACTCGGGTTCTCATTCATGGTACTGACCTCCTTTGAAGAGCACTCTGAGATCGAGCAGTGAAAAGGACTTTAAGAAGTGCTAGACAGCATCATTAGTATTCAGGAGGACACAGTTCTGTGCCTTGGTTGAATTCAAAGGGATCTGTTGGTACTTAGGAAAGCCAAAACCGTTTTCCAGAGGAAAGGCCTGAGCAGCTGGGAGCTGGCCATGCTTCCAGCACTGCAGACTGACTCAGTGTCACTGAACCAATCTAATTCCTGCTCGCTTTTTGTTTTTACCATTTCCACAATGGAGAATTTTAACCTATTTCCAGCTATAAAAGTAAGGCAGTGTTTAAAATACAGTCCCAACAAAGAAAATGTGCATTACTGGTGCATTCCCAGAGCCCTGCTGGCACTCCTGCCACCACTCCGTGCTCTGTCACGCCTCTGGATGCTTATTCCATGAACACCTCTTTGTTACCACCTCTTACACCCTGCAGCTCGGTGGATTTACACCCTGCTTCTCTCAGTTGCTGTGGAGAAATTCAGTGGAATGGAAAGCCAATGATGAGATGTTCTGGGACTCTAGCTTTAAAGATGTCCCTGCTTGTAGGAGTGGAACATGCTGTTCTTCAGTTTATCCACCCGGCTTTGCCACTACACGAATATTAAGTAAACAACTTTTATTCCCACCAAACAGCTTTTCAAAGAGTAACCAACACAAACATCACAATTCTAGCCAGCAACAGGCTAGATAATAGCTCCAAAAATCTTTGCCAGCTCCATGGAGTCTGAACAATTTACTCCAAGTTTAGCATGACTTGGACAGCTCTTGAAAACATGGGGTTTGTTGCACCAGGCCCTTCTGTACCCATTTGCTGTGGTCCATGATCTTCCACCTACTGATTTTGCCCTTTGTTCTCTGTGAACAGCCCTGTGACACCAATCAATCAGACACATCAGGAACTGACTCATTTCCCCTCATGCTCCTTAAAACCTTCTTACATGGTATTTCTGTAGCAGCACATTCCCACTTGATGGCTGCTTTACCTTTGCCTCTTAACTTGAATAAAATTTTCTGCAATTTTTTGTTTGAGGTCTAACCTTTATTAAATTTGCAGTTGCTGGAGTATCTCTAGATATGTTTTCATTATACCAAATATCAAGGAAAAGGGTAAACCACAAGTATTTGGAGAAATTACACTGTGATGTTCTGGAGTTGGCACAGGTTTTTTTGTGCATATAAGTGATTTGTCTGGGGTTGTTTTTTTTGGGGGGGTTGGTTTGTTGCTTTGGGGTTATTTGATCATGCCATTCCAGACTGTTGCTTGTCTATTACTGTTTAGATTATATATTAGGAAGAATTTCCTTGTTGAAAGGGTTGCCAAGTGCTGGAACAGCTGTCCAGGGAAGTGGTGGAGTCCCCACCCCTGGAAGCTTTCATAAAATGAGGAGATGTGGCACATGTGGCCTCAAAACAGAGATGTGGGAGCATGGTTTGGGGATAGGATAACAGCTGGAGTCAATAACCTCGGAGGTCTTTTCCAGCTCTGTGATTTCTGCTGAGCTCTCCATGGTTCCAGGGTATTTCAGATGACAATACACCTTCATAAGGAGGCTAGGAAGGGTTTACTTTGACATTTAGAGTTAACAAAGCTTTGAACTCATCCAGTGCAAGCTATATAAGCTTTGCCTTTTGTTCCAGATTCTCAACTGCATCAAAACTGTGTAAATTCCCACTCCTTCCCTCTGGGATCAGTTAACTCAAAGATCTGCCATGTCTCTCTAGCTTGGTCTTTACAAAGGACACAAAATAAGGACACAACAACGAACCAAAAGCTGAGGAGTCACAGAGATAAAACTGCCATAATTTAAAACATGACAATATCCAAAATCATGAAACTCTTACAGACAGGACCAAAAATCTGCAACTTCCACACTTGACTCCTTTGGGGATTCCACAGCCAAACCAAGAGGTGCCAGGTGTGACACACTCTGAAGGCTCCTATTCTGAACAATTTCCAATAATAAAATGATTTAAAACCCATAGGAATTAAACAGTTTTCAGTGCTGGTGTCTCCCGAGCTGGTTTTTACTGACAGGCACCCAGGAATGGGGTCTGGGCTGTCTGTCAGTGGCTGTGGCAGGGAGCTATTGCTGTCTCAGCTCCACACCGTGTCCTTGCCAGGCAGCCAGCAATTACAAGTCTCTTATCCCAATAATTACAGGCATAAGAATATGTCCTGAACAACATTATATTCTGTTCTTCTGTTCTTCATACTCTCAGTGCAATGCACTAACCAGAATGAATATTTCTTTTCTAGGAGTGAAATCATAGTCTTAACTGGCTGATGAAGTCTTTTTGCCACTGTGTGCCTGAAAGAGACTTATATTGCTATTTTAGGTGGCAAACAACCTGGACAAAGTAGGATTTTCAGTGAACTTTAAAGTGTTTTCTTAAATCAAGTTCTTTTCCAATGCAAACAAAGCATTAAACAGCACTTTAAGGCTAGAGAATTCATTCTCATATAAAGCATAATTGTAACTTCCAATGAAAAACAAAACTTGGAAATCATCACCACTGTGAACTCTGCTAAGAATATTCCAACTATCACATGGAAGTCTACACTATACTCAGTACATATTACTGAATTAGAAACTCTGGTAACTCTCTCTGCTGGAAATGTTTTTCTTGAATATGAAAATTCTCCTGTCTCAACTCCCAACCTAATCAAGCATCAGCTACCACAAGTAATTCTCTAGGAACTTTATTGTCTTTCTCAAAATTGGAATTTAAAACAACAATCAGTTGAGAGCTAAATGATAACTGGAATGTCCAATATTCCCACACATTTTAAGGCCTTACTTCCTCTAGCTTGTCCAACATGAACCTGCCCAGATAACTCTCTCATCCAGAAACATGTTAAAAGCTGGCTGAAACTTAGAGTTCTATAGCCAAAACATTGCCTCTCTGCTAAATGAGAAATAAAATAAGAACAAGAAATATAAAGCAATTCTACAAGGATATCCAATGGCAAATGTTGCAAAAAGCCACCTCACAACTAAGAATCCCTTTGCCAGATTATTTTGAACAGAAAATTAACATTTTATAGCTGAATCAAATCCCACTCTGCTGCTGTGTGTACCCAGAGCCAGTACACACACACAGAGGAATAATATCTGATCCTCCCCAAGAACTGCCTCTCATCCCTGAGGCTCCTTACTCACCAGTTGGGACAGCAGGATCCATGGTTGGCTTTTCCCAGGTATTGATCTGCTCCCAGGTAAATCCATTGGTTCCCAAGGCGACACTATACCCACAATTACTGTAGTGCTCATCAAAGGAACAACCACCTAAAACCAAGAAAAATGAAAACATTTCTGGGTTAATTTTCCCTCTCTCTCTCT
Source organism: Certhia americana (assembly GCA_018697195.1). Taxonomy (NCBI): domain Eukaryota; kingdom Metazoa; phylum Chordata; class Aves; order Passeriformes; family Certhiidae; genus Certhia; species Certhia americana. The sequence continues at coordinate 4,965,792 of CM031874.1, read as the reverse complement.
CTGTGGTAGGCAATGTACTTAGATATTTTGTACCCAAGCTTACATGGAAATAAAAAAGAAAAATAAAATTTCCTGAATATTACTTTTCATGCAAAAGTAATGTCCAAAAAAATCCTTGTACTTTCCATGTTTTATATCCACTGGAAGCCCTTCTTTTCTTCCCACCACACTACTGTTTTTAAGATCAGTCCCCTTTATTTCAACCTGTTATTTTCAAGGACAATTCTACAGGATACCCCCATGCAGGAATATTTAGATCAACCTCCAAGTAAGATATTTTTTAAAAATCAGGAAAAGGAAGGAGGAATGCAAATGACAAACAATCACAGCATCATTGTTCCTACAGCAATGCCTCGCTTTTTTATTTTTGCTTTTAGGCCTTGACTATATTTAACCTGGCTTTAACCATCTCCTAAACTTAACAACACAAATTTCTGTGTGGTACATGAACACACAGAGCTTCCCCAAGGTCCTTCAAGTCAATATTTTTGAGCATGACCCGGCAGTTTCTGAACAAGAGAATGAGAAGCAGCAGATGTCAGCTGGCATTCACACCTTCCAGACTGCTGACTGAAAGATCTTTACTGCAATAATTCCTGAAATACTTGGAAGAAGTTAACTCTCATAAATACATTGGCAGCTGCCTGAACACTTGTGAATCAAGGGAAATCCAGGAACTGTGGGATGTAATTTCGTATTCCAGTGCAGATCTTTGGCTCTTGGGTCACACAGAGAAACAGGGATAGTTCATTCCCCAGGATGTTCCCACACTGGTGTCCTTTACGATCTCATGCACTCTTCACCTCCACCCAACTCAGCCTGCCAAAGTATTTCACTACTGGATCCACTGGACTGGGGATCTGGGTCCCCCAGTTTAGATTTGAATCATGGCCAGGGTGTGTCTGTAGAGCTTTGGTTTCCTTTTAGGGAAGGAAGGATCATTTTTCCCTGCAGATCCCAGTGCTCCCAAGGAGCTGGGCACATGTACCATGCTCAGGGCAGCATTCCCTTGCTCTGCCAGCCAAGCACCAACAGCTCCTGACAGCAACCAGAGCTGTATGCACAGAGCCATTCCTGACCCCTCCCTCCTTCCCACAGCTGCACTCACACAATAAACACCTGACACATCACTGACCTGTGGTTCCTCTGCAACAAAGGCTTGCCCAACACTGAAAACATTAAAGCCTTCTTTAATTTTCACCCATATTACCCATCCCCCTGGAAAGCCCAAATTTCATCTCAGTTCCGATGGAACTCCTCACAAATTACAAATATATTTCATGTCATTAATATTTTTCAACCCCTTATTCTGTTAAATAGTTCTCTGTGCACTACAACAGGTTTTTTAAGTGGTTCTTCAAATCTTCAAAGATTTCTAGTCAAGTATGTTCTAGGAAGGTTTGTTGGGTAGAGTACCTGACACCCCAAAACACTTTGTTGCTGATAAAAGTTGAAAGAGCTCAAGCTTGCCCTATAAAATTAAAATATTTATATATTACATATGTTCATTATAAATACATCTAATAGATTTTATGACCCTTGAAAACTTGCCTGTTTCAGTTCTTCCGCAAATATTTCTGAGTTGTCATGATTTTATAATATTTAAATAATTCTTGCCTTTAATTTATTGCATTTGTGAAGCCTTCCCAGCTGTCAAAACAAGCAGGATTACACTTAAACTGTTTCCCTATTTTATTTTTTTTTAATTAATTTAGGTGAAAAAGTTCAAAATTACAATATTGAACAGGCTCATTAAAAAATCTAAGGGAAGATGCAGGCAGCCTGGACTGTGTGGGTGTGAGCAGTGAAAGTCACCTTTATCCCACCAAGCAGGAGCAAGAGGCAATATCAAATCCTCCGCTCTCAGCCTCCACATGGGCATTCTGATTTTGGTAGATTCCCTTTAATTCAGACACAAACATCCCCACCCCCCTGCTCAGCACCCAGGGATGGGGCTGTCTGGGAGCTGCTCCTTTGAAGGAATCACAAACACCTTCCCTGCTCCAGCCCAACTGTTGCACGAGGTCTCCTGTGTAGAGAAAACTGCACAAAGTCCCAGAAGCAAAACAAGCAATAAGTAGCAAAATACGGGGCAGCAGTGCTCACTGAACTGGGAATGTAATTGTCAATAGCCTGGCATAATCAGCTGAACAGGTGATTTTATTCTCACTGAGGAAGGTGGAGTGTGAGGAGCTGAAAAAGGGACACAGTGAGAACTTGTGAAAATTAATTGGGAGCATCTGCTCATACAAGACAACACCTGAGGAAGGTTTAAAGTGCCTTGCCTGAAAGTCAAAGCTAACCTTGTAGTACAGCTGAATAGGAAAGGAAAGGAAAAACCAGGGAGAGGCTTAAAAGCAGCAGCAAGACACCTACATTTCAGAGAAAGAAAAGGTTAGTGGAGAAACCGCCAAACACAGAGTGACAGGGCAATAAGCCAGAAGGATTAATTTACTAGAGGCAGTAGAATTGGAATGTGGAGGTGAATTTGCAGGAAATGAGGACAAGGAGAAAAAGCTGAAGTAGATTTTAAGGGCTCAGATGAGCAGATTGCCTGTGTGAATCCTGGTTACCAAGTGCCCACCAGCTTCTTGCTCTGGTGTGTCCCACTGAGAGCAGAATTAAAAATGAAATAAAGGCTCAGCTGGGAGCCAGAGCCACAGTGACTTGTGAGCCAAAAAGTCAACAACTCCTCTCTTCACACTGTTGCAGTGCATATTGTATTATGGAACAGGAAAGAAAATTCAGAAAGTGACAGGAAAGCAGTACAATGTATCAGAACATCACAGATTTTGGGGTTAATCTAGCAGTCACAGAGTCACAGGAAGATTTGGGTTGGAAGGGATCTGAAAGCCCATCCAGTGCCACCCCCTGCCATGGGCAGGGACACCTTCTACTGTCCCAGGCTGCTCCAAGCCCCATCCAGCCTGGCCTTGGACACTGCCAGGGATCCAGGGGAAGCCCCAGCTGCTCTGGGCACCCTGTGCCAGGGCCTGCCCACCCTCATTGTAAAAAAATTCTTTATATCCAATCCTCAGTAAAGCTACATAGCCACAGTGACTTGTGTTCATATCTGCCAGGCAAGGACATGAGTGGTGGCCCTGCTTTCTGCAGAAGTTGGCAGAGGTGACATTGCAGCTTCCCTTACAGGCAGTGAGGGTCAGAAAATTGAAGAGATTTTACGAGTAGTATAGGAATAGTAACAAGCAGAAGTGTTGTTTCCACTGATGTCAGTGATGCCTTAGGTTTTAGCTATTATATTTTTTAGACTCTGTGCTGCTTCAATGAGTAGTTTTAGGTTTGATATTCAGTGCTACTGAGCTCTCTTTGTGGTGTAGATAGACAAAACAATTCCTTCTCTAGTTTGATACCTTGGACAACTTTCAGGCCCAAGAACTAAACCGTGAAGTGAGAAGAAAAACGAGGAGGATGGAGCTTCATAACCTGAAGCTGTGGTTGGACAATTAATTCTAATATGCTAATGGACCAGAACTTATAAAAATGTGAGACCTCGTGACCTGGGTATCCATTTTTGTGACCACTTTGGGGCATCTTGGGTGTGGTCTGGCTGGTCTCTTGTGTGGCCCAAGAGTACCCATTGAGACCTTTTAATAAACCCCTACATTATCCTTTGACCAGTCTAGTCTCTGTTCCAGGTCTGCCTCCAGAAGGCATCATCAGCATAAGCTTAATATTCATATTTCCAAAGACACCCCACCAATGCACATTCTTAGACATGAGCTACACCCAAATGTGATGGAACATAAAGACACAAAGAGGTTACATCCATCCCCAAAGAAAATCATCCATGGCTGAAATCTGACTGCCTAGAGGAAGAACAGGGCTATTCATTAACCTTGCAAAAACAGTCCTCAAGTTGAAGGGAAAGGAAGACTGACCACTGGATGAGTTTAGTTACCAGGTCTGCATGTTATCATTTCAGCCAAATATCACAGAGCAGCTTAAGGAAAATGACAACATTTAAACAATCACCAAAATGGGGTGCCAGGTCTTCAAAAATTGTTAGCAAGAATCAGGATTTTTGGAAAACAAATTGGGGTGTTTGGAGCCTTTTTCCTGCTTGGCTAAAAAAACCCCAAAAAACCAGCAATGCTCAGTGGGGCCAGTGAGGGAATGGAGATGGCTTTGGTGGTGTTGGATATCACAGGTGGTGTTAAATCCTTTTCACAAAATGAAATCTAAACAAGAAAGCTTTTCCCTTCCTGAAAAGGGTCATACTGAAGCAAATAATGCTCACATAAGAAGGATAAAATATCCCTTGTTTTACACTGCGGGCTTGTAACAATGCCACTGCTCATCTGAGTGATGCTAATTAATCTTGAGCAGACCTATCATCAGTTACTGAGACTTGCCCCTGGATTAAATGTAAACCAGCCTTGCATAAATTGAATGGCTCCTTTGAATATATAATTGAATTTGCAGAAGTGTGCGCCAGGGGGGTGTTTAAATAAGTGCACAAATATGATAAAAAGAACTTCACGCCATAATATCTAATCCAGTAAGCAAAAATAATGGCAGGGCACATTCCAATTAGTGTTTGATTTATTTATTTTAACAAATCCAATTAGTTGAATGTTTTATAAAGTCATCCAATGTCAAACTCTCACAGACTCACCAGATAAAAAACACAATACTTCTAAAAGGGGATAAAGAAACACACTGATGTGAGAAGCCTCATTGGTCCAAAACACACCCAAGAAACAGAGCAGCAGATATGATTTGATCAGGCATTTACAGCAATCCCAAAGTGGGAAAGGGGTAGAGACAACGAGAACATCAGTGTCATTGATCCAATCCACCATTCCTCCAAAAAGTAGTTAGTTCTCTCATTTATTAAAAAAAACCCATAAATTTAAAAAAAAAAAAAAAAATCCCCAAAGAGCAACAAAATGGGGGAAAGTTAAGAAAGCATGAACACATTTGAGTAAATATCTCTTCTGAAACTTGCATGAGAGTTGAGATTTAGTTTATCAATTTTTATCTTAAAACCACAAAATGCAAAGCAAGTAAAGGAAGAAACGAACACTGTTAGGATGTGGCAGTGCTCACGAACTAAAAAACTCTACAAATTAACCCAGCACTGTTTCTGATCATTCATTCTCATCCCTTCCAAAGACATTCTTGTTTACCAGGACTGGAAAAGATGCATTTGGCTCATTAAAGTAACTCCAAGTGTAGGATTTCTTGTATAAAAATCCATTAGTAACTTATTTTTCAGACTGTAGAATTCATATAGCAAACTCCAGAGAAATCTTATTGTATATTCTTCAGGAAGTGGGAGAAAGTGAAGAATGAAAATGTACATGTAAAGCTTGTGCTGAGTTTCTTTAAGATGAGATAAATCAGGGAATATTGGAATTTCCTCACTCAGGAAGAGCAGTATGTCCTTTATGTGCTTTCTGAAGATGAAGGCAGAAGACATCAGACAAGTGCATATCAACCTGCTCTTGCACCTGGCCAGTTTCAGTGAGTACTTTATTATCCTAACCAACTGTTTCTTATATAGCCACGGATTTTCAAAGAACAGATTTCTGCAGAGAGAAAAGAGTCATCTTTACTGAGTCAAAGGAGCCATGTATTCAGGTGTTTTTAAACTGAGGCTCCACAAGGGAGACAAAGATGCTCTGACTCCTCGAACTGCAGGGAAAGCTTTGATCATTTTTTATGCCTCATTAGCTAACAGAGGATCCATACCAGGAGAAACTGGGGAATAGATTCTCCAGTGTGTGAGAAGGAATAAACTCTGAAGTAAAGCACTCATAACTTCTTTTTTCTGATGTCAGCTCTTTAAGAACTGGGCTCAGATCTTGCACAAATTCGGCTGAGTTGCTCGACCATTAAACACAAATCCCAGGCTTCTCAGCTGCACGTGCTCACAGAAGTGCTACTCTCGAGGCATCCAGATATTTGGGGTTCAGAAACAGACATCAGTGATTTCTCTAATGCCTCAAAGTTTTGGTTTCTGCTGCAAGTGTCAGTCCCCATGATCGAGGAGCGACTCACCCTCCACAGGGCAGTTCTGTTTCTTGTCATGCCATCTCACTCTTGACATAGTCTTGCTCAGTCTACATGTAAGCAGAGAGTTTTATCTGTGCTCTGGAAGGTGCCAGCTCTCTGAGATACCAGTAACAACTGCCTGGCCAAGGTTTGAAGCATTCTTGTTAGATTTTCACTAAATTGCATTCTTCTTGCGAGGTCTGTGCCCTGGCAATCCAGATTACAGGGGAAGCATACCAGAAAGATTGTCTTTATTTTCAAAACCAGCAACAAAAAATATTCCTCTTTAGAAGTAAAATATATATAGATATATTTTGGGGGTTCTGGGTTTTTTTTCCCTAAATCAATGTAATCCTTGAAAATCCTGAATGCAGTTTAGAAAAGCTCTTCTTGGTTCAAGAAAAAAACTGGAATTGTGATTCCAAATGCTATCAATCCATTAAGGAAGACACTTATACTGTCAGCATATACTTTTTTTTTTCCCAAGTCTTTTTCCAATTATATACCCTGTGACCTTGCTGTCTTTGCAGGTTCAGTGTTACATCTCTATCCCCACATGTTTGGAAGCATCTCTGAACACAGTTTCCATGCACACACATCCCCCATTCAGGGATAAAATCAATAGTTGGAGGTTCCTTGCATAGGAACCTTGCTACAATCCAAATATTGCTTCCCCTGAGTAAGGGATCACTTGTGGTATCCATGAGGAACATCACCAGTGACAGGTGAAGTTCTGTCAGGTGAAACACCTCAAGTGCCCTCCCAGTAATAACAAGTTTTTCCCCCAGCACTTCTCTGCAGGAAGTGTGGGTCCCAAAGGTGCAGAGCCCGACAGTTCCAGTTCTGCTCCTAATCCCAGGGAGCAGAGCAAGCCTCGTGAATCCTGACATGCATGGAATGAGTGTTTAATCTCCATTCTCTGAACTTGTCAGTTTAAGCTGAGTTCTCTTCCTTAAATTCATCATTACAGGTTTCTCTTTGCTGAATTTTCCCTCCATTCTCATCACTGAGCCCCAGACCAGCTCAAACACTTATTACTAATTCTGTACTTCATAATCCACCACGGATCAGTGAAATCACTTTGAAGTATCCCAGGACTAAAACTAACACTAAATGTCATTTGTTTCAATTTATATGTCCAAATCAAGGATGACTCATCTAACTTGCCTTGCAAAAATGCATGTCCTTTATTTAATACCAAGAATACATTTTTGCTAGTGACAGCTGAGCTGTCACTATTTCAATACCTCAGTATTAACATTTTATTGCTTTAAGCATAAGTTAATATTAAAGATCTGTACATATCTCTAATCTGATTGAAATTTTTTTCAAGCTACAAAAAAGTCAGTTAATACCCTGCACCTTTTCAAAGAGCCCTGACTTTCCAAGTTCACTTAGTTCCAGTCTGCTGCAACACATCAAGATTTATGCTAAGAATTCTCAGACTTGCCTGTCCCAAGGAAATGAAACTTGTAAAATTAACACAGGCTATCAAACCCACAAAGATTCTTAAACAGACACTCCCCACCAGATTCTAACTAATAATCTTTCAATCTATAAATTTAATGGCTTTCCACCATTGAAACAGACTCCTGCTTTAGTCATAGCATGACAGAATGAAGATTTCTTTTTAAAAACACAGATTTGTAGAACACGCTGCTATTCTTGTCGACTAAATTAAAAAGAAAAAAAGCCTTACTTTGCTTCAATTCATTTCTTAAGTCACAGGACAATTTTTTTCCTAACGTAATCATCCTGTTTTGTATTCCAAAAATTCACCTTAAACTGTTAGCCATGATTGCTGAAGAAGTGCTTAGTTATATTTGCCAGTAAAAGCTATTTGCAGGTGTTCATTGTTCCTTAAAGAAAAAAAAAAAAAAAGGAAACAATGCTTTTCTTTTCTTCCAGTATCTGAAATTCTTAGGGCTAATTACTCAGTGGATCTTAACAAGCTCGTCCAACTTTGCATTTATAGTGCATTTCCACTAAATTCTACCTCAGCTGCTACACAGGAGTGTTGATCAGGCAGAGCTCTCTATTGACTTGCTTCATTTCAGCATTTTATCTGTCACCTGTTCAAGCTGCACACTTAAATTGCACCCTTATTTTACTCTACAAGGCAGAGAAACCCGTCTGGAAGTAGCTGTTTCTCACTTATTTTATAATCCATTAGCAAGCCTCTCTTTCTCAATAAGCTTTTATACAAACTTCAAATTAACTGTGTTTGAACTTTAAGCAAGAAGCAGCCATTGACAGACTCACATTATCTTTGGTGATGAATAAAATATTGTCTCAACAGACACCATTTCAAGGAATTCCAACAGCAAATATAAAACTTCCAATCTTTCTTCTTTCCCTGTTCTGCTGTTCAGGCTCCTGTTTTGGAGGAAGATCTCCTTCCAAGGGAGATGTTTCATTGGAAGTTCATGGTCATAAAACACAAGGATTAGTTTCAATAAGGGTAGGAAGTCTGGTTTCTTGCCACACCACCAAGCACAGAATAAAATTAAACACAATCTGCTTGCAATCCAATATAACTAGAACAGACATATCCTTTTCAGAGAAGAATTAAAGTTTTTATTGGACTGGCATTTTTGTAATCATTCCATTAACTTCCCAAATGAGGCCAAGGGAAGTAAATTAACTCAGTGCTGAACTTCCAAAATGCATCTTTTGCACTCACAGAAAACTACCAACAGTCTTCATGAGGACAAAAATGTCCATGTGCGCACACACACATCCCGTCTGTATTGTAAACAGTTCCAAAAAGAAATGTCCGTAGTTTAAATGTTTTCCTGGAGAAGATTCTAACAAAGTGGGTTGATTCTTGATGTACAATACTGATATTTTGTTTAAATTGCTTCTGAACATGTGCAATTAAAAATCCAGCATTGTGCAGGACTCCAAAACCTCCTTGATATTTGAGCTACCATGCTTGACAAGTACAAGCTCAACTCCACCCTGGTTAAGTATCAGATTTAGATAAAAGGATAGCTATCATCTGTTATTGAGTATCAGCAAATAAAATCTAATTGGCTAACAATACAATGGTAATAATTTGCAATGAGACTTGCCATTGGTATATCATGCTAAATTTAATAACTTTGTTATTGGAAGCTACTCCCTGAGAATGGCTGTATAAATAACTTTTATTGAGTTCTAACAATTCTTATAGCTCCAACTTTATACCTATCTCAGATCAAGGTTATCTCTTCCAAATGGCCTTTCACTTGTTGCAGACAGCTACTGTTTCAAATTACAGTTAAAGTGCAATGTCAAGGATATTTAAAGACATGTATTTTAAATTGTTTTCAGTCAAACCATGATCTTCATCCAACCTGTCAGGAGCAAGTCAGCCCCAGAAGTGACAGTGGCTCTCCAGCTGCTCTGCTTCCAGGTGCCCTGGAGTCAGACTGGGAACAGAGGGCAAATCCTGGACTCTGTAAGAGCTCTTGTAAAGTTCCATCAGTTGACTCATGGTTGAGGCACTGACAGTCAGCTACAGATTTCAATTTTAGTAACTTGTTATCTGACTTTTAATTGCTTTTTATTCAGTTTATTTATTCTTCCTCTGCATTTTTATACCTATTTTCTCCCTTGCAATACTCAGGATGCTGTTCAGAATCCCAGTGCAGTGGGGCCAACACCAAGCCCTGGATGCCCCTCTATCCTCTGCAGCACACTGGAAACTGTGTGAGAAAAAAAGATTTGCTTGCTTTTATCTTCCAGCCTCCTCTGTGTAAATTCATTGCCCAAAGAGCAAAACACAGAGTAAATATGTGCCAGGAATAAATAGGTCTCTGCCTAAGAGCACTTGTGAGTTCTTGAAAATATACAGAGCTCTTCTTCTCTTTAACCAAATTTCCTACTACTACATAAGCATATGTGCAAAGTGCCTCTCTAATTACAGCCATGAATCTTCCTCTCACAGTCCCTGACCCAGAATGTGCATTTAGCAGAGCTGCAGCATTCCAAACTCTGTATGAATGAGGGACAGCATGGCAATGAGGAGAAAATCAAGAGTAACTTCAGCATGAGCACAGTTATCTCCAGAGACAGCTCAGATTTTGTTAAGGGGCCATCACAGCCTCTCTCATCCCTCTGGGTGTTACCCTGTCACATCCTTGGCCACCTGCAGCCAGTGACAAGTCACAGGTGGGCTGAAAAATGGCCCATCAGCCACATGGTGCTGAAGGAGTCCCCAGGAGCCACTCCAGTCTCCATCCACTAATGGGTGAAAATGATTTCTTAATAACAGGATGTGAACAGCTCAGTATCTGCTGAGGTTCTTGATTTTAGAGGAATTCCAAACGTTAAAATGGATGAAATTTCACCACCTTATTTTCACTCTGCATTTTGCTTTGGAACAGTTTCAGGCAGAACTATCCCTGTTAAAACCAGGTTGGTAACAAACACAGAAAAATATTCCTAGTCCAACATCTAAGGCTTTATTCTTGTCTTTGCTATAGATAACCTCCAGTTTAAGGCTGAAACTTAGAATAATACATTTCCAAGGGAAAATTTCCAAGACAGATTTTCTGAACTCCATGGCTCTTATTTCTTTTAAGCAGCATCAAGCCTGAACTCTGCTGGGAAGCATTAAATCCTTAAAACATTTCTTTCTAAGACTTGAAAGGCACAAGGTGGAAGAATCTAAAAGCAATTGCTTCTCAGGATACTGAATGACCAGCTAGGTATAAGAAGCCCTTTTCTGTCATATGAACCATGGTTTCAGTCAGCTTTTAATCCTTGGTCCATTGAGACATGTGAACCAAGTGCTCCAAGCTTTTTATCCCAACCTCAGCAGCCCTTGGTGCTGCAGTCAGGATGGACGTGCAGCACAGATGGCCCAGTAAAGGGCAGATTCTAAAAATCTAAATGTGAAACAGGCTTCAAAGCTGTTTCACTGACAGTACATCAATATTTCCTTTCAGGAATCTTGGAGGATTTTGAAAAACCTGTGTAAAATCCCACTCTTCTGGTAGTACTGCAAACAAACTTCATTGCTGTTCTTACACTGAAATAGTCAAAGTTCTAAGTGCACAAAAAGATGCACAAAAACTCATTTACTGGATATTTGCATCTGGAAATAAGGTCTTACCAGCAAATTAAGAAGATAATTGCCTTTGCTTTCAGACTCCTCTTTACACTTGAAATTGAATGACGCCATCTCCAGGAATTAGGCAATTACCTTATGCATGATATTGCTTTATCCACATCCTTGCCAAGCCCTGTACAGCACCTTTCCACTTGATTTTGGCAGATGAATGGGTATTTGTGAGTTTAGCTGCATACAGTAATTAACAGGCCAGGAAATTCCAAAAATGTAATGCATTCCCAGACCCCAGGTGAAAGTGCAGCTACTCAGAAACAAAGATTTTTAATATGTGTCCTCCTGAAGATTTCAGCTCCACAGCTTGACTAAGTATAAAATTTCTAATAAATTCATTGTCCATTTTTATACAATTCATTTCATTTTTAAGATGCCTGTGTGAGAATCTGATTTATTAAACATATGATTTGTCAAAAGATTATGATCATGACATCAAGTCATTCAGAAATTAGATTCACTTTCTGATCAACTGAATTGATATTAAATATACTTATCCAATTATAACCATAGTGCAATTATACTGATACTTGAGCTAACTGCACATTAGGTATTGCAGCCAAAAATGTAAGAGAGATGGAGTGAAAGAACATTTGAAAGCACATCTTTAAAATAAAAGAGGAGAGATTAGATTGGAATCGAAGAGGAAATTCTTTATTCAGAGGGCCAGAGACACTGGAGCAGGGTGCCCAGAGCAGCTGTGGCTGCCCCTGGATCCCTGGCAGTGCCCAAGGCCAGGCTGGATGGGGCTTGGAACAACCTGGAAATGTAGAAGGCGTCCCTGCTCTCCCTCTTTAAGGTCCTTTCCAACCCAAACCATTCCATGGTCCCATGACTTTCTTTGGTTTTGTCCTATGGCCTCTCTGTTGATCTTTATTCAGTGTGCTAAAGCTTGTACATGAAAGGCTAAAATAAGATAAAAATAGTAATAAGCTAATCAGGCATCTCCTTTTGTTATCTAGGCACTTTGTAGCCTATTGTAACAATTACGGCATCAAACCACCTTTTTTCTATCTCAGAGTCCTCTCACAATCCCCTCGCCAGCTCATACTTGTGACTGACAGAGGGAAAGACAACGGGGAACTGCAAACAGTCAGCTTAAAACCTGCAGAACAGCTGGATCAGGTCAGACACCAAACAGAGGTCACTTGGAAACACTCATGAACAGGATAAGTGCACACTGAATCTTCCTCAAAACACATTCCCAGCCTCGAACACCCTTCCCACCTTCCCCAGAAGGTGCTGGGCACTGCCCAGGCTCCCCAGGGAATGGGCACAGCCCCGAGGCTGCCAGAGCTCCAGGAGCCTTTGGACAGCACTGCCAGGGATGCCCAGGGTGGGGTTGTTGGGGTGTGTGTGCAGGGCCAGGAGCTGCCCTGGATGATCCTGTGGGTCCCTCCCAGCTCAGGACATTCTGTGATTCCATGGACAAGCTTCACTGATACTCAAACATTCAGAATCTCTGTGCACTTCTGGAATTTGTAAACTCCCAGGATGACTTCTCCACCTTTGCCACACCCTGACACGTGGCTGTCACCTTCACAGAGTTAGCTGGAAACAGAGAGGACAGGGGTGCTGGTGCCAGCACTGGCATGGGACAGTGACAGTGCAGAGAGAGCATCTGCCATGTGCTGAACCAGACCCCAGGGGTGAGACAGGGACTGCAGGATATTGTTTTTCAATGGAAATGACTGTGCCTGGCAGGCTGTACCCAGGAGGCACAACTGCTTTCCATCACATTTTCACTTCATACAAGACAGACTTCTCACCAGACTATCAATATCAGCTTTGGTTTGTTTGGGTTTTTTAAAATTCTAAAGCACTGTCTCACAGGGAGGAAATAATTGTGATACTTGACTATACTGCAGCCTTTCTGGCAGTTTGAGACTATTTTAAGATTAGATAATTAAGATAAACTTGATGATGAAGTCCCAGCTGGAATAAAGATGTTGTTTATCTGAAAACACTCATCTGTGGCAAAAACTAATAGAATTTCCCAGAACAGAGACTACAACTGATATGGATTTGGAAAAAAAAAAAAAAAAAAAAAAAAGTATTATTTAACCAGCAGATATAATTTTATTATCACAGAGACTAAAAACAATCCAAGTGAGTGGAGTTGGTTTCAGATATAAAGATTATACAGGAGTTGTGTAAGTCAGGTTTTGGTTTAATGTTCTCTTTCCTCAGAGGTGGAGATGATACAACCACAGAGCTGCAGGACCAGTGCGAACAGAGACTTTCTGAACACACTTGACCTGAATCCCAGCCTCAGCACCAACTTTCCAAACAGCTCCACTAGTGACCCCCCTCCGCACATCAGCACCAGAGCTCAGAGCCAGCTGTGTTGGGAGACTTCTCACCTATCCAGAGTTAATTGTCACAACACTAATTGCCACTGGAGGAACTACCACAGACATGGATTCAATGGCACTCCGAGCTGAAAATAAGGAAATGAAAAGCTGAGCTATTAAAGAGTGACCTCTTTCCCCAGGACTGACAGCAGCCCCTGGGAACACTGAACTCATGGTGACAGCACAGCCTGGGTGCCTTGAGTCAAAATTACAACAGTTATTAGCAGATCTTCAGCTAAATGATCTGATTTTAATCAGATTTTATTTTTTTAACCTACATTGAATGATGGAGGCAATAATGAGGTGTCCTCAAGAGAAAAATTACCAATGACACAAAATATTATTTTCTTGCTGCTGCCACCAAAGCTTCCTTGGGATGGCTGGAAGATACTGTGGTGAGGACAGAGTGAAACCCTGTTTACTGCTATTTAGGAAAAGAAAACCATTTTGTTCTGAAGGAGTTTGGATGCCAGGTTTGTGCACCAGCAGTTTGTGAAATCATACTTTCACTGTAGCAAAAGTTTCATTGCTCTTGAATGAGGCTCCCACACTAAAGAACTCCCACCCAAACCACAGTCTGAGGGTGGTGCTAAGGCAGGTTCCAACACTGCCTCCTGTTCCTGCACATCTCTGCTGTTTACCCTCTGGAACTGGAAGTCCTGTGATGACATTGCTGGATCCTCACAGCCAGTGAAGGCTGCTCAATTCTTTCATTCTTTGTCCAACCTGGAGTGGCTGGAGCATTCCATGCTTTCCTTCCCTGCACCTCCCAGGCTCTCTTTTGCTGGATTAAGAAGACTACACACTCCAATCTCCCCATGGCAGAAATCCTCAATTATGCCAAATCTCCTTATAGCCCTTTATCACATCTGTGATGTGTTGAATTCATCTCTCCTCTGAAGGACTACCTGTGCTGTCCAGATGGACTCACCTTCCAGAATACTGCAGATAAAATCATTTTTCATCTATACACACATTTCTGGTTTGCCATCTTGCCTTACAGAAAGACATTCTCTTTGCAGAATCTCAGACTCATCCCAATCTCCTGGTTTTATTCCTCCAACAGCTTCTTGTCACTTCCAACTGATTTCTAATCTTAAACCAAAGAAACTAATTAGTCCTGAGATGCTTGACCTTGCACTCTGTAATGTTAAATTATATCCTTTTTTATTTCCATCACATTTCAAAATCCTAATTCCTCCTGTCTGATAATTTTCTCCTCCTCCAGCTGTGTGTGAAGGACTACCTATAACTGCACGTTCCTTGTTTTTATGTTCGGAGCAGCAGTGAAATAAACTAAGATTTCAAGAACTATCATTTAACTTTAGTTAGGATTCCTCCAGTCTGGTTCAGTGGAAAGGTATAAAAAAAGCTCACAATGCCCAGTCTAGGTAGTCCTAGACTCACACATTTAACTCATTTGTCTATAGCAATGCTATTAAACTTGAGCTAAATTTTTTCTCTGTTTTCCAAACCACTCACAGAATCCTGGAGTGGTTTGGGTTGGAAAGGACCTTAAAGCTCATCCAGTTCCACTCACTGCCATGGGCAGGGACAACTTCCACTAGACCAGGCTGCCTGTCCCTGGGCACTGCATTTTATACACTCAAATAACCTTTTGGTATCATCCAGGTAAGCAGTGTATCCATGTACCAATTCCCCTGCAAAATCTGTCTTTTAGGATCTGTGTTAGTATTTCCAAAAACCTGCACTTTAAATTAAACCTCTCCAGTTTTAAAAGATTAAAAGATTCAGTAGTGAATAAAAAAATTTATACCCTGGTGGACCAATCTTCCATGATTCAATTCCACACTTCACAATATTGAAAGTGTCAATTATGTGATTTAATATCTTAGATACAGTCAGTGCACTAACATGCTTGTACTAATTAAATAGGGCAATTAAAAAATAGAACCTAACTTTCAGTCCTGGCAAACTGACAGAGTTTCACAGGTAAGGTGACAATGAGAAACACAAAAAAGAAGCAGAGTTGCTCTAAACCCCTTCATTTAATAAGCTCCATTTAACTTCTCCAAACTTGCAGTTACTGTTTTGATATGAAGCATCAATAATCTAGAATCAGTAACTCATAAGTACCTTTACTACAAAGTTAGATTTTTTTCCTTATTGAATTTTGGGAGAATTCCAAAATATTGCTGATGCACACACTGAGCAGAAATGCTGGTTCTTACCCCAGGTTTGCAAGTTTAATTTTTATATACATAACAAGCATATTCATACACAGACCTAGTGAAAGATCCTATCCTCTTTCTATCAGCTGTCACATTCAGGGAGTTGATCTGCATTATACCTGGTATCAATAGTTCTTTTCCTTTGAAGTGTAAAAATCTGTGTGCGAACATGAGGTAACTCAATGAGGACAGCAGCTGAGAGTACTTGGTCAGGAAACAAACCCTGGAAACTTGGTGAAAGCATTAAGTCTGTCCCATGTTTTATAGAACAATGAGGTGGTGCTATACAATCTCTAGGATATGATTAAAAACCTGTCAAAGCACAGAAATATAGCTCAAGTCCTTTTTAAGGTGATTTTGATGAATCCCAGTGGAGCTGGGATCATAAAGCTTGTTACTAATTGAACAGGGACGTGGCAACGAGGAGTTTAAATTATGCACCATGACTGTTTCCCTCCACTGGTGCACAGTGCAGTTGTATTGCAGTGGAAGAGATGCCACCCACAGCAACAAACTTAAAATTTTCTGAGAGGCCGTTCAGAGAAAAAAACAAGCAAACAAGATCCCAAACAAATAAGAAAAACCCCCGCACTAAACATCAACCCCACATCATTTTGTAATAGCTTTTTTATCTTCATTATCAAAAAGAAGAGATTTGAACACATGAAAATCATAGAAACACAGAATGATTTGTGTGGGAAAGGACCTTAAACCCATCCAGCTTCACTCCTGCCGTGGGCAGGAACACCTTCCACTGTCCCAGGCTGCTCCCAGCTCCATCCAGCCTGGCCTTGGACACTGCCAGGGATCCAGGGGCAGCCACAACTGCTCTGAACAGATAAATTCCCTGTCTACCAGGGATTTTAGTTTATTTAAAATATTGTTTAATTTTTCAGTTAGTTCAGGAAATTTCTAGACTCCTACAAAGGTCATGTAATTCTATCCATTAATCCATGACTTTCTACACCAGCTTAAAAAAAACCTTTACTTGTTTCCAGTGAGCTCTGTACTGAAACAGGAACCTCGGTACTCCAACAGGAAAAGGTTTCTAGGAAATACAGGAAGAAATTTACTGAATGACCCATTTTTTACATTTTTTAATTAAGATTTTAAACTATGTTCCTTTTCTATATGACTTTAAAAACCCATGAACTGCCTGAAACCCCACACACCACAGGCATATAAAGAGACTACATTAAATTATAATATTCTTATTTTAGTCTTTAAATTATTAAAATTGCTGCCACTCAGTACCAGCATTTTGAGGCAATTATAAAGTGTTTTCTAAGAGTTTTAAATCTTTTTGGCTAAGGTATCAATCACAGGCCTTTTCCAAAAAGTGTCCCCTGGAATGGATATTCATCCTTTTTCCTTATGCCAGAGATGAAAACAATATACCCAGCTGAATATGCAACTTTCCATTACTTGTATTATCATAGCACCCCAGAGAGCTGAATGAGGGCCAGAATGTGATCAAATGCAGGTTATTGAGCTAAAGCCCTTCACTTCTTTGGAATCTCTATTACACTCCAAAGTCCACAGTAATGGATTCCCTGGATGGATGAGATGCTGGCAGTGTGCTGGGAGAGCAGGAGTTTAGGATTCGTGCAAGGAGTTCAAGATTTGTTGCAAACACTGATTTACCTGCTGAAACTCTGCTTGCCTGGCTCTGAGCAAAGGGCCACTGCCAGCAATCCTTGGGAGAGAGGGACTCTCTGGAGGGGAACCTTGAAGGATTATAAACCATCTTACTTTTGCTACAATTTTTTTCCCAAAACACAGTTTAGAGACTGCGCTGGCCAATAACGATGCCCCAGGCATTTGAACATAACTTTGCTTTCCTTTTTAGGTTACAGCCCTGTGCTGGAGACGCAGGAAAAGAGATCTCTGGGAATCAGACAGCGTGTACAAATGCCAGAGCACCTCTTTGCTGCAGTTCCATCCCAATACACAAAATTTAGGCTGGTAGGACACATTCGGGGGTAAGGCATGCCCTGCTTTAACAGCCTGGCTGGTACCTTAATTCCTCATTTGAGAACCCCCCCAAGTTTATATTCACTCCTTCCTAAGCAAGTAAAGAAGCAGTTTCCATTGATTCACCCAATTCTGATTTGCCTGCTCCCCAGCAAGCCAGCCCAATTCAGGAAGATGCCACAGGCTTTTAAATTCATTTTTTAAAAAAATTCTGTGCTGTTTGCTTTGATTCCTTCTGACTTGACTCCTTCATTGCACTGTGAGGCAGATTACAGACACTGACAACTACAGATTAAGAAAAGTAAAGAGGAATTCAAGTCTGCAGATTTGTCCATCTTGTGTCCTCACACAGACCACACAGTCTTTGCCGAATTCAGGTCATCAGGTGTTTTCATTACTCCTCATAACAATCACACTGCTGTTGTCACCCAAATATCACACTTGCTCTACTTGAAAGATCCAAAAGCCTTAACAAAAACTGGACTGAAAGTCTGAACCACCATCAACTTCACCTATAAAGAGAGAAATGATGTTTTATTCTTATACTGCAACTCCTGTAAAACCACAAAGTAATGGATATCTAACTTTGTCTGAGATCTCAGCTCTTCAACATAAAGTTCAAACTTCATTTTCAATCAAAGAACTACTTTTTAAGGAAAGCATTGTTGTTTCTTTTTTTTCCTCCCTGAGGTATGAAACACTGCATTCATATAAATCAAATGCTCTGATCCTGTATAATTCATTTACTTTTATGTAAGACAGGGTTTTTTTGCAGCAAGAAAGAGAGCATGGATTTCCACCTGTGAGCATTTCTGCCGACTCCAAAGCTTCCTGGCAGTTAATCACAAAATTATGGAATGGTTTGAGTTGGAAGGGACCTTAAAAATCATCTCTTTCCAATGCCCTGCCATGGGCAGGGACACCTTGCATTAGCCCAGGTCTCTCCCAGCCCCATCCATCCTGGCCTTGGACACTGCCAGGGATCCAGGGGCAGCCACAGCTGCTCTGGGCACCCTGTGCCAGGGCCTGCCCACCCTCACAGGGAACAATTCCCTTCTAATCTCTAATCCTAAACTGCTGTTTTCAGTGTGAAGTCATTGCCCTTGTCCTGTCACTCCATCCCTTGTCCCAAGTTCCTCTCCAGCTCTCCTGGAGACCTTCAGGCACTGGAAGGCGCTCTGGGGCCTCCATGGAGGCTTTTCTTGTTCAGGCTGAACAAACCCAGCTCTCTCAGCCTTTCATAAGAGGCGTTCCAGCCCTGTAATCAGTTTGGTGGCCTCCTCTGGACTCTGTCCCTCCTCTGCTGGGGACCCAAGTGTCCCCCCTGGCTGTGCCACAGGTCCCTGTGCCCTTTGCTGTGCAGTGCCAGCTGTTCACAGCCTCTCTGGGCTCCCACCAGAGCCCACCTGCCCTGGGGGGACCCCATCAGCTCCTCTGGCTACACACACACAGAGCCTTGGTCTGGAGAACCCAGCCCTGCTGATGCTGAGTAGGAGTGGTTTATAAAGGGTTTTTTAATTAATGTTTACTCTTAAGGGGTACTGTTTGTGTTGGGTTTTATCCTCACAAATGGGACTGCCAGAAGACGTTCCTTGATTGAGCTTTTATTGGCATCAGTCTCATTACATGATGGAGACAATGTGAGGATGACTGCAGCTCACGTCTTGCAAACAGCAGCCAAAGATTTCTTTGTTGCATTACATTTTAGAAATTTTTAGGCAATTGCATATTGCCAAAGCTTTACAGAGAGTTGTTTTAGCCAATCACTAAAAGCACAAGTATACCTGCTTCACACAATACTTGTTTGTATTCACACAATGCTTGCTTGAATGTTTTCAATAAACAATACACAATACTTCATTATTAAGATTAAAACCTTCTAGTATCTTGCTAGGCATATTTTTCTGCAGCGCATTCCCCACGCCAGGCTGCAATCCCCAGGCACACCCTGCTGTCACAGTAACATTCACCAGGAAACAACACCAATGACTGTAACACCTTCACCATCAATTTAGGGTTAAAATTCCCTGAGAGGCAAACAACGTTGGAAACACTTTCATAATGTGGGGTTGTGGGATTGACACATCAACAAACAATTTAAATGCCTCCTGATGCGACCACATTAAAATAATGGACGAGATCTATCAATTAGCAGGTCAGGCATTTCCCTTTCAGATTCTACCTTGGAAAAGAAAGTTAAATAGAAGAATAAGCATACTACTCTTCCAGAAAAAAACAGTATTTCTGGAAAAGATAATGTTTTATTGGACAGTACTTACCTTCACTTTTGATTATGTGAAAAAGTCTTTAAGTGTTACTTTATAGACCTTTTAATAGAATTTTCTAGCATTAAGGATAATGCCGCATTACTTTTACAAAGTGCTTTTCACTTAGCTGTGAGAAACTTAAATACTGAGGGACTTTCTATTTGGGCATGTTTGCAGACCTCCCTAACATTACACACAGGAAGAGTGAGCCAGGCAAATAAATGAAAGTAGGAGCAGGACATACACATGGAAAGACAAGAGTCTGAAGACCTCAGCTGACAGCTGCTTAGTGTATTAGGAAAATGTGGTTTAGCTCCAGCAGTGGCCTCTGATAATGGATTTTCTGAACAACTTCAATACTACTTTGAAAACTCTGAGTTGAATTAATGCTGCTTGAAAAGATTGTCTTCCTCTGACACAACTTCATCGTCTCTCCTTTCTGTGCCTGCTGTACTAAACTGACCACGAGCTGTATGACCTCCCCTCCTTTGTCACGAGCAGCTCTGGGTTTCAACTCTCAGATTCTTTCATGTTTTCTTCTGGTAGTACCAGCACAGAATTCAAATCAAGATGTAGGAACAGAAAGCAATGTTTGTGCTTTTCCTGCTCATTTTCCCTTTTAACTGATAATCCTAGGTGAAAAAAAAAAAAAAACAAAACCAACAAAAAAACCCCAAAAAACCACGACTGCTTAAATTTAATTAATGGAGCTGAAAATTTCAGTTAAGAAGTCACCTACAGAATCACAAAAATTAGATTGAAATAAGTGTACAGCTCATGACCTTGCCACTGCTGTAAATGAGCAAATGTTCTCACTGTACCAATGCCTCAGTGAAAGCAAAGGTTTAATTGCATTTTTTCTATGGTACAAGTGGACATATTAAAACTAAGCATGGGGAGAGAAGGGAGTTAATTTGATAAATCTTCTAGGGCTGCAGAAAGGACAGCTGGTACTTTAAAAGCAAAATATTACAGCATGAGCTTCCCCTCTCCCTCCCTTCCATCTTACTCTTATCAAAGCATCCCAGAGCTCTTCCAAGCTTTATCACCCTTTCCACTGGCACTGCTGATCCATACAATTGTTCATGAGGGCTGTTCACAGACCCAAAACCTAACATGCTGCTTTTTATGTGTAGATCCCTTCCCTCCTTCTTCCAGGAGCAAAACCCTTGACCTTCCTGAGAAACTACAAAAATCTGAGGGGGAGGGGTTGAACCAAACCAAAATAAACTAAACAACAGCAATTTTTTCATGACTCTGTAAGAAAACGTCCCCTGGTTCCAATTACTGTCATGCAGCAGAGCTGATGAGATGTTGAGACTTGAACCTGTGGTGGCATTACACGAGAGCCCCTGCAAGTCCCAAGCTTTAATCCAGTTTCACAAGCAGAAATGTCACTTAATCCCTTGGTAAATTGCTTTAAAAATGATTGCTAAGTATGAAGAGCTCTCCAGCAGTCCAAGTAAGATATCAGACTGTTGCCAACTTCATGAAAGAGAACCCAGAAGTGCCAAACTCAATTTCATCCCGTTCTGCCAGTGTTACACAATCTCCTGGTGTTTTTATCCCTTTCATGATGCTGGCACGCTGTGGAACAGCAATAACCTTTCCCACAAACACAATTTAAACAGCAGAGCTTGTGTAGGTGCAAAAACTTGAACTCATGGAAAGCTTTTGCTTGTGCACCTGCCCACAAAAAACTTCACATTAACCCTACTGAGGAGTAGCTTAAAAACAATCTGCCACTCTGAATAGTTACCCTATAAAGCCCTTCTTGCCACAGCAAGGGCTGACTTATGGAAACTTTGGGGACTATAGGGGAATATAACAAAAATATGAATGTCCTCATCCTGTTGTCTCCAAACATGTTTGTGAAATTAAGAAGAAATGCTTCCCTATGAGGGAAGGGAGGCCCTGGCACAGGGTGCCCAGAAAAGCTGTGGCTGCCCCTGGATCTCTGGAGGCATCCAAGGCCATGTTGGAGCAGCCTGAGGGAGTGGAAGGTGTCCCTGCCCTGAGAACAGATGAATTTTAAGGTCCCTTCCAACCCAAACCACTTTATGATTCTGTGATATTTGTTAATCACACAGCATTTGTTTGCTGAAAATTCCTGTGCTCTTTTCTCCACATCCTATCCTGCATTAAGCATCTGGTGTATTCCTGGGGTGTTTGGGTTGGGTTGTTGTTTCTTCTGTTTGTTTTTTTCTTTGTGTTTTTTTTTCCTCCATAAACAGATCTCAAATAACTGGGGGTTCTCAAATTTAAAATACCAAAAGCCTGATAAAAATTCCAGGCAGCAGCTGCTGTTCACAACCAGCACTCTGGAGACAGACCACCACGGGATACTGGGAGGGAAGGAAACAGCAGGGCAGCAAAATTCATTTGCTTTGCTGCAGCTTGCACGGGAGCTTCCTGTGTGCCGCCACCACCTGCAGCTCTGAGCATCATCTGGAAAAGAAAACGAGGTGGGAATACAACCACAGCCATTCCTTCAGCCACCACAGGCATGGAGAAGCCTTGGCCATGCACAGACTACCCTCTCTGTCACCCGAGCTGCCCTTAGGACAGCCAGGATCTCTTCTGCATTCCGACAACAGAGGAATCCAAGCAGCTTTTGCTCCTCAAAGAATCCTCATGCTCAGTGTATTTAAGCAATGATGTGATCTTGTAATTTAGGAATACCTCAGTGTTTGATTGCTCTAGACAAGTGACTTTAAACCATCTTTCAAATTAAACAGCATCAGTTCCCCTCAGAGGATGAGTTAGATATGAGTCTGCTTTACAACACAGAAAGAGATTGCTGTGACCACTGTTCGCTAGGAAGAAATTCCACAAGTAGCATGAAATGGAAAATTCTCCATTTTCCTACTGTTTCCCACAAACTCAAGTGCTACCACACATGCAAAGTCATGTTCCATCTCTGAAATTCACAGAATCATTTAGGTGGGAAAAGACCACCAAGATGATTGAATCCAGCCATTCCCCAGCACTTCCAGGGCCACCAAAAACCCATGTCCCCAAGTGCTAAATCTACACACCTCTTAAATCCCTCCAGGGATGGAGATTCCACCACTGCCCTGGGCAGCTGTGAGCTGTGCCAGAGCCTGACAATCCTTTCAAAAAACAAAACAAAACAAAACAAAACAAACCCCTTAAAATCTTTCCTAAACCTCTCCAGCACAACTTGAGATCACGTTTCTACACACGAAGAAGCAACAGTGCAAGAGAGAAACAAGCAGCAAACAATAAATAACTGCTGAATGCTCTGAGCTTTGCACACATTGAACTTTCTTTGACAATTTTATACTCATAGCTGTGACCCTGCAAATGGAAGTGCAGATCAAATCCTAATTCTTAATGATTTTTCCAAAGCCTCTAAGCCAGTAAAGATTTGCTAAACTCAGGAGTCATAAAATCTATTGTTTTGCTGCCCTGAAACACTCAGAGAATTTGTCAATATTCAGAAAAATCACCATTCAAACCTCCTGCAGCTTCAAGCTAGTGGGAAAGCAAAGGGAAGGAATTAGGATCAGCTGGTTCATGTACTGAATCCAAGTGGCAATGAAAGTACTCAGGTTCTCAAAAGTGAGAAATCTGAAATTTGTCTTAAATCCCAAGGCAAGTAAGATGTATTTGCAGGATTAACTCTTGGAAGCAAGGAACATTTGGATGCTTGTGACCCTTGGCATTTCTGTCCCTGCATTTCCCACTTACAAATAGGTGCTGCAAGCCTTAGTATTAGAGAAATGTTCCACTGGAAGCACAAAGTACTTCTACATTAGCTAAAAAAAAAAATATAAATTGTCACTTTGGATCTTTTTATTTTCTCCTCACGTTTATCTACATGAAGAATGATACACAGAAGAAGAAACAATTGCAGTTGAGCAAAGAAAATTTCTTCTCTTTCATGGGAATTTCAGTGCTCAAACATCCTCCACAGGAGAGGAGGCCTCATTATGAATGCCAGTCTTCCAATTGAGCAGTGCAACAGGCACAGATCAGTATCATCAGTTATTTTCCTGACCCGTTTTGCACACAGCAAATCAAGCCAAGCCCTCAAGCTCTGAAGACCTGAGCAGACCCCGAGGCAGAGCCAGCAGGAAGGAGAATATTTCTCCCAGTGCTGCAGAAAATATCATCGACCTGGGTAACCTTGATTTCCAGGCTCAGCTGACAGCAGAACAGAGCAAAAGCGCTGCTGTCATTAGCACATCAAAATGAGGCAGAAATTAGCACTTTCCATGTGGAGTTTTCACACAAAGCTGAGCTCTGCCACCCCTCACCCTCTGTCACAAACCCAACCTCCTAAAGGTGTTACCAGGGGGCACGTTTGCTTCACGCCAACCCCACACCCTGCAACTCATCCAGAACTTCTCTGCTGCCCCAACACCTCCTCCAGGATAGCTGTAACCAGGAGATGATTTACCTCCAGGAGACACACGGCCCATTTCAGTCAAATGATGCAGCTCCTGGAAGGAGGAGGACAGAAAGGATGGAGAGAACATTTTCATGCTTTCTTTGTTGCCTAACACGCAAAACAAGAGGAAAGCACACCACCTCAGGACCTTCACCCACCACCCTCACTTCTTTCAAAGAAAAATAAACCCTGAATAGAAAATAATACAATTATGAAACACTAACTTCAAACCAGTTATAGCAATTTTCTGGCAGATCACTGAAACATTTATTTATGCACAATTCTACGTGCAAGATGTTTGGACCTGCCCTTTAAGCAATGGGAATTTAACCAATCTGTACTCTGAGCAGTCAATATAGCACTGATAGGGCCTTCACAAAGAAGGCACAGTCTAAATTTCCAGAAACAAAACTACTGCCACCATGGCAACAAGGCAGCAGACAGCAAAAAAACTCCTTCAAAAAATGGAAAGCAATCTAATCACACCAATGCCAGGTGTATAATTTTTAAATACAGTAATTCCTGGCACACTCTCTGCAAAAAGAAAACATTAAACTCTGTGTACAAATATTCACTGAAAATATGTTTACAGATGTACACTGTCTTGCAATAAAAAAAATAATAAATTACATCTGTAGTACTGCCTGGGATGATTTTCAGCCAGGTAGAAAATAATCAGTTGCTTACAAATCTAGAATTGCAAATAAGCACAAGATTGGAAACACATAGATATATTTTGAAGCAAAAACCCTGTAGACAACTACAGCTAAAAAAGCAGAAGTAATAACTAGATTTGTTCCAAAGCATGTGGCTGTCAAAGCAGAGCTGTTCTCTACTCATTTAGGTGTCTCTAGCCACACAGACCCAAAAGTGGAAAGGCAAAATCCTAATGAGACCCATACAACACTCAACTCAAGCTGGAATTACTTCTTTTTTTTTGTTGGTTTTGTTTGTTTGTTTGTTTGTTTGGGTTTTTTGTTTCTTTTTTTATGTGTGGAAAGGAGACAGGAAAAGAGAATTAGGGGTTTGATTTGTGTTGTGTTCTGTCTTTTTAAAACATGTTATTAGAGGCAAGCTATATCTCAGAAACCAAAACAGCATCAGCAGACCTGAATTCAAACAAAGTACAAACACTAAACTATTTAAAGAGCTGATAAAACCAGTCCCACTGAAATGAGAGAGAGAAAGCAAAGATCCTTTTGCAATAGTTCTCTGAAGCCATTGAAAAAACATCAACTTCAATCAGACTTCACCAGGCTGAAGCTGGGGGTTGAAATGCACAGCATAACACAGAGCAGAAGTCTCTGGTGATTTCTTTACCTTTTTCCCCCAATTTGGTTGATGCCAAATACTAAGGTGGGTCAAGAGGACTTCAGAGAAGCAGCAAAATTTAACCACAGCATTAACTTTGATGGCCTTAAATAAGGAGTCACAGCTCAAGACAAGCACTACTTGATCAGGAAGCCAGAGCCAAGCTGGGGGTCTCCATCCTGGAAAGATTAAAAGCCCTGGAATCATTATTTGCTGGTTCCACACCCTCACAGACAGAAATTTCAACCTGAAGTGAGGAGACAAAATGAACTTTTGGAGCAGTTGGGTAGAAGCCATCATGAGGATGAGTGTGCCCTGCTCAAACCCTCTGCACAGATGAATTCAAACATCTGAATGGGATGCTAGTTAGTGCTTCAATTTGAATTCACTGATTTGAAATGACATTGACATAAAAGTAGTTTCAGAGCTAGACTTAAACTTTTGGAGTTCAGCAAAAAAGAGTTTCCAGCCTAAGGCTCCAAGCCAGGACAGGGCAAATACCTTCCTGTTCTTTAGAACTGAACATGTACAGAAATAGAAGAGCACAAATGCACACCCATGACTGCTGAACCAGGAGACTGCTGCAAAAAAAAAGGCCTTAGTGAAGAGATGTTAAAATAATAAAATAATAACGTTTTGTTAATGAATAGGAATGAAATTACTTCATTGAAACACACCAAAACAGCAGCAATCAACCACTGGAACCCTGACATGATATTCAGCTGAAATAAACCTTCTGAAGTGTTGTTCCTTTTATCTCCTCACATCCCCACTACAGCACCTTCCTATTCCCTCCTGCTGACCTGAGCCAGGCAGAGCAGGACTGAAAGCAGCTGGGTGCCCACTAATTTGGTACCTACTACAAAATGTGGTACTACTCCCTACCCACTTCTCCCTCCACCCCTGCAAAATGTAACCCAAGACTAAATCCCGTTTGGAATTCATCTGATCTTGGTTATTTGCTTCAAAAGACAGTCAGGGCAAAGGAACAGAGAGCAGCTGGTAAAGAGAACCTGCCATGGAAGCCAAGTTTAGGGCTGAGAATGCTTCCCATCATTGCTGTCAGCCATCCTTCAGCAGCAGCTGCACAGCAAATGGGAGTGCAGATCACAGACTCCATGTGGGTAAAACCTGTTCTCACACGATGACAAGTAGGTCACAGAGGACTGATCTGGCCAGCTAAAAATGTCTGCAGAGCTGCTCTAAATTCTCTAAAACCTCAAAAGGCACCACAGAGCAGTGCATGGCTCCCTGCTCACCCTGCCTGTCCCAGGCTGGGAGTGAGGACATCGAAGATTTCTGAGATTGCAAAAGAACAAAACACAGCCATTGTTCTCATTGTCTTGTGGTCTGAAATGGATGGGCTTTTGAAGTGTGAAATTGCAAATTATCTCTACATCTTGCATCCAGATGAGCATGTAGAGGTCTCAGATTTCCCATTTCCTTTCACAGGGGTTCTAAGTTCCAAAGCACTACATTTCTGGTCCCATAGTTGTCACTGCCCTGTATGGCAGAGCACACTCACACACCCAGAATTACATCTGAAGAGTTTTGCCTTGTTATTTGTTTCACATGAACAGGGAGGAGAGACAAACAGAAAAGTCCAATTTTCCTCTCTCTCCCATTCCCTGCGAGCTACTTATCTTTCTCTCAGGACCTGAGAGAATTTACCTGCTGTATTTCTCTGTCCCTGCTAGTGATGACTAGTTTCCTGTTGTAGAGTCAGGGCTGCTCAGGATTTCTACTATAATGACATAAAAAAGCTCAAATAAACTCTAAGCCAGTGCATCAAAAGAATATGTTATTTATTACAACTTGCAAACAACTTTTTTGGGGGTTTTGTTTGTTTTTTGCATTGAAAAAAACATCACTTAAACTTGGCTGTTTCCATCAGCTGCAAATGTTTCCTGGTTTGGTTGGTTGTTTCTGGGTTTTTTGTTTGGAGACCTCAGCATAGAAGAGAGAAACACAAAAGATTACATAGAACTGATGTTCCTGTACCAAAGATCTTGCAAGTTACAACAGATATTGCTTAATGGTTATGATTTTCATGGTTTCTGATGTGTAAATGCTGTGATACCACTGTATTATTAACTGATGGCATTGCTGACATGCTGCAGGTGTCTCGGGTTTTGATCATTTTGATGTCTCCCAAGATTTTAGAAACTCCTTTTCTCCCAGCCCCGCGACTGAACAAGAAGTCAAGATTCATCTCTTCTGTTTTCCAAGGTTGTTTATTTTTCCTTATCTATTTCATTCTTTCCCCAACTCACAGAG
Source organism: Certhia americana (assembly GCA_018697195.1). NCBI lineage: Eukaryota > Metazoa > Chordata > Aves > Passeriformes > Certhiidae > Certhia > Certhia americana. The sequence continues at coordinate 4,937,872 of CM031874.1, read as the reverse complement.
ATCCTCTCAGCAAGTCAGTCCAAGGCACAATCCACCTCCCTCAGGGTGGTGTTTAATTTTTATACTAAAAACTACATGTACTTTATTTACAATAATTTCCCAATCCCTATCACCTATGTTAGACAGACTGTCTCTACTCTAAACCAACCAGAAAGTGCCACCATCACAGCAGGAGATGGAGGACAAAAAGGACAGACACACCCACATTCCTCCATCTTGCCCACTGAATCCCCATTCTAAAAACCCAAAAATTCTACTTTTCACCCTGTGACAAATTATCTATCATTCTACTTCAAACTCTTGTGGCCTGTAAATCCTCACACAGAGATGGTAATTTCTCCCAAGGGCTAAAATCAAAGGCACAGGAGTTTTTGACTCTGTGCCAAGGTATCTGAGCCCCTTGCCAGGGTCTCGAGCCATCCAGGACAACCAGAGGAATGTCCTGGGTTCCAACAAAGGTGTAACTGTCCCAAGCAGGGCCCCAAACAACGTTCCTGTAACCAACTAATAATAAAGTCACTCCTATTAGTACAAGATTTCTCTCTCTGTCTGGCACAAGTTCAGAAAGCATAATTTGAAGGCTGTCCTACAATGTGAATGAACATTCCCTCTCTTCCACAAGCAGCAAACACTTTCACTTTTTGCACAATAAAGTTGTCAGGTGAAGAAATTCCTTCTTTGTTGTCACAAAACACAGCTCAAGCCTTCCCCACCTAGAAGGAGCCTCTGACCTCCACTCCAGCAGCAATTCTCCCTTTCTCCTTTCAGCATTGCTCTCCAGGCTGGCAGGGATTATTCCCTCCAAGCTCACCCAGCTCCTGGTGCTGCTGCTGTGCCTGGGAGCAGAGGATGCTGTCCCCACGCTGAAACTTCTGTGGCACATGGCACTTTGCATCGTGCACTAGCATCAGCTCCTCCACATTTCCTGCCTTCCCCGGCAGCTGCTTTATGCAAAGTGACGTTCTGCTTGAAGTCTGCTCCAGGGCAGTGAGTACTATGGGATGGATTTCCAAAGACTAGTTTCACAAGTAGGTCACAGGCAGGCACCAGCTCTCACCTTGCACAGGCACCGCTGCTCCTGCAGACACCGGCAGCTGCAGAGGAGCAAAGGTGTTATGGACAGCTTGCAGTGAGGAAAGAACACAAATCCCAGGGTATGTGCACATAAACTATCAAACAGGAAGTGAAATAGGCAACACTCCAATTTCCTGCCATCACTGCTGGCAGCAGAGCTCACTGCTCGATCCAGTTCTGGGGATACTGACACAGCTCATCCTCCTGCTTACCTGAGCCTCACTGAGCTGCTCAGATGGCACAGGGACACAGAGCAGGGACACAGAGCAGGAGCACCGATGATGTTGCATGTGCCTGAAGCAGAATTTTTGTGAGAAAGCATGCCATGTTGTCCCTGACAGTGTGAAAGGCCCACAGGGAACATTTAGCTGTCATAGATGCTGCCCCTTTCATCAAAAAAGCTTCAGTGTGCAGTTTGCTTCCCTCCACCCAGAATGGGAGAGCACCAACAGGAGCAAAACCTGCTCCTGGGAAAGCCACACAATGTAAAGGGAAGAATTTGCACAGAGTTCCTGGCAGTCACATCCATCCAGCCTGCAAAAACTGAGAGGAGTGGAACCAATTTCCCAATAGCTTAATACTAACCTATATTCTGAATACTCTGTTGTGGCACTGGGTGTCTCATGATCATAGTTAATTACAAGGCAAAGGAAGTAAAAGGCAGCAAAAATATGTCTCAACATAACACTCTGAGGGTCCCAAAGATTTAACAGATTCAGCTGCACATTGGGAAGGACAAACTCACCTTGGTTCTAAGAAAGGGAGGATGTATTCTGTCCCAGATGAAGATCTGGGATAAGAACTGCAAACATTCCTCTGGATTGTGCTGGCAAGCCTGTTTCAAGATCAGGCTGAGACAAAGTGCCTCAGGCCACCCTGTCAGGCTACTATGCTGTAAACCTAGAATTTGTGAACAAGCCATTTTTGTAATCTCTGACCTCTCATGTCACAGGGCGACCCAATATTTTATTCTTCATAATGCCTTTCTTAAGTCTGTCTCCATATTCTACATGTCCACCTACAGAGAGGACAAAACTTCACAGGTAGCAGACCTCAACTGCCCAGCCAGAGGACTTGTGCTTGTTGCCCAGATCCAAATTAAAAAGCAGGAAAATTCTGAGATGCCACCAGGAGAGATCTACAAAGCTGCACTGTCAGTTGTGAGAAAACATCTCAGCCCCCTGCCAGAACAATGTCACTCACTGCAGACCCGTGAAAATTGTGCATATGGGGTGGCAGCAGGAGCCACATTTGGGGTTTGGTGTCAGCTGCAAGCAGAGGGAACGTGTAGCTCAGCAGGTACTGTGAAAGCAACTAGAAATGAAGAATGGTGGCACTTTCCTCACTACAGTGTATTTGTGTTTTCAACCATGTGGGTGGGTAAGGCAAGTTCTACTGTAACCATAGCTGTTCCTAAACAAAGAGCATTCCTGTAAACTCAAGGAATCTATTACAAAGTACAGAAAAATATTTTTACACACAGAGTCTAATAACATATTTTGTCAATTAGCTCAGTCACTGTTCAAAGGACTCACCATCCTACCCTCTTCCCCTTCTTTCTTCCCATGAAATAGAAAAAGCAGCAGTTTTAGAAGTAGTTCTTAAACACAATTAGCATTTATTATAACTTCCCAGGTACAACCTACGCTTATCTCCCAACTGCACGAAGAGAGATCTCTTTGAGGGGTTATGATAAAAGTAGTTATTTCACAGCTGATCTCCACACACTGTTTTAACAAGCCTGCCCATTTCCAGAAAATCCTGTCACCCTATAATCTTCAGAGAGATTAAAGGTACATAGCACAGCTTTAAAAACCCACATTGCTTCAGGTCTCTTATTACTCAGGTTTTCCCTAAAATCACTGTTCATTATTTCTCAGCCAAGAATTGAAATTAATTTCCTGTAATGCCACCAAGATGTCACTTTTAACAGGCAGCAATGGCTTCACTTCCCAGCTGCCAGAGGATCAAAGAGCACATCAGAACCATTATGTGAAGGAAAAGGTGAAAATAGAGCTGAATACCTTCCATCTCCTCAAGCAGACTGAAGTGTTCCACCTTTAGCTCTAAATTTCCTGCATCTATCCCTTCTCTGTCTTGAGAAGGCACGGAGAGATCTACACTCCTGAGAACAAGCATGTTCATCTTTAACCTGAAATCAAAGCCCCAAGTACCCCAGAGCTTGCTGTATGCCCCCCAGAAAAGTGAGATATTGAGCACTGCTGCAATAATTAGAGGAAAATAACATGTTCCCATTTCTTCCCTCCTCTTTGTGAGGTTGTAACATCTTCCTGAATCACTATTTTCTCTCATCTCCCCCTCACCCTCTCACTGTGGTTTTGTGAAGTGGCAGCCAAAAGCAGAGGTTGTTCCTAGGTAGGAACATGAAATTTAATTAGGTGCTCCCTCTCCTGCAAGGATGAGGTGGAGAGAGTCAGAATTTGAAGGCACAAGCTTCTTCTGGAAGGAACCCAAGAAAATAAAACTTCAATCAGTAAGAGAGAAATGTTTATTCATGAAACCTCTGCCAGTGCTGAAACAGGAGAGGTGTTTCCAATCCCCAATCACTATTTGCAAGGCATTTCCCCTCATCTGTATTAAGTTGAATCCCTCTGTTCCATTTTGGAAATCCAGCTCTGGAAAACAGTGAGCCAAGTCCATTAGTCATTCCAGCCTCACAGCTCCCTAAAGCTAAATTCCTTCCTTATTTTAGCTCACAGGTGGACACCACATCATCAGGAACCACTTTTGTACACCAGTGCTGTTTGAGAGTTATTCTTTGGAGGGCAAGTGGCTACAGAATTTCACCTGCAGGAGGAAAGTTTCCCCAGAATTCATTGCCTAATGTTGTTATCACCCGTCATCTAGAGCATTCAGAGCTTGGCAAAAATTATTCCATCTTCTGGGAAACTTTAACAGCCCTGGAATGATGAGGAAACCTTGCAGTTCTTTAAAACAAACTTGCATGGCACAGAAAATGGATGGCATTGAGAAACTAAAAGTGAATCACAATTTCTTCAATAATTTCATGTGCAAGTAGGAAGACTTGAGAGAGTGAAAATGGGCAATATTCCTCCAGTGAGCTCCCATCAGGAGCAGAGGGAGATCAGGCCAGTGGCACAGAAATAGCTAAAATAATATTATAAGGCCTGTCAAGAAATTCCTGGACTGTAGCAAAACCATGGAAGCCAATAAGAAAACAGTACTGTGAAAACAGATAAAATGTGGGGGAAGACAGTTGAACATCTTTACAAATGCCAGGTATCTGTAACTTGGCTGGATAAAATTCTCACAACTGATGGTTTCATTGTTTCTTTCCAATAAAACTTAAAGGATTGATGAGATTCTAGAATATGTACAAAGGTGAGAACACAGTACCTACCTGTCCAAAAAAAAAGTGCTAATTCCAGTCCAGGTTGGCTTAACTTAGAATTCCTCCACAGAGCACTAGCAAATATTTACAGACAAATCACCCTTATCTATTGGAACAACAAGAAAATGAGTAACAGCCAACAATCATCATGGATTAATCTAATTTTTTTTTCCCACAGCCATGAACAGACTGGATAAAGGAATAACAGAAGTTAGGCATTGAGACTCCAGTGAGGTTTTAGTCACTGTCTCATCAGACAGATTTCTAAATTTGTTCCTGAAACTTACTCATTCTGGAGATGCCCCCTTTTTTTAATACTTTGTAAAAACATTGATTCCACAACAATGAGCCAAATTGCTAATGAAATATCAGACTTACACAGCAAACTGTGGCCTAGCATGATGCTGAAAGCTTTGGAAGCACCTGGAAGTGCTTTCCTAAGCTGGAGGACCCACAGCAGTAGGAAGATATTGACAAATCTCTCATTTAAAAGAAGAGCCAGGTCATGGGACAAACAGGTATTGGATCTCCAGCACCAGACTTTTTTTCTCAGAGGGTCTGAGAAATTGCCTTGTGAAGTTTCACCTTTCACTTTCCAATCACTGGGAAATGTTTCTGCAGTGCTCGTAGGTCACACCCCCAGTACATCCCCACACAGGTGTTAAATGACACGAGCCATGGCCTTGGCAGTGCCTGGTCAATGGCTGGATTCGAGGATATTAGAGGCCTTTTCCTACACAATCCTATCATCATATTAACTCAAGGGTTTGCCTGCAAAACCAAGCACTGGATCCTCCTGCAACTCTAAGTGCTCAGTCTGGGTAAATGTTTGGACTCTAATCTCTGCAGGGCACAGGGAGAAAAGAACATTTCTTTACATTTCTGACAGCTTGAGGTGTGTAAGTGCACAGCACAAAACATGCATCAACCTCTCTTCTACTCAGCAGAGAGAACGCACAGCTCCTACTCCTCTGTCCAGCCAGCTCATGGACTTAGCTCAGACCTTGTTCCAGCCCCTCAGCTCTCATCCTTGTCTCAAGGGCATGGGCAGAGTGACAGCATCCAGCATCCAAACCATCCCTGCTCAAAAGAGCTCAGCTCCCTGTGGCAAATATACACACAATGTTCGTTTAGCCCTGCTAAAACTGTTGATCATTGTTAAGGTTTACTTGTTACCTGGTTGTTAAAAGTTCTTGTTAATTGCCAATGCCCTGAGTTGTTTTTCCTTATCTTGTACCTGTACCCCCTTCACGTCGGGTATTGCCTCCACTGCTCCCCAAAATTGCACACAAGGCCACAAGCAAATGGAGAGACAGCCGGTACTACTGGGAAACAAAAACCCCTCAGAACAACGAGCCAGCATGGAAATAGAGGACTACAGAAGAATGCATATCTCAGCAGTTAAGAAGCAGGACTTCTTTTCAATTCCACGTTTACAGTCTGGATGATGTCACAATAACTTAAAAAGAACTGGACCAGAGTAACATCCCCGGACAACAAATTACAGGGTACTTTCTTGAAGACTCTTGTGAGGATGGAAGCCCCAGCTCTGCTGAGAGACAAAGCTGGTCACCTTCTCCTGTGCATCACTCCCGGGAGCAGTGGTGGTGTGTGTGACCCCTCAGGCTCCCCACCCAAAGCTGCTTTTTTAAATAAAGGCATGAAACAGGAGTCTGTCTCCTGGCCCTACTTTTAACACTCCCAGCACTGGGGATTCCCCCCGGCCCCTTCACCCAGCCCAGCCTTCCAGACCTGGCAGAAATAAATCCTTCTTCCACATCATGGTGACCAGGTGGGTGCATTTCTTGAAAGGGATCCACAGGACATACAAACTATCCACATTTCCAACCATGCTGAGAGAGAAAGGCTGCACAAGGGGTTCAATAAAAAGCCCATTACATTTGCTTGTAAAGCACATTTATACTTGGGTAGTTTGAGACTTGGCTTCTTCTTTCCATGAGATATGAACACAGAACACTCATATCTAAGCTTCTACCAAGCACCTTAAAACTTCAATTTCTGTATTTTGTTTCCTGCAATACTTGGCCTCTGCCTTCAGAGCCTTCCTAGGAGCTGAAACAGATCTATACAAATTCACCAGTTAGGGTTCTTCAGGGTATTTTCAGTCCCACCACAACAGACTGATATCCAGTGGCACTTCTAGACTAAGCCTACAGTTATTTGGGTACACATTAGCAATTCATATGCCTCACTAAGAATCAATATTTCTTAATTTCACCTGTCTCTCCCAAGACACTTTAGAGGGGATAGCACATGGGGGGAGGCAAGTCTGCTGCCATCAGCTTTTCCTGAATGTTACACACACCAGTTCATTCTTTGCAGCTCTCTTTCATGTAACTGACTGTTGTGCTGGGGGGAAAGCAAGATATTTCCAGTCCCTAGTTGCTTGATCCTATCTTCTCTCATCAACAAGAAAAGTGCATCATGTTGTACCAAACCAACCTTTTCTTTAGTGACCATTTTACACCTCACTTCCTGCTGTTAATGCAACAGACACACACTAAGGAAAAGAACATTTCTTTCACCCAGCAGCAGGGAAATCACGTGAAGAGCAGAATCCTACAATCATAGCATAAAAACAATATAGCTCCTTACCCATGTGTGACAGAGAAAAAGAAATCTCAGAGTCCTTTGGATATACAAGTTCGCAGGCCTGATTTTACAATTTTCCTTCCCCTGGTACAAGATCTCACTGCCTACAGAAACAGGGCTAGGGAAAGCTTACACCTCTTTGTCTTTCTTAGCAGGGAATATGCAGAAAGGGAATGGCACAGTTCTGACTCTGCTCACCAGATTGATTCCAGAGGCAATTTCTGGATCGAATTTATTAAGCCAAGTTTTTATGTTCCTTAGAAACCAAAGATAATGTGTTGGTTAATGCAGCTTATTAGGAACAATGTGGATCAATGCTCCACCTGGGCATAAGGTGACAAGGCGACTGAACTTACAACTACAGTGACCACATTTAATCTGAAGGAGAAACAGCAGCTTCTTAAAATACCACACCACCACAAGATTGTGTGAATGAAACACAACTCAGGGCTTTCTGACCCTTTCTGTATGTCTGCCTTGTACTCTAAAAGTAGAGACCTGATAAAATAATTTCCATTTTTAGCCTAAAAATAAACAAAACAACGTGAACTGCACTGACCTGTGGCGTGCAGTGGCACAGCATCCCTGGCAAGCAGCACCCTGCAGACCTGGGGCCAAATCTTCCTCTGGGGACTTTAACTGGCAAATCTAAAAGCTTTGGCCAACACCTGTTTCCTTGGATTTGCTGTGGGAGAGTTTGCCAGCCTAGAAAAACCCCTGGTTGCCATAGGAACAGAAATACCATAGTAAAGCAAAAGGAAGAAATATTCAATTGTCAGCACAGAGAGATGGATTGTTTAGGTTTCCCCCCACACGTGTAAAACCAACACAGGGCTTTGTGTCATTTACTCCCAACCTAAATCCCTTCCCACTGGTTTCATCTGGTATTTATGAGGGCTCTGAGCTGGCAACCTCCCTCCCTGTCACAGCCCCAGCCTCCCTTTGCTGCAGCAGCAACCAGCCCAAGCACAGCAGGCAGGGGGAGGGAGCCCCGTGCCACCCCTCAAAACCATCACAAATGCTGAGGGAAGAGGAGAAGAAAAGGATAAAACACAATTATATATATATTTTTTTTTTTTTTTTAATTCCTTTTGAGCAATGCTCCCTGAATAGCAATGGCTGCACTCAGCTCTTTGCTATGCAAGAGGTGTAAGCACACAGTGCCTTGGAGAGCAGAGCCAGCCCCAGCCCCACAGCCCAGCCCTGACACACCACTGCTGGGGCTCCTCCATCACTCACACCACCTAGGAATGAAAAACCTGGGCAGCTCTATGGCCAGTTAATTGGGGTACTGAGGTAAACTAAAGGAAGAGGAAAATATTGGATTGGAACAGGTCAGCAGCTTGTCCAGGGCTCGAGCTCCGACAGAAGGTGCAAGCAAGCAGCAGAAAAGATCATTACAGGCAGTAACAAGGCTCCTGGGGAGGAAGGCAATGCCTAACCCCAGGCCATGAGTGCTTGGCTCATGTCTTAAAGCAGGCAGCTTTATCTCTTTTCTAAAACTTCATCCTACATAATTTAGCTGTGGATTTTCAAGTAAATGTCTAATCTTCTGCCAAGCCAGCTCAGTTATTTTCCTGAAATGCCTCAAGACAGAGTGGCACAAGTAAAATATGTGCTCCTTTTTATTCAGTTTTAAATACATTACCTTCCAAATTTCTTGGATGTCCTTTTGTTCCAACATTACCAGAGTGGCAAATAGCTGTTAGAAAGAACTGCACAGATGTTACATTCTCTCTGATGGATTTTTTGTGCATTATAAGACACAAAAATTAAAGATCACTGACTTGTATTTTCATTCCAGATTAGTTAATTGATCAAATGCACACTTTAAAAAGCACAGAAGAAATTAGCTTGGAAAGAAGAACCAGGGAAGAGAGGAGGCTTGGTGAACACAAGGAGCACAAAGAGGTAAACAGGGATGCAGAAGGATACTTGTAGATCAAAAAATTACTTTTCCTCAAAGTTCTTGTGCTGAGATTGGGAACAGGATCTGAAGATGATGAACAGGCAATAAAAGTGAAAACAAATATCTGCAGTACACAAGTGGAAATCTTCTAGTTTGGTTATGACACCACTGTTATAAGAAGGGATCAGAGTGCTAAGATCTTTTTATTGTTAGGAGCGTGAAAAATCCCACTCTCATCTATGGAAGAAAAATCCTTGGCTTCTTTCCCCCCCTCATTTAGGTAACAGCAAACAATAAAGTTACAATAAATGCCCAAGGCCTGATCTGTACAAAATTACTCTCAGAATCAACACTGCAAACCCAAGCTGTTTCCTAATACAAATGTTACCTGAGAGAATTTCCAAGAAGATATTATATATAAAATTTCCTTTCTAGACAGGCACAAAACATTTGTGCATCTCCAGAATACGTTTTAAAAAGCAAAACTGAATGAAAATTCAATGTATTGTATCACACAACCCTTTTGACCTGATGCAAAATTCGTTGACATCAACAAAAACATTTGCAAAAAAGTTCAAGGGGGAATGCCTAACATCCCTTCAGACTGGACTTGGTTTCTGGAAATCTAAGCAACTGTTAATGAATTTTTAAATAGTCACATTTTTAATTATCTGCAAATTGGTTCCTTACAATTTTAAACAAGTCACTGTGCAACACCATCTCCCCATCTACAACACTGGAAGAAATCTTCCACATTTTTCTGAAACAATAAAAAACGATTTGACAGGGAACACGTACAAGACACTTTTAATATGAACGTGCTCCGTGCAGCCAAATTATTCCATTCAAAAGAGAGCAGAACCCAGAAATTCTGCAGGCAAGCAGGTCCTGTCAATTCAAACTCTTTCAACTCAGGGTTGTTGATTTCATTTGTGCACTATGACTTCCCCAAGTTCTGCAAAATTCATGGATTTCATCTAATTTTAGTTTAAGAAAGTAATTTCTATAAATGAAAGTCTACGGTGCTCTAGAGTTTTAGGAAAGAAAAACAAAGCATTTTGCCTGTATAAAGGAAAACTCCTGAGAACAGCCAAAACTGATGAGTTTCTCTGCTGATACCCCGAGACAGCAGCAGAGGATGGACAGTGAGGGCACAACAAAATCCACTCCATGGAGATGCATCCAGTTGCAGAATCCCCTGGAATTCTCTATAACTTAGACAAAAAACCCAAGTTTTTTGAAATTCCTGCATGCATACTAGGCTTAGCTGAAAATTAAAAAGTTATCTTTCACTTCTACAGTTTCACAGAAGTTGCTCATTTCCCTTTTTCTGTGATTTCTTCCAAGTGAAGGGGGAGGAAAACCCCTGCCACTTGCCATTAATAGTGTTGCACAGCCTCTTGCCTGAAGGAAGAGCTTTTAAGCAAGTAAAACCAGAACTCAGCAGAAAAAGTATCCCCCTTTAGCTCAATTAGGAGATGAAAGGGCCCCCCTCAGGCCCCTAAGAAACCTGAAAGGACAGGGCAGAAAGAGCAGCAGGGGCAAGAAAGATTTATGATTTTACTTTAAGTGTTACCACTACAATCTGCAAGAAAAGTTTTCAATTTGCCAGACTTCAAATATGATTAAGGGCATGGTGTTTAGCTCAGTAACATCAGTGTAAATCAGAGTAGAGCCACTCTGCTGACATTAATTGCCCTGCACACTCATTCAGCCCTCTGTGATAATGAGAGGAGTCTCAGCAGTTGTGGGTTCTCACCCAGCCCTCGTCAGTGCTGTGTTTCCAGCAGAGATTTCAGCATTGTCATTAACATCTGTCTCTTGGATTTTATTGTTTCATCTTTACCTTGGAGCACATTCTCTGCCCAAGACTGTGTTTTGCTTTTATATAACTCTCAGGAAAGAGCCAGAGAGCTTAAGAAAGTGAACAGTGTATATTTTAAGTTAACACCACTAAGATAATAGTTTAGAAGCTGCATTGCTCAAGCTGATTCAAATTCAGCACTGAGGAGCTGACCAAGGACAGCCCCCACTGGCTCAGATTGGAGAAGGGCTCTTGCTGGAGTTTAGATTTGCAGCTCATGCCCAGCTCTCAAACAAGGGAAAAACAGTGAGTGATGGTAACTATAAATAGGATGGATAACCCACAGAAATACACAGTGTCTTCTGAGTTTTAAACTCGCAGGATATCGAATTCAAGTAGTTTGTAATAAATTGTTCCTGCAAGAACAGGCCCAGGAAAGAGAGACATGATTGTAATTCAAATATGAGAGGTACAAAAATTGACATACAAGTTGCTGATGTATGCAATCTCACTTGAGAAAGAACAAGGAAGTTAAAAACAAAACCAAGTTATTTAGTTAGCAGTGGGAATACAACATTTTTGTGTCCTGTGTATAATTAAAAGGCTGGAACAAATCCCCTATTCCCTCCTCCACTTAACAAGGGAGTTGCCATCCATCCAAACACTGCTGAGAGTTCTCTGCCACAGAGTGCAGGAAGACAATGCTGACTTTCACAGGTGACATTTTATTCATTAATGTTCCTCCACATTCCCCTCTCCTTTGTCAGACTCTTCTCCCCAGAACACAAAAGCCCAGCAGAACTCCCTGCAGCTCTTTTCTCTCCACACTGACTCAATGCCACACAAACTCTCTGTGCCTCTATCCTCTTGACCACCCCATGAACAGCGGGACTTTTTAATGGGTGCTCTGTCTGACACTTAAAAAAAAAAAATAATCACCTAAAGGAAGTCATAAGTGCTGAGAGAAAAATCATTTTCCCTGTCTAAGCCAGTGGCCTGATCCCAGCCCTGTGTCAGCAGACACGGGGAAATCCTTTATGGCTTTGATTACACACAGCTGCTTCAGGATGCTGCCAAAAGGTTCAGACTTCTAACCTGAAGAGCTGCAAAGCAAACAGCAAAGCAAACATACTCAAACCAAACTTACCAACATGGGCTGAGAAATGCAAGAAAAAACATATTTTAAGGTCTGAAGCTCCAAAACTACTCAAGAAACAGAAGGTAAAACGTTATTCATATACAAATTTTCTCTCAGTTGGTGCCCCACACATCAAATAATACAAAAGCATTTACCTAATGCCTGAAGTCTCTTCCACTCTTGGCAGCTGACAACTCCAACCAGCATGTGTGGGAGAGCCTGAGTGCCTGCCCATAGGAAATATTTGGTCTTGACCTCTTTGAGTTATATTGAGGTTTTCAAAGGGGGTAATAAAAATTATGTTAAAAAAAAGGAAAAAAGATCAGTCCTCCCACTCGATGTAGACATTAATAATTCCTTTTGAACCAGCTTTAGATATACCAAGCTTTAAAGAATAGCCATAAGTCCATTTTCAACCTTAATCTCCTTATATGTGCACTGGTATCAGGGAGTCAAGAAATTCATTGCCCAACACACATCTGAAAGAAGGTGTTCTGCAGTATTTATTCCTAATTGTTAAATACTGTACCTTTAACTTTGGAGCTGGTTTCAAGCTCTGTTGAAAAGAGTTTGTAAAATAACTGCTTACTCCCTTGTTCTGTCACTGGAGTGCACAGAAAATAGTTGAAGAAAGGCAGAGGAAGCCAAAACCCATCTCTGATTTCCTCAGTTAAAAGAAAGAAGCAGACATTGTGACCAAGGCAAACATACAGCAAATCCCCAGGAGGATACCTGGATTTAAGGAGAGCAGCAGAGCAATCTATCACATACCCAAGACACATAAAACACGCAGTGGTTCACAGTGAGTGATCTCTGAGATACTCAGGTAGGTTGCTCCATAAAAGATGTGCCTGATCCAATCACTGCTGAGACCACCAAGTGAGAATAAAGGTTTGCTCTCAGCATCCTGGTGACAAAGTTACTTAAAAATGGCAGAACACACTTGAGTCTCCTCTGATCTTGGAGCTGAGGTTTCAATAGCATTGACATTTTAAAGAAATCAAATACTTAATTTCTTTCTATTTATTCCGTGTTGGGAAGCAGAGGTGAGGCTGTAGAACAAGGACATGGGGAGAAGTCATTCCATTGCATTATCAATACCCAGCTGTGCCTGCACTGTTTTCCTGCTGTCCTCTGCTTCCAGTAAATACAAGACCTAGCCTGGGCTGATCCTCACTGTGTCCATCCTCAGGGCAGGAATTCACCCTGGAAATGCCACACAACACACATGTGCTCAAAAACTGAGCCCAAATGCTGTCACACGCCTAAAACACTCAGCCACAACCTAAAAATGCACATCAGTGAGCAGACACAGAAAGAGCACACTGACAATGAGGACACCTCTACAACAGCACAGGAATGATCTGCAGAGTTACAGAAAGACTGATGTTGTGCAGAGTGATGTGGCCAATTACACTGCTTTAAAACACACATCCAAACAGCCACCTTAACTAGGCACGAGGAAAAACCACTTCATATCCCTTACTCAGATCCTTCTTTGTATTTGACTCTCTCCGTTTCCAAGGAGGGAAATATCTGTCCTATCCCAGGAGGGAGCCCACAGTGAGATGTAATAAAGGACAGGGACTTTATTAAGTGAGGTATTTACAGAATAGCAGACAGAAAATATTGACTTGGCAGAACAGAGGGAACATCATTTGGAATGGTCTTGGGGTCAGGGCTACTGTGGCAGTAGTTGAAAAAACAACCAATTGCTGCTGAGGTCCTGGGAAAAGGCAGGAAATTAAAAAGGGAAGATGCTGTCTCAACATTTCCCATTATTTTTAATACACAATTTAGATTATGAGTTTCAATAAACCACACAGCAGACAATGAACACAATGCAAACTCTGCTTTATTTCTTTGTTGATAATGCAATGTATGCAAGAAGGGAACTAAGTGCATCCGATCAAACCAAAACGTGAGGCAAGATTTCAAAACTATCTCAGAAATAGCAGCAGCTCTCAGTCCTGGACTTCAGGGGGATGAGTTACAAAAGTGCTGCCAGTCCAGAGGAAGTCTGCCCACAGCTGAGTCCTTGGAAAGGAACACATTCCATTAGAGCTCCAAAGTCTCCAGCTGAGCTGGTCAGTGCTCTCCTTGCACATAAAGATGGATTCTCTACCCTGGAGATGCATGGAAAGGCAGGAACCACTTTCCACATAAACTTGTTAGTTTTTGGCAAATGAGCATCTTGGAAAAAAATAATACAACTTCAATTTTTAAAGTGTTTGAGCCTCTATCTGTTCAGATCACAGAAACTATACCCAGAGAGGAATGTTCTACTTTGTTACAGCAGCACAAATCCAAGTGCTTTCATTATTTTAATTTATATTTTTAAGCAGTGATTTTACATCTGTACAGAGAGCAGGAAAAACTTGACCTGATGACACCAAGAGAATGCCTCAATCCCCACATTTCCCCCTCCAAGACAACACAAAAGCAGCCCTGGTCCTCAATATCCTTCTGAACATCATCAGAATTCACAGGCTATCCCACCTTCAGTCACACATGGGGACAGAGATTCTCTTGACTGTGTTTGTATCACACACCACAAAATTTACCTTTCTGAATTATCACTACGTGGAACAGTTGGAAACCAACCACTGTTGGAGAGGATACTTATCCAGAGTTCCAACTCTGGCCTGAGAGAAGAGCTGTGTTGCTCATTAAGGAGCAGAAAGTCACCAAAAGGGCTGAGGAAAAACCTCATGATTGATTTCTTGATCAGAAGTGAGCCTGAGTTATTAAATACATACCTATCAATGAAAGAGCAAACCCCCTCAGCTCTTCATCAGGCACAGCTACACCTGTCTGGATGCTCATCTCAACACTTCAAAGTACCTATTTTGGGAATCAATACTGGTTTATGTGTCTCAAACGCACGTCTGGCCTTTCCGTGTTCATTTTTGCTTCAGTGTGTGCATGCCAGCTCTGTAAAGCTGCTGCCTGATGTGTCTGCTGGGTCCAATCTTGTTAAGTGTTTGCATTCTATGCTGTTTCACAAAGTATAAAATAATCCACTTCCCCAGCTTTACTTACAATTTATGGCACGGCGGCTGCAATCTTAAGCCTTGTGTTAATAAAAAAAAGCAGATAAATTTTGTTCCTGATCAGTAGCAGAGTTCACCAATAGATAATTTCTGCTTTATTTGAAAGCCTGATGAAGCTTTGTGCTTACCCAGAATGAAAATAAGTGGCATTTGCACAAAGCAAGGCAGAAATGCAGACTTGGAAATAAAGTGTTAGCAAGCCCCACTCCCTGGCTCTTAAGCCCCAAGAAGTGAATCCAAACAATGGGAAGAGTCCAGATACTGTAGTAAAGGAAGCCAACTTTGCTCCTGCTGGGAAAGAGAGTTTTCAGTTTTCATCCCAGCCTTGCAGGAATTCTGCTGACCAAAATCACAGGAAGCAGCAAGGAAGAGGGGGAGCTGGCAGGAGCATCCTTCTCAAGTGGTGATAACAGCCCATAGATTTGCTGCTCAACTGTGATGCTGCTCTTTTCTAAATGCTTGACTTCTCAGACTTAATGTGGTGTGAAAGCTGGGTTTGCACGACATAGATAAACATAATTATCTCCTGCTCATACAGAGCATTATTTAAAAGAAGTTTTCCATATTCACAATTCGCCAGGATAAAGAGGATTTGCGGTGATCAGAAGGCCAGCAGAGTGAAAATGTGGGAATTAAGTAAAAATCTGGAGTGTGCATTCACCCAAAAGAACATTTTAGAGATGACTAGCAAGGTATTATGGTTTGCTAGGAAAAAGCTTGCTGACTTGAGAGAGTATTGGAGAGGAAAACAGCCCTTGATCCCAGAGCAGGATGAAGCTCCTCAATCCTGTGCCAGGCAGGGCAGGACTGTGCCCAGCTCAGGAGCCCTCAGCTCATTCTTGACCATCTCCCACCCACAGAGCCAGAAACACCCACATTGCTTCTACATCACACTCAAGCCAAGTAAGTGCAAGTTTCTGCATGGCTCATATTACATCTATTTCAATTTTATATCTACCAAGTTACTTGAATAAATCAATTTTAATGTTAAAAAAAAAAATCTTATAAGCTTATTTTCTCCTTCTGCAGACAGTAAGTTTAACTGCTTTATGTATTTAATCATCCTGAAACACCATTTTTTCCCAATTTCAATTCAAATGCACACAGACAAATCAAAAGTAACAGCAAAACCTAATGAAAATCACACTCGATTCACCCAGTGACAGAAACATACAGAAAACCAAGAACCCATATCCACATCCATCTGTAAACCTGCTTAAATAAGTGTTTATAGCTTAAACAGTCTTAGCACTAAAAACTCAGCTCTAAGAATACACCCTGCATTAAGATTTAAATGGATTTATCATCCATTGAGAATCTTACCTGGGAAAATAACCAAGTAGAAAAGCAAAACACAGCTACATCCTGCTTGCCAGTGTTATAATCATCATTAGAAACGGTAATGTTTAATTAAAACCTAAGAGATCAAGGCACTCCAGAGCTGGTTGAGCACCAGAGATGTCAGATGTCATCTGACTTTGGAGATGTCAGGGCTGAAGAGCAGCCAGCAGTTTTTCAATGGATGGAGTTGTCCGAGTGCTCTTCATCAGCTCACCTTGGCTCTCAGTGTTGCCAGGGAGTCTTTCCCCACTGACCTTGACTGCAGTAGAATCAGGGCACCATGGGCATATTCCTGAAATCTTTAACCTCCACTGATCCTTGCACTGGGTGCAGCCACCACTCATGGTACAGCTTTCTCTAATTTCTGCTCACTATTGAGGTGGCATTTCAGCTTTAACTGACTCAAAGAGCTGTGACTCTGTCATTTTTACGAATGAAAGAGGCTTTCTCAGCCTTTTGTCTAGACAGGAATGGGTTTAAGCAGTTGGTCAGATTCAGGTGTTTGTTTCCAAGTAAACTCAACCCTTTAGTGAGGATCCAGGTGTCATCAGGGAAATCAACTGTGTCAGCAGGAGGAACACCTGCAGCAGCACAGGGTCCTCAAGGATTTCATTCGAGAAGAGCTGACAACAAACCCTGCATTCACAGAGAGTGTGCTCCTCACAAGCTGAAATTCCATCATTTTGAGAGCTGCTTAAGACCCTACTGAAAAAAACCCACCCTGGAACTTGGAAAACAAAGAAACACAAAAAATGGAAAACAATTTATCTGTTCTTGTTTGTTCCTCTCATGTGCCAGTCAAGGCACTGCCACCCACATAAACCATTCTTTTTTTTCTGCCTCCCATTGGCAAATAGATGAAGGATATTGATTTGACTGGCAAAGAAATAAAAACAGATTCAACTTCACTGAACTTTAATATAACATAATTTGAAGCTAAATGCATTACAGACTGATATCCAAGAAAACAGCATTTCAAATCTGAAAAAAACCTAATTCCACAGGAGGCCAAGAGCAGAAATGGACCAAAATATTGTATTTGAAGGCCAGAGGCAGACCTTTCATGTAAAGGCAAAATAAAAGAAGATTTTATATCACACCAATGCCTAGAGAAAGATCCTCTGAGCTCGGAACCCATATTGAGTTTGTTCAACACTCACAATATGTTTGCATAAAATCCATACTCCTACTCCATCATCTCAGGACAAGAAAGCAATCTCAGGCTACGGGGATAATCACAGCGACTATTCCAATACAGACATAACACAAACATTAAAAGCAAGGGATAACCTTAATCACTGCTCCTTTAATCCCGTCCCTTCCAAAGCCACTGGAAGCACAGTGGGATTGCAGCCATGCAGAACAGAGGCTCTTGAGTATTCTGCAGCAAGAGGAAATGAACTCAAGCATCCCTACCCTCAACATCCTCTCTGTCAACTGTAGTTCCCTGCAATCCCTCTGCCCCAGTGTTTTGTGCTCATAGCCCCTTGTTCCAGAGGCAAGCTAAGGACTAAACTTGGATTTTTCTTTCCACACAAAACTCAGCTTAAAATGAAAAACAAAATCTTTCAGGTATTGCTGAGAAATGAAGCAACTGAGGTTATGAGAAGTGAACTGCTTATGATCAAGTGCTGCTCAAAGGATTATTTAAATGTTTAGCCCATGATTCCACACAATTCAGGAATCTAACAATTTTTCACATGCCCTTCCTTATTGTGAGATGAAGGAACATTGTCCTTATTGTATGAGTGAGAAACTATCATACAAGCACCACAGGACACACTTTTATGTGTAGCAATGTACCTAAAGCTGTAAGATGGCAATTGGCAAGGTTGAAAGCAGCAGCCAGGCACATAACTCCTACTGAAAACCAGTGGGAACTAATCACTTAACACCTTTTGCAAACTGGCATTAAGCTCCCATCTAGCTCCCATGTCCTTAACACCATGGAAATTTATATCAAATTAGCACAAAACCTCTGGAGGACATCAAAGAGCTGAATCCAGACACTTAACACCCAGTCTCTCTACCAGCAGGTAATTTGTTCTTGTCCCAAAATGCCTGGAGAAGATTAGGAATGAATGCTGGATTGTAGCCTTGACACCTGGCTGGACAAGGATGTCTCAACACTGCACAAATCCTCAGCATTTCATGGAACCACAGAATGGTTTGGGTTGGAAGGAACCTTAATAACATCTTGTTCCAGCCCCACTGTGCCACTGACATGAAAGCCCTGGAGAAGTTAAGCCTCTAGAGAAGTTAATGTGCAAGTGGAAATCCTGGGAGTAGCAAAGACACTGAAATTCTCAAGTAGTAAAATTCCAGGACCTTGTCTCATTTCTAGTTCTTAGTACATTCCTACATCTGTTACAACAGACCCAAGTGGCCACACCACCCCCAGCACCTGGAAAGAGTTTTAAGAGGCAAATACAGAGCCTAGCAGCTTCCAGTGCAAGGAACATTGTCCTTTTAGTTTTAGGAATTCTGAAGCAGCTGTGCTGTCACCCACAAAAGCAGAACCCCCAATATCTGATGCATTGCCAAAGCAAAGCAAAGCCCCACAAAGAGGAAATGAATTTGGTTGACACACAAACCAGCAGCCCCATTTGCCTTTGCAGCAGGCACAGGTACCCAGCTCTCATCCCCTGCTCTCTCCTGCAGGTCTGTTCTCAGTCCCACCCCTGACAGAGCTCTGGGGCTCCCAGGGTTTTGTGCTGATGAGCTCAGACACTGCTCACATCCCCCAGCACTTCCCCAAAGCCACTCTCCTCTCCCAGGAGCTCTGCTGGCACCATCCTGCCTCCCAGGCTCTTTGGGGCATCTCACAAACCCAGGAAGAGACAACATGGAACCTTCAGGCACAAATCCTCCATCCTGCCTCCAAATACATGTGTCTTGGTAAACAACAAGCTCTGATCTCCTGTACCACAAAAACTCTTATTTATGAAAAGCAAAATGAAGCAGCACAAACATATCTGCTGCAAATGTTTGTCCAGAGTACAAGACTCTGTTTTATTTGTTCATTTATTTGAAGTTTTTTAAACCAGTCCTGAATTCAAGCACAAACTAGTGCACCCTCCAGGTTTTAATTCTGAGTTTTCTGGGACTGAAAAACACTTGCAACATTTGCCCAAACCCAGTTACTATTTCTGCCTGAGATAGTTTTTTTTTCTAGGACAGTACAGGGAATGCAGAATGCATCCAGGGATGGAAGATGAAGATACACAACAAATACATGTTTACAACTGATACTGCAGAGCTCAATAAATGTGCAGCAAACCTGCAAGCCCACATAAATGTTACTGAAAAAGTCATCAAATGTACATGTATGAGAGCAGTACAAAAGTGGGGAGTCCTTTGTAATACAAACTCTCTCACTGGAGGCTTTTAAAATCCTGGCAGCTTGAGTAGTCCACAGATGTTAAATATTATTAGATCACTTCAGGGAAAGAACATGAAACACTGTTCTGTCAGATTCACAGCTGCTGTTCCACGGAGTCTCAGACAATTTGAAATTAGGAAGAAGGGACACATTTTTTACAGTATATGGGTGATTAACCACTGGTGCAAACAGCAAAGGGAAGGATTGGAGCTGCCATATCTTGATGTTTGAGATGAAAAGTTTCCAAAAGTCATATTTAGACAAAATATAAGCCAGGTTTGGTAAGGACTACAGTGCTTTTTCAGGCTCTGAGTGAAGGAAAACAAGTGAAAACCAGTAGCTTAACTACCAGAAGATGCAGGAACACTGGATTAGGCACCTCCTGTGCCTAATTCCTGTGACTGAGTTTTAAGGACTATTCTCACACACAATCTTACAAAAACATCTTCTGCTTAGAAAAGTGAGGTCCCAGAGGTGAGACATCACCCATCCCATAATCATTCCACAAGGTTTTCCCTAGGATGATTCCAGGCTGGAGTGGAGCACAATAGGACACCCACTTCTGAGAGACCTGAAACACCACCCTTTCTTCAGCAAGCTTATCCATTTTATGTGAGAGGATTTTAAGGCAATAACTTAAGATTTCAAGCCTGCAGAGCCATGGAGTATTAAAATGGTCTTATTTCAGATAACATAATTCTTTCATTCTTAACAAGCATTTTCTTATGATAGTGTAATAATCCATGGTTTGAACTATTGCTTTGTTTCAAGTAAAAGTGATTACTATGGCAAAAGCAAAGAGGATTCAATAAACTGGGTAATCTTTTCTGTCTGCTCTACAACATTTCAAATGTCCTTTGTAAGAACATTAACTCAAAGACAAGGAAAAAAAAAGATAAACATTTTGATCTCACAGCTCCAGATTTCACCACAATCCACACAAGAATCTCCCTTCCAGTTCAACTTAGGCTTGAAGGTTTGTATTTCTAACCTGGCCAAGTTCTCCCAGCTGTCTTAAGAAAACCAATTCAAGGCAGGAATATACAATGATCTGGGTTGGAGGAGACCTTAAAATTAGTCCAGTTCCACCCCGTGCCATGGGCAGAAATACCTGCCACTATCCCAGGTTGCTCCAGCCTGGCCTTGGACATTTCCAGGGATCCAGGGGCAGCCACAGCTTCTCTGGGCACCCTGTGCCAGGGGCTCTTGGGGAAGAATTTCTTCTCAGTATCTAAATCTCCCCTCCTTCAGGGTTCCCATAGGTACACAGGAACGTGTCTGGCAACACTGATCCCTGCATGGGATACCGTAAATGTGAAGATCTAAACCATATGAATGAAAAGACTTACCTAGAGCAAAATATTTCAGAACTCAAATCTACAAAATGATGATTTTGCTTTGGAAGGATGTCTTATTGTTGTCCCTTTAAAAAAATCCTAGATTTTGCAATTACCTTTCTACATAATCAGAGAAATCCTGTTAGTGCACATTAAATTCTTCTGTTGCTTAGCAGTTCTCATCTCAAAATGAGAAAGTGTATGAAAGGACTTATGGTCTCCAAAGCAGAGTGCATAATTGCAATATGTTTTCAGAAACAATAATCCCATCTTTACCAGTGCTAAGCTTTACAGTTTACACATCTGTGCAACTGGATGTTTTCATTGTTCTTATGGGATCTTGATTCTCTTTTCTTTAGATTCCTTTCTCTCTCACAATAATAAATTAATGTGTCACATACACAACAATGCTTAAACCTTGATGCTACATTAAGCCTCACACAGAAGCACAAACATCCCTTAAGCCTCAGGCTCAAAATCATTCCCGTGTTCAGATGTTCTGGATGCAAATAATACCTTACAGCTTTGATAAAACTTAAATGTTTAAATCAAAACAAAGTGAATCTCTGCAGCAGTGAAGTTTCAGGTAATTAATCCCTTACTGGTGGGACTATATAGATGTTTTTGTCACCCCATAATACCACAATAGAAACTATCCAAAGACTCATTGACCCTAAAGAAAAGATAGCTAAAATTTCTGTCAGTTATTCAATGACTAAATTCCATTTAGGTAAGAGATACAAACAGCTTTTATGGGTGCACAGGGAAAGAGCAGGAAGCCCACGTGAAAAAGGTCTTCTCACAGCCTCAACTGCCACTTCTCAGATCACCCTTTATTTCAGTTTGACCCAGCAAGGCAGGGCTTGCCTCATCAAAACAAACTGCAGAAGATTCAATGATTCTGCCTCTTTCATTACTTTCAAATTGGTGGTGCTCTATGATTTTGTGCTTCCAACTACCTTGTTAAAATTTAAAACTAAATCTCGATATATCATTATTATACTTTATCTTGGAGTGACAAATTCTCTGTTTTAATTCAAGTCTTTTAAACTCTATTGATATGCCTTTATGTAATCTAAAGCACTCAGATCTAAGTCAGCAGGACTCAAAAACACACATGCATGTATTTGACAGGATAAAGTGTTCTGCCTCTTACAGCACTGATCTCCAACCACTACTCTGCTGGAGCCACTCAAATGACAAAACTAAACCTAAAAAACCAATCAGGATCTGAAAACCAGAAACTCCAACACTAAAGCCAGCAATGATTTTTAGCGCAATATTGTCCCCAAAAGTTTTGATGGTTTGAAACACAAGAAGAGAACCCGGTTTTGCATCTGTTTATCCACTTGAATACACAAATGGCATCCCAAATCCACTCTGTGTGACACGTGCAGAGAAGGGAAGGCTCCAGGGACATGTCACTGAGGCCTGTCAGTATTTAAAGGGAGCTTATTAGAAAGCTGGAGAGTGACTTTTGACAGGGACTGATAGTGACAGCACAAGGGGGAATGGGTTTAAACTAAAAGAGGAGAGATTTAGATTGGATATGAGGAGGAAACTCTTCCCTGTGAGGGTAGGGAAGCCCTGGCACAGGGTGCCCAGAGCAGCTGTGGCTGCCCCTGGATCCCTGGCAGTGTCCAAGGCCAGGCTGGATGGGGCTGGGGGCAGCCTGGGATAGTGGAAGGTGTCCCTGCCCATGGTAGGGGTGGCACTGGATGAGTTTTAAGATCCTTTCTAACCCAAACCATTCCCTGCTGATCTGTAGGAGCACATTCACTAGGGCTCCCCAGAGACTTCTTGAAATAAATCTGTGACCATTGGTGAGGGTCAGGGTCAGCAGGAACTGCAGATCAGAAGCAACAGATAGAGAGTAAAAGCAGAAAAGTGAATCTTTAGCAAGAAACTTAACAGAGAACAACTGATAGTTTTCGAGCTGCACCTCCCGAGTTTACAATCTTCACTTACAGAGACAGGTATCACAGAAATTTACAAGATTCTCCAGAGTAATATTCACCATAAATTGACTTTATAAATCAGATCAATAGGAAAAGCAAGCAAAACATATGTGCATCTCCTTCACAAATTCAGAACAGCGCCCAAAACTACAAACAGCACTGTCATGCACCTAAGTTTTAATAGGTACTTGTATTAAATAAAGGGATCATTTGCTTTCTCTCCTAGATCTTTTCAGTTACCTTCAGACTCTCACCTTTTTCTAAGCAGGACAGATTAGTTTAATGAGACTTTGGATGAAGCACTCTAAGTCAAAAAGGTACAGAAACTATTATCCCCCCTGCCAACCTTTGCCCTGATTTATTAAATTGGAGCAAACAAAGAACTGCATCCCACTACTACTGATTCAACAGAGGATTAGGCACTGACAGGGATAATGGAAAACTCTAAATCCATCAGATTGAATTTCAATAAATAAATAAACAAATCATAAGACACATTAACCCTCTGCACCTTTCTAGCTGAAGTGGGAAAGAGAACATCCCTGAGAGTTACACCAGAACTTTCCTCTGGTGTGCCTTCCATGCTCCTGTGATGCATCTCACAACAATGGGACTGAGCACACAGCTGGTACTCAATTAATGAATCATTTCCTGCCAAATCCAGATGCAAAAGGTGGTCTCAGAGAATTCCACTGTATTTTTCCCCCTTAACACCCTGCACCCCTCAAGAAACACCCAAGAGCCATTTGGAGATACTATATGAGATGAAGGTTTCACTTACTGTGTGATCAAAGTAATGTTTTATCTGATGATCTGATTAAAAAGATTTATAGATTCTGCTGCATCTCTTGCTACACAAGCCAAAACTATTTGAGTGATAAATTACAGGGGTACATGAAATTACAGACTGGGGGAAACATCTTGTCAGAGATCCCCAGGGAAGGTGCAACATGCAAGATGCAGTCAAAACAAGTCAGAAAAAGAAGTTCCCTTTAAATGGTATGTTCCTGGGTACAAATTTCCCTTGGCTGCTGATTTGTGAGATTTTAGGGCTTAGCAATCTGTCTCCTGCTACTCTTCCTCTGCAAGGGAAGTTGCCTAAAGGACATGGCCAATTATTCTCTTCCTTTCCCCATCTCTCACACTTTCCAAGAGCCACTTGCACCAAGGTGCAGTTGAAAAGCCCAGAGAAAGGCAGGACAGCTTTGCTCAGCTCAAGCTTTGCCCTGGTGCTCTGTCACAGCCTCTGCACAGGCACTGATTTCCCTGTATGACTTAAACCAGAAGTAGTCCACGCTCATGTTAGTCAGGCACACACCTGGATATTCCTGCTAGCAAAGATGTGACAAAAAAACAAGAACCCAAGGTCCTCCAACAGACAGAGCTGTCTGTGTCATTAATAGAGGAGGCAGAGGTCTCTGTGGATAATTTCCATCAAAAACTTCTTCTCTACAAGATCCAGGCCGAAGTTATCAGGAAAGCCATGCTACAGAGCTGGTCTAAAAGTCAGGCTGACAGGTCAGGGGAAGAAAATTAACTGTGCTACAGTGCAAGAACAGGCAGGCAAAAAACCCTTGAAGAGCAGATTGTAACACCTCCTTCCTCTCACTGACGTTGTCAAGGACACATTTTCAACAGAGAAATAGTGAGTTTCCCCCAGGTGAAGTGATGCCTTCTGGAGGCTGACCTGGAACAGAGACTAGACAGGGCAAAAGGACAAAGTAGGAATTTATTAAAAGGTCTCCATGGGCACTCTTGGGCCACACAAGAGTCCAGCCAGACCACATCCAAGATACACCCCAAAGTGGTCACAAAAATGTCCCCCCAGGTCATGAGGTCTCACATTTTTATAAGTTCTAGTCCATTAGCATATTAGAATCAATTGTCCAACCACAGCTTCAGGTTATGAAGCTCCATCCTCCTTGTTTTTTCTTCTCACTTCACTGTTGTTTTCGTTCTTGGGCCTGAAAGCTGTCCAAGGTATCAAACTAGAGAAGGAATTGTTTTGTCTGTCTACACTGTGAAGAGAGCTCAGTAGCACTGAATATCAAACCTAAAACTACTCACTGAAACAGCACAGAGTCTAAAAAATATAATAGCTAAAACCTAAAGCATCAGGAGGGGCTGTTAACCCAGCAGTCTGGGCAGGTGTGACATGTGCCCTGTGATTTAGTAGCTTCAAATTTCTGCCTCAGTTGCAAACTCTTCTCTGTCATGGAGTTCCAATTAGAAAAACAGACAGTTTGAGCTGTCCTTCCCCCCAGGAGTAAAGGATCATGGTGCCAGTGGCACCTAACCATAGGGAAGACTTGGCTTCGGGAGCTGAAATGAACTCTTAAATTAAGCATGAAGAAGAGGCACTACAATTACAATCATATATGTCTCGGAAGTGTTGGTATATTCCAACGAGAAAAACCCAAACAACCAAACTTAAAGTTCTTACACTGAAGCTGTGATTCATGAGAAAGAAGAAAAGGAAATTAAATCAAATCTTCCCACTTCTCAGGTGGTGATCCCAGCCATCCCAACCCAACAACAGCAATGCCTGCTGCCCTGAGGTGGGTTGGCAGCAACAATCTCAGTGTCAAGCACTTCAGTACATCACAGGCTGGGCACTCACTGCCCTTCTAGCCAGGGCTGGAGGAGCTCTGCCCCCATCCCTGCAGCTGGACAGGGCTGGGATGCAGCAGCCAGCACTGCTGAGGCTGACCAGCCTCCCAGCACAGGCAGGGCTGGAGCTGCAGAGTCACTCATCTGCTGCTTCTCAATCACACTGAACACACCTGAAGGCAAGCAGGGAGAAAAGCAGCCCAGGATTATCCATCCCTCTGTAAACACTGCAGAGCCAGGCACTGCCTGCACATCCAGGTGTTGGGAGCAGGCACTGGCTCCAGAACACCATCAGCAAAAGGCTGCTCTGCTTTCCAGCTCCTGTGGCCAAGGCTGGTGACAAACGCTGCCAGTGCCCCACTGGCTGAGGAAAGGCTGTGCACATCTGGGACTGTTCTAAGGCTGGTGTGCTCTCCAGATTTGAAGGGGTGTGCTCTCCTGTCCATGCCGAGTGCCAAAGGCATTTCTGGAGACCAGAAATCTCCTTCTCCTGCCTGGTTCTGAAACTCTCAAACCCCCTTTCAAAGAGAAATGCAAAATCCACTTAAAACATATGGAAAGAAACACTCTCCCTAAGCTATCAAGAAGTACAAGAGTTAGAGAAAGTGCAGGAGAGACTGAGGCAGATTTTCAACATTTTTTCCATAATAATGACCAAAATTTGCACAATACTAAAAGTCTCCCATGCAAATGCAAACATCAGTATAATCCCTGTTAACAAAGCACACAGAGAAATTAAAGCAAGCTTAACTAAGCAATGTTTGTGAATATTAATAAGCCTAAAAGCTAAATCCAAGCTTTTAAAATTTAAAGTAAAGAGAGGATTGTTTTCAGACTAATTTGTATTTAAACCGGGTGCTTTGCATGTGAAATGCAAGGAAGAGAATGAACTGTGGTGCCCTGGAAAAGCATTAAAATGAGTGTAACAAAGTAAGATCTTTGAGAATTCTGAATATCTGAATCTATTCAGCTTTTAAGCTGATACAGTGAGATGTGCTCAAATATCACTGGACAGTGGCTTATTCCAAATCTCCACATCCTGTTTTATTGTAAAGATTAAAAGAATATGTGGGTTTTTTTTCTTACTGTGATAATTCAAACAGCACTGAATTTTCACGTGTCACGTGAAAACAACACATTTGCCATCCAGAGAAGTTTAAGGACAAAAGTGAAACAGCCTCCACATCTGACCCAGGCAGTTCAAGCTTGATTTGGTGAGGGTGAACATCCCTCACATCAAACTGAATGGTTTGAAATCCCAGCAGCTTCAGCAAGGAACAGAAATCACATCAGGTGGGATTTACCCAGACATCAGAAGTTCATAACAGCCACCCACATCACCTTTGCTCTCTTTGCAGTTAGTGAGGAGAATCTGATATTTTGATTCTGAATGTCATCCCAGCCTCCTGGGGGTGTCTTGGTGAGATGGATCATCCTTGAGAACACCGAATCCTCTCCTGAGGCTCTAAAGGGAGCTGAGGGGTAACTCCAGGGCAGCTGCCAATGACACAGACACCTCACAGAGATAGATCTCACTCTTCAGGGGTCAGAAGTCAAACAAGCCCCACCCATCCACTGAAATTTGACCAAAATTTGAGAGACCAGCCCAATTCTTAGAACAGCCATAACTAGACTCCCTTTGCTTGGCCATCCTGAACTGACAGGGCTCCATTAGAAACATGGAGTGGAAAGAAACTTTAAGGTTCATCTCATTCCATCCCTGCCATGGGCAAGGACATCTTCCACTAGCCCAGGCTGCTCCAAGCCCTGTCCAACCTGGCATTGGACACTTCCAGGGATCCAGGGGAAGCCACAGCTTCCCTGGGAATTCCATTCCAGGGCCTCCCCACCCTCACAGGGAAGAATTCCTTCCCAATATCCCATCTAACCCTGCCATGCCATAAAAGACCATAAATAGTCTTTTCAGTACTTTTTAGTTTGGATGTTTTGTTGTTCCCTTTTCCCTTTTCTTTTGGTATGTTTTGTTGGGGTTTTTTAGTTCATAACCACAGCAGAGTTGAAGTTTTTTATTGGCCCAAGCTCTACCACCAAGGAGGACAGGCTGAGCCCAGCTGGTATCCTAACAGAAGTACCAGTCTGCTCTTTTCTGTGTTTGGAAACCTCCAGTCCATGAGGAAAAATCCACTTACTGTTTAATACTGGTAATGTAAAACAGACAGCAGAGAATGGCACGGCAATTGCAGACAATTGTGAAAAAATCCAGGCCATTAGAAGGCAGAGGTTGTGCTGGCCTGATCCCAGCACCTCAGGCATCAGGAACAGACAAGTGCAGGGAGCACCCAGGCTGAGGTATGGAAACTCCAGTCCCTTCTCTATCCACAAAGCACATCCAGAGATTTACAGGAAGAATTCAAGCAGTCACCAGGCAGCCTCAACCATATTCTGACATCTCCTGCTAAATACCCTCCAAGGCCAACAGAAACAAATTCCCCTTGGAGGGACAAATCACCTGCACTGGGTCCCTCTGCTTTTCCTGCTTTCTGCTTCGAGAGAGGGCACCAACCCTACAGTTTGAGCAACTCATAAAATAAGTAAAAAAAATAAAAAAGGAATCTCAGGCGAGTTTGCTTCTGAACTCCCTTATTCCTTCTCTCCCTGTCACCACCCCAGTCCCTCTGCAGCACTCAGGGGAGCTCAGGCAGCTGCAGCTTGGGTTATTCAGCTTACAGAGATCAGCGGTTACTGGAGTTCAAATGGTTCATTAACTTCTTGTGCTTGGACCCTGGAGATAAGAATCCACTGTCTGGAATAGATTTGCATGAAGGCAACGAAATATAAATAAAATTATAATGCAAGACATGATAAAGTGGGCAAAGCAGGGCTTTCCCCCCTTTCTGTAAAACCCCAAACAGAGGAGAATCCCCACCTTCCCCTGAAGAGATGAAACCAAGGGAGAGCTGCGACCTTCAGGCTTAAAGTTGGAATTTACCTCTTGCATTCCTGCACAAATAGGCTAAATAGCTTGGATCCCAGTCAGGATCACAGATGTGCATACCCTAAAACACAACTGCTAACAAGTTTGGCAGCCTGTGCAGCGTTGGTAGGAACAAGGCTTCCCTGCCAATTGGTCCCCAGTGCAACCCAACTGTGCACAATAAAACACTCTCCAGCGCTGCTCAGGTTCTGAATTCCTGCTGCACGGGAATGGAACGGCATTCCCAACCATCAGCTTTGTCAAAGCTGTCCTGCCTCCCCCCCTGGCAGCCCCTGACACAGTACCCAGGTGCTGAAAGCTCTGTGTGCTCAGAGCCGGCTCATTTATTTCAGCCCTGACAAAAGCAGTGACATTTGCCAAAGTTTGATTCATCCCAGGCTGAAATCCTCATTCCCTGGAGGTAAATATTGCTGTCTAATGAGGAACAGTCACGCACAATTACACTGTGAGGCAGCAAATGGCTGAGGATCTTGAGAAAGCTGATTTGTTAAACTAATTGCTGGAGGTAAGGACTCAGGTGAGCCACGGCTCCAAACGCAACCCCAGCGCTTCCTAGGGCACTCTCCAGAAGGGTCCTTGGATCCGCCTTGAAAAATGCACAAAATAAGCACAAAAGAGATGAGAAAGTAGCCTGAACTCTCGCCTCTCTTTGCCTAGAAAGGAGTTTTGTTTAAAATGTGAATTTTGTAAGCTGCAGCAGGAACTTTCCTCCAGCCCTAGGAGCTGATCCCTGATGGAGCAGCACTCCTCTCTCCCAAACTGGGCCCTCTCCTCTGCCTCCCAGGCTGAGCTCAGTCCAGCCCACACATCAGCACCAAAAAAATACCTGATAAAATAAGACTTTGGCTGAGGGTTGCAGGTTTACCTTCCTGAGCAGGGTCATACCTGCCTCTCCTGCTCTACAGAGCCAGAGCAGCCTCCTGCAGCTCCTAATGCACATCATTACTCCTTGCAGGGGTCATTTGGCAGAAAGTTAGGACAAAGCAGAAAAGCAGCCACAGAGATTTGTATTCCATTATAAGACAGTCTGGAAAATACCAGTGTATCACTGAGCAGGATTTGGATGTGCAGCATCCCAGCCCTGCTTTCCCCAGGCACTCTTGCATCTCGCCCCATTCCAGCTCCACCTTCAGGAACGGAGCCACATTCACACACCAGCGAGGAATTTCCTGGCCCTCGAACTAAAACTATCTGGGTCTCAGTTTAAAGTTACAGAGTTTCTGAACTTTTTACTTTGCACCCGTTAAGGGGGATTTCAGTCCAGGAGCACCTTTCAGGGGATAAAAGAAAAAAGAGAGAAAGAGAGAAAGGGAACAAGAAACCCCCCTAGCAAACCCAGTAGCATAGACTTCCATAATTGATCCAGGAGGGAGATGAAACCATAATTAATCCATTAGGGAGATGGGGACATCTCAAACCCGTTTTGGGGAAGAGGGGCAGTACCTGGTTATGTTCACTTTACAAACAAGCAAAAGCTAATTGCTTCAGAGTGCCAGCAGAATCCATCCAGGGAATTCATCCTCTTATCTAATGCCACCTTGCAGCAGGACTGGGCTGCTCTGAATTAGAGCTGAGATCAAAGAGCACCTGTGCACAGCAAGATTTCCATTTCCTCCTCCCCTCTCTTTGCTCCATCAGACAGGTTTGTATTTCTGATCACACTGTCAGCTAAATTGTTACTTTAATTACAAGGCATTCCCACTTCTCACCTCCCTCCTCACACCTCACAGGGATGAAAGCCCAATGTATCCATCATGGTTTGCAGAGCTGGGAAGTGGTACAGGAGGGAAGAGCAGCTCCTTGCAGGATCCTTGCCCCTGCAAAGGGGCTCTGCCAGGCAGTTTTACTCTCCCTGTGCAGCCCAGCATCTGCAATTCATACACTCACTGATTTCCACTTGCTACTACTAATAAGGGGCAGGTTAGACGCAGAACAGCATTAATTAGTTATAAATTGAAATTAATTTTCATAATAATGAAAGGATGCATGAATGCAAAGTTTGCCTCTTTTGCAGTGGTATTTACAAAAGATAGATTAGCAAGGTAATTTGTGTTAGATTTTTACTACAAAACCCATGAGGGATTCAGAGCACAGCAATGGGAAACAGCTGCTTGGAAGCACTAATGACTAAACCACGTCAAACCCAACACTTGCAGGAGGATGGAAACACCTCTGAGAATCAAATGTCATAAAGCAAAAATATATCCTGCTGTGTATCATGTCTGCTGGGCACGAGCTCAAAGCTGTTTGCTCTGAGCCTGTCATTGATTTAAAGTACAGCTGTGTGGCTGGGAGCTGGAGTGCACAGCAGCTGCCAGTGCTGCCTCTGGACAGTGGCAGAAAGGCACTGATGAGTTTCAGCTCACAGGACTCTGAGTGCCATCCCTGGGCAGCCCAGCTCCCATCAAACCTGTGCTGCAGTCCTGGGAGCCAGCAGTGGCCAGTCAGGGCCCCAGCTCTATTTGTGCCTCCTTAGATATCTATTTACTGGAAGCTATAGCAGAGAAATAGCCCAAAGTGATCTGAAAAACACAGCAGAGAGCACCACACAAAATATCATGGGCCTCGGAAGGCAGACACCCCCCCCTCACCCCTCTCTATGTCCCTGCTTGGATTAAGATAAACTCTGGAAGTCCAGAGTGAGTTATTTAACACTTCCAATCCCCAAAACTGTCTGGAAATCAGCAGTTTTAATTGCAACAAAATAAGCTCACTCATCACCCTCCTTTATTAAGCTTTGTGATTTACTTGGAGACAGCAATAATACAAACAGCTGGAATAAACCCTCTTTTTGGGGTAGAGCATACTCAGTGCTGAGGAAAGGCTGAGAACACTGACTGAAGGCAAAGCAGAGATGAGTAGGGACAGGAGAGAAGAACTGTTATTCCAGATGCCCAGACTTGCTCTCAGATCTGTGAAAAAATAATTTTCTACACTGGAAATCCACTGGAACTAAGCCACAGGTTCCTTAGGACCTTCCACTCAGCACAGGAACAAAGCACCATGAAGCAGATACCTTGGTACTGCCAAATCCAGGGAAAGGTCACTCAGGACAATGAAACAGGAGACAAGATTGGCAGGGAAATTCTTAGAGATGGAACTTTGGCTTTTCACTGACTCCTAAAATCATTTAGGTTGGAAGGAGCCTTTTAAAAACACCAAGTCCAATTGCTCTGCTTGGTTCAGCTGAAATTTTGTGGGCCAGCCAATTCCCTTCCTGGAATAACTTTATTGATCAGGGGATCAAGTGTGGTGTTTTAGATGGGTAAAAAGAATGGTTGAAAATAAGGTGAAGGAGGGTGGAGGAGGTTTTAATCTCATCCTCTGAGCAGAGCTGTCCCTTACAGGCAATCCGCAGGTACAACCCAGCACCAGCATAAACTACACGCTGTGTAAAGCAAGAGTAACTTTCCATCAACTCCCTGAAAGGCCTTTTAGTCCTCTAAGTGGAAGTTTGTACATTTTTCATTCATTTACCATCCCTAGTGGGTTCTGTACTAAATTAAGTGTTTGTACAGCGCTTTGAAGATGTAAAGCACTGAAAGTGGCAAATACTTTCACTAGATATCAAAGAGCTACAGCTCCTAGAGACTAAGTAGATCCATCAGCTGAAATAATTGGTTGCACCTAACACTGACAAAGTAGAATTGCATAAATGTCATTTTTTTCTCATAATATATAGACAGGAAAATACAGATTCACAGTCAGATTTGTACTTGGAGCAAGCAGATCATGGCAGGATTACTTTATCCAAAGGATTACCTTGGTGGGAGGAGCACTGCCTTTCTCTTAAGGACTGAATGTTTGACACAGCTGGAAATAAGGCACTAAGGATGACAGATAACTGCAGCAAATCATGATAGAAAAGGCAGTGTCTTTGATTTAGGTCTATTTTGCCAAAGATGAAGTCTTTTGACTTTGTTCTTCCTGACTCCAGAAGTGCACAGGCTATGCACAACTGAGAAAATACCTGGAAAATAGGAAAAGTCTGCCCTGAGAAGCAAAGGGAATTATTTACAGAGGTACTGTCCATGGCTCTTCAGTAACAAATCAGCACTGCCAACTGTGCTGAAGTTGGGAAGAGATTCATTACCCTCCTCAGTGCATCCCCTGCTGCCTCCAAATGCCAAGGGAAAAAAAAAAAAAAAAAAAAAGGCAGATTAGGACTGCTGCTAATTAAGCCAAAAACACACTATAATGGGAATATTAACGGGAAAAAAAAAACAATCACTGGAAAGGCACTGACATAGCAACAGTGAGGCAGCTCCAGCTGTTTGGGCACATCTGGCCAATAAAAAATCACTCTACCACCAACTTATTTATGCAGTGAAGGACCAGAAGCAGATTTCACTGGGAGGAGATGTGTCATACACAGGAAGGGACCTACTGAAGTGCAGCACTTCTGCTGTTTGTGGGCTTTTCCCCAGGTTCAAGCTGGCAGGGCAGAGGTGTGAACCTGCCTTTGCTTGCTGCACAAAACACTCCTGAGCCTCCTGACCTGCCAGGGACAGCAAGGGTTAAACACTCTCAGATGCTTTGGATGTGCTGTGACATGCAAGAAAACAGTGATTTTGCACTTTATAGTAAACATAAGGATGGGACAGCTTTCCCCCTCCTTGTTTATTCTGAATAGTTATTTTATTTACCAATTCCTCTTTCCACCTATTTTGACTGAGGGGTTGGAGCTCTGTGGTTTGTGTCCTCATCTTAACCCTCTCCTGAACTGCAAACACTCCTTTGGGAATCTGTTAATAACAGCTCACAAAGATAATGCACCCAGTGATATCACAGCTCTGAAATACCCAGGTTTATTCAGACAGGGCTGCTAAAGGAGATACAGATTTGAATTTTTATTATTATTTAAAATGTAACTTTAGTATTTTCACATAGATGCTAATAAAGGAATTTTTATTAGGGGAAGGGTGGAGAAGATAAAGCAGAAATTCTTCTGGGGGTACTCTCTTGTATCTTCCTGAAGGACGAGCTTTAGGATCCCAACCCCTCTGATTATTGTTGTAGCATTTAAATGGTCTTTAATTCCCATTATAAACTGGCTCCTGACTTTCATTTAGGTGTGACTGATCCCCACCCACACTTTCATTTATTAACATGCCAACTGCCATAGATTTACTACAATCTGTTTTCAGGTTTGACCACCAGTTTGACAAAAAGGGGGAGATGTATATGAGGGAGATACAGGAGCCTGGTATCAGCCCTGTGCCAACAACAGGGTACAAGAAATCAAAAGTGAGCTAATGGTGAGGGCAAGCCTGAGAGCCCATGAGTGTGACAACAGGAAAGGGGAAAAAAAGACAGATTTAGGCAATATATCAAGAAGGGATGGAAACACCAAGAAGTTGTGCTAAAGTTGTGACATCAGTGTCACAGGTACAACTGGCTCACCTAAAGAAGGGAACAAAGGTGATGGAGGAACTCTCTCCTCACTGGTGTCCAGTGAAAGGACAAGAGGAGGAAAAGGTGAAATGCTGTTATTCTCATTTAAACATAAGAATTAATTTTTGTCACAACCTTGATTGAACACTAAAACAGATCTGCCCATAAAAACTGTGGAGTTTCCACCCCTGGAGGTATTTAAAATTAGACAAGGCCCACAACAACCTGCTCCAGCTGACCCTGCATTGAGGACAGAGAAGATATTTAAGGATCTCTAGAGACATCTGTAACCTCAGCAATTCTGTTATTCAATACCATCTGGAGGATGGTCCTGGAAAAGACCTTGGAACCCTCAAAAACAGCTCCTCTGAATTCAATGTCCCAAAATCAGAGGACAGGACTCAAGATGCCTTTAAGGTACAGGATGCTCCAAACATGAACTGCTTCCTCTCTCTCACTAGATTCTCATCAAGCTCCTCTCTATCTTTTACTGCCCTTTAATGCCCAATTCCTTCCCATCCAGCATAGGAATGTTATATCTGCCCTATTTCCTTTATATCCATTTTCAATATCACCTCTCCAAATCCACAGCAGATGTCACATGTAAATGAAATAACCCTCCAGGGAATGAAAGCTGCAATGCAAACAGGAACATCTTGATCAAATCCAATTTTTGTTTAGGGAAAATTTCTCTGGGGAGAAGAGCTGTCGTTTAATGGCTCCAAATTTAGCTCATGAGTTCCTCCTCACAAGTCTAAAATCTCCTAGACAGTCTACATAAACATGTGGGTGTCATAATGCCCAAGTTGGCCATTAAAAGGGGGAAGCTCTTGGAAGTGCAAGTAGAATATAGACCAGGCATTCCCTGTGTCTGAAACCTGGTTTTCACGATGGCAGCTGGTGAGATGCTAGTGAGGGAATGAATGAACACTCAGGGCAGTGTTTTCAAGGAAACACAAAGTTGTTTTGGGCGCTTCAGTGGAATTCAGAGCTCAGAAGTGGCTGGAATGAGCAGTGTCTGGTACAGGCCTCTTCCAAACAATCCAAGAAAAAGTTTTCAGGCTGCAAATTGCAACAGAAAACTTCCTGTGGTGTGTTACAGACATATTTCCACCTCACACGCCATCCCAGCTATGCACAGAGTTCAGCTCAGTTCTCTCAGCCCACAACTCCTCCCCAAGAGTGAGGACTCTGCTCGCTCTCACAACACGGCCACTTGTTTGCACACAAGGAAAAATGCTTTTCTGAATGTTTGAGGTGGCTTTTGTTTCACCTGGAGGAAAAAACAGCTGCACAAAGTCACCTGCAAGTCCCTGACCAGAGCTGGAATGGACTTTCACCTGCAGCGTGAAACCAAAGGCAGCCCCAGGCAGAGACTCCCCCAAGAGGTTCCAGAAACACAATGTGCCTGTGCTGAGCACAGCCATCCACCTCTAGGGGCTGGAACAATAGAAAATTCAGGTGAAATATGCACTTTAAAGTGCAAAAAAACCAACTCTATAGGTAAAATCCCAAGTGCAAATGCAGGCCAGAACAGGACTGCACTGAAGAGGTGTGTTTATTTTTAAATGAGGATAAAGGAGACAGTAAATCATTCCCACATAGGCCAAAGGAGAGCTGACAGAGGGCAGAGCCTTTCAGAGATTAGCCAGGATCAAAACAGCAACTTGGAATTCAAAAGCCAAAAGCCCTCTCCTCCACTCAGAGTAATTCTGCACATAGAGCAGCTGTGGTGGCAGGAACATAGGCAGGATGTTCTTAATTTCCATTCTTTATGATCCATAGCAGTCACTTTGGAGAGACACAGCAAACTGGCATTTTTCTAACCTTCTTAATGGAAACCTCATCTCAAACTTTATTCTGATCAGTGAGAGCAGCATCACAAGTTGTGGGCAGAGCAGACAGAAAGCGATGATCCCTCTATTCACTGTATCTATAATTATTTTTCCATCTCTCTGCTGATCTCAGACAAATTCCTGTTAACTCAAGGGCTCTGAGGAGACTCTGCCTGGGCCAGCATCCCCATTCTCCCTGCATTAACTGCAGGAAGTACAATGGATGCTTTTCCCAGTGCCATGAATCAGCTACTAAAATGTCCACACAGCAATCTCCTGATGCACAGACCTTCCTCTGCTACCCACTGTCCAAGCACACCCCCCAAAAATGTGGATAAAGAATTATTCTCAAAATCTATTATTACATAATACTGGGAAACATCAGAAGGAAACTGCTTTCTACTTGTTAAATACAATTATTTTTTTTCTTATGTAACTAAAGAAAATTCAGAGTGGGAGATTTCTAACAAGCAAAGTTCAGCTCCAGTTGGGACAAAGCTGGCACAAGCTTCCATGGGGAAATAAAACCTAAACCACATCAAGTAGTTTTTGAATTCCACCCTAAAACTAACAAGCTTAAGGAAAACAAGCTGAACTCTGTCTTTGCACATTACTGCCTTTTCAGTTTCTGTAGCAGCAGCAAATGTCTGCAGAAAAATCTGTACATTAAACACTCTTCAGAGCTAAGGTCTCTACTTGCACTCTGCAAGTGAAGAAAGGAGAAGGGATTTATTTGCCCAAAAGCTGTAAGACAGACAAGGACTCAAGTGAATACACAGCCCAGAGCCTCTCCATCTGCTGCTCCTCTGCCTGCTGAACAGCCACGCTCTCCCAGCCCACTGCAGGGGAAGGACAACAAAATCTGGATCATGTTTTCTGGTCTAACTGCATTTTCAAAGAGGCAATAGATCTATATTGGAAAGCCCTCACATTGATGGTTTGCTCTGAGACCAAACTTTGATGAAGAATTTCTCATTTGGATAAACCAAAGCCATTCTCATTTTAATTTAACAGTTCTCTGTAATGAGCAGAAGAATCAAAGGCACTGGAGATTTCTGCCAGGCTATAATAGAAGCTGAATTAAGTTCAAAATTTCTGGGTCAGAAAAAAATTCAAACATGAAAACATTTGCATTCCAAATCAGAGTAAGGAGATGAATTTCTTTTAACCTCTGAAATGGGACTTGTCAGTCTCTGTTTTGATCGTCTTTTTAATCAAAATGACACATTTTGATATTTCAGAATTGCTTCTCTGAGTCCTCAAAGCTGCAAGACAGCCTGATACGAAGGGATGTTTTCCTCCTGAGCTCCCCTCTCCTGGCAGGACCAGCCCTTTTTGGAGGCCCCACTCTAGCACTGGGAATCCATCAGAATTCAGGAATGTTACTGCAGGAGATGCAGCTCAAGCCTTTTATCCGTAAGCTCAGCAGCTTCACAAGTCCCAGGCAGGGAGGAATTCACAGCAAAATAAAGACACAATTTCTCCAATTCAAAAGGAAAACACTGGAAGAAAGTTCAGACACTTCAATCCCAGTGCCAATATTTTTGTATGGACCATGAAGAAAGCATCCTCTGTTTCCTTTAAAGTGCAAGAGGGAAGTTGTTTGCTTGTTTTCCGACTTGTCTTCAAACTTCCACTGAGAAACTGACTTGAAGTTCACACACTTTCTACCAGAAAATAATTACAGTTAACAATTCCCAAACAGTTTTTATTTAAAACTGTGAATCAATTCATATTTGAACTGTTCATTGAAGCTTTTTTTCTCCTCAGGGCTCCTTTAAGGCTAAGTAGTGGTTGATGGGCCACTAGGATTAATTCCAATTGTCATTCATCTTCCTTTTTTGGAAACTGCCTTTTTGGGGAGTTGGGTTTTGGTTGAGATTTTTTTTCTGTCTGTTCTGAAGCCAGCAAAAAAACCCCAACAAAATTACCTGAGGAAGATACAAATACCAACAAACAATACCAGAACAGA
This sequence comes from Certhia americana, assembly GCA_018697195.1. Lineage (NCBI taxonomy): Eukaryota > Metazoa > Chordata > Aves > Passeriformes > Certhiidae > Certhia > Certhia americana. Next base: position 4,900,123 of record CM031874.1, on the reverse strand, counting down.
GAAACGTGGCTTGGAAATTCAGCAAACATAGATATTCATGTACTGTCAGTGAGATCTGCGTTTATTCATTGTTCCTAGTTGTATCAGGAGGAAAGATCAAATTCATTTAAATACAGAAAAAAATTTCCTAAAGGAATGTAAAGTCCTGCAGTCATTGAGGTTTTGGTATTTGGCACAGTGTTGTGCATGGCATGGCACTGCAAAGAGGCCATGCAGCTTCTCAAGACATTCAATTCTCCTTTCCCCTCAAAAAGAGAGAGCCTAAGACAATATTTTACCTTTTCTATTAACATTTAATTACAGGAATGTGATTAGTGCCACAGCTTGAAGCCAGGGAAAGAAAAGCACAATACTGGCATCACCTTTTCTTCTTTACAGCAATCAGAGCAGCTGAGTGGAGGATGAGCAGATGCAGTGACGTTTGTAAGGGGCAAAAATGACCACAGGGCTGGGAAGGAATGCTTTGGGCTTTGCAAGGGGAGGCAGCATGGGACAGAGGTGTCTCTTCACCTCTACTCTGCAAAATTCCGAGTTTGGCTGATGCAATAGATTATATATTATATAATCAATTATATAAACAAACAGATGGCAAGATGGCCAACTTTTCTATGGTTGATAAAACCCCATTGATTAGCTGTAAATGAGCATCCAATTACATGCACAGAAGGAAGAATGGACACAAAATGCACCAGTGACTGTCAGCTGTGCTCAAAGTTCATACATGTGTGACTCGAGGTGATAGAGGTTGTTGATAACACAAAACTTCCAAATCTGGAGCTACTTTGACAATACAATTCCTTGAGATGTTTCCTTCGAAGCAGCAGCAGGAATCAATCTTCAGGCCTTTACACTGCCTCTCTGCAGCAGCAAAAGCACTGCAAATGATCCATGGCTAATTCTTCTGAGTTAATGAAGAGAATTGAATCCATCCTTTCTTACTTCTCTTACACGTAGGGGTCAATCCACCACTGAGCTGCCTCTGTGCAAACACAAGTGCCCAGCACAGGAGCAGAGGATGCTGTGCCCAGCACAGGAGCAGAGGATGCTCTCCCACAGCTCCAGAATCTCAATGTCCCCTCCTGACCAGCCACACACTGTGGTGAGGATGGGACAAGCAGCAAGAAGCCCCTTGGGCTGCATTCTCATTCCTTCCTAACCTAACACTCCAAACTTCTCCCACGCTCCTCCATTTCTCCCTTAATTACCACTAGTAATTTTATTAATATACTTTGCAGCACCATTAACTATTACCTGAGGCTTAGCTTTAAATATGATGAGACTACATAATCTTAATGGCACTAATTAACAGTACCATGACTTTAAAATTTCACAGATCTGACCAACAAAGCATATAAAGTGTGATTTCAGGGCAATTTTTTGGTTGGTTGGTGGCTTGGAGTAATTTTTGTTGGTAAAATAATGCCCCTGCCAAACAGAAGTGGGAAAGTGGGAGTTAGGAAAGCAGAGAATTAAACTAAAACCAAAGCAACTCCCCCAGGAGTCACCATTATGAAACATGGAAGTTTGTCCAAAATACTCAGGCTTTGGTCACCAATCCAGAGACACAGGAGCCACTGGAAAGGCAGAAGCAGGGTCCTATCTGTTTGGAATTTTTTTTTTACTTCACTATTTTCTTGTGTTCTAAGCACTGAAGCAATCACCAAGCTTTCTCTTGATAGTGCTTTGGTGACCAAAGGCTGATGGCCACTGATGGGACAAGGTGGCAAAAGCTTCAGGAGCTGCTAAACTGGACATCAGCCAGAAAACAGAGGATAGACAACCAAAATACAGAGAGCTTGTTCCTTCAGTGACACATTTAATATTTAATCCTCATGGCACATCCTGTCAGAACAGAAAGGCTAAAGCTGTGTGTCCTCAGCAGAGGTTCTGCCAAAATGTTCAAATTTATGACTTTTGTGACTAACCTGTCAAAAAAACCTGGCACCAGAAAATTGTGCCAGGGATATTTATTTCTAGTTTTTATTTTGTCTGTCTTTCTCAGTTGAGCAGGGAGTTTTACACACACCAAAAAAAAAAAAAAAAGGCAAATTTGCTCCATTCCCAACTCCCAAAATTCAGCAGCTCATCAATCAAAGAGAAACACACAAAGTGCAGGTACTGCTGGTGTGGTTTCCAGAGGCACTGAGTAAACAGCTCCAGTTCCAGCTCCAGGGAGCCACAGCTGCTCAGCACCACCCAGAAAATTGTTCTGGGAACAGAAGTACAGCAGTCAAACTGCTCCAGAGATGCTATAAATTACATTGCCAGATGAAGAGCGATATATTTACTCTGCAGTGATACTGTAATTATCAAGAAAGTGCCCTGCCTTTGCCTGTAAGTGCTGTGTGCAGTAATTAATTTTCCTCTGCGTACTGATGTTTGATAGTAATATGTAAATCACTGGGTACTTGCTACAGATACCTAATAAAATATATCTACTGTCACACTCTTGAAAGCATCTTAAAACAACACTAATAAGCTGCATGAACACAGAAATACAGTGTCCTTTATGTCTTTAAAACAGGCTTTAGGTAAAAAAAAAAAACGCCTGATAGTGCCAACATCTGAAACTGCAGCTCGGTTTTTTCCAATTATTTTGTTCTAAACAAACCCTCATTGCAGTTGAGATGCTCAAAAGTTACAGCCTGAGATTCTAAAAATCCAAGCACTCAATAATGCCAGGGCAATTCTGGTTACCCTGGAGTAGTGGTGACCCCAGAGAGCCCCAGGGACACCCAGGTAGAGAGGCTCACACTGAGAATGATGCAGCTTCTGCCAGGGCTGCACAGAGCTGGGGACAGAGCAGATAGAAGTCCCACAGAGAGAAAATATCCTGTGGCACAGCCTTTGAAGGAATCTCACCATCCTGCCACCCCAGGCAGCACAGACCAAATTCAAAACTGGCTTTACAAAAGAGCAATTTTCCTACTTTCTTCCCAGAGATGAGCTCCTTGGCTTTACCATTCCCAGGCGCATATAAACACCAGTTTTTTGGAAAATATCCATATTGGAAAATATGGAAATAACCTGGGAACTAAAGAAGTCCTGTACCTGGAGGGGAACATGAAGCCTTTATCTGGTGTTGCAAAAGTCCTCAGTTCCAGCACAACTTGAGCCTTGCCCCTCTGCCATGTCTGAGGCAGCTCAGCCCTGTCCATCCCCACTTCTTCCTCAACTAGATGGATGCACAATTAACCCTACCATCTACCACTTCAGCCCTAGAGATCAGCAATAAAAGTATTTCTAAGGTGATTTCTCAGCTCCAACAATTGTGGTGTCAGTGGCAGGTTGAGGAAAAAAAAACAACAAATTAACTGAGATTTTGAAATCTTGCAGAGCAGCATCACACCTGAGAGACACCACCAAAACAACCTTCAGTGTCTCCTTAGTGCCTGGGCACTGCTCTTCAGTCATTCCTGGCAAGTGGAAACCCACCTACATCCTGACCCCAGCACCCATTGCTGCAGCTGTGCTTAACTGCAGGGAAATTACCCCCCAAATTTAAATAAAACCTAAATACATTGTTTTCTTACACTATAAGCTCTTGTAAGTGTTCCACATTTGAATTTTTAGGCAGAAGAATGCAATAATCACATCGAGTGTGTATCCCTGACTTCTGCAGAGGCCACATTAACTCCAGTGAAAAATACAATCTTGATCTTCCAGAAAAACTATTGTAATTTTGTCTCAATAAAGGCTACAGGAAGATTCCATTGGGAATTTATTCAACTAGAAGAGATTATTTTTCAGGAAAAAAAAAAAAAAGGAAAAACATGTAACTTGTTTTCTGTTTTCTTTTTAAACAACATACAGCTAATTGGAAATACAGAATAAATTAGGACAAAAAAGCCCAGGGAAGTTTAAAGCAAAAATTCTTTAGCAGCTTTGCATACTTGAGTATGAAGCAGAGGCAAATAAACTGATAATCTTCTCTGCTAAATTTATACAGGAGACAGAATATTCTCTAGGGAATTTGTTTCTTAAAAAACTTAGCGTTTTACTTGACCAAAATTATTTCCTATTTAAATAATCATGCTTATCCACCTCCAGACTTAGTATTCTTTTTATGGTGATTTACAGAGTGGCTCTGCCGTAAGTGCTGTACAATATTCACAAAGTCTAAAGACGTTAATGGTGTGCTGGAAATGCTTGATAAAGAATTTTTACTGTCTTTGCCATCTGACAAAATCGAATAATACGCATAATAAATAGATATATCAGACGTTAATGCTATGAAAGCTTTTCTAAATCTTTCTGTCCGTCCTCCTTGCACTTATTCTGCGTGGGACACGAGATTTCTCTGTCTTTGAAAATAGAGCTCAAATTATCTCCTGTTAACCTTTCTCCTAGAAATGCCATCTGTTAATAAAAAAATAAAACCAACTAAAAAATCACATTCCAGCACACGAGGACTACAGCCCCAGTTTTTCTGTCCTAAAGACAACTGATGTCTTCTTTGGGCTTACCTAAAAACAGAGGCCAGGCAAACTTAAGAGAATAAAAAGCAGCTCTAAAGTTCCGCCAGGGACTGCACCCAAAGAATACAACAGGTCAGGGGTTTTCACACTTTTATAAGTCTGGTCCATTTGCATATTGGGGGTTAATCTTCCAATTACAGCTTCAGGTAATGAAGTCATTTACCCCCCAGTTTGCTCCTCCCCAGCTCACTTTGGTTTACATCTCTCAGGGCCTGAGACAGTGAGGTGTCCTTGATTCCCAGGCCCAGAGGGGAATTGTTGTGTCTGACCAAAATGGGACAGCAGCAGCTTACACTGTGTGTGGAGTTTATAGCTATGCACTAAAGAACTGTAGGGTTACAAATATATGGAAAATATAAAAGCTAAACCCTAAGGCATCAGAGAATCCCAGTGTAGTGCATGTCCAGACTGTGTGAAGTTGGCATCACCGTGAAGCTCCTCACAGTGAGATATTCCAACCAATTCAACCCAGGGCAAGACCCTGGTGCCCAAACTCCAGAGCTCTCCAGGGAACTGGCCAAGAAGCCACTTCCACAGAAGGATCATTTGCCCCCCTGCCCTTGTCTCACTAGACCTTTTCACAGAATGCTTCCTCCTGAGACCTGAGACTCCTGAGACAGAGTGCCTTTTGGAAGCACCTGCAATAGTGGGGGCTCCAGGCCCACAGAGCAGCTGGGCACTGCAGCCTCCCCCAGCTCCAGACACACTCCCACAGGGACCACCCCAAGATAACAACACAGCCACTCCAATCAAGGGAAGGGAATAACCAGGACTTTTTTAAAGGAGAGATTACGGATGCTACTGGCATTGTAGACTTATCCTCGTGTGACAGCATTGATGGCAACTGAACCAGTGCAGAAATGCAAGCCTTAAAATCTGAGCCCAAGGCTTGTCTGGAAAAGCTGTAACACCCTTGGCTGCTTTGAGACAAGCTGACCCGGTTTGCTGCTCCCCCTTATGAAGAACATCCCTGTTGAGTTTTCCTCAGAAAGGCTTTGCTTTGCACTAAGATGCATTCAGACACACAAGTCCCTTTGATGTGTCAGGACCCACTGAACATTAATAACCCGATTACAGTGAAGAAAGCTCTTGATAAATTCCCCTCAGACAGCAAAAGACTTGCTTGTGCAGAAGTGTTTCCTTCCACCCAAACCAATATTTCAACCAGGAGCTGTCTCAGTGTAACTGGGGGAATTCCCTGCACCACTCTCTGCTGTGTGACTGCAGAATTCCCATCTCCTCTCCCCCTCTGACTTGGTGATCCCAGCAGGAAGGAATCACCAGTTTTGGAAAGCATCCCTTCCAAAGGCACCAGTAGCCATTCCCAGGAGCAGAGAGGCCATCCCATGCTTGTCAATACAGCAGCTCCTAACATCTGCCATTTACTCCTCTGCCACCCTCCTTGGCAGAGTCAGTCACCTTTTTTTTTTTGTTGCACAGTTCCAATTTGCTGGCTGTTGCTAAATTGAATAGCTGATGCTAGATTTGCTTTTGTCACAAGGTTACTATAGACCTTGACTTTTCTCACCAAAGAAAATGACTTTGTGTCATCCCTTAGTGGTTGTTTATTATGGAGACTTCATAGTGCCTCCCAGTATGGATGTCTTTGATTTTGAAAGAAAATCAAAACAGGCACATGAAGTGTTCTGGGAATGAGGGCAGCGATGAGGAGGCAAAAAAGGACTACATCATTAACTCACTTTGGCTATAAACTCAGCAGAGCCCAATCTCAGCATTATTACGGTCTGTTTCAATTTTAAAGTTCAAGTTTAAAAGGAGATGAGATTAACCATTTACAGGCTACAATCTCTGCTACAAATTCCTCTCTCACGGTTCCAAAAACTGGGTATAAAACCAGTCAGTGCACAAGTCAGCTAAAAAATATCACCTACAGCTCCCCTGCTTGCTAATTCTTCAACTTGACTGAGAGGCACAGCAGCACAACTGCACATCCCTCTAACTGCCTGCTTATCAGGGAAAAATGTCTGACTTCTCCCTGCAAGCTCTCCTTGCCTTCCAAGCTTCCCTCCTCTCCCCAGCCTATTCTCAGTATCATTTCCCACTCTCATTTTACAGTTTTCACTAGAAATAAGCTGAAACAGCAGCCCAGCAATCCTACAGCAGGAGGTAGAAGAGCACCCCAAAGCCCAAGCTGCTGAAGTACTCCCCTTACCCAGGGGCACAGCACCCACTGCCCAGATCTTTGCAGAAGGAAATTAAAGCGCAAATGTTAACAGTGTCACTGGTTGAACACAGTTCAACACACCTTGCTCACAGTCAGTGAATTCATTCAGACACTGAAGTGTGCTGGTTCAGCTGGGGTAGAGTTAATTCCTTTCCTAGAGGATGATTTAGGGCTGTGTTCTGGATTTGTGCTGAACACAAGGTTGCTATCAATACAGATATTTTTGTTATTGCTGAGCAAGGATTGCCCAGAGCCAAGGCCCTTCCTGTCCCTCATATGACCATGCTGTGGGGGGACACAGCCAGGACAGGTGACCACAACTGACCCCAGGAATGCTCCAGACTGTGTGACATACTCTATAAATAAACTGGGGGAAGGAGAAAGAAAAGGGGGACATTTGGAGCCACCCCTGAGTGTGCTGGAACCCTGCTCCCCTGGGAAAGGCTGAACACCTGCCCAGTCATGGGAAGCAAGGAATGAACTCCTTGTTGCCTTTGTGTGTGCACCTTTTGCTTTCCCCATTAAACTGCCTTCATGTTACCTCAGAAGTTGTCACTGTTCCCATTCTGACTCCCTCCCCCAGCCCACTGGTGGCTGTGTGAGCATTTGTGTGGGCCTTGATTGTTCTGTGGGGTTAAACTGTGATAAGAAGTCATAAAACACTGGAAGGGCTGGCAGACACTCTCTTTATTAAGCACACAAGGTAAACCCACATTTCTGAAGCAGGAATCTTCCCTTAAGTCATTGAGCTGCTTTGCAGTGATGATCACACAGATAGGCAGCTACACACACTGCATGCAAAAAGAATTCAATAGTGCTTGCTACAGAGAGACGGGTGTTGAAGCAGCTTAGCATTTTTGAGCCTATACATATATAAATAAAAGATAAACCCAAACTTAAAACAAGAGATTAAAAGTACATTCTGCACCATTACCATAGCATTCACTAATCTATAATGGGATAAAACAGATTATAATTGCTTCATTATGTTCATAGTTTTAAATGAAAGAGGGGGTCTGATACCACATGACAAAAAGCAAGGTTATGAAATTTTGGGACAAGAGGAAAAGAAGCAAATCCCTACCAAACAACCCCAAGCAGACACAATATACCATTAAACTCTGATAACAGAAATGCTGCATCTAATCAGGATGAGAACATTTACCCCAAACCTGGATCAGCACATAGAATCTGCACACACAACCCGTGGGGCACAGTATGAAGCCCCCGGTGACCCCCAGCTGCATCCAGGAGGCTGCCAGGAGCCATCCCAGCATCTCTGGCAGCCCCAGGAAGGTTTCCTGTGGATCCCTGCCACTGTCAGTGCTCCTACACAACAATGCTGGCATTGAGCAGCTGGGGCTGGGAACACAGCCCGCCTGTCTGGGCAGCCTGCTGGGGAACACTGGGGCTCTCACACTCCCTCACATCCCACCTCGGCCAGATGCAGCCCCCAGCTCCACGCCAGACAACTGCAACCACAACATCTGCATGCTGCAGTCCTCCAGGGCACCTCTGCCTTTCATTTCCTGGGTTCACTGGGGTCAAAGGCAATTAGACATTTTTAATTTGTTTTTAAATGTTTAACATTCACCCAATTTGCTACCCTGAAACTTATTCTGCCTTTACAGAGGAGATTTTGCTGTAAATGAGTAAAGACAGAGACGTGCATGCACACAAATGGTACAGGTTATGGATTTCTGTAGCCTCACAGAATCTTCTGAGCAGGAAAGGGCCCACAGGATCATCCAGGGCAGCTCCTGGCCCTGCACACACACCCCAACAACCCCACCCTGGGCATCCCTGGCAGTGCTGTCCAAAGGCTCCTGCAGCTCTGGCAGCCTCGGGGCTGTGCCCATTCCCTGGGGAGCCTGGGCAGTGCCCAGCACCCTCTGGGGAAGAACCTTTCCCTGAAATCCAGCCTGACCCTGCCCTGACACTGCTGCAGCCATTCCCTGGGCCCTGTCACCGTCATAGAGAGCAGAGATCAGAGCTGCCCCTCAGAAGGAGCTGCAGACCCTGATGGGACCTGACCTCAGTCTCCTCTTCTCCAGCTGAACCAGACAAGTTCACAAAAACAGCCATTCCTCATCTAGTTGCCCTCCAGACCCTTCATGGTTTTTCATTTTCCCCACTCCTTGTTCCAGGTACTCCAGCCTGCATGGGGTGCCAGAGCCCCAGGGCTGCTGTGGATGCAACAATGAGCTCTCACCCACACTGCTGTGTATGGCAGAATAAACTGGGAGTGAGACCATATCTCAAAGCACAGAAAAAAGGTGAAACCAGAAAATAAACTGCTCCTGCAAAGGTCAAGCACATGAGAAGCCATGAGATTGGACTGATTTTCTTTGAGGTTTTTTTCCCCTTGAGAATAATGTGCTGGTGGTGGTGGATTTGTATTTTGGTGGCAGAGAAAAGGCTGCCTGTACCAGGCAGTGTGCAAACACTGCTGAACCTGCCCCGAAGATCCTACAACATCAAAAAAACTCTGCTTTATTGAAAAGAAAACAAATGCACACTTCACATTTCTTTTTTAGCAACCTTAGGGTTCAGGATGCCAAGTGTAATAACATCAGTTGACACTTCCACAGAAACACATGGTGAAGAGAGGAGAGATTTCAAGGGGAAAAAAAAAAAAAAAGCACCTCAGAACCCTGTACCAAATATTGTGACTTCTCCCACGCTCCGGCAACACTTCTGACATTTCCCACTGTGAAACCAAGCTGACATCTCCAGCCCACCCAGAACAGCCTCGACTGTTCCTTCCCTGCAATGGCTTTGCTTCCTTTCTCACAACATATGTTCAAGATAAACATCTGAGGCTGCGAAGAAGCACCAACTTTTCAGTGTTAGTGGCTGTACAGCACATCATCTGGAGTTATGGGATGGGGTTTGTTAAAGATGACATTTCAAGGAGCCAAGAAAGTGTTACGTGATCTCTTCTCAACAGTCACAGTAAGAGATTTACTCTCTCTGCACAGTCCATGGCAACAAACATCATCATTTTTATTCCACTGAAAGTAGATGTAGGATTTATATTCCAGGAGACCTGTACACATTTATGCTAATTGTGCAATAGCACAGTATTTTCTTGAGCAGTTTAGGGAACTCTCTGATAAAGGGTAGGGAAAATTGTGGATTTTCTGGTACATTGGCAGCAACTGAAATACAGCAAAGGGTCATTTACTACTGATACTGTGGTTGCATCTGACGTAGATGAAGGCTGCTGAACATGAATTTAGGGGAAGGCAATACCCAGCTGGTTCAGAGGCACAGGAAATTCTGTAAGGGCACCTATGGTTGCCGATGCAGTCAAGCCAGGCTGGAGATCAAACTTAGCTCCTTGCTGTCATCACAAACACACTCACTGCTCCTAAGTTGCTGGAGATGGCCATGTAAACTTGCTGTGACAGCTGGAAAGTCCTAAGGAGAGAGTTAGTGGGTTTATTAATGTGTAATACGGTTTTATTTTCATTCCTTTGCAAACATGTAAGACAGGTATTTGCTGTTGTTACAAACAAACTTTCAGCTTTTACAATTATTCTGGAAACCAACTGTTCCTGCTGGGCACTGTGACATATTGACAAAGGCTAAAATTCAGAGAGAGCCTTGGGCCCACCCTGCTGGAGTCAGCATCATGCAAGAGCCACAGTGAAATGGCAAAAAGCTGAAATTTTTTAACAGAATCTACCTCCCACTTGTACTGTATGGATGGGTATCACAGCTCTGTCTGTGCAGGAGCTGCTCATCAGAAAACATTCCTTCCATCAACACAAAAGGCTGAAATCAGGAGTGCTAGAAGCTGTCCTCATAGGGCCAGAAAAAAACCTTACACTGGAGATACTTATCAGGCAGAAATGAGACACTCAGGAATTGGATATCATCTGTTATTTCTCACAAACATGGCATTTAAAGTCAATTAAAACAAGCTTCTACCAACTCCCTGCACCCCTGCCGTCATTCCAAACATCCCTAAAGTCCCTCAACGGAACCTATTTAAAAAATAAACCCCCCAATCCAAGCAGTTGACACACAGACCACTGGCATAAAAAGTAACACTCTGAAAGAATAATCAATATAATTTCCCATTAGTTGTCTTCACAGATTTATCATCTGGGCTTTTCCTTAGCAGCCTTGACAGGAAAATGAGAGATGTGTGTGACTGCACAGGAACTACAAAGAGTCTCTCAAAAGCATTTAGAGCTGCTATTGCAATCATTTTCTTTCAACAGATGAATGAACTGAGGACATTAGGCATGAAGAAAACTAATTTTCAATAGAATACTACCTATACATTATGTTCCAGCTGGGTGTAACCTCTGGAGCTGCAGGAGCTGCCCAGAAGTCTCCAAGAGAAGTTTCCACAGCAGAGCTGGTGGCACCTCGCCCTGCTAAGGGACATTCGCCATCTCTAACAAGGCCAGGTCTGACCCTCTGAGGGCTCTCAGCTGTGTTTCAGCCCCAGAGAGGAGACACAGGATCCCTTCCTCAACACAAACCTCTCTGGCTGGCTCCTGGACCTTGTCCTGCTGCTGATGCCTTAGGATTTAGCTTTTATATTTTTCAGATCCTGTACTGCTTCAGTGCATCACTCTAAACTCCAAATCCAGTGTGAGCTGCTGCTTTCCCATTTTGATCAGACACAACAATTCCTCTCCAGGCCTGGGAATCAAGGACACCTCACTGTCTCAGGCCTGAGAAATGTAAACAGAAGTGAGCTGGGGAGGAGCAAATTCATTACCTGAAGCTGTAATTGGAGGATTAACCCCTGATATATTAATAGACCAAACCTATAATGGTATGAAAAGCCATGACCATCACCCACCTTGGGTGAGCCCCTCGGAGGCTTTTGTCTGCCCAAGGTGTACCCAGTGAAGGCCTTTAATAAATACCTGGTTTTATTCTCTTAATTTTGTCTGGCCTCTGTTTTAGGTAGCCACTCCAAGTCATCACTGCATACAGGGATTACCCTGCAAGACCCAGCCACACAAAGGCTCCCAGCACCAATTGTCCTCTGCTCTTAACCAGGTGATGCTCTTAGAGAACACCTGCCCTGAAACAAAACCCCCTAATTCCCAGGCATTAGCAGAGTCAGAGCCTGGTTTAGTGACTCAAACCACACAGCTGTCAGAGCTGTCAGAGCCCAGGGTGTTGCTAAAGCACAGCCCCAGTGCCCAAAGCTGCATCCACCCCACAGAGCCCAATGTCCCATCTGGGGTCTGTTCAGCAGCTCAGTTTGACATGAAAATGCTCCCACCACACAGTTTATCACTCACACACCTCTCTCAGACCACATCCTGTCCTGGGATTGTTTTTGCCAGGGGAGAAACATCCCAGATCCCTTTGAACCTGCATTGCAGAGGTTACTGAACATATCCTCTTCACTATAGAGCCAGGGAAATTTCTGACAGTACCCATTCATTCTGACTTTTTTCTCCTTCCTAACTCTTCTTTGACAAATGATAAAAGCCTCTAAAACTACCTCTGCTAAGCACTATACACACATAAAATCTGCGCTGTTGTGCTGACGGGCTTCTCCCCTGGCTCTGAGCTCCCAGGTCCTCATTACAGAGTCAGGCAAGGGCTTTCAAGAACTGTAATTGCTGCCTAACTGAACAAAACCCACCCTGAGCACGGAGGCAGAGCCTGCTGTAGGAAATGGTCAAAAACACACCAGGTGGGGGAAAAAAAAAAGGAGCAGATTAACTTAAGTAATGGCAGTTACCTGGAATTACTCAATGCTCAGAACACTCAAAATATAATCTAAAACAGCAAATTTTTTTTTAGTATGTGCAGAATTTCTTTCAGTGGCACACAGATTTTCATCCCATTCCACCAGCTCCCAAAGAGCTGTGACTGCTCCCACCAGCAACCCTTCTGGGTCAAAGACTGATGATCACATCCAGGTTCAGGGTTAAAAACAGTGTTATAAACCTGAATTAGCATTGCAAGAAATAAAATACTTTGAAAGATAGAGCAAATATGTGCTTTAAATTAGAATTAAGCTAACACAGTGTAGATTTACATTAGCTTCATCCAAAGCATGGATTAGTTCTCATAACAAAAACAAAAGGCAGTCCTTCAAAGCTGAATGAACCCCCTAGAAGCCAATCCCTATTATCTTTTTTCCTTAGGCTTTGTTTTGAGCAATAAGTTTCCTTTAACATCCTTCAAGACAAAGCATCATCACATGGAGCAGGGGAAGGAACAAAGCAGCTCCTTTTATCTGCTTCTGCATCTTCTGAGTAAATATTGCATCACTGGTCTCCCTAGGAAACAACTTTCATCTGTGTTTTAGGGGGACGAGCTGATGTGGTCAGGAGAGGACCAGAGCAGAAGGGCACCCTCCCTGCCCAGGATAAAAACCTGTGCAGGGACCCCCTGCAACCCCTGCCCCTGCTCACAGAGCTCTGCAAGAAGGGCTTGATAACGTGGGATTTTAGCTTTTATATTCTCCATATATTTGTAATCCTGCAATTCTTTAGTGTATAACTCTAAATTCCATACACATTGTGAGCTGCTGCTGTCCCATTTTGGTCAGACACAGTAATTATCTGGGAATCAAGGACACCTCACTGTCTCAGGCCCTGAGAGATGTAAACAAAAGTGAGCTGGGGAGGAGCAAACTGGGGGTAAATGACTTCATTACCTGAAGCTGTAATTGGAAAATTAACCCCCAATATGCAAATGGACCAGACTTATAAAAGTGTGAAAACCCCTGACATGGGGTCCATTTTTGGGTGCAGTCCCTGGGGGGGGGTTCATCTACCCAAATGTACCTGAAGGCCTTCAATAAATAGAACTTTTTATTCCCTTAGTTCTGTCTGGCTCTGTTTTTAGGTAGCCTCAAAAGTCATCAGGCTGAGGAGTAAAGTTTCTCTTTTGCCTTTCCCCCTGAGACAGCATCAGAGCAGTGTGCAGAAAATCCCAGTGTGTACGTGGCTAGGTGCCATCTGCTCCCCTTTCCAGAGGAAGAGTCATGATATTTATATCCCCCAAAGTACCCACATTAGCTGTGCATCAGGACTCTGCTCATCCTGCACAGCAATATAATGGCTGCAGAGCAGATGGGGAAAACAATACAAGGATATTATTAGGACAAACCCATATTATAAAGAGCAGTTCTGTTCCTTATATAATTACACCAGAGCAGGGAGGGGTTTCTAGAGTGCTGCAGCCTCTGAAAATGTAAAGATTCCATAGACTCAATCTTAAGGTTCCTTTATTGCAGAACAACAATGTTTACCCTTAAAATGTTCCATCTGTACTCTGAATTTTTCAAAAAGGGAAATATGGTAAAACAGCAGCAGTTTTTGTGGATTTTTTCAGGAGTTAATCCATCACAAAGCAAAAAGGTCACGGAAAAGAAAGTTAGCCTGTTGTGATGGTGGTCTCCTCTTGCATCAGTCTATGACTAATTCTACGGCACCCACCTGCCTCTGTTTTTGTGTCAAATGCTTAGTCTGGTATGTCTGCTCCCTCCCTCCCACTCTGAGCCTCTTCTGATATTCCACCCCATAAGGAACACATCTTGGCTCTGCAATTCCCACCTTAATTCTGCTGCTCCCTGATGACAGAAAAGTACATCCCAAATACTGTGAATATTGGCAGCTGCATAAAGGGAATAAGTCTGCACCAGAGACAGCTCAGATGATGAGATATATGCTAAGTCTAGGGAATATCTTTGCTCTCTCCTAATCAGTTGCCATTCTATAGGAGAAAAAAAAAATATATATATTGCCGGGTCTAAGAAGTGTTACAGCCCATCTTTATGGGTCTTCAGCAGCTTTCAAATAATTCACGCAGAAAATTATTTAAACCACCCCATACAAATGCATCTGTTTCTGATTTAAAACAAAGTTCAATTCTCAGTTTTGAAAAAGCTTTTATCTTCAAGAAATATGGAGGCTTCGAAGTTCAGTCATTTGAACTGCTCATTTGAACATTATTGCAAAGAAATGTTCCTCCACTTCAAACTATTTCCTCAGTCAATTAGACAAATCCTCTAAGTGGAGTTGGTGAAGCAGTTCATGTCCAGGAACTTAATTAGTGCTGAATTCCCAGACTTGCAGCCACCTCCCCCACACCAGCAGCCACCTATGGGCCAGGCAGCCCCTGGGGCTGTGGGGACAGCTGGGGACACCACAGGGTCAGGACAGCCAGCACAGCAGCTGGGACAGAGGAGGAGTGTTGGAAGAGGATGAAGGAGGCAGGAACCATCAGAAGGGAAAAAAGCAAATTCCAAACTGATGAAAGATGCAGCAAAGGTCCTGCCTCCCAACGGGGTCATTGAGAAAACTCCCCCAGCAAATATTCAGAGTAACAGCTCTCCCCTGTGCCCCTGCTGAATTTCTCTGTGACATTTGTAAACTATTCCTGCTCCACTCCCCTGCAACTTCAATTATACTGTCACTTGCACATTTGGTTGTCCTAGTTAGCTGCTCTGTTCCTGACTGTGGTTCCTTGCACTCCTAATTAGGATTGCTGGCACAGCCCCTTCCAGCATCACCAGGAACAACCCAGAGCTGCCTGGAGAGCCCAAAAGCAGTGGGAACAAGTGTAGAAGTAGAGTAGCTCTACACTGACAGAGCAAAAACTGCATTTCACACTCTGTGAAGCTGCACTTCCATGGCAAAAAGAGTGCGGAGAGCACTGAGAAATTTCTAAAAATAATTAGGGTCTCTTGGGAAGAAAGAAGTCTGAACAATATTTATAGAGAAACTGAGCTAGGGAGAAAAGAAAAGAGCAGCCTTTACTGCTGGTGATGGCACAGTATTACAGCAGAAACTAAGTGAACTCCTTAATAAAAGGCTCATCTAAAGCAAATTTGTCTCACCCTATGAGGGCTCATCCCCTGTTTCTACTTTCTCCTTATCTCCAAGAGAGTGAAAGCAATTAATAATTACAATCTTAAAGCAAAGCAATTCTCTAAGTTTCTCTGAAAAGGCAGATTGCAGATCAAATACATGAAAAAATAGAATATTGTTTTTGAAACCTTCTTTTACATGCTCATATCTATCACTTATGGAAAAATCAAACTCCACTGCTTTTCATGGTCACACACATGACAAGACCTGTAGCAGATGGATAGGAACCACTTGAGCAGGTTTCTTCTACACTGCCCTTACTCCTCACACCAGATTTAACTCTCACAGGGATAAAATTCAAAGATACAAATGTCCAAACCATGGTCCTCAGAGTCACCTGGGATTCTAACAGGATGTTACAGCTACATAAATTATGTAGGCCCATTTCTGCAGCTTCTGGGCACATCAAGTCCTTTTATTAATTTGCTTGGATCCTTGGACAGGAGAGGTTGTGTCCTCTCAGGATATCTGCAAATAAATAACAAGACTCACAGCTCAGATTTGTCAGGATAAGCAGGTGCCTAAACACAGCACATTTCCAACAGATCCAAGAGGCATCAGTTCTCTAAGACTGGGCAATAAGTTGGTAAAAAAGGGCACATGAAGCCCAGTCCACTGTGCAGCCTCACAGCATGAAATAATCCTTTCAGGCAGAAAAGGAGAAACGCAACCCAAGGAAGAGCACAGAGGAAAAAATGCACAGCAGAGCTGCTTGATCTTGCATCCCAGTAAGTCTTTTCCCTTCCCAGAAAGTCCAGGTGATCTGCAGACTCTTCCCATGCTGCTGCAACAATTTAGTTAGAGGAAAAAATAAAATTCAAATCAGAATTTGGCTTTGTCTGCCTTTTCACCCCTGAGTTTCCTTGGAGGGTCCAGGGCAGCTGCCTGTGCTCACAGCCTGGGAGCAGCTCTGCTGAGGGTGATGAGCAGGAACATCCAGCTCACACCATGAAATTAAAGGGGGAGAAGGCAAATTAGCCTAAGAACCATCTTCAGGGGTGTCAGAACCAAGGGAAAAGCATCACAAAGAAGTGTAACAACTGAAACCAGCCCCAAAGTACCCACTACATCTTGCTGTGTGGAACAGCTCATATTTCTGTTTTGTTTATTATCAGAAAGGAGTACAATATATTTCCTATCCCATAAAATACACATATAATTTTTGTGGTAATAAGACCCAGGAGAGGCATAAATATTCCCAAGGGTTTCTGCAGTTCAGGAGAACACTGTAAAACAGTTTGATAACTTGGAGATTACGTTTCCCTCTATTCACCACACACACACACACACACACATATAAAAGCCTGCCAAGGGGAACATTATTGATGCTTTATAACTATGAACCAATAAACCTCATGAATTTCATTTATTTGAAGACTGCAATAGAAGCAGAAAGATAAGTAGCATCCTTAAATTCAGGACCATTAATTTAATCCCCGCCCACCAACACACACCAGCTAGCTCTCTATGCTAAATCTTTTCATGGTTCTTTTACCAGTGCAAGCAAAACCAGTAAATGCCATTTGGGAAGGAGCTTTATAAGCCCTTTCACCAGGGTATCCCTTCTGAATTATCCACAGCAAATGGCAATGAGATGTTTCTTGTGGCAGAGTTTGTTTTGCTCCCAGGAATAACTCAAGGCTAGGATAGAGAGGAGAGTGGTGGTGGTGCAGCAGATAGATGGGCTGGGCTGCTGTTTCAGCTGTTTGGGGGCAAGGACCAGAGTTCTGGGGGAAGTTCTCCCTCCCAGAGGTCCTGCTCAGGTCTCATATCCTTCATTGCACCCACTGGAGAGGATCCAGCAGCTCTTTTCCTTGGGAAGCTCAGGCACACAGCACATGAGGCATTTGAGTGGGTTGCAGAGCAAGTTCAGTACTGAGATTCTCCTCCCCTCTCCAAAGTTCCTGCACAGCTGAGAGAGGATTCACAGCAGCACGGCCAAGGCATTCCATCTGATAACCATTAGATCAAAGCTGCTGTAATTGTCAGTACTGCTCTGAGATGCTGCTAGCAAACACAACCCACCACAGTCAGCCTGCCATGCAGCACCTGGCTGAGTTGTGACCTTTGGCACCACAGTTCCCACCTGCAACAACACAGAGAGCACCAGCAGGGCTGACAAAACTGCTCTGCATGGAAAGGAAAGGTAAGTAAAATCCTTCAAATAGTTAAAGCTTCCGACAGAGAAGAAATAAGACAGCATGGAGTGGGGAGTGCCAAAAATCTATCAAAGGCAGGTTAGCTCTCATCAGTGGTGCTAAATAGGTATAAATGGACATGTTCAGCCAGGCAGAGACAGCACTGTGGGGAGCTCAGCGAGGGAGGAGGAGGAGGAGGGAGCAGCTCCCCTTCCAGATGGGATAAGTTCAGCATCTGTTTTGTTCTCAGCCTTGAATGCCTAAATGCATCTGAAAAAAAAGTCACCACGCAGAGGCAGAGCCTGAGACAGACAGAAGGATGTGTGATATCAAACAGCACATCTGGGCAATGGAGTCAGACAGAACTGACATTCCTTCACTACTTGGACACTGCCCCGTTTGTCCTTGAGATTTTGAATCCAAACCTCTGGTTTATAAACCCAACTGCTTAGTTATGCAAGTTTCTCATGAAGCATCTCTACTTAAGCCTGGTGCAAAATTTAATAAACGCCTTGATTCCTGAAGTCTCTGTTTTAAAATTTGAGGATACCATTTCCAACCTGTGAATCACCAATTATCTGCCCTGCACAGCAAAATTTAAAAAAAAAAAAAAAGTGGAAACGACAGCTGCTTGGTGTGAAGCATCCCTGTATCCCAGCTGCTGCTGCATGGTTCAGCATTCCAGAAGTGAAGTGGGAGAAGCCCTGCACAGCAGAGGAGCAGCTCTGCCAGCACACAGATAAAATTCATTTATATCTGGAATTATCCCTCAAAATCTGTCTCTGTATTCTTGCTGCATTCATATGCACCTGCAGCAGTTACAGGCATCACAGAAGGCACTTACTTGTTCAAACTTAATTCACAAAAAGTTAAACAATTCCCTGTCCCTACCATAACGAACCACAAGACCAAACTGCACCTCACCCAAAATCCCAGGGTGTCTCCAGAAAACTGATCCTAAGCAACAGGGATTTTGAATCAGATCAGCTGGAGGGATTCTGGTGCTCTTTGGGTGCAGCTTTCAAGGGACCTGCATTCTGTCTCTCCAAAACACACTAAACAATACAAGAAAAACATTCTTTTATTTAAATACACACCCTTAAAAACAGAACTGAAACTCACACACCAAGTCTTCACACAAATACAAGTGTTTAACACAGAAGTTTCTCAAAAGAGAAAAACAAATTGCTTGAGCCAGATGCTTAAATCAGGAACTGAAATCTGATACTGTATGTGGGTACCTATGCTGTGCTTTAAATGCCCATGTGTGAAAACAATCTTAGCTAATAAATAGAGAGTAGAAATCAATTAAGCCTTTTCACAACTAACACTGCATTACCCAACAGACAAGCCCCTAATGTTGCCTTTAATTCCTTTTTAAAAAATTATGACTATTCAAGCAAATAAGAAAAAGACTAAAATTATACACTTGAAACACACAAAATTATGCCCTTTTCTCAAAATAAATTATTCACTTGCTTAAGCCAGCACCTATTCAAATGTATTTCCTTGAGGCAAAACATCTCTTCCCCAGTACCATCACTCTCTTTGAAAGCAGCATTCATCTTATTTCCCTCTTTTGGAAAGAAGGCTTTATGGAAAAGCAAGAACAGACCTTAAACCTTCATTTCACTCCCTGCTCCTCCCTGTAGCCCCGTCCTACACATCACCTTGGGGCTCAGTCCTGGAAGCAGCCTGGGATTCAGGAGTGCTGGGCAGCTGGATGCCAATCATGTGGTATTTGTGGTCACTGGCTCAGCTGTCATGGGAAGCCAACAGTGTATGGCCAGATTTGGGCTCCCTTTGACCATCCTATAGCACAGATAAGCCTCTTTTAGCTTCCAACATGAGATATTTTAAGATTCTATGGCTTTAAACTCCTTTTATCTAATTCATCTCAAGTGCCAGCTTCAAACCATGAATGTTACTCATCACTTGTGCTTTACCTTCTTCAAGCTTTAAAATAAAAAGAAAAAAAAGAAAAAAAAGCTGTGGAAATGAAGCCCGTGGTGGGCACCTTGACACAAACCCCACCAAAATTATGGACAAACCAAACTGATATCCAACATCCCCTAGGGATATCTGGGTTGTGCAACTGGAGTACAAATTTAGGGCTGACTATGTACAATTACAGAGAAGTTTGTGGCCTGGGGACTTTTGAAAGCAGGTTTTCTTTAATACAGACTTAAGGGAATGAAAGCTGGCATTTTATGGAAGAGATGAGAATGCACAGCAGACAAGGCTGACCTAGGAAGGAAGCAGTGCCCAAACCCATCTTGTGGCTGCATTCACCAGGATAAAATACAATTGTTCTCCAGCATTCCTGGAACATAATGAAAATGCCAGATAAAAAACCTGAGACATCTCACAACAAGGCTGGAGGGGAAAATACTGGAAGATTTATACACATCTGGAGGTAAGTGGTAGAAAACAGTCTGCAGAAGGTGCAAATTTCATCTTCCCAGCTATTCATCACCTCAGAAGACACTTGCTTTGGGCAGAGAGACATATTGCAAATTTGTTACTGATTCCTCTTGAAAAACATTTCAGGATGGTTCCATTGTCTAAAAATAAAGTTAAATAAAGGCAGTGATATCTGCACCCGATGCAAAATACATTTTACATGCACAACTCGTGGCTGGCTCATGTATTCAAAATGCAACAAAAATTACACAAACCTCAAAAAAATCAAAACAACTCTTATCTTCTTTCTTATCAGAACAATTAGCTATTTCAATTCCTATTTCCTGTAGGATGATCAATAGTTTAGTTTACAATAATAGTTAAAATTTGAGTTCTTCAGAGAGTTCACATGGATTAAGTTCCTACTATCATTAGTAAGAATTGCAATTAAGAGGTTGCAAAACACAAAGATGAGCCAAATTTATCATTACTTTAACATTTATCACAAATTATAAAATGACAAAGAAAAACAAACATGTCCAAAAAAGCCAGGGAAAACCCAATCCTACAGCAACTACTAGATACTCTACACATAAGGAAAGGAAGCAACTTATTTTCATTAATTGGGGCCTTACCAGGTTTTTAAAACACACCACCAAGGAAAACAATCTTGTTGACCTCTAAATTGAGTGACTGTTTGGATGGCAACCCAAATTTTTAATCCCAGGCTGTTCTGCCAAAAAATGCTCAGCCTACTTCCCACCTGAATATCTTTTTTCACCACTCCTGATGCTCACACAGAAAAAAGCCTTTTTCTCTGAAAAGTCAGAAATAATTGATAACAAACAGCTTCAGACATAAACAGTTTTCATGGACTTTTATTTGTTTTCCTACATTAAACAAACTTCTGGATCTTAAAGGCCTTCACATACCTGAAGACACAGACATTTTCCTCACCATATCACAAGTACAAACACACCCTTATTTTAGGCTCTTTTAAACCCACTCCTTCACTAAAGCTTGGGGCACAATATTTCAATTAAGAGCATCAGTTCATCTTATTTCAAAAATATCATGAAATTTAAAAGAAAAAAAAGCTTAGAGGAAGCCCAGGTTTGATACCCCTGGGAGCTCTCAATGATACTGGTGCCCAGACAACGTCTTTTTCTTGATTAAGTGGTAAAAGCTGCATTAAGCACCTTCTCAGAGCCTGCAGCACTCAACAGGATCGTGTGGGCTTCTTTAATCCCAAAGTGCAGCTCCTCGACTCCTTCCTGCTCTAATTAGACCATCACACCTCAAAATGCCTCCTCAGCCTCTGAATTATCATCTCTCCCCACCACTGGAGCAAAACAACATGTTGGTAGGAAAAAACAGAAGGGAGTGTCTTGGATGGCAGACACAGAGCTGTGATTAGCACCTCAGGATTTAGTGCAACTCTCCTGGCTGTAAAAGGGGCAGCGTTAAATGCTGGGAGTGCTCATGGAAAACGATTTACCCTGCACAGATGGGTGAAATTCCAATATTAAAGGCAAAACCCCCAACCATGCTGTCACTCAGGTGAAGTAGATTTGCACTCTACAAGGATGCAGGTTCTACAGGAGAACTTCACTCAAAGCATTTGATAACACAAAGTTTTGGCTTGGGTTATAGGATCACAGAAAGGTCTGGGGTGGAAGGGACCTTAAAAGTCATCTTGTTCCAACCCCTTGACATGGGCAGGGACACCTTCCACTACCCTAGGGTGCTCCAAGCCCTGTCCAGCCTGGCCTTGGGCACTTACTTGGTCTCCAACACAGTGACCATCGCTTCACCTGGATGGTGATGGTCAGCATCACTTCTCAGTTTAGAGAACTCACAGGAACAGGGCGCTCTGTCCTGGAAATGAGTCTGGAGACAGCTGAAAATATAGCCTAGAAACAGCTGAAAAAGCAGCTGTGTGTTTCAGGCATTTGTTCTGACCTAATTATTTCTAAATAAGCCTAGAGGGGGTTGGGGTATTTCCCCCCTCCCTTCTCTCCAGGTAACACTGGAATTCCTCAGCTACGTTTCTCACCCAGTGATTTCAGTAACTCTCCTCAAAACATTAGTAAAAGATCAACTGAGGGATGGAATGACCAAGTGTCTGAGTATTCTCTGGAATTTTTTCAAGCCAAGATTTCAAATGACAAATCACTGATCACTGGAGACTTCTGGGGTCAGTGCCCAGATGGGTCCATCTGCAAGGGACATCCCTTGGTACAGCAAGTGCCTAGGATTTGAAGAGATGGATGCAGCCAGAAACACCCAGCCATGTATTTCCCCCTGGGTGGAACTCCTTCCCTGACACATGAGTTCACAGGGGAATGCTAGTGAAGCTTTCTTTCATTCAGGAACAAAACTGCTTCTTAATATTGAAATTACTTTCCTTGTTCTTGCTCTAATAATAGCTCCTGTTAATGTTCAGCTTTTATCAGGAGCTGTAGATTCACCTAAATCTGACACCCTAAAGATTCTGTGTGAGGCCAGCCCAGACTTGGTACCATCTCTGAGGTTTTTTACTCTAGATCAAGTCTCCCACTTCATCCCAAAAGTCATAGTTCAAGAAGCCACAAAATTAATCAGCTTCTGTTCTTGATTCATTTCCAGTAATTGCTTGTAAAAGCACCTTGTTAACCCAGGGGCTGCTCTGGCTCAGGAGCCTGCAGGACTGGCCATGGCACAGTGACACAAAGGGCTCCTTCCCTCAAAAGGATCAGGAAACAAAGATTTCCTTATAGCCATTGTAATAGACTCTCACCTGGCCAAGTTTTACAGTTATATTTTACAGAGGAGGGAGAAAGATGGAAGGGAGGAAAACAGATGGTGACTATATCCTGACTTCAGAGGTGAAAGAGGAAAAAAAATTGATTTTCAAAACCAAGCTGGTTTAATGAGTGGTAGAAAATGTCAACCTATTTCCACACAACTGGAAGACACTTTGCTAACTGCAGCCAAACAAGAAAATAAAGAGAAAGGTGGCAAAACTGAGTTCTGGACTTATACTTACAAAAAAACAAGACTTAAATTCATCCATTGAATGGGATGAACCCTGCTGCCCCTACAAATGAGGAATGGGGGAGAAAGATCTCTAGAAAACAAGAAGTTCCAAAATCTGTGGTGTGTTTGCAGAGGAAGAGAAATAAATGTGATTTATTTCTATGTACTGAGTAAAATCCAAATACTACGACTTAGCCTAAAGGAGATGTGCAGGGGAGGTTTTATTATTTGCAGTGGAGGTTTTATTATTTGTAAGTTGTAAAGGAGAACTTAAACAGCCTGAGCTACAACTCAGAGTTATCAGCTGGGCATCAACCCCAGGTAAAAAAAAAATTGAATAGCTGATACAGAAATCAATTAATAAAGAATTAAACTAATTAATCCATAAATCTGTGTTTATTTTATGTTATCCATAAAATAACAGGATAAAGTAACATGATTCCTTCCACAAAAACTTCTTAAATGCCAGTAAGGGGAAATGTTGATAGTTATTTCAAACTTCCACAGAGCATTTCCCTTGGCATGAGGTGGCACCTGCTCAATTCATCAGCTGCTGCAGCAACACCAGGCAGGGACCTGTCCCACATTTCCTTCGTGGGAAAGACATCCTCTCCCTTTCCAATATTCAACAATTTTGACTTTCCAGTCCTCCTTTAGGGCCACTGGCACAAACACTCCCTCAGTACATACACCTGACAAGGCACACACATGAGGAGCCAGAGACAAAGATGAGGTGCAGCTCCTCAGTCCCACAATTTTCTGGTGTGGAGATAAAGCAGCACGTCTGAGCCATGAGAGGTCTGTGGAGTGTTTAGTGGAGAGGGAAAGGGATGGAAGCAGCAGGCTGATGGGAATAGGCAGAGAATGTGGGACACGAGAAAGAAGAAGCAATAGAGAAAGTCAGGAGCTGGTTCTAGTAAAGAGACTGGGAGAGGTAAATAGTTGGTAAGGCAAGGAAAAAAGCCACAAACACATTGTGTAGGAGGCACTTTTGAATAGATTTTTTTTTTTTTTAGACATTTAACTTAACTACACAATGTTCTGGGGCACCTTAGATCCCCATTCTTGCTCCACAATGTCTCTCTTCTCCAGAGGTGGAGGCCCAGGAGGCTGTGACTGGAGCTCCACCACGGCTCAGGGCATCCCAAGGGACCTCAAGGGCTCCAGCTCTTACAGGAGTCAAATATCAAATCTACTCACTGCCATCTCCCTCACCACCAGCCAACCTTGGCAACTTAATTATAAATCTTTTCTCTTACAAAGAATAGCTGATATTCCCAATCTCATCTCAAATCTGTGGTAAACTCCATGGCATCTCTTTTATTTCCAAATGAATTTGCCTTATTAAAAAGTAATGAGCTATTAATTAACTTTGCACTCATACAAAGCTGTTTAATTCTCAATCCAATTAACAGCAATCTGCTGAAGGATTCTAATGATTATTTTAAATTTGCTAAGAGAAACATCTCAGAGCCTTTCATAATAAGATATTTATAGAATGGCTTGGGCTGGATCTTGCTTGCATTTTAATTCAATAACATTTTTAAAATACACCAGCATCTCTCTACAGCATTATGGCTGACAACACATCATTCAGACACACAGGAAGGCTGAATAACTAAAGCTGCTTATTTAGAAGGATTATTTTGTTTTAGGCTTTCCCAATCCCAACATAGGCACTCCTCAAGCAGAGTTTTGGCTCAGAAAAGTCGCCCAGGGGTTTCCCAGATGTTTGCATTGCAAAGACTACAGTTACAGGCTGTTTACCACCTCTGCAAAGGGTCAGGAAATCATCTCTGTCTGCACAGAGCAGCCCAGCTCAGCAGCCCTATGTGGGGCTTGGCTTGTTCTCTTCTGTGAAGTTACACATCCATAAAAACTGTACTTACTCTGTGTGACCTTTGAGACTAGACACGGACTGGTCCTACGTGGTTGGACAAGAAAAGCTTTATATCCGTATGATTTCAGTGTCTGAAGGGTTTCCCCTCCCCACACACAGACAGAACCAACACCTGCAGTCACTCACCTTGCAGCATTTCTGACAGAAAAGGAAGAATTTTGCAAAACCTGCCCTTTCAAGGACAGTTATTCCCTCCACCACTGCAGCAAAGGCACTGAGCAGCTCGAAAGCTGCGGCGTTTCATTCTAATATTATAAATTTTCCCTAAGGCAAGTGTGGAGCACACTCAGCTCAACACACTGAGGAGCACTTGGGAAAATAATCCCCACTTTCAAATACTACAAATGAAACAAACTTTAATAATATTAAAGACCACAACTTCACGTATGGTTCTTAATAATTAATTGCCACTGCCTATCTGAAATGAGAACTGCCAGAAAAGCTGCAGTATTAAATTCTGAGCGATTCCAAGTTACACAGGCCTCAGATACCCAATTCAATCAGGTGTTCAGAGCAGGAAATTTATAAAGGCAGTTCATAACTCCCCTCTGCACATACCCATAAGCACACACAAACCTTGTCTAGTTTAGCTTTACACATATCCAAACCAGAAGTAACGTAACTTATCTCATGCTAGAACTGACATGCAACAGAAAAAGCCACTTGGAAAACTATGTGTGGAAGGGGCACTGAAAAAAGTGATATAAAACACAGGGAGCTGTATTTTTTTAACAGTACAATTCCTTTAGTAGGAACTTTTGTTATAACTTTTTCTCATCCAGGTGAGGCATTTCTGCTGTTCCACTCAGGCCTGTTATTTGGACCGAACCTGTTCCTACAAACTTGTTGGATTTCCCCACTTCAGACACCCTGATAGAAGATCCAGGTGTATCATCTGTCCCTAAAAACAGGTACCCACTTAGGAAACTGAGGCTAGGAAAGGTCACAGCCCTTCAGCCATAAACAGAAGTCTAAGAACAAAAACCTTAAAATTTTGGTGCAACAATGAGTCCCACCTAAAGCCAGCACTTCTCTTTGCATATCTACATTGGCAAGGTGCAGGATCCTACAGGAGAGAAAAATGAATTTTCCTTGATTTTAGATATCAAGTAATTCCCAAAACATCTGCCTGCATTTGCAAATGAGGGATTTGGAGATGTCCACAATTAGTAACACTGATTTTTCCATTGTGGGATCCTCCAGACACTTCTAATTCACTCATGGCATCATGCAGGACAACTGCACAATGCGGAGCAAGGAGTGTTCATCTTCCTGATTGATGAACATCCTCTGTGGGTGCAGTTTTCCCTCTCTCAGAGGCAGTTTGCTCATTTACATGCTCCACAGCCTCCTGCTTCAGAGGGGACACGCTTGCTGATTTACTCTCTGCCTTTGATTGAGGCTGAGGGCATTGCACATTATTTTATTATCTAGTACATGTACACACAGGGTGCTTTAACTGCTGCATCCATACTCTTATTTCACAAATCAATGCTGTGCCTCTCTCTGAATTAGAAGAGCTATCTGAAGGTATTGATCTGTTCATATTTCTTTTTCTATTGATCATGTCATCTACGGCCCCATCAAGTTTCCTTTGGCACAGAGTACATTCACAGCGTGCAATTTTCCGTGCTCACTGCAGTGACATGTGCCACTAACTTGCCCCAAAGAAATAAAAGTTAAACTTCCTGACTGTTTTGTACATTACCCTCTGGACACACACATTTCTCTCACACACAAATCATTTTTACTGAGACATCTGCCTGTTTAGACTGGGGACATCTTGTCAACTGCAGCAATTTGTCCAGTCTCACAGGATGGCCAGTGAACTCCCTCCCACACACACAGCAGTCCAAAAGAAGGCTGGTTTGCAAAATTCAGGAGCCAAATGACAATACATGAAAATGCTTTATTCTTTTATGAAGCACAGAGGGGCTTTAAGAACCTTTTACACACCTTGCTTAACATTAATTTGAAAATAACTCCTGTTGAACTCCTAAACTACTTTCAGGGAGTTAAAGAACCAGAAATCTAGCTCCCCTGCTAACTTTTTCCAATAAAAGAAGGTTGCTCTTACAAATTATTTTTCTCAAATTCTTTTATGTAGAAGGTTTTTGTTATAGAAACAACAGAGCAGTAACTAAGAAAGTTTTTGGTGTATTAAGGAATCAACACTTGTCACCTGACATTTGTGCCCTTACACACACCCCTTGTACCAGAGGGGAAACAACTGCACCCTGTGATAAAGTCTGACTTGAACATCAGTTCTCAGACTCCAGGAATTGAAAATTAATTATTCTTTACAAGAAAATATAGTTTAAATGCATTCTTTGTGCCTGGGTGGAGTTGAGCTGTGCCTTGCCTGCACAGAGGTGCTGGAGCAGAGCTCCCTCACAGGGATCCAGGTCTCTCCCCAGCTCTGGCAGCACAGCAGGGCGAGGTTAAAGTTGAAGTTTTGCAGCTTCACAGAGGAGTGAACAAGTGTGTCCTGGACTGGGCTGTGCCATCCAGATCAAAAAGTCCTGCAGCTCAGGCAAAGACCAGGCTGGAGAGAGCATCTGCAAACAGCCAGGCTACTCCTAAATAACATCAACTGTGCCAAAGGCTGGAGCCCCAGATGAACTGAAAGAGGGAGAAATAGGGAGGTCCCCAAAGGAGAGCATGAGGAGAAGCACCACACATGGAGACAAACGAGCCTTGAATAACCCATTTGATAAATATTACTCACTTGGCATGGAACTTCCATATTCAAGCTCACTCCTACTGAAGTCAAGTAGGCTGATCTTAAGAGCTGGACTTCCTTAAGATTGAGATCAGAATCTAAACACAGCTGTAAAATGTAGGAAATGATCTCTAGGTAGCAGTGCAATGGAGATCCAAGAGGTTTAGCCTAGAAAGATTGCCATGGAAGCTTCACCCCCCACCCCCTTCCCATTTTTAAACCACTGAAATCTCTACATTACACAATCTCAAATGATTTATTTATATGAACTTACTTCAATTATATAAGCACCAGAAAAGACAGTAAAATAAACATCAACAGCTAACTTGTGGTGCACCACAGAAGAGAATTTCACTAAATTCAAGACAGCATCAAATTAGGATATCATAACTTTAACATTTAACATTTTTATTCATCCCAATGAAAGGTTTTCTAATTGATGGTGTCATACTGTACTAAACAGCATATGTCAGGAGGAACAGCTGCTAGTGCTGCCCAGCAACAATTGGGAACAAAGAATGAAAAAAACAACACATCCAACACAGAGAACTAAATGCAAATAGGTAGAATACTACTAGTTATATCACGCTTGTTGTTTTTTTGGGTTTTTTTTTTAACCTGAGAGAATCAATAGAAAGCAGGACTCTCTTTTTAAAAAGAAAGAGACAAATTTTGTCTGGTTGAGCACAGAAAGTTCATGGAAGTGCAGGCTCATTACAAATTAAACAATTACTGATGCATGAAACACAACATGGTGGAATCAGGTAAACAAAGCAACAAGACAGGAAAAATCTGTCACAGCCCAGGCACCTTGCACCTGGAACTTTGTGAGAACTTGGGGTTTTTTCAGTGCAAAATGCTGTCAGTCATAAAATGAGCAATCTGTTCTCCTCTGAACAAAGACAAACCCAAGGTCCAATTCGTGCAGCTTCAGCTTTTCCAGGGTGGAAGATAATTCAAACCCAGCTCAGCAGCAGCTTGAATTCATATGCCTGAAACCCGAGGATGCCATCTGCAGCCCTGCATTTACATTTAACATTAAATTGTGCTCCTGGCAAACTTCAGGCTCAGCCTAGAGAGCCTCAACCTCATACTCCAGCAGCTCTCCCAACATCCACATGTTAACTCCTGAACTAAAGGGACATCTGCTCTTGAACACTCAGAGGAAAACTTATCATCTCCATTAAAGCTGTGTGGCACAGAGTTTGATGTCCTAGTGTGTTCAGCAGGGGTGAACAAGGACAAACACCCACACTGCTCTCCCTGTGTTTTCCTGCAGGGCAGGGCATGCTCACAGAAAAACAGAAATTCCACTTTTGTTTGGAGTCATGCAGCCACACTTTCTCTCTTTCCCAGAGTCCTGGAAGCAATCTGATGCTGTCTGCTCCAGGAGATATGGACCAAAGTCACAGTCAGCATTATTGTGGAGTATCATTGCAGGCTGGGGAATGCACAGGCAACACTGGGAACATGCTGTCCACACAACTCCCACTGAAACCACTCCAGCCTCAAAAATCACAACAGCATCCTTTACTATATCTACTGACTGTTAATAAAATAATCCTTTTAATCTTGGATTGATCTGAAAGTCTCAAGCCTGCATAATTGTCATGCAGAACAGCTGATTTATAAGTCTTGCAAACAAGGACACTACAAAGTCACCTTGTACAACTTTCAAAGTTGAGCAGCTCTAAAATGGACAGAAATCCCATTATTGCATCACAACATCCCATTATTCAGCACTGAGACACTTTCCCAGTGCTATTACACAGTTCACACAGTGCATGGGTATTTCTGTGTCAATATGGATCAGTCCATGCAATGTGCAACTGATTTTCCATAGTCAACTTTAAGTGTAATCAAACAATTTAAGGCCTCAATGGGTATTTTAACAGATGGAAAGAAATCCAAATGAGTAAAGGCATTTTGAGATTAGCTACCACTTAGTTTCGAAGCTTTCAGCACACATATGTTTAATCAGAGAGAGTTGATTGGGATCACGGGTGAGTGATTATTTATTGACATGTGCACAGAGGGATGGAAACAGAACGGGATAATTGGTTCCTTGCCAGAGTAACTGGCAATCGTTATTGACCTTTTTTTTATTTTTGGACATCAGCCCAAATATGATATTGCATGTGCCAGAGAAGCTTTACATTTGGCAAAAGCGAAACTGCAGGAATAACTTCATACATGTGATTAATCCTCCTAATTCAGGGCCAAGATACTCCTCAAACCTCACAGTTAGTCAGGGCCTCCATCTGCACATGTTACAGAACAGCTACACACACACACACACATTATTTTCAGCAATCCAAGCAGAAAAACAAGTTGGCATTTAAGAAAAACAAACCAGCAGCACTCAGACGCCTTTTAGACCCCTGGTATGAAGCAGTAATCACCACCTTTCTCTCACAGCCCAATATTGAAACGAGAGAAGTGCAAATGTTTGCTTTCCTGAGAAGGGCAATATTCCAACAGATCAGAAGCAGAACCACCAAATATTGACGGAGCACGAGGCTCTGCAATCAGAGCAGAGCAAGGTCCCTGGCCCTGCTGGGACTTGAGCTCAGCCCTTCCCCTCCTTGAGAGGAGCCCTCTGCCAGCTGAAATGTGGGTGACCATCCTGTCAGCGTCTGCAAACAGAGGTGCCACACTCACAGGAAAAAAGATGGTTTAAAAACACTCGGACTCCTCTGGTCCAACAATGCTGGATGGAGGAGATGGCTGTGGATCAGCTCCAAGGAGTGACCTGTGTGAAAAATGAGGTTCGCTCTCCTGTTACAATTTAAGTTTAATAAATTACAATAAGAGACAAAGACACTAAAACAAAGCTTTTAGGGCCCGGTGCTTGACATTCAGCCAGGAGAACACCTACTGTGCTCAGAGACACTCTTTAAATACCTTTTCTGTGACATCAGCCTACTACATATTCATAAACCAGTATGCATATTAAACGTTTCCACAAAACTAGTTTACATTTTCCAGGAACAGTTTAGCATGGCCCCCTCCTTGGGTCTTGCCTTTTTAGAGCATGTGCATTTCTTGGTCGTAGTTTTAGTCCATTTTTACCACTTCCAGCTTAGGCCTTGGTCCATAATTTTTTTCAGACAGTGGGTACTGATAATTATCATATCAGTAGCAGTGGTCTTCATCATATGTTCAGTGGATGTTATCCCAACCTGCAGACAGTTCCATCACTCTATCAACTATTACACTACTGTGTCTAAGTTCAGTTAACAGCAAAGAATAAGAACTGTATCTTTGTAGCAAACTTATTTTAATCTCATGCATATAGCACTCATCTTAATATTTGCAAAAAGCCAATATTATAATATGTATTTATAACACCAGGAACTTTTCCACATGTGGGCTTTGAAGCAGATCCTTGAGCACAGCTGCTCAGTCGTTAATGTACAAGCCTTCACATAAATTCAAAGAATGCTTTAATGTCTTCTCTATGCAGCTGAATTCATAGGCAAGATTCTGCTGCTTATATTTTATCTGTGAGCAGCATCAACGAGAGCCAGATACATCACAAGCACAGGTTTTTTTCTTTTCAAATCTAAAAAATTCATCTCCTCCCCAAGCCTTTTCCTAAGCATCCTTCTTGCTACACTGGAAATTATCACACCTGTAAAGACTTTACATATATGTAAATTATAATCTTTCCACAAACTTTTTTTTTTTTAAACACTGTAATTTACCTTTAATTATTAATAGCAGAGAAATTCAAACAAAATCACAACATTTACTTCTGGGATTGCTAATCAACTTTCCAGCTTTGTTAGAATTAATAGAACTGTCTTCAAGACCTCCCTCAAGCCTCTGTCCCCTCTTCTGCATAAAAATACGTGCACAAGAAGACACAAATACACATTCTTGAACCTTTAGGGTTGCAAAACAAAGACATAAAAATCTGTAACATTTAGAGTCAAATACAAAAGTGCAGAGCAGACAGTTTGAATTACAGGCAGCTACCTTATTTTGAACTTTAAACCCTAGAAAATGAGGGGAGGAGGTGGAGAAAATCAATCCCATGACCTCAAATTTCTTCATATAGTTTCTTTTTTTGAGGCAAAATATTTGCTATGTGTCTTTGTGGGAACTAGGGGGTTATTCCAAGCTTTGCTAAGGATCACCAGCTTGTGTGGAGGGATTTTGTACAGATTGGTATCCTTTTAACTCATAGAAAAATCCCAAGAGAATCATTTGACTCAACGTCTGATTTGGGAGAAAATTCACAACTTAGCATTTTTCCCCCAGTACAAAATACACAGGGCAGGGATGGGAAGCACATGGAGCAGGGAAAGCTGACAGAACGTCCTGCCCAAGTTCATCTGGTCCCCAAAGCCAGCAGAGCTTTCACAAAAACACTTCTTTTACAACCCAATTCAGAAATATTTATACGTCCACTGGTGATTCTGACAATCTTCAGCCTGTGCTTATCCACAGCTCAGCACAGATGTGAAAAGAGATTTGGAGGAAGGTGCCAGGAGGAAAGGAAAAAAGCAGCCAGCTCTATGTGCAAGGCATTATCTGTAGGAGAAAACACTGCTAAAAGAAAGTAATTTAGCAGCTGACACTAAACTTCTCTTACTTTAATATCTCCAAGATAAAAATCAATATATTTTAATTGTTCATTCCAAAGTAATGTTTTGTTCTGAATTGAAACAGTTTCCATGCTTTCTGCTTAAGATTGCTCCTCAACAAGTGTTGGAGTATTGACTTCGATCTCACTCATCACTAAAATACTCCAATTCCTACATCGTGTAATATAAAACTGCAAAGTCTCCCCTAAAAAGTAAGTAATGCTACTAGAATACAGTGAAAACTGACATTTTCTTCCTGTCTTGCTGACACTGCTGAGAAAGAGGTAAATGAGCTTTTACCTCCACTTGCACAACTACAGACAGGACTGAGGCTGCTCCTGTGTCCTTGGGAGCCCCCCAACATGAGCCAAAGGCTCTCTGCAGCCACAGGAGCCTGCACAGCCTCAGCAATCAGCTCAGACAAGAAAGTCTCATCCTAAACCATCCTTTATATCTGTTTAAAAAAAAAAAAAAATTAAATCAGGATTTCCTTCAGATTCGGGCAAGATGAGAACTACACCAAGCATGCTGCTGAGCTCATGGACACATAGAAGTCCAGATAAATGCCCACATCTTTCCCCACCAAAGCAGAGGGAGTTCAGAGCGCTGGAGCTCTCTCTTACCCTGTTCAATGCACACATTTAAAATACTCTTCAACCTGCTTCCAGCAATACTTGCAGTGCTTGCAGTTCACATACCACTGCAGGCAGGCAGGGGAATATTTCAAAAATCATTAAATTTAACAAGACTGTTCCAAGCAGACAGACAGCAGCACTGTCAAACCTGTAAAGGGAGCTAGAGGTGCCAGTGGAGCCACAGGAGCAAACCCAGACTAACCAGGATGGTTTGGGCACACAGCCCTTACCCACAACACAGCAGGAGTCTGCCTCCACTGAGAGTTTTCTCTACTTCTGCTCCATCAATGAAAAAAAACTCCTACAAAGACTGCTCTGCTATATTAAGATCTGATCAAATGCAAAAATAGGTTTCAAAGAGAGTGTTGGCAGAAAAGGGATTTTTGGAGGTGTCAAATATGCAGCACTACACTTGGTAGCACCACTCCCTATAAATGTGTTTAGTGAGTTAAACCACAAACAGCCCCAATCCACCCAACACACCACAGCAGACAAAACTGACTTGCTTTTTTTGTAATTCACAACACTATAAGCTTGCTCCTAAGCTAGGTTTAGACCTAGTGCCCAAGTCACATGGACAGAAGGAATACGTCCACACTTTGAGGAGGTGAGTGTCCACACTAGAGACATTTTCTGCTCTCCAAAAGAACCAAAAAATTTGTCCAAGAAGCCTTTAAAAAAAAAAAAAAAATCAGCTTCTAGCAAAAAAGCTTCTAGACAAGTCAGTGTGCCACAAAAAAATAAATCTCTCCTCTTGTATATTGTCTCAGAAAAGAATTAGTATGTTTTCCCTTAAATGAAAATATAACAGCTACTGACACTCGGATTATTAGCTTTCTGTACCAAGTGGACAGCACTGAGACAGTAAATCAGAATGAACATAATACACCAATTTATTCAGCAAAGCCAAATATTTGAGGAAGCACACACTGAAATTTAATCAAGTAAGAATCACCTGGGAAATCCTGCCCTGTGCATCAGCTATCTCCAAATAAATCCTAAAATATACATATACGTATAAAATACACAAGGAGAAAAATGTGACAGTACAAACAAGTTTTGTATTAGGGTTGACCTGTACAGAGAGGATTAAAACAGACACACAGAAACAAGTATTGCATGACAGATATGAATGTCCTGGTGCAAATCCAGCAAAAGACAACAATGATGAAGGGATTGAAGCACCTGACACACAAGAAGAGCTGGGAAAGCTCAGCCTCAGGCAGGCTCATGAGGATAATCCATGTCCATGGGAAGGAATAAAGGAGATTGCCCAAAGCAGCTGTGGCTGCCCCTGGATCCCTGCAGTGTCCAAGGCCAGGCTGGACATTGGGGCTTGGAGCAGTCTGGGATAGTGGAAGGTGTCCCTGCCCATGGCAGGGATGGAACAAGGTATTTAAGGTCCCTCCCAACCCAAACCATTCCATGATTCTGTGATCTCTTCCTCCAAGACAGAACTGACACCACACTCAGTGTTCATAGGTGGAATCTTTTGGAAGGCCAACAAGAAGTAGCTCCATGATTTTACTGAACACATGTTCATGGATGACAGCCAAGATCTAAACAAAACTTCTTGAGAAGTTATCATTTGATACTACTGAGAAATAGGACCTAACCTGAAAACACAAGCCTCTGTGTCAACCTTCATCAGGAGATCTCTAAATAGTTCACCAGTGTTCATTAAGCACCCCCAAACTCCTGAGAGACAGAAAAGCAGCAAGGATGCTCCTCACTGTAGAATTGAGACATGGAAAAAAAAATCACTTGCTCAAGGTTATCAAAAAAGATAGGAGAGAGGTTGGAACAGGCAACCTGAGCCTCCAAATCCCTGATCTAAGCACAGTGCCAAAGATCCACCTGCTCCCTGATGGAGCACCCCACAGTGCAGGAATTCCTGTGAGCATGAAGAGTGCTGTGACAGGAGCACACCTCTCACAAACTGCATGATTTCACTCCAACATTCAATGGGCTGCTTTGTCCCCAAGGAAAGCTGAAGTTTAATAAAAAAGGCAATCACACCTGTGAGATTACCAAATACAAGCGTGGTGAGTCAGAGTACTTTGATTTTCTTGGTAAAGCAGGAGCAGACAGAGAGCTGCAAGATCCTTAAGTCTGAAAGAATTAATTAACAGTGAAGCATCATAAGGGGCTGGAGGAGGAGAACCTTGATTCATGTTCATCTTTAAATACATTTTCTTTAAATCATTTCCTTGTGCAATTACTCATATATTACAGATAACGTTCTTGTACTCAATTTGCCTTGCTGTAAAACAGCAACATAAACATTTTCCTCCTCCTTAATATCTCTGGAATCAAAGTTAGCATCTGATGAGAGGTATCCAGGGGAACAGTATTCAATACAACAAATAATTTTTCATTGGTATTTACTTCCTCTTTAAAACATTGAAGGGCAAAGAAGGGAGTAGAAAGAGCCAAGGTCAATTCATACATAAATATTTTGCTTGGAGATGCAATTCCTGCTTCCATCACTCTGTACTATTTTATTACTGAGTCCTAAGGACATGTACTGCCAGTAAACTGCAGTTGAGGTTTCCAGGCTTTTACTTTGTACTGAGTTCCTATAAAAGAAAAATTCCAAGTTCCATCTATTTCTAAGAACAATTAACTAAGCTCTCGTTCTGATAGACAGTCTAAGAAGTGGCATCCCCTTTCGTCCTGCATGAATTAGATGCCTGTAGAATCTCTCTCCATGACAAAGAGAACATTGCAAATTTGCAAAAAGCAAACTTTTTAATCCCACCATGCTTCTCCCAGATTTTTGCCATTTGCCACAAGCTTCTCCCACGACACTGAATCATGGAATTGTTTAGGCTGGAAAATACCTCTAAAATCACTAAGTCAGATTGTGAACCCAGCACCGACCAAGCCACCTCTAAACCATGTCCCCAAGTGCCACATCCACACACCTTTTAATTTCTCACAGGAATGATGACTCCACCACTGCCCTGGGCAGCTGTGCCAGTGTTTGACATCCTTTCCATGAAGAAATTTTCCTTAATCTCCAGTCTAAACCTCCCCTGGCCCAGCCTGAGGCCGTTCCCTCTCCTCCTGTCCCTGTTCCCTGGAGCAGATCCCAGCCCTCCCTGCCTGTCCCCTCCTGACAGGGAGTTGTACAGAGCCAGATCCCCCTGAGCCTCCTTTGCTCCAGCCTGAGCCCCTCTCCCAGCTCACTCAGCCCCTCCTGGGGCTCCAGCCCCTTCCCCAGCTCCATTTCCTTCCCTGGACACTCCAGCCCCCTCCAGGTCTTTGTCATGAGGCCCCAGAACTGACCCCAGGATTCAAGGTGGGGTCTCAGCAATGCCCAGCACAGGGGGATAACCACTGCCCTGGTCCTGCTGGACTTCTCAGAGATGTCAAGATACTTGGTGTGCATTCTCAACAGAACTCTCCAGCAGGCTCTTGTGAAAAATGAGGTTCACTTTCTTGGTAAAATTTAAAAAGTTTAATAAAAGGCAATAAGGGTAAGACAACAAAGCAAAAATGTTAGATGCAGCCAGGTGCTTGGCATTCAGCCAAGAGCACACCCTAACTCAGAACACATTTCTTTAAATGCACCAACATGTTGCATATTCATAGACCCTCATGCATTATTTAAAAACATTTCTTTGAGTTCCCCCCTCCCCCTTTTCAATTTGTCATTTTCCTTTCTATTTTATTTCTCTTGGTGGCTCCAGTCCATCACCGATCCTCTGATAACAGATGATCAATAAATTCCTTCCCTGGTGTCTGTCACATCTTCTTCATCCAAATAGGATAATCCAAGAATGTGAAGAATGTCCTGATTATCTTTTTACCATTCTCTGAGATAGCTACAAAAGCTTTTTACATCACACTGCTATTTCTGAGTTTTGTTAATAGCAGAAATAAAAGAAACTATACTAATACAGCAAAGGCTTTCTACATTATACATATAGAATACATATATATACATTTTCTACATTATACATATAGAATATATAGAATACATTCATTTTGGTATTTGCAAAAAGCCAACTTTATAATGTGTATTTATAACTCTCTGGCAGGCCTGAGGTGAAGCCCTGGTGGCTGGGTGGGATGAGCCCAAGGAGGAGAACAGCAAATCCCAGAGCAGCAGAGGAAGATCCCCTTGAGCAGGGCTTCCCTCCTTGTACCAACAGTTTGCCATGAAGGCTCTCCTGCCTTCCCTCCACCAAATGAATGTGGAAGTCAAACAAAGACCAAAGACTGAGAAAAATCTGCTAAAACATTTTCAACCACTGATATTTTTTACTTTTTTACTTCTCTTAACAGAGTTGTCACAGTGGAAAATCTAGAGGTTTCCTAAATAACTCCAGTCACCTGCAGATTTACTGGGCACATGCTATGAGCACACAGACAAACACCTGCTGCTGTGCCACTGTTAATTCCTAGAATATCATTGAACATGGATGGGCATTGCAGGAACACAGCAGGAATTAATGACCACTAAATGCCTTGCAAAAGGAGAGAGCAGTATAAGGAAAATTGATTGGAAGCCTAGGGGCATAAAGGAAAAGGAAAGTTTTGAAAAAACTCATTATAATTTGTTCTCTTTATGGTCAATGCTGAGAACAATAGCAAAAAAATAAGATTGAAGCTAATTTTCAGAAGACATGAATTCCCTCAAGTTGACTGATAAATAACTGTTTTCTCTCCTCCTTTTTTTCTTTAATGGGATTCAAATGATTCAATTTAATTGCAACAACACTGGTTTCCCCACCCAGCTTTCTACTACTCCAGTCAAGGCAAGTGAAGCACAGGGTGACCTTAATTTAGTACATGAATCTGATTTGGATTCAAACAAGAAGTATGAGTGCACCACGTAGCAAACATAAATTTAAACAAAACCATAAAGGCTCAAATCCCAGTTCATTGCAGTCCAACTGCCTCCTTGCAAGTCTAAACCACAATAAAATTCCTGGCAGCCCTTCATGATCACCTCACAGAGGAGCTGCCTGCACAGTTCCA
This sequence comes from Certhia americana, assembly GCA_018697195.1. Lineage (NCBI taxonomy): Eukaryota > Metazoa > Chordata > Aves > Passeriformes > Certhiidae > Certhia > Certhia americana. The sequence continues at coordinate 4,862,196 of CM031874.1, read as the reverse complement.
TGGACATGTACTACCAATAAAATACAGGTTAAGTTTCCAGGATCCTATTTTGTCCTGAATTCTCATAAAATTAAAATTTCCAGTGTCATCTAGTTCTGGACAATTAACTGTCTCACCATCCTGACACAGAGCCTGAGAAGTGACAGCTTTGCCTTCCTGCATGAATTAGGTGCCAGTGCAATCTAAATCTATGACAAGAGAAAGCTAATCTGTTAGTTCCAACACACTTCCCTTAAATTTTCATGGCTTGTCATGAGCTGCTTTCACAACACAGAACCAAAGAATTTGCTTAGACTAGAAAAGCCCTTTACTCTGCCCAAATCTCTAAAATTCTGTTCCTATCCGAGCTTTATCAATTCTGGGGTGATATGAAAAAAGGTGAGGGTGTTGCAGAGTTACACACAGAGCAGCAAACCCTCCCCCTGTACATTCATGCAGCCAAAAAGAGCAGCCCACAAATTCCTGACACTCAGGTGATGGGCTTCCCTGCCACAAAGGGACACTAAGAGAAGAGTAATATTAACATCAATAAATAATCAAGCTTTCTCAAGGGTATTAGCTACACTAGTAGAAGGTTAGCCACAAAACCACGTGCCAATCCTCTTGCAGGTTTGACTGAAAAAAATCACCTGATCACACACTTCTGCCACGGGACCTTTAGCTGTTTGTGCAAAAGATGGATGGCCCTGACTGGAAGGGCAGCTACTCAATATTTTGTTTTATTCTTACTGTTAGCTCCGTGGGCCCATGCATTATTTACTGCACACTATGCAAACTGAGCTCCATGGAGAGAATTATTAATTCCCTCTCAGGTTTCTCCACAGCTATAGAATACCTGGGCCTTCACCAGCATTCAGACACACTCACCACCCCACCTCAGAGCTCTGTGCTCAACCCTGGCCTTTTAGGCACCCAAGGATTAAGGATTAACCCAGGTTAACATCACAGTTCCCCATTTGCAGCTCAGGGATCTTCAGGGTCCTCAGGGCTCTGCATCCACCCCTCCCACAGCAAACACAGCAGCACTGATTGCAGGTGTGACGTGACACCCAAAGCCCTTTTTGGGGCCTCACCTCAGCCCTCCTGGGGTAAGAGCTGATGCTCCCCAACAACTCACCCAGGAGCACTGAGGAATTCTGATACAGAAATAAAGCATCACATGCTCACCACTCCTCCTCTCTCTGACTGGTACATTATGTGCTTCTTTAGCACCTACAAATCACATATTGCACTTCTAATTGGCTTTTACTGTTTTGTTTGGGCTGGTTTTCTGTTTGCTTGGGGGGGTTGGCTGAGATTCTTTGTGGGGATTTTTGTTTGTTTGTGGTGTGCTCTGTTGGTTGGATTTTTTAATCCAACACTCGCTGTTTGCCCCCAGATTAGATGAAGTCTAAATGCAAATTTGGGGGTGAGAGGGATTTAGAGTGGCACATGATACAATTTTGCCTTCACCATAATGCTTTTGCTATTTAACAGATAATCAGATTAATTAAAAAACATTGGAGAAGCATTAGTATGTGCTATCACTTATGCTAAACACAGCATCATCACTTTTTTTCTCACTATACCTCCTCTTCTTTTCCCTCTTCAAACAGCATTATCATAAAGTCAGAAATTTAGAGGAAAAACAGCCTGCAGTGGATTGTTCAATTTTTTCTCCTGTCTAAATTAAAGTGACTAGGACAAAGTTTCCACCATTTCCTCTGGGACACAATTCCACAGCCTCATGGATCTGCAGTAAAATTTTTGTAATGCCCAAAGTAATTATTACGTTTTTCTCTCATTCTATTCCTTTCAATGTACATTAAATATTTCTCCCTTATTCCCCTTCCTTCCCTCTGAGGTAGTCTCCCCTTCCCAGCTCCAGTCTCAGAGATAGAGAAATTAAATGGATTTAGATACTGTAAATCTCTGTTCAAAAGAGGAGAAATTGCCATCACTTGTGTGTACTCTCAGCATGTTAATTTGTCACTCCTGGAAATAAGAGGATGCTCAGGAGGAATATTCCAGGCAGAGAAAACATCCTGACATATACTTTTTAAAATACAAACACAGCAGGTGGCATATGCTGCCCTTAGTGCATTTGCTGCTTTTCAAACCCACGTTCAGTTTGATGCAAATATGCCATCAATTGCCAGACAGTCCTCTCAAAAATCTCAGCATTAATCACCCCCAGATTTCTCTCCTCCACTCAAAAATCACTTTGTATACACCTTCACTCTGGATTTACATTGAAATACTACTCAGGATTTCTGTTAAATTTCTGCTTGAGATTCTCAACTCTGGCATTTTCTTTTTAAGAACTGAAGACTCGAAAGTTTACCATCATTAAGCAAAAACTTAAAAAGGAACTACTAAATTTTCTCAGCTTTAATGGAAATTGCATCTGAAGTCTGAATCTGATGAGTGATCCTTCTGCCATCCCCTACACGAGGAAGAACTCTGTGGGTAATCCAAACCGGGCAATCCAAACACTCTCTTGTATTCTCTCCAGCAATTCTAGCACCAATTATACTTGGCAAGCAGGATGCTGCAAGTTTGGGGTTTATGTATTCTTAATGCTGCTCTTGTTTCATGTTTTAAATACCTGCAAGCCACCCTGAAGTCAGTGACCACTGGAAATGACACTACACGACACAAGGAAATTTCATATTTCTTTTACTGATATGCTCATTTATTGAGCATTCTGTTAACAGTAGCAGCTCATCAGCACATCAGCATGGGAGAAAAACCTCTTAAAAAATCCAAACACACAAAAAAATTCAAAAAACCCACACCAAAAAAATCACACCAAAACCCAGGAGGGATTCAATATAGACAACTGCAGCATGACCTTCAGAAACCACCAAGTAACATTCCAAAACATTACTTTCCAGCCACTATCAGAAATATTTCTGTATTATTACTAGAAAATTAAAGTGGAAAGGTAAAGCAGATATCCAGTGCAGCTATAGTCTCTATGTTAATTTTTCTTTTTTTTACAATAAAAATGCACAGAAATCTTAATAAACTCGTTATAGAACTTGGAAATCTTTGGCACAAGGAAAAGCTTTATTATAAAAGATGCAAAGTTGAGTGTTTACTTTAAAAGGGTTATTTTTGCTTGGTAAGTTCATCTAAGGACAATTAATTATACTTTCTTATTTTTGCAGGCTCTGGCCTTGGCAGTCTCCAGGGTTATCCCTGTGCCAACAGAGACACTGTGTTTATTTCCAAGCTTTCCACTTCTCTGATCATTCCTACCACGTGCTGATAGCTGTTAGCACATACACCATCTCCCATGTTTTAATCATAAAAATATTTACTGTTTGCGTAGGAAACCCTATCGCCAACAAAAAATTCATTCAGGAAGCTGGGGAAATGTTTTGACCAATATTTGCATGGCAAAAATCCCTTTTAAAATGAGGGGTTTTTGGAAACTCATTATTTTTCACTAGATCACATAGATTTATTCTCCCTGATTCACACTGAAATGTTTGAACCTCAAGAACTGCGGGGGAGCACCTGGTTTAGAGCAGCTCTTTTTCAACAAAATGTTTATTCAGACCTCATTTGGGGGAAACTTCAAGCGGGTCTAGGTTTAATTGATACAAATGAATAAATTCCCACTTCCCAAAATGAAGCAGTGGGTGCAATGCAGCATCCCTGGCAGGTGCTAAACGCACGTGTTTGTGCACAGGAGCCCTGTGGAATCAGTGGGGTGCTGGCAGCCAGCCTGCCCTCGCTCTCTTTACCTGCCTTGCCAGGCAGGAGAGCAGCAGAGGCCCCAGGGAACCTTCCAGAGTCTGTGAGTCAGTGCTGGCACAGCAGCCACACCATGGGGACACAGGGAGCTGCAAGTCACCCATGGGAAAGTCAAATCCATCAGGTGATTGCTCCCTGTGCAGCCAGAGCCAGCAATGCAACGCAGGAGATCTGTCTCAAAGGCTCCAGAGCAGTTCTTTGAAGGGAAGGAACAAAGATGAGGTTTCAGGTGGGTGATGGCTCCTGGATGTTCAATTAGGGTTGGCTGCTGCACAAATTGAGGCACATCTGGGCTGCTTGGCACAGGCTCTGACCCAGGATCAGTGGTGCACTGAGGTACCCAGAACATCCTGATACAGGCAGCAGTGTTCTGCAGAGGGTAAATATAACAGGCTTTTCCTTTCACGTGCTTATTCCTTCCCATTACTGAAATAAACAGTGTGCAACTGTGGTGTGAACACATGAGCAGAGCTATGAAATACCAGCTGAGCTGGAGGAACAGCAGGGACAACTGCTGCTGGCATGGTTAAGGTTCTTAAAATATTAGCAACTGGTAAATATAGCAGATAAATATATACTTTTCTAAGCAATCCTAGAATGGGCCGCTGGTAAATTAAAAATATCCGTATCAGTTTGGTTTGTGAAGAGAGATGCTCAATCACTGTGAAATTAAAGGCAAGAACTAGGTGCTGTATTCCACATTTCAGCTTAAAGAGCAAAATTTGTGGCCATGAGCTCTCTTACAATGACTGGTGGATGTTTAGCTTAAAGAAAGGGAGATTCTATCAGTGTCAGCCACCCTCCCAGCCAGAGCATCCAGCAGCCCACTTCAGAGCTTTGTGTTTGCTTCCTCACTGTTTCTATTCTGGCAAAGTTCCCTTTCCTATTTCTCTTCATACCTGCTCTCTTCCTACTGCTATAAATTTACCATATTCTCCTTCCCATCACACTCCCCACCCAAACACCAGGATCCTATCAGCTGCCACCCTTTTTGCTTGACTGTGGCACTGTTCAGGTTTCTGCTCCTGTTTCTGTTTCTCCCTTGTACAACCGCAAAGAAAGCGTTTTTCAGGGTATCAAAGAAAAACAGTAATTTGTGCCTCTAAAGCATTTAGCAGCTGGCTCTTCAAGTGCTCCAAAGTTACTACACAACAAAGCCATCCCTTCAGGTTCAATTAAACAATTAAGAGGGAAAAGGGAGTTTCTACTAAAGAGGCTCATTAGGAGAGATGAGTTGATACCATTGCAAAACTGGCAATTGCCTCTCGAGTCCCGAATGAGAAGGGAGCAATGGGAAGGTAAGGAGCACTTCTGCTCAGCCATTTGACAAACACACCCAAGCTAAAGGCCAGAGAAAGCACAGAACAGACGTTCTAGAGAGATACACCTCTTTTAAACAGGTGGACAAGAATGGAAAACACCAGGAATAGCTCATTATTGCTTTTCTTAAGAACAGATTAGTAAAGATTCTTGGTACCAACCCAAAGCAGTGATGTGGAGTTCGATGGCCACAGCCTCTTGGCTAAGCAGGTTGGGGTTTTTACCTCTCAGCCACACACGTCTGCAGAAACATCAACACCACAAAATATTTTCCTGAGAAGTGACTGACTGTGGTGGAAATACACTGCACTTTACACTCAGCAACAGCTGCTCCCATTAGAGCAATGAATTCTCACCTAGAAATGCAGAATGAGATTTGGGCTGCCTGCACCTAAGTGGGTACATGTTGACAGCAAATCCCTTTTCTGGAGAAAGGAACCATCAAGCTCAGCAGCTTCCCGTCTTGCTGACAGAAGTGCTCTTCTGCTTATCCAGCAAATGCTGCTGCACTTACAGTAAACATTTCTAAAGGAAGAAAGGCCCATTATAGAGCAGTCAGACTGCTTTAATTCCCTTCTTCCTCCCCTGCTTTGTGCCCTACTTCTACTACTTGGTCACAATCACACATGCTTTTCACTCCTACAAATCAACAACAATCAATCCTACAAATCATCATCTTCTCAAGTAAACAAAACCACGTGGCACCATTGCCATCCCCGACTCCACACTTTGCCATTAAAAAAAGATCCTGAAGGTTCACTTCACAAAGTTGGTATATTTGTCTATTTAGGATTTCTTTTCTCCTCTCTGCTACGGAGGGCTGACCTCTGAGTCAGTACTAAGGGAAGGAAGGTTTACACACATGTTCAGGTTAAGGTAGCAGCAACAAATTCAGCAGTGCTGAAGTCAAAAGCACAATATTCCAATAAGATCCCCAGCACAGCATGAAGCCCTACTTCTGCTCACACAAGTAATGATACTTGCTTCAAATTAAGAGGGAAGGATTGATCCTCAACATAAAAATGGATAAACTCTGGCTGAAGTGGTAAAACTTTTGCTTTTGTTGTTCTTTACAGCATTGCAGAGGACAAGAGTGGAGCAGAGCCCTCCTTCACTCTACAGCTGAATTCACAGCCAGGAGCTGCTTCCCAGTGATTCAACACAGTCACTACCAGGAACGAAGCTGAGATTGACAAGGATGTATGTGGAAAAAAAAGTGATAAACTCTGTTTCCTCTGTAAAGCCAGATCTGAAGCCGTTTCAGCTAAGAAAACATGAGATATGGGACACTTCCAGCACAAAGAGAACAGCATGGCTGAACAAAGAGCTCTGCGTAACCGGAGGTTGCTCAGGCTGCAGCACTGATCTGTGCCCACACAACATCATCAGCTGTCAAACCCCACAGCCTTCCTGAGAGATGAACTCAAAAATATCAAGGAACAAGAGCCAGGTCCCATCCTCCCAAAATTCATAAACAGCTCGATCATTCTTCAACTACAGGAGCTGCACCACTTCAAACAGCAGCAGAATTCACCAAGTGGGTTTGAATTCCCAAGGCTGCAGTCCCAAGGGGATCCAACTGGAGAAAAGAAATCAAGCAACTGGCCTTGGACTGATTTACAAGCACTACATAAAAGAAAACAAGAAAACCAGAGGAGACCAAGCACTAAGTAGGTTTTTTCTTCCTGGGGTTTCTTGTCCTGTTTTACCAGGACTTCCCAGAATTACATCATCTTTAACTGGGGCATTAAACAACACCTTAACAATCTTCTCTCTCCGGAGGTCCTTGTTTTCTTTAGCTGAAATTTCTTATAAGCATTTTCCTCTGGAACATGTAATGCCCTGTCATCCAGTTAACAAAGTATTTGACATCTCTAAACTGCAGTGATAGATGGGGTGTATTTCTTGGATATTAAAAAACAAGCAGGACTGATTAAATGATGCATGGTCCGATTAAGACACAGTAATTGTCTCCTTTACCATGAAGATATAAGATCTTCAGGGCTCAAAATGATGAACCCTTTTTTGTTATGTAATGACAAGTGCACAGTAAGGTAGGACCAGGCTCACTGATGCCATCAACAACACCCACCACACCTCTGTGTGCCTGCTCTCTTTCTCTGGCTTTGCCTGGAATAGCACTCAAAAGCAAGGGACAGCACCAGACCAGGAAGGTGGCAGGGGTAAGAGGTAGGTAAGGATGCCTCAAAAAAAAAAAAAAAAAAAGCAGAGACCATCTAAATGAAGGTACATCCTAATAGTACCATCCAGCACAACCAGGGAAGAACACCAGCTAAGGAAAAAAAAATAAAAATAGAAAACTAGGAACTGTGGGTGGTAAAAAAAAAAGTGACTCCAGGCCAAAAAGCGTTGGCTTAAATGAGCCAAGTAATGCAACTCCATAAAACATTCCAGAAATACCATAGGAGCCATATACCATCTTCTCAGCAAGAATATGAACACAGAGCCAAGTAATGTCAACCCACGAGCCCTTCCTGAGAGGAATGGAACCCTCTGCTACTGAGGCCATGGGAGGCACAGAAGGTTTCCTGCATCACAGATGGAGACCTGGACTACAACTTGTTCACAGCAGCAGGTGACCCCTGTATGCTGCTGCTATTTCAAACACATGTAAGGAAAGTCTCATCTACGAGGGCTCCTACGAGCATATTTTGGAAGCTCAGTTACATATTTAATCTGTGCATTACAAGACACCGAGGAAACAGACTGCAGCAGTTTCCATAAAAAATTAAGGAACGTCTCTCTAGAAAGACAGAGGGCTTTATATAGCAATGCACACATGCATCCTGCTGCTTGTCACCCAAACACCCGTAAGAGTTTGTGGGGATGTCAACCAGGCTGCAGGATTTCTGTGCTCAAGCAGAAATAACATCGCTCTCATCAGTGAACAAACCCATGTATACAATCAGATTTTGGTAGGTGGATTTCTGACAGCATCTGCTACTTTTATTCTTTTTTTAATTAGGGCCACGTTAAATCACTCTCAAATTTGCCCACTGCCAAAATATTTAAGTTCCAAGGCACACCTCTCCTTTGTGCATTCAGCGCTTCCCATTCAAACAAAGAACAATACCTGCCAATGCACATTTGTGCACCTCACTTATAAAATCACAATGAAAATTACCAGAGGCATAAAACAACTATTATGATAAATAATGAGCTTTAAAAAACTCACACCCTACACACAGCAAGAATCCGAGACACTGATCCTCCTGTGCTGGATGTTATTCAAGAGGATTGGCAGAGCGGCACTGAACAGATCAATTTATTTTCCTTTCTTCTCTCCACTTAACTGGATTTCATATACAAAAGTAATTGTTCCTATACGAAACAACCCTTGTCCATGGCTTTCGAGGTTCAAAGCCTCAGACCTACATCTTTACTACTATTCGGGTTTCCATGGCAACAGATGATGGTGCCTTCTGAAATATATATACTTTAATATCCTACAGTAAGTGCCCAAAATCATTCCCGTAATATTAATGAAAACTAGAGCACGTGGGCCTGCACGCAGAGCATAACAGACTTTAAAAGTACAATTAAACAAGAAAAGCAGAGCTCAGGGACTTGCAGGAGGATGGATGGTTAAAAAGAGCTCTGCGTTTGTAAAAGAGAAGGATTATCCCTCAGAGATTCACAAACGCCTTTATACACACAGTGACCTTTCGTTGCCGCTGTCGAAAGAGGCAGTTTCACAACATCACCTTCTTAGGATTAATTGTTTATGTATTAGAAAACAAATCGAGCCAGTCGGGGATAAAAATAAAGTGGAATTGCGGTGCTAACAGCTCCCCAGAGGGAGAGAAAAGTGATTATTGAGTTAAATGGCTGCATTGTTAACAACTGCCACACAGAGCAGCTCGCTCAGAAAGGCCCGTTTTTCACCGCCAATTTACTGACAGCAAAACCTGAGCAAATGAACTCCTACTAAATTAAGGCTTCACCCAAAAAATTTCCTTGCAGTTTGCTCCCTTTTCATCTTCTCTGCTCCCCGGACGAGCCCTGTGTAATGAACTCTCAGCTGCCGTAACTTTGCGCTGTGGCAGCAGCCTTTGGGAGCGGCCAGCTGCACATCCGAGCCTCCCAACTCTGCCCGCAAAACAAGGAGCAGGACAGGAGGGAAATTCAATCAAGCACTGCCATCAGAAGAAAAACAAGTATTAAATAATCTGGTGCTCAGGTCAACAGCCCCCATGTAAACCCTCTGTCCTACTTTCCCCCCCTCCCCACCCCGGATGCTTTTTCACAACTGCAAATGACTTTAATCTCTCTATTTATCCCCCTGTTGTGCTAAAAAACCTCACAAAACAGACAATAGTAAAGTGTGCGGCCACTGCAGCAATACCCCACTTGTTTCGGTGGGAGAAAAACCACACACGGACTTTCAGGAGAAGAACTTCCCTGTAAGTAATGCTCCTTCAGTTCCAAAATCCTGAAAGAACTGGGGACCGCTATCGTTACCTGGTGCTACTTCTGTGTCTTGCACGGAAAAGCAAAGCATTTAAATTAGCAGCTGACCCTAGAGCTGGAAAAAAGTTTAGAACCTCGAAAAGCATATGTTGAGTTACAAATAAATACAGAGACTGCAGGGAAGGGGAAGTAATTGCTGGGGAGAGGAGTTATAAATAGAGTGATAGAGAAATTACATAAAGAAATGAGTGTTAGCCAGCTCCCTCAGGATGAAAAGAGGTATTCCAAGGAGAAGCCATGAGCATTCTGCTGTCTCTTTGTAGTATTCCTAATTTTACGCTGGGGATAATACAAAGCAGCAGCAGCTGTGCAAATCGGGTAGGAACTGACTACATTTTGCTTTGACTTGTGCCTTTCCCATTTCCTAGTCCAGCGATCACTTAAGAAAATAAATTTTTTAAAAACCCATCAAATCACCCAGCCAACAACTTGCACAGTGATTTTTCGGGATGTTTAACAAAAGGCTGCTGTATAAACGCAATAGGCTTTGAAAAATAATCGGAGACGGGAGGTATTTACATCCTGAAAGTTATGGAGAGAGCACCACCTGATGGAAGATGGGGAAAGACGCTGATAGCACTAACTGGAGCCACTTCAAACTTCACCGAATTTTCAGGGACTAAAGTGCACCTGCAAAACATTTTTTTCTTTTAATGGTAAAAAGCAAATAAAAATCAGCTCTAGGGACACAGTCCAGAGCGATACACTTCGCAGTAGCTATTTATTTTACGAGTAAAAAACTTCCTCCTAATTTCAGTGCTGTAAGCAGCTCAGAAAACAGTTATTAAAATCAGTGCCTCTTACTTTGGATGGCAGGATGCACACTCAAATAGGAGGGAGAAGGGGATACTAACGATTAAGAAAACCCCTCACAGTTACTATTTCCACTGAAGAGATAATTAAGATATTTCATGGCTTTCCTAAAAATAATTGAAATATGTTAAATTTTCATGCGTTTAGCTCATATTACATTATCTCCTTCAAATACGAAGTGTCTTCTGCCCCCTTAAAACTTTGCTATTTTCACAGAACACTCTTCTTTCCAAGCATCTGGCTAAATGATTCATCAAAAGCCCAGGATCTAATCTCAATTGATATGACAAGTGTCAAGAACACGAAAAGAGTTGGAAGGGAGAGAAAAGGGGGGGGAAATAAATAGCTCCACATATTGCTTACTCAAGGAAGCAGTTATTTAACTAGGTTAGATTTCCCAGCCTCTCTAATAAATCTGTGCTTTGTGCAGTTGCCTAGCAATGTAAACAAGATCGCGGTGGTGTCAAAGCGAGCCGGGTTGATGACAGCACCTCCTCCGGCTGGGGGTCTGCCCCGCCCGCCCCATCCCCGAGCACAGCCCGCACCCCAGGGCTCGGGGGAAGGTGAGCACGGTGCTCAGCATCTCCACCACGCCGCTGCTGCTGCTTTAGAACAGCCAGACAGTCATTCGAGCTGTTTCGGGTCACAAAAACCTTCTCGTGTATGAGATGAACTCAACTTTGTTTCGTGCCTCCAGCACGCCTAAGCCACAAGCAACGAGATACGTCCCTGTGTTAAGCGACGTAACACAGGGAAATTTGACTCGTCTTAAATATATAGGTAGTTTTAAAATACTTTTTTCCTAAGTCAAGAGAGAAGAAAGCTATAACTGCTTATTTTTTAGCATAAGCACAAACTGCGGTGAGAAAATTAATGTATTGCAAGACCCACGTAGCTCTGGATTACCTGCAGAATAGCACAGGAGGAGAAAACCAGCTCTATAAGCACCTGTCATCTTCAAGCAATTCAAACTATGCCTAAAGGAACTCGTAGGAGTGGGGAAATAGCCGGCTACTATTACTGTACACATGCCAGGGAACAAAGTACTCCTAAACATCAGCGACAGAGAAAGCGACAATTGGGAAGGAGCCGAGTGGCTGAGCCCCCCGAGAAAGTTCCCGGAGCTGTGACACGCAAGTGGTGAAACAGCTGCCACTAAACTTCCCGGAGCAAGCCCAGACCCCTTCCCCTGACCGGAGGGGAAAGGCAGCGGCTCCCCCCGCTCTGCACATCCCGCAGGAGCCAACTCCTGCCTCGGGCTCGTAAATCCTCCTTTACCACCAAAAAACGGCTCACGTATCGCAAATTCCAGAATAAAGGCGATGCCCTCACCTCTCGCCACACGCAACTTTGGCAGAAGCGAGCCCCCCTAGCCCTAGCACTGCTCCCCTCCCGGCGGGACCCCGCAGGGCCGGGCAGAGCCCCGCGCATCCCCGCTACCCAAGGAACCGGCGGGTACCGAGGCTGCTCGCCGCCGCTGGCCAGCGCCTTCCGAGGCGCCTCCATCCCCTGCCGCTCCCCTGATGGCACCGGGAGCTCCCTGCGAGGCCGCGGGGACGGAGGCACGGACGAGGCGAAGAGTTCGGGCTGCCGGGAGAGGCGCCCGCGCCGGGGGTACCCGGGGGATGCAAGAGCGGGGCACCGGCCGGGCGGGCATCACTCACCTGGGAAGACCTGTCCGTCCGCCCTGGGCAAAAGCTGCAGGAAAAAGACGATCGCGGCGACGCCGGTCATCCTTCCACGGAGTTCACCTGCCCTCCCCGCTGCCGCGGAGCCGCTGCCTCCCCGCCAGTATCCCCCGCATTGGTGTCTCTGCGCGGCGGCGGCCCCGGCAGCCGGAGCCGCGGTGCTGCTCGGCGGAGCCGCCGGAGTGGCGGCGGGCGGGCGGGAGGTGCCCCCCGAGCCCAGCACCGGCCGCGCCCGCGCAGAGCCGGCCCCGCTGCCCCGGGGGCACCGCCGGCCCCCTGCCCCGGGGGAGCGGCTGCCTTCGGGGTGCTCGCTGCCTATTCAAGCCGCGCTGCGCGCACGCACAGCGCCCCGCGGTAGCGGCTGGAGCGCAGCATCGCTCGGCGCAGCCAGGGCTGCTGCTCCTGCCCCTGTTTCCAGCGGGGATGGCGAGGCAGCGCAGGGGCTGGCGTTAAACGGTGGGCTGGGATTGGGGGTGGGATTGGGGCCGGGAGCGGCGCGGGGATGGGATGGGATGGAGGGAGCGACCCTCTGCTGGAGCCAAGGAGGAGGTAGGCCCCCCCGAGCCCTGCCTTTGATATGGGGCGGCTGCTACGAGCAGCTCACGGGCACCTACTGCTGAAAATAGTCATTTCCATCCTTATTCACTTTACTTTCGGGAGTTCACTGCTGAACGCCGAGTCACACCGCGCCCTGAGAACGCCTAGGGCTTAGGCACAGGCAGAGAGACAATTCCGGGCACAATTCTAAAGAACTGCTGTCCACAGGTAACTTCTCAACCCCAAATTCACTGCCACCCTAAGCGGGGGCAGAAAACCCAAGGCCCTGAATAGTGATCAGATCAGCCTGGATCCGTCACCTGAGCTGGAATTCTCACAGGCAAAGGAGAGCCGTGCCCGGGCGGAGCGCAGCAGGGTGGGCTGCGGGCTGTACCCCAGCCTGCCATGGGGCTCGCAGCCGTGCCCCCCGGCTGCAGCCCAGCCCTGCCCCGCTGTCCGTGTGGCTGCGGCACGGCCGGGCCCGAAGGGGGCGGTGTTGGACCGGCAGCGGCCGCGGGCGCTCCCGGGGTGCCCCGGGCACGGGCAGCGCTCCCCGCTCCCCTTCTCCACAGCACGGCCCTGCAAAGCCGCCGGGAGAGCGCACCTGGGGGTGTTCACAGCCGGCTGGCATCCGCTTTAAATACTACCAGAGCGCCGGGGACTTCTAATTACCGGAGTATGGAAGTTTCTTATGGGCCGGGATATCCTCGGGACCCTCTGCCCGGTGGGTTAATCAGAAAAGAATTCTTCACAGAAAGGGTGGTCAAGCAATGGAAGAGGTGGTTTTGGGGAGATTTAAAAGGCACCTGAGTGTGACACTTGGGGCATGGGTTGGTGGTGGGCTTGGCACTGCTGGGTCAACGATCTTAAAGGTCTTTTTCAACCCAAACTATTCTATGGTTCTGCAGTAACCACTGAAGAATTCCACATTGATCAAGCAAGAGCATCACCCTGGGAGCCAAGAGAGACAGCATGTAAGTTTGCAGCTTACACTCCCCTCTCAGCTGTTCACAGTCTTAGCCACAAATGAGCTTGAGGGGTCCCTGTATCTCAACAGAGAAAGGTTTGGGTTGGAAGGGACCTTATAACCCATCCAGTGCCACCCCCTGCCATGGGCAGGGACACCTTTCACTGCCCCAGGCTGCTCCAAGCCTCATCCAGCCTGGCCTTGGACACTGCCAGGGATCCAGGGACAGCCACAGCTGCTGTAGGCAACCAAATCCTATGCCCAGTCCTAAGCCCCCTCCAACCAGTGATGTGTGACCCTCTCTTTAGGTGTCAGCATCACTTCAGAAATTAAGGCACGCCTCTGTCTTTCATTCAGCACAAGGACAGTCACAAACAAGTACAACTGAAGATTAAGGGAGAGCAGAGAACGACACAAGAAGAAAATCTCGCTAAGTAGTCTGCTAAGCAGCAGAAAGGATCCAGCCAGCACAGTAGACATAGAAACCACTGGAATAATTCTTAGATCAGTGCAAATTGCCTGGGCAATAAGAACAGAAAGTCTTGGAACAGAGATGGTGCTGGTAGGAAGCGAATAAAACAGCAGCAAAAAACACCTGTAAAAACCCTAAATATAAACTATATAAAGGGGAAAAAAACAGAAGCGTTTCTGGCATTCATGTTCAGAGTTACAAAAAATGGGTAAATGAAGTGACTTCCTGAGGTCCAAGTAGCTCAGGGAGCATAAAGGACAGAAACTTAGTACTTCTAACAGGGGAGAGCTGCAATCCAAGAAGTCTGCATCATAAGCAAGGTGAAGAAGGGTGGGAGGGAAGATCTGGATTGAGAAGAACGGTTATAAATAAATTGCCTACAAAAATAGAGGAAAAAACTGACAAGAGATAGCTGTCTTGGGCATCAAATAGTGCAAAGGTAAATATTAGGCTGAACTAAAAGCAGGCTAAAACCTTATGAAGGATTATCTAAACTCAACGTCTTGTGAAAAAGGAAAACAAAGAATATAAGATGCAGGATGACTGCAGCAGCAACAGGATAAACTAAAATTAGGCAGATGTAAGCACAAAATCCCAAAGTCTGAAATTATTTCAGTTAATGGCAAAGTCAATAGATATTTGTAACCCAGGAGGATTGAAATAGTCTTCCAGACAACAGCATCTTTGGGCACTAGATATATAGTGGTGGGATGAAATCCAGCTATTAAAAGAAGTTGTAAGGCTGGAGAAGGGAAATGAGAAAACATGCTGCAGATAAGGAATGTGTAATTTAAAAATAAAGAGACATGCCATCAGTATAACTCATTTGCAGCTAAGGGAACTCCTGAAATTCAAACAGGGCCATAATGTTGGTTCATAAACCATCAAGCAAGACAGGGACAAGCTGTGTTCTCAAACTCAGGTGCTCACCAAGCACTAACACACACAGAGGCTTTTATAATAGGTGGCTTTGGAGCTGGCATGAAGAATTAAAACCCCTACAAAAGGGTCTTGTTAGACTTCTGCATTTCAGGGCTAGTATGTATTACATGATATTATTTTTTTTAAAATGGCAAAGAAAAGTTCTAAGTCTGACCTCATCCTGGTGTACAACACCACAGCTTATTTTGTTGTTAGTTCTAACTCCCAAGTGGCTTAAAAAAGAAAACATGACAAACACTGAAGTTTTCTTGAGCCTGTCACTTGAGGCTTCTTGACTCTGTAAAACTGTTCCCTCACTGGGTCAGATGAGATAAAAAAATGTAAATCTTTGTTTTCCAGGGACAAGCTGTACCATTTATAGTGAGGAAAATGCAGTGCTAAACAACTGAAGGCACTGTCATGTTAGGACAAGGGATGCATTTAATCAAGGAAACATATTAAACAAGATCAGCTCCCAAAACTAAATCAAAACCATGTTTTTGAAGTATTTAACAAAAAAGTTAGTATGTAAATA
Source organism: Certhia americana (assembly GCA_018697195.1). Taxonomy (NCBI): domain Eukaryota; kingdom Metazoa; phylum Chordata; class Aves; order Passeriformes; family Certhiidae; genus Certhia; species Certhia americana. The sequence continues at coordinate 4,846,708 of CM031874.1, read as the reverse complement.
TCCAATCCTACTACCAGGCTAGAATGGGAAAGTAGAGGAACTCCTCCAAGCAGTGTGTACAACATCTCACAGCTCGAGCAGAAAGCTGACTCACAGACCACAGCCAGGCTGCCTCTGCTACAGACATCACAGCTCCTCTGCCTGCAAATGAGTACTCCACAAGCCATGTGCTTCTTTGGAAGGGTAGGAAAAGATCTTTTTGCAGTTCTGCAGGATTCTTTGAGGGTGCATGGATCCCCAAACACAACTCTCACTCAAGTCAGGCTATAGGCAGAGTCCTAAGAGGCACAGGAAAATCTTCATTCCACACACCAGTGGGTGCTTAAAGAGAACCTCAGCTTTAAGAACTTCAATACACACCAAGATCAATCTCCTCAGTACAGCAAACTCTTTTTCTTCTCCCCCAAGGCAAGCAGTAAATATGTACTTACAAATAAATCCACACACAACTTACAGCTTTCATTACAGAGCTTCCTATTAGGCAGGATCCTGGTTAAAAACCAGGATTGATGGATGAAAGTTTCAGGTAAACTTCAAAGGGTAGATTAAAGTTTCCACTTCCTTATGCTATGCACTGAAGGTTTGGGTCTAGAATATGATCTGTTGAGCTTTTATTGTCCTGGTGTTAAAGAAAGGAAACTTAACACCTCGGGTCATTCTCCTGGTACCATTTACAACTTCACCATCTGCCTTCCTGATTACAATTTTTTATTATTAAAAACAAAACTCTCTCCAGCACTGGTTTCACTTCTTTGTGCAGATTCATCCATTTCTGTAGATATATACATGCACATCCAGACATGTCTTCACCACAGGAAAAATAAACACACACCACATCTGTGCATCACTTTAGCCACTGAGGAGTTAATAATAAGCCAGTTCAGTGAGAAGGGAGAAGACCTCTGCCCAAGTACTCTGTATCCTTTAAGTGGTGCCTTATCTGTTTTTCCACTCCCACCAAGTAATCAGCACAATTACAGATAATTATGTGCTCAAATACAGAGCCCAGCTGCTTTTTTTCAACCTGGTTACAGGTTGAAATCATTAATCGATGTCACACACATTGGCATTGATCTCTCATGCATTATCCTCATTAATAAGTTTCTTCCTTTCTGAAGATAAAGATATTAACTACCAGCCATCAATTATTCAGAAATACAAGTTCACCTTTAGACATGAATACAATGACACCTTCTGGGAAATGCTAAAAGGACCTGGAACTAGCAGTTTATTTTAACAATGCTGGAAAAGCAATATATTAATACCATAGGCAGACACAAATAAATAGATAAAAAAGGTACAACAAGGAGGCAACATCAAAATAGTCTGAAAATGTCAAACAGCCCAGCAACTGCTCTTCATTAGCAGCAAATTTTGAATTTAAACTTTATCTTCCCATATAATAAGAGTCAGAGGACCTTGATAAGCATCTTTCTAGAAGAAAGCACAACTTTCCATGGGTGCAGCTGAATTTAGAGACCACAATTAATGACATTCCAGAGACAGCTGTAACAGAGTGTTTAGCTCGCCTGGCTCTGCTTCACTACACCTGGCTGAACAGCAGCAGGGGCAGCACCTGGCTCCTTGTACTGGCTGCACACTCTGGGTGGGTGGAACCTGCACTGCGAGAGGAGATATTCCCTCTGGAAAACACCTGATTGTGCTCGGTGGGGAAAGCTCTCCTGTGCAGCCCGAGATGGCAGGGACAGAGGAACCAGAGCCAGGCTAAAGGGAGCCCGGATCAGCAGCATTGCAGCTCCACAGGCAGAACTTGGAGGGAGCAGAGAGGCTTTCCTGAGCACCAGGAATAGCTGCTGCAGTGTTAGCACTGCGCTGTTCGATGAGGGGACAGGCTGACTCTAGAGGAACAGACTGGGCACAGACAGATTGCTTAGCCAACCTTTTCCTTTCATTCAATATTTTTAAGAGCCCTCTGAGCTCCTCAGTATTATCCATAGTTTGCAATTCTTGCAGTGCCAGCTGTAAGTTATTGTCAAGGCAAAGCACAACAGAGGGATGTCATTGTCATTGCTGCCACCTTCTGACTCATTTGGACCTCGAGTGCATTTCTCTGCATAGAATATTTCCCCACCAATCCTATTCTTTATAGCTGTTTCCAAAGCACTGACCAGGTAAAACTCGTGTTTCACCAGAGTTCCATCATGTACTATGACACATCCCAAGGTCTAATACTCTATGCTGTTCACTTTTCTCATTGAAAGCTTCCTTGCAAATTTTGCTTGATATAGAATTAACCTAAATTAACACAATGAAGTGGGGATCTGGATGACTTTTGTATGATCAAGCAGGTGTTCTGCCCAGCTTTCCAGAGGATGCTGCCATTGAAAGGGGAACTAAGTGCCTTTTCATCAGCCAGGAGGGACAGAACAGCTCCTCCAGGCAGGGGACAGAAATTGTTACTATCTAACTCAGAGATTCCACTTGTAATAGGAAACCTCAGCAAATCATCTGAAAGCAATATTCTATCTTTGTATCTATTTGGATTCAGAAATAGCTACTGTATTTGAAAGCTATAAAGAAGGGAGCATTCCAGTTAAAGATTACTCCAAGCCCAGTTTCTGGAACAGGCAACAGCATGAATAAAAAAATGGCTAATTCTAAAAACTCCTAGGAATCTCTCAGTTTGGGTTTTTTTTTTTTTTTTCCTTTTAGGGGTAGAAAGGTGAGTAAACAACTATGACAAGTTTAACTCCAGCTAGCATATCTGAAAGTCATTTTTCCCCCCAAACACATCAAGCTCAGTATGACAAATCACAGACACTTCTACTGCCTCACTCTCTTCCTTCCCAGAAACTGCAGAGTGCTGGATTTGGAAGCTAAGGTTCTACAAGGTACATTTCACCAAAAAAACCCCAAAAACTAACACAAAAAAAACAAAAACAAAAAAAACCCACTGTAAGTCATTTAGGTTAATCAATGAGAGATGGAGTTGTCTCAACCATTCCAGCTTGTGAATCTTTGGAAAGTACAGTTTATCAGAAAGGAAAGGCCAGAAATACTCAGCACTTCATACACACGTGAACCTACAGCAGGTTTTTCACTTCTATTTTGCAGATACAAAAGCAGAAGCTGTCAGTATGTGGATGTACCCCAGAAGTACAGAGTAGAAATAAGTAGGAAAAATTTCTATGTCAACAGGGCAGCCAGGCTTTGGGATGGGCTGCCCAAAGAGTGAGGGAATCACCATCCCTGCAGGTGTTCCAAAAATCCTGTGGATGTGGCACTGAGGACGTGGATTAGTTGAACATGGTGGTGCTGCTGTGTTGACACAGTTGGACTTCATGATCTTTAAAGGTCGTTTCCAACCTCAGAAATTCTGTGATTGGAACTTTTCTAGGAAGTGCAAGAGGCCTTAAACATTAGGAATTATTTTAAAAGTAAACTAGTTCTGTTAAAATTTATGACGATGTGCATTAGCTCAGAGTAAACCATAAATTGTTCCCTTATTCTCATGAGCTGTACCCAGGGGATTTGAGCCCACATAAAGAAAGCAGCTGAGCATTGGCAGGAGCTGGAAGCCTTTCTTCTTCCTGCACAGCACACAGAGCTCCAACCCCTGCAACGTGCCAATGAATTGTGACTAAAGAGTCACATCCATTATGCACTCATTCAGGAAAACATGGAAGTTTTCAAGTAAACTACATGGAAAACTTGCAAATTCTACAGCTCCCATTTTTAATGGATTGCTCATGAAGCTTATCTAATAAAATCTACAGAGAAATTTATAAGCTAACATAATGATAGCAAATATTTTTTGTTAGGAATTTACTGCAGTGTTACAGCCAAGCATAAACTTTATCAGTTATTTGGAAAATATAGAATGCCATAAAATAAAAGTAATTAGAATTAATGTATCTTCACTCTCCCCCCCCCCTCAAAAAATATCACTTAATTCCTTTTTAAGACACAGCCATTCATCAGGGTTCATTAAGGCCATATTTTCCTCTCAGTGCTGTGTCATTAACAGTCATTAGCAGAGGAGGCAGGAACACAGTGTCACGCAGCAGAGCTTTAGCAGCTAGGGAAACAAAGGAGCAATCTCCTCCTCAGGCCGGTGTGGTGTTAGGGACAAAGGACCTGTAGGACACAAAACCCCACCCACCCATTCCTTCACTATTTAATTCAACTTCCTCTCCTCCTTTCAGCATCCCATGCCATGGCACTGTCCACCTAAAGTGTTGAGGTGAACAATTAATGTTTATAGACACTCTCAAGGCTTGCACAAGGGTGGAAGGCCTCCCCCCCTACATTTCCTACAGGATGGTTCTTTATCTTCCCTAGCCAGGAGCCTGAAACCTTCCCTAAAGCCAAGCTCACCAAAGCCCCAGGCCCTGCCATTTCAGTGGCCAAATCCTTGGGCCTCTCTGACCAAAGCAGACCCAAAGCCTGGGGGATGGAGGCAAGGACTGCTCACATTTCTCTTTTCCCAATAATATTCTCCTACAGGCTGTAATCTGGGTTTGCCATGGTCAGCACCATCACCAGATGCAAGATATCCTACAGCAAGGACATGGCTTTCTGTGCAAACCCATATTCCCAACTCCTACAGCTATCCTAATTTCAGCTTTTAGAAATAAAACAATAGCTGACAGCTGGCCAAAGTCACAGAATCCCAGAATGTCTTTGGCTTGGGAGGAGCTTTACAGCTCATCTTGTTCCACCCCCCTGCCATGGCAGGGACACCTTCCACTGTCCCAGGCTCCTCCAAACCCCAGTGTCCAGCCTAGCCCTGGACACTGCCAGGGATCCAGGGGCAGCCACAGCTGCTCTAGGCACCCTGTGCCAGGGCCTGCCCTCCTCACAAAGAAGAATTTCTTCCCATAACTCAATCTAAGTCTAATCTCTTTCACTTTCAAGCCATTCCCCCTTGTCCTGTCCCTCCAGAGTCCCTCTCCAGCTCTCTTGGAGCCCCCTTAGACAAGAGAAAGGCTCTGAGGTCTTCAAGAGCCTTCTCTTCATCAGACTGAGTAACCCCAGGTCTCTTAGGAGAGGTGGTTCTAGTTCTTGGAGCATCTTTGTGAATCCAGGAGCATCCCTTCCCATGGCAGACCAGTGAACAGAGGTGGCCATCAGAAACAAAATCCGTTTAGTGGACCACTTGTAGTATTTTAAGACTGGACTTGATAAGGCTGTCAAGAGCTCCCTATTTCAGGCAAGTGTCATGTGAATAAATCTGTCTTTGCAGCTTCCTAAACAATCACATAAAGTGCCTTTGCCTCGGTAAGTGCTTGTAAAGCAATCAAGAACTGATATGATAACCAAATGTTTCTCTAATAGTAATTATGATTCTTTGAAAAAACACTCCTCTAACACTAATTTATTTTCTACTTGAAAGCCAGTCTTGCTAGTTATTAGATATTCTCCTTCCTATCACAATCAGTAAATTATTAAAGAGCTGACCAGGCTTTGTTTTAAAATTATTCTCTTATGAAGCTCCCTGATATATTTATCCTGAATGCTGAATGATTTTGAGGCCTCTAAGGACCCATGAATGATTTCTATTTACTACCTTTAGCAAAAAGCCTGTGTAATTAGCAGCAGGAATTTCACTTGAATCACAGCTACTGGTGATATTTCCAGCTCACTTACACAGAGTCTCTTGAAAAAAAATAATTTAAAAAAAAAAAAAAAAAAAGTAAACAACGAACAACACAAAGCTTTAAGCTTTTGATGGGAGAAAGCATTTTAGCCTGGGAAGTTACTAAGTGGCTGTGCACTTAAAGATGAGTGAAGATTCAGTCCCCCACCGGGAACCTGGCAAGGCTCTCTGTGCCCAGACACATCAGCTTTACCACCTAATAGAAAACAGCATTTGAGAGAGTTCTCTGAAAGCACCTCACCTCATTTCCAGCCCTCCTGCTATGGCAATGTGTGGCTATCACACTCCCACTCCAAGCAAGTGCACAATTTTTTCTGATTATCTACACAACATATAGACACACCTAAACTTCTTAAAGCTTCTTTTTCAGCCACTATCTTTTTTATACCTAATTCGTGTACCTTATGATAACTGTGCTGAGCAGAGAAGCATCATTATCTTAATTTTACAGACAGGAAAACAGACAAAGGGGTCAAGTTTTGCTAACACACTGAAGAGGTGCAGAGCAGAGCTAGATTTCGAACTAAAAGATGTAATTAATACCTTGTTATCAGTATCCTTATGGCTCATAGCAGTCAAATAAAACCCATGGATGGGAAACTTAGTGAATAATCAGTTTCCTTTGAAAAGCCCAGCTTTTAGTAATGATTTATGGAAAGGTTTCAAGTAGTTGTTTAAACCAGTTTCAGACAGACGTCCCGTGTGCTTGATTACCTGATAGAGCAATGGGTTTGTGCAGCAGTCCTGCCACTTCCCAAGAATAGCTTATTCCAGACCTGGATGCACAACCTGGCTTCAATCCCCCACCCAGTGCCAAAACTGGCCTTCCATTAGCCCTGAGCAAGAATTGCATTAAATCAGTGATTTCAGGTGTATCTGCTGACATAGCCCAGCTGAAGAGCCTCACTAAACAAAATCCTTAAAAACACCACAGAATGATTCACATAAAGGAGCTAAATGGAGGCAAGAATTCCATAAATACACATAGAAATCTGTGTTTGCACAAAGTCTTGAGAATTCATTCAGTGTCTGTTGCACTTTTTCCACTCCTATAAGTAACCAAAGGTGATGCTATGGTCTGAAACCACCAAGATCTGAGCCCAGAGAGCTGACACAGCACTGCCACCAGTTTGGGTGGGTGCAGGCCTGAATTCAGACTGGGCACCTAAAGCAGGAACAGCATCCTCAGCTAAGATTTCACCTCACCTTTAATTTAAAAATAACCATTCTACCACCCTATCTCCAGCCATGCCTCCAATTCAAATTAAAAAAAAAAAAAAAATCAACATAAGACACTACTGTAGTAAAAGCAAGATCATAAAAATCTACCCCCAAAAGACCCATAAACCCAGTCTACTCTACATCATACCAAAGCCCACCTTGATATACATTAAGTCTCAAACCACATTTATAGATTTTTATAGGGTTGGGGAACTTAGAGGTGCTTTTTGTTGTTGTTTTAAAACCAAAATAACATATACCCAATTCATCTTGGTATAGCACCACCAAATTCTGCTTCACCAGAAAAAAAAAAAAAAAATTAGTCCAGAAATTCTCAGGCTGAGAATTCTAGTTCAATACTCAATGTTTGTGTAGCTGCAGTAATTACTTTCTGCTAGAGCCAGAAATAAACTTGTTCAGTCTGCAGTAAAAGCAGTATCTTTACAAGTGAAATTGTAAAAGCACAACTTCCAAAATCTGTGTAATCAGTGAAATCTCACATGGGAAGGGTTTGCTAATTGCAAGATATGTTCAAAGTGGCTTCCAGTTGGGAAGTGTTTCACCTCACCCTTATTGCTCAGGCCAGGAATGGATTTCCCCTCCTTCAACCCTCTAGACAGAACTGCCACTGGGGAAATGGGGGAAGAATAAAGTGCAGGTTAGGTAGTCCAGCACTTTCATGTACAGGACACCCCAATTACATTCTCTCATTGCCTTCCCAGAGTACTGGTAAATAATACTGAAGTTTCCCTTACCTGACAGGTGAACTATTTTTAGTCTTCAAGCTTAGGCAAGGCAAAGATTAAATTTCACTGTCCATGTCATACAGCAGCAACACAGCTCATACAAGGCTGAAGTCTTCAGTTCTGCTTCCCTCTGCTGATAAACAGACAAGATTTCCCCTGAACTTGAGGGCACAACCATAGCAAAGTTTATAAAAATCCAGTTCACTCAGCAAGAACATCAAATTAAGCACTCCCAATGATCACAAGCTGGTGTAACCTGAGCTCTCTGCAATATCTACTATCTTTCCCCTCCAAATCCTAAATAACCATGTCCCTGAAAGAAAGAAGCACACAGCATCAGGCCTAGAACACAATCCAGTTCTGTCTGGCACGCATTTTGTGCTCCATGGTGTTGGGTGATACACAATTCCACTTCAGCACCAATACCCAACAATCTCTAGAAGTGGACTGCTATAATTTTGTTAGAAATACCAAAGGCAGTTTCTCCTACAAAGTCAAGAGCACTTACGTATATATTCATAACACTTAAAAAAAAGAAATTGGGCTGGGAGTTAAAAGAGACTCAAGGGTAGCATTAAGCTTCCAAAAAATCCCAGTGAATTTAAAATTAATTCCCTTAGGTGACACTGAAAAAAAAAAAAAAAAGCATTAGAAATTGATTTGCTCTAAAACAAAATCAGATTTCATTGGCTAAATCACAGGTGGCTCACATGCAGTTGGTCAGTCACAGAGCTGCACCAATGCTCAGCTATCTGAGGAGGTTTGTCCTTCTCACCTCTGATGGGCTTAACATGGGGCCAACATTCCTCACAGCAGGAGATGGGAAACTGAGATTATTGCAAACTAATAGAGGACGGCCAACGGACACAAGACTGTAAAATGGAGAATAACTAATAGAGCAATCAAACAGCACCAGGGAAAACCCACAGCAGAAGGGCTAAGTATGACAAAGAGTTGTTGTTTTAAAGCATAATGAGATTTTTATCATTGGCATGAGCCCATTGCTGCTGAAGAAGGGCAAAATTATTAATAATGACAGAAAAGTTCAATAAATATTTCTGGTTTGCATTTTGAGTGAAGGAGGAGGATATACTTGTATCACTTGAGAAAGACAAAGTACTTCATGCTGCAGCTGCAATCAAGAGCAACTCAAAGGATAACAACAGGAACTCGCTGAAAGCACCCTGGGACATGGTTGACATGCTGGTGCTAATTTTAATACATCTCTGAAGACTGATAATATCATACCAATATCCATGTAAGGCAAGGGAAGTGACTCAGCTGCACAAAAACTGGTTTATTCTGGGTTAAATCTTGGGGAAAAGGGAAAAAATGTGTCCAGCTATGTAACTGAGGGAAAATTATGGACAGGAATTTATAGGAGGTGAAGTTGATATTCCTTCATCAAGCTGACCTTGGCAGATGTGAGGTTTTGAGTGCTTTAAGGTGTTCAATTTAATAATGCTCACAATTCCCTAATAGATACTGTAAGCTATAAGGAAATTTAAACAGTAAGGAATAGGGAGTTGATTGCTCCACAGTGGTTTTCAGGAACTGTGATCAGAGCTTTTTCAAGTGCTCTCCAGCAAGGAACAGCTCAGTGTATCAGATATCAGGGTGTTTATCAGCAGCCTGGAGTAAAGCTCAACACCTCGACTGAAGGATTTGGTGAAATGGGAGATGCTGCTCGGGAAGGTCTGTCCCACCCAGCAGCCTGGAGAGCTTCCACAGGGACACATCCACTCTCTCAACAGGTATTTCAGTGCAATTCCAGGCAGGGCTGTTCTAGAAAGGGCAGGAAAACTTGTGGAATGGGAAACTTCAGTAAGGAAAGAATTTAGCAGGGATTAATGGGTCAGTCTCTGAGTAACAATACCAGCAATTAAGCACAAAACCGGTAATAAAGCACTAATGATCTATGCCATTTTAAGGCTTTTCTGGATTTATGAAACAGGAATAGCAGCTCTTCTCACCACTGCCTGCAACAGATACTGTACATTTAAAACCAATGTCCACATTCACTGACCATATTGAAAAAACACAATAAAAAGAAGTCAAGATGCTGTGGAAAGCATCAGAATATTTGTTTTAGGGCCAGAATGTGTCTCACAACAGAGAGTAGGCAAGAGATCACTCTGGTAATTTTATCAAAAAGATTGAAAGGGACTTGATTATAAGTGTGTCCTTGGGGATAAGATTCCAGCTCCTAAAGAGCTTCTTAATGTAATAGAGAACAACATAACAAGGAGCAATGTCTGCAAGGCTAAATCAGACAAGTTGAAAAACTTGGCAAGTTTTCTCCTCTGCTCAACCACAATGAGGGGGAAAAAAAAATGAAGCAAACCACAAAACCTCAGCAACATTATTTCCACCACCACCACCCTTAATAAAACAGTTACACCACTTGAAGCAGTGGAATAATCACTGGGGATGCTGAAGACCAAACTCACATGGCTGAGCTCTTGAATATTGGTGAATTTATAAAGATACCTGTCTGCTGAAACAGTGCCACCAAAGAGACAGCACAGGGGGTTATCACCTTGATTAACAAAAAGCACTTCCGGATAAGCTTCTCTTAAGAAGCTAAACATGATCTTTTAATTTTATATGTGGGTTTATTCTCTTCTCTGGCACAGTTTGTAAACACACACTTTGTCTTCCTATGCACAGCATGCAGCTTTTTCAGAAGCAAAACTACAAGGAGCCCATGATGTTTCTTACACCTTCCTGAAGACATATTTTATACAGCTAATACCATCCCAGAGGGACGACTCCCCAGAAATGGCAGGTGATAAAGAGCATTCAGAACATAAAAGCTCACTCCTCAGCGCTCACCTGGCTCACTGCAGTGCCTGCACAACACTGCTTCCCCTCACCCATCTCCCCCAAAGCCAGCTCAGCTTTCTGGGGGCTGAGGATCTGTCTTTGAGGCTTCAACTGCACTTATGGAGCAGATGTTAACTCACTTAGGTCTGTTACATCTTCCAGGCAGGTCTTGTCTTATTTTACAGGGTATTTGGAGTCTTCCACAGCATCTTTCATCTGAAAGGCTCACGATAAATTGCAAGCCCTGAATAAGCTCAGAGATTGCTATTCACATACCTTTGTTCTCCAAATTCTTCCTATTCAAACGGGGACTGAGGAAAGAGATTGCAATTCTAGGAATACATTTTGGTAGGATACAAGCTACTCTCCCCGGAATTGAGCCTTGATCAATCATTCCTTCCTCTCTCTTTCTCTCCCTCCCTCAGCTGGGATGTTGAGCAAACCAAGTTCCAGGTCAGGGCAAGTCATTCATGTCAGCCAGATCCTACTGCTTGGATTGCTGAAGAAAGTTCCCAGAATACCAGCACTGACCTGCAGAGACTGTATTCATTCCTAAAGACTCTTTAAAAACAGCATGAAAACACCTGAGCCTGCATCTGCAAAGCCCGTGCTCTCAACAGAGCTGGAATCACCAGTGATGAACAATTTGGTTTCCAACTGCTTTGTAGAGCTCTCCAGACCCAAAGAATATTTCAGATGCATCTCTAAAACACAGCTTAACGTGCCTGTTATCACAGGCACTGCTACTGCAAGAGGTTACAGGATATACAAGTTTAAAAAATGGCAAATTACTGACAAATATGAGAATAGTCCCCGTGGCAGCTCAGCCACTTAGGCCTAAATATGATATACTTCAAGGGAAAAAAAAAAGTGTTTTGAATTATTTTTAGAACCCCATAAAAATCCACTACTCTTTCAATAGCCACTCACCTCACCAGGGGTACAAGAAATTCTGCTTGCCATAAGCCATTTAAGTAAACCAAATTAACAGTAATTGACTCAGAAAAGCCAATTTACATCTCCAATTGCTCTAGGAAGCAAATTTACACCTTGGTCAGTACTTGACTGATCCCATTTCCTCTGAAAATTTGCATTTCAGACACTCTCACCAATTCCTGCACCCAGAGCAAAGGTGCTGTGAATGAAAGCACTCATTTCAAACCTTCTTGTAGCCAGAGTTGCGCCTGAGGTCAGCAAATCGAGGGACACTCCTTTAAAACAGCTTATCTCGTCCTGAAACTTGAAAGATGTTCTGTAAACTATTGAATTAGAGGAGAAAACAGGCAATTCTTCTCGGATAAAGCCCAGCTACCCTAACTTTTGCTGATTTCCTGAGCTCCCACTTGAGATGAGGCTAATCTGATTGAATGCACAGTGATGGATTTACACAGTCCCAGCAGCAAGGACAAACAGGGTCCTTCCAGAGCGAGCTGTTCCTCCTGGAAAACCCAGGAATGGGCACTGCACACAATTTACTCCTCCCTGGTCAGCCCTATGCCAACAAAGAAAGAGTCAGCAAGTACAGGATTTGGGGAGGGTACATCAGTAAAATGGCAATGCTGAAGTAAATCCAGGGAGAGAAAACTGTGGAATGTGGACAAGACTGGGCTCCACCAGAGCTGCTGTATCTTTAATTATTCTCCCTATATAAAAAGCAGCAAGATAAGTTATCAGTTAAACTGGCAGAGCTTATAAAAAGCAAAAGTACATTAAAATATAAATTATAAGGGCAATGAAAATATATTGTGCATGGTACACGAAATCATCCAGCATACTTAAAAAAAATCATCTAAATAAGCATCAGGCACTGGAGAGTTACAATTCAGTGTAATCCATAAAGAGACATTAAGCTAGTTGTGCTTACAGTCTGTGAAGAAAGCAGTTAAGATTCCCAGGCTCCTATCCAGCATAAACAGAGCTGCCCCATAGACTTATTTTTGACTGGGAAAAAAAATAAACATCTATAGTTTCTTTCCTCACCAATGAAGGAAGCATAAAAGAAAACGGTCAAACAGTTAATCGATTAAAGAGGCAACTAAATACTTGAAACAGATAAATCTGACAAGTGTGAGGGTTTGTTTTTTTTAAAATGGTTAGAGGGAAATAAGGCTCAGTTTGAGAAAAAAAAAGTCATTAGGAAGTGTTGATATTTTAAGACATTAGATTTATGCAAGAAAATTAAAAGGAAAAACTGAAGGCTGCCTTAAAGCAACAAAAGAGGAAGCATGCAGCAGGCTGTCACTGAGACTTTCAAGTCCCTTTTATCCCAGATGCAACACTAACACAGTCTAGCAGCTGCTGGCTGTGGGACAGGGCAGAGGCACCATCCCCACAAATCTGAAGGGCACAAACACAGCAGGACAGCCACCCCCCACACATTCTGCCCTTCAATTGTGGCACTAATAAAGCTGATCTATCAGTGACACCAGGACACCATGACCCAATTCACACACACACAGATATATATCCAGAACTTCGGGTGTGCAACCCCACATAGGTTGGGCATAGAGAACAAAAACTTGTAGGCAGCTCCTTGGTGCAGGATTATTGTGTCCAGCAGACTTGGCCCAGATGTGCTAATAGGGAACAGAGCTCTGTGCAAGCTGCCCCTCCGTGCCCTGGCTTCAGGCTAAATTACACTTGCAATGGCATTTGCAGTTTTAAAGCACTAAAAGGGTACTTACAGCTCCTGCTTTAATTTTTGCCTTGCCTTATTTCAGAAGGCATAGGAGAGAATAATCCAGCAGCAGCCTGCATTAGTCAGGGTCTGGGCAATTAGCATCTTTAATAAAAACTGCTCAAGGATAAGGTATACTTGGAGGAAAAGAAAAATAAAATTTACATTATCTAATTTTGATATGCTCGGGATTCAAAGCAAAGCTTCTTGCTGTCTTCAAAGCCTCACTGAATGTCAGTAAGAAGAGAGCAGTATCACTCTGCCTCTTACTACAACATTCATTTATTACCATCCATTCACTCATAAATGTCAATGTTGTTTCACCTTCCCATTCCTTCTCATTCCCTTTGCACCTCCACTCCAAAAAAAATATTTATGGCCTTTCCTAATGAACCTGGTGTGATTTTTTTTCTACTGCTGGAAACTTAAATAAGGCAGAGTGCTATAGTATCCTGCAGTGCAAAGGAAAAACACACACCAGTGTGCATGCATACATTATAGAAATATGTATATGTGTATGTAATACAGAGGTCTTTATGAGGGTTAGATTTATTCCTCTTACGGCATAAAAGCAAAAAATTGCATTGTCTTTCTAACAGATAGCACCACTTACACCTGGGAACATAAATCCCACCACCACAGAATGACAATTACAGAGCTGCACAGGCTTCCCCCAGCTGGCAGTGCCACAATTCCCCACTCCAGCAGCAGAGGGGTGTGGAATGTATTCCAAACTACAGGGCTTGGAAAATTTACTGAATCTATTCCACCTATTGAATTGTCATAAAGAGCTCTGTCAGCCTGATGACATCCATCAGATTGGCCTGATCTGACAAATTTATACATTATCTTTTCCCTTTTCTTCTACTAGCAGAGGAACGTGAGGAGAGATGGAGAGCAGACACACACAGATGGGCACATTTACTCCTGAGCTCCTCTAATCCTACTCAAAGCATCAAGAATAAGAAAAAACAGTAGTAAAAGGATTGTCATAAAAATTTGAGTGTATTCCAGTGAAGCATCCACAAATTCTGGTTGTGAACAACAATCCTGCTTTCTAGGAAGGAGAGGAAAAAATGAGAATTATGATATATGGTGAGAGGGCCAAGATCACACCTTGTTCCTCCCTCCTGCTGTTTAGACAGGTTAATTTTGAAGGGATGGTCTGTTGATTAGCAGTGCTCCATTGAAACGGTGACAAATGACACCAAGATGATTTTTTAATGGCCTAAGAAGTCAAATAACTTATCCCTTGGCAAAGGAGAGCAGCTGATGGCTTTAAAAGAGTATACAAATCTACAGGTTTGGCTCTTGAGCACCATGAGTACCACAGCCAAGCAGCACCATCCCTCATGCTGGGTAGCAATGAAATCCTCATCCCTGCTGAAGTCACAAGGGACCCACTGAAGGATTAAGGGCTTCTCTGTGCCAAGTGCCACTTCCTTCCCCAAAATGCTCAACTTCCTACAGGACAGAACGACTCCGTGAAAAATAAGCATGGGGGGAGGATCACAGGAGGATAACAATGTTTTCCCAGCTCATCATAAGTTTTCCTCATACATCAGAAAATTCTGCCAAAGAAGTAGTAGCTGTATTTCAGCACCCAAGCTGTTCTTTGGCAGGGCAGAATGCCTTCAAAAACACTTTGCATATGCAAAACTCTGCATCAGACATTTGCAAACAAGCAATATCTTGGGTTTGAGGCCAACGGTGTGGGCTTTTGTGGGTGCACACTGGCCATAGCTTGCCTGGACTGTGGGTGCCTGTAAACACCAAACCATGGTCAATATACAAGCAGTGTTTGAGATCTGGAGACAGGAGACATCACTGCTCAAACCTCCAGGAGATAACACCCATGTGCACACCCAGTTTGGCTGTAAGGATTTCACACAGAACAGAAAACCCAACCAAAGGAAGTTTTTTCAACAAACATTTTTGATAACTGCATACATGGCAGGAGAAGATAAGAAGGGAGCATGAAAGCTGACTGCAGTTATCAGGGAGGACGAAACAGCTTGAAATGCTTCCAGTTATGGAAGTTCTACTGTAAGAACTTTGTCATTTCAATTTTTCTCATACACTTTATGGTGCTCTACATTTCTGTGAATTCTTATCTCTTCAGCCCAATGCCACAGGCTACAGGTCTGGAACATAGCCCAGTTCCCACTTTAGTCATCACAGAAGGGAGGGAATGCATCTCATGTCACAGCAGAGCTAAAGCACTGCCACTTCCATCCCCAGAAGACTCTGCAGGATCTTCTGGCTCACCAAGCAAATGTGAATCTGAGGGGCATCTTCTTCCAGTGCTGCTGCCACTTCTTTCTCCATCATCACTGCTGTTTAATTTGTCTGAGAAACAGGATATTAGCACAGCAAGTTGCTGGCTGTCAACCAGAGAAAAACAGCTCTGCAGCTGACAAAGGCCAGGGTCTGTCTCTTGCTCCTCCAGAATAATCCACTTCTGGCTGGCTGACAGAAGCCAGCAAGACTCTTCCACCACAAACCCACATCTCTCTATAGGATGCAGGTGCTAACACCAAGTTGGCTGCCCTCATGTTTGCTGTTTGGTCAGATGGACTCATTTTTAAATAGCACCCTTGGTGGGGCTGCAAGGTCAAAACTCGACAGGATCTGCCTGGCACCATCTCCTTCAAAGGCAGAATAACCCAGTGTCACACTGCTTTATAGGCTAAAAATCATAACAGCTTCCTCTGGGGGTTTCAAATAAGTCCCCACACATCCGGTTTCCAGACTACAGGACTGGCTTGGATTGGTCACACACAGTCTCCCCAGCAGCTGTCAGGCTGCTGTTGTCACTGTCACCAGTTCCTGATGCATGGAATAAGGATAATTTCCCCAATACTTGATAAAGCTCTTGAGATCCAAGTGCTATTTTATTTGTGTAAAGACTTTTCATAAACTTGGTGTGCACAGGCAAAGTTTTTCATCTCTTTGCAGAGTTTGCTGTTTGCTGATTGCCACATTAAAATCATACTACACACAACTCACCCAGGTCACCTTTTCAGGGGTGCAATCTGCAAGGAGCTAAAGCACCAACTCGAAATAAAAGTAGTGTGAAACAATACTGAGGAGAAAGAAGCAAAGAACTGAACAAAGTAAGTGTCCTTGTAATGCCACAAAATTATAGTCTCACTCTTCAGTCTTTGTTTCCTTTTGTATCCATGCTCCTGAGGAGAGTGGAGGAAAAGAAAATAATTGAATAAGTGTCCTTCCTAAGATGTTTGCAGCACAACAAAAAGCTGTGCTTAATGGCTCTGTTCACCCACGTGCAGCCCAGCTATTTCAGACCCTTCAGTCTCTACGGGCACAACACAATCGCGACTCAGACTCGCTCCTGGTGTAAAAGCCCCAGCTCAGGTTACAGATTAATGTGTGCCTTGCTGCTCTGTAGCTCCTGGAAGGCACCACTTGAACCCAAGGAGAGGATCCAGGCTCAGGCAGGTGAGGAACTCTCCTTTCAGTCAATGTAAAGCTAATAATTTTCCCTAGAAGCAATGGCACTTGAAACTTTTCTTGACATTTTCATTTTCTGGTTATACACAGACAAAGCCACCTCTTTAGAGCTACACAGAAAATTTATTCAGTACATCAGAGCCTATTTTATGCGTGGCACTTTAGCACTGCAGCAACCATTACACTTCAGGACGTACTATCAAGCAGTTTAATACCCCGTGTGTTAGCCATCTCCCACCTCCCACAGCCATCCCAGGGCAGGACCACAGCCAGTGTTTACTGTCTAATGGGTCCCTCTGGGATGCTTATGGATTCCTCCACAGCACAAAGTTTTTATTTCATCAGCACAGTCCTCCCTCTCCCATGGCTCATGCTGTGCATGCCAGCTCTCTTTGCTCAGAGTCACCAAACCTCTGCCCTACTTGGAGGCCACTCTTTAATGCCTGCCCAGTTTTTTGCCACTTTGTCCAATTTGTTTCCTTGTGAGGGAACACTTTTGCCCTGTCCTCTGTGAGCAGAATTCCCTCAGTGGCCTGACACAAAGTCTATCACATGATGTATTGGCCTCCAGCTCTGCTCCTCTCTTTATGTGCTTTAATAATTCTATATTAGGGAGAAGTGACAATATAATCCTCGGTCCAATTTTACCACAGCCATATTTGAAATTCAGGAAAGGTTTTTAAACCTTGTCCAGTATTTTAAAAACCAACACACAACGCTTGTTCTTAATAGCAGCTGTACAATCTAATTTGTGGCTGATTGACATAGAACTTAATGAAGTAAAATCAGAATATGAAGTGAGTCAGTCAGGTGTTGGCATGTCAGCACATTTTGTGGGGCTTTTGCTTTGTGATTTTTAAAAAATTACGACTATCAGTTTACACAATACTTGCAAAAGTTGAGACATTTCTGAAAACTGGTCCTACCTCCATGCAAAACATTGTGATTCTTGAATTCTATCGCATTCCTGCTGAGAACCTGGCTTCCAGCCTCCACAGTTTTCTAGTTCTTTAAGCACAGTCACAGTAACTGAACATGAAATCCCAGCTGCAGCCACAGATTCAGCAACACCACATCCTTCAAGATACCAAACAAGCATGAAGAGGACCTAAAGCTTTTTTCCCAGTTCCCAGGATGTTCCTCCCCATTCCCAGGACCAATACCTTTATGAAATGTACATTCAGTCAACTTCACAGATAATTCAAAAGCAGCACAATTTTAAATGCCAAAACTTAAGCCTTAGGTGGATTATTCACCATCTCTCCTAACACAGATGCACAGAATTTGTCATCCCTGACATGTTAATCCAGGTAAGACATCAAAGTGCCTTCTGTGATTTATGCCATTTCTATACTGGTCCCATTTGGCACTTAAGGGCCAGTTTTCCATGAGGACATTGTCCACCAAGGAACAGATCCCTCTCCATTCTCCCCTCAAAGCAAGTATGCACCACAAACAGTCAGCAGTACTTTGTGCTACTTAGATCCCTTAAACAAGGGTCATAAGCTTTTAAACTCAAACATCACCTCCAGCTTAAACCCTGTTGCACACTAAAATAGGGATCAGCAAGAAAGAACTATCCAATGAATAAACTTTAGAAGGAAACACAAAACTGAAAAACTGCAAGAAAAAATTAGTAGGTAGTACGGACAGAGCAGAGAAATAACTGGTCACAGAAGTGCAAGGCTTAAATTGTCTCATTAATGCTTAATAAAAATAAATAAGGACAACCAGGAACCCCTGGGTGGCCTGAAGATGTGCACTTCAGAGGGCAGGGAACACAAGCAGCCCTGCTGTAATCTGTGTTAGACATCAAAACATTTAACACTGCTCATGGGCTGCACTTCTCATCCACCTGCCATTTGGAGAGGTGTCCCAGATTTAATACAGACCTGGGAGATTACTGAGCACAACCTGGCTTGTCTGTAAGAAAAGAAGCTGCTGCTATGCCTTGCTTCTCCCTGTAGTGATTATAAAACAGCACATAATCTCTAAGTGTTGGGGGCAGGAATCTGCTCAGTTCTCAATTAGGGGATTTTTTTCAGATTTCTGTAGGGGGAATGTGGCAACAACAGCAGGTTTGTACCAATTCTTTCGTATTTAGAAGTGTTCAAGAGATGACTTGGAAAAAAAATAAACCACCAAAGTGTTCAAATAGTAAAAAAAAAATCTTTCCCCAAGGCAAAACATCCCATTTTGAGGTTCAGAATTCCTCCTACAGCTGAAAAGATCAACATGAAATGTTCATCCTGCAATACAAAAAGAGAGAAGTTGTGCCAAGTGTACATTTTCCTGAAAAACAGATTCAGACAACACTGTGTCTCTGCCTGCTCCTCCACACACCCAACCAATGCTCCTTCATACAGAGGACCAGGGCTTGGATGTGCAGGACAACAGCTCTGGATACAAAGATAACATATTTATACAAGTGTTTCATAGTTCAGATCAGGGACACTCCAACTGCAATGGAATAAGGAACGGCACAAAAAGGTCACCCTTGGAGCAGGCTGGGGGTGGGCAGCATTTGATACTGGCCCCTGGTATCAATAAGCACCGTGGCATTGTTTCACTGCCAGAGCACAGTGCAGACATTGCATCCATGGGGAAATGCCACCTTAGAAACCTCCTCTCTAGCTTCAGCTGGCAAAACCCTCTGCTTAAATACACAGAGCTTGCCCAAAAACTCAAGACAAACCAGCTTCCCTCACCAGCCAGAACAGAACAGAATCACAAGGTTGGGAAAGACCCTTAAGGTCACTGAGTCCAACCCATGCCCCAACACCTCAACTAAACCCTGGCACCAAGTGCCACATCCAGTATTTTTATAAACACATCCAGGGATGGTGACTCCACCACCTCCTCAGGTAAAGCATTCCAGTTCTTTATCATTCTTTCCATAAAAAACTTTCTCCTAATATCCAGTCTGTATTTCCCTTGGTGCAGCTTGAGCCTGTGTCCTCTGGTTCTGTCAGTTGCTGCCTGGAGAAAGAGACCACCCCCACCTGACTCCAACCACCTTTCAGGGAGCTGTAGAAAGTGATAAGGTCACCTCTGAGTCCCTTTTTCTCCAGGCTAAATACCCTCAGCTGCCTCAGTTCTTTCCAGGGCTTGTGTTCCCAGCACCCTCAGAGGTGCTGGGGCCAGGCAGGTCACATTCCCAAAGCACCAGCTCCCACCAAGTCACTTGTTTCCCATCCCCCATCTCCCCTTGGAGCAAGGACAAGTCTTTTGAATTTTTTCCTTCCTCCTGCTTCCATCTCACTGCACAGCACAACACTGCAGCCCCCTGCTCCAAATCCCAGCCTCCCTGCTCCGAGGCACCACCACGTTCTCCCGCTGTCAGCACCAGGGCATATGTGCTCCTCAGCTTCCTCAAGTGCGCTATTCTGAGCCCTGCTAAGAAAAATCTATGACTTTACACCCTGTCTGAGCCTCAGCAGCCATCACTAACACTCTACATTTTCAAATTTCATCTCATTTCTGATTAAACTTTCCTCTCTGCCATTTGTAATCTGGCTTGGTGATGTGCTTTGTGCAGCTCAGTATAAATATGTGCTTTAGAATTAAACTGGTTCAGCAATTTTGACAATGATTTCTCAGAAATTAAGCGGGGACAATTCGTTTGGTTGAAGTGGAACCATTTGAAACATATGACAGAAAGGTTATAAAGTACTTTGTAGTGTAGCACACTAATAAATATCAGCAATTCACATCTCATTTATGCCTGGTTGTAGGACTGGTAGGCAAAGGATTGTGACAATGTGGTATCCTCTGACCAAAGGCAGAAACAACATTTCTGGTTAAACTATAAACAGCAAAGCAAAAGACCACACAGAGGTGACAAATATCCCAAGAAATAACCTGATTAATAATAACAGTTTAAAACAGAACTGAACAGCCAGAAGAAGGGCTGTAAAGGGCAGGGTTAATCTCAAGAATGATGACTCCAAGCTCACATTATCCCACTGCTCAACATGAGGCCATTGGGCAGTTACACTGGGCCAGCTGAAAAATAAATACTTTTTGCAGCAGGCTGATAACTTCAGGAACTCTCCTCCAGCCACCCCAAAATCCAGGGCAGCAGGAAGGGACACAAACAGCCTCAGCCATTCAGCTCCTCCTGCCCCCAAACCTGAGCTCCCTGGGAAGCTCTGACACACATCAGGGCTCTGGGGAGCTGTGAGACAGAGCTTTGCCTCATCCCTCACCAGGGACTACAATGCCAAAGTCCTCAAGAGACTCCTCAGCCTGGGAACATAAAGATTTCATCACTCCTGTGGGAAATATTACACACATGATTAAATTTAAGGAAAATTCTTGCCAAATAACATCTTCCCAAATCCTCAAGCCCTCCATGCCTATCTCTGTGTGATATTTGTGGTAACTACTTCCTCAATTTCAAGACTGCTTAGTTTTATAGCAACTTCTTCAGTCACTCCACCTAATTTTAATTCTTCAGCAATTTAGCAAATGTTATTTTTGCTCCAAAACACTTTCCTCCACTCTTCTTCCTCACACACTTTTAAACTCCCATTCTGTCTTCTCCCTTAATTTCTTCTGTTCCTAAGCCCTTAAGAATCTCCTTGTTCTGTTTCTTCTTCACAGCCTACTTTATTCCTACATGTTCTCAGTCACCCCCAGACATTTCTCTGGTGGCCTGACCCTATCACATCCTGACTCATCTCAGAATAAACAAACAATCCTCCCCACCTCAGCATTCACTCAGATACACCCTGCAAAGTTCACAGCACAACACTCTGACAGACATCACTCCTCTGCAGTACTCCAGAGCTCATCGCCAAATATTTAATATCCACTTCCAATAACCATTGCTCATCTGAGATTAATTTCCAATATGAATTAACACAGCAGGGGCAGAGCAATTATCTCAGGACCTAAGGACTCACTGGGTGAATATACACAAGGGTAGCGTGTGTGCCATGGAAGGTGGAAAAGGAGGAGGAGGGTGATGGGCCAGAGGAGGTGCTTTCACTCCTCTGCAAGCTGCCAACAGCTTCACCTGGAAGGCTTGACATCCAAAGTAATCTCAGCACAAACACTCCCACTCCCTGCTCTCCAAATGAATCAGCAGCACTCATGGGTAAAGGAAGGAAAAAATATAGGGCAATAGCTGAGCATTCAGTGCAGCAGATGGAGACAAGAATGATCCGGCCCCCAGAGCAGCCATCGGGAAACCAACATATTTCCTGGGTGCTGATCCCAAAGGTGCTCCTCTTCCCTCACCACCCTTCTGCTGAAGACACAGGGCAATATACTCCCCAAATCCCTACAGGCACCCTCTCCCACTCCTCCGCAGTACCGAGGCCAAGCAAGGTGGTCTGCTCAGCAAAAATCAGGCACACACTGAAAGCACCCAGCCAGGGCTTCAAAACAGGAGGAAATCCTCAGATCTACTGTAAATACTTCCCTTAAAATGTTTCCAGAGTGCCACTGCCCTGTGGCACAGGTCTTTAAACATACCAAAGCATTGATACCATTAGACCAAGGATCTTTTCCCCATGTCATTCAAGGCTAAGATCCCATTTCTAGAGAGAGCCTCAGAAAACTAAAGAAAAGGTACGTCCCTAATGAATATTGGAAGAGTCAGATTTTTATTCTCCACTTATCTCTGCTCTGGTGGTTTACTGATCTAGATATTTAACAATCTCTTCTAGCACAACTAAATTGCAATTTCTCTCCCTATAATTAATCCAAGGTGCTGCTGGATTAAGTAAAACAAAGGGACTAATCTAATCCTAGCTGAAATTCCTCCAAAATCAGTAATAATCATACTTACAACATTATTGAACCATTATTATCACTTTTTTTCCCATTTTTTCCTTTCAGTGCTACTGAAGGGCTTCTTCATTAGCTTTTAACAATAAATATATACAATAAACAAATCTTGGCTTTTTGCTGTGGTAACCATTTTCTTGGACAGTGAGACAAAGTAAATTTAATTGAAATTATCTGCAGAAAACACCCATTCTGAACTACCTGAGCTGGTATAGAGCCCAATTATAATCCCCACACACCTTCATACAGTTAAACCAGCCATCTTTCCTAAACACACCTCCAAAGCCCCCTGTTCTACCACATACTCCGTGCACTGCAGGCATGAGGAGATTTTTTCCAACTCTGTGAAGCAGCAGGAGAGACCATGGCAGGGCCAACGTGCTAAGAAATGTGTAGGAGGCAGCAATAACAAACTGACATGAAGAAATAAGGTTGTAGCTGGAACAAATGGAGCTCTGTGGAGAAGTTTGGGGGGTTTCTCTCTGATCTAACGTGCCACCCCACCCACCACTAGACCTAGATATGCCTCCCATCCCTCTGGCATGACCAAGCCGTCCTGTGCAAAGGAGGCTTGAATCTGGGTTACCAGAGCTCTTCTAAAAAGTCCTTTTATTCTTCAGCAAGCACCAAGACAACCTCATTTCCAGCTGGCAGAAATTACCCAGGAGGAAGCTAGTTTCTGTATTGTCATTATCCAACAGCCTATTCTCACTAGACATCCTGAATTTTCAAGCGGTGCAAAACATTTACTGGGGCCTGCGTGAATACACTAAATTATGGCTTACCTAACAGCCCCACCTCCTTCTAGCTTTCCACCTTCAGGCCAGATTTCTGTAATTTAGCAACAACACCTCATATCAAAGGCTTGAAAAGCTTTCAGCTGGTTGAGAAGAGGCAGCCAAGAAAGAGCAGTAAGGCTGCAAACATAACCAAGCTGGGGCTCAATTCAGGAAGAAGACAGGGTAGACTTTTGGTCTCCAAAACTCAGAGGTGCACACAGCAGACTTAAACAGGCTACATTTTCATTTGCTTTTCTACATCCGGTCTAGCAGCAGTGGGAATTCCCTTAACTCGTTATTCCATGTCTGCTTTAGTCACATAAAACATATCACCAGTTCAGGAAATGGTCTGGCTGTCTCATTCACTTGTTGTTATTGCAAGATAGAACAAATAATCTCAGTATCTCTCTCAGTCACCCAAATCCACGGTGCACAATGAACAGAGCTGGGCTCTGAAAAGTGTGAACTAATTTAGTGTCATGCAAAACTTTGCCCTGTGCCACAGGATCAAGGTTCACTTTCTTTCTGGGTTTCACTTGGTTTTTCATTGCATGCTCCTACATTGAACATCAACATCAGCTCAGGATTGGGAACACACTTTAAGAACATGTGCCAATCCTTATTTTGGTGTTCACATCCTGTACTTAGATCCAGTGTTGTACTGCCATGAGGACCAGCAGTGATGCAGCTGTGGTACAGATCACACACCAGCCAAAGCTCTGTAGAGTAAAGCTCTGTATTTACAGCCTGAAAATCAAATCCTGGGTACCTCTATAACCCATCTCAGTGACAGGAGCCCCAACATTTCCAGTTCCTCCATGTGAATCAAACCCCTTTCATGCTGTGTTTAATCAGAGAACACAAACAAGGATGTTCTGATAGGAAAGTGCATTAAGTACCTTGGCTCCCCCATCTGGCAAACGTCCCTGTCTGTGTGCAGAACTCAGGACTCCTGGTTACCCATTGATTTTTAAATAACATTTCCCAACCTGGATGCACAGAATGGCTCCCAGTAAATCTTCCTGCTGATGCCTTCCTGAGGCAGCCAACAGCCTGAACCAACAGCACTACCAGGGGCTGTGACCTTTCCCATCCATCTTAATTAGGTATTAACTTCAAAAGGCTTTTTGCTACACAGCTCCTGCCAGCATCAAACAAAAAGACAAACACCAGCCTTGAGTCGTCAAAAATTTAATTACAGGGTCTCTCAGAGAGGTGGCTCTGCCTGCTTCTCTGGTTTTCACTCCAGGAATTTATAGCAGGGAAACAGCACTTTAGCAATACTTAGAAGAGCCCTACAATGAGAAAATACACCAAGAGCTACTTGCACAAAGTACAGCTTTATCTATCTCAACAGCCCTATCAGAAGCACTCACATGGCTTATTTAGTGCTCTCCCACCTAGGTTTGCAGACGCTCCCTTTTCTCCAGCACAGGTGTGGACAGCCCATGCAGACCCTGCAGTCCAACCTGCTGGCACCCATCAGTCCATTTCATTGCACAATCTGGGGTGAAGCAAAGGATTCAGGAGAAAATGGGTTGTCAGATAAAGTCACAAGGTACTCCAGAGCACATGATTGCATTTCCCACAGGAGATCCTCATGCATTACCAACACAGTCCCTGCACCTCACACACAGAATTGCAAAGTGGCAGCAGATGCCAAAATGTAGCAAGGAGCTCCTGCCAAAGCTGTAGGCACTCAAGGTACCTTAATTCACATATGAAGTAACTCACCTACCTTGTATTCTGCCTTAGGGAAGCTGTGATAATAAGTAATTTTTAAAAATAATTAAGTTGAAATAAATCCTAAGTATGATTTGCAAGTCTGGTTTAGTTCACCCACAAACCGCTGTGACAATATTAAAGTCCCGCTCCTACAGACACAGACTTAAAAAACTGCAACAAAACAAACCACAGAATGGTAACCTTGGAAAATCAGGGAAGTTGCCTCCTAATACACCACACCTGGTCCAGGAACAGATCAAAGTGCAGCCATAGGGCGCAAGAGCAGAACCAGCTACCCAGGAAGCATCTCAGCATTTATGGCTGTTCAGAGGCAGTATTTTGAGAAGGGAATGTTTGGAGATAGGAATAACCAGTTGAACATTGTTATTCCTGTGCTCCCTTTTGCCATGATGGGGCATAAGAGGCGAGCACACAACTCCTTTCCCAGCCCATTCAGCTCACCAGGGGTTTCTCCCCAGCACTGATATTTTTTTGATGTATATTTCTCCTGTATATAGCTCCTGTTTCTCTTTCCACAAGCTCCTTGGATCTGAAGAGTGATTGAAGCACCAAGGACACTGGCATTAGCAGTTTTCCTGTTGTTAGGGCAAAGCTAAACACCCACATTTAGCAAGAAATCTCAATGTGGATTACATCTGCATCCCTCCACCTTTTACCCACAGAAACTCAGGCATTTGTACAACAGTGCTGAATAAAACAATTATTTTCTGCCAGAGTTGAAGCAGCACGATGGGCTGCTATGCCACAAAACAGAACACTGACATTTATGCTTACAACTGAGAAATTGCTTTGCTCCACAGAGAAGCATTCAGGACTAAAACTTGCAAATAAAACATAGCCTTGCCTTAAATCTATTAGTTTTTCCTATGTTAATACATCAGCCAAAGTTTATATTACATGAAGCAGAGATTACAATGTGAGTCACAAGAAACCCTCATTTTTCTTTCACCTGATGACATCAGGAAGCAAGCTGATGTCACATGAAAAGCAATAAAAACATCAGAACCAGGCAATTCATCACTGCAGCAAAGTGTTAAATAATAAGCTTACCCCATACCTGCTTTCTCCTCTTTTAATTTTAAGAGAATTCTTGCTATTTCAAATTATTTTGAAGCTATGTTTGTTTATTCTTCTGCCAAGTTGTTGAAATACTTTTAGCAGGGACAACAAAAGGAAACAAATTATTTCACAGCAAACAGAATAAGAGCATTTAATGTTATAGTAAGAGCCAAATCAACTGTTCCTATAATAAATCTTTGATCCCCTGAAAAAATTCTCTTACAATAGCAGCACATTGAAGCAAGGAGGCAACACAGCTCGAGTCATTCAGCTGACAGTGCAGCACAGGAACCATTCATGTCTGACACAATGACTGCAACTCCTTACTTCAAATGGGATAAATAAATGGGATTGTAGTGGCAGGAACATCACCTGCAACCATCAGGTGACACAAGGTTAAGAGCACTCGCTGTCCAAGGCTCCTGTGGAACAACACTGAGGGGGATCTCAGGCACTCCAAAGCCTTGGAGGTGAAGAGCAGGGTTCAAGGGCTGCTCAGGGCACTCTGTGTGTTCTGCTCTGGGGAAGGGGCACCCAGCACAGAAAGCACAGCTGCCACCAACAAGCAAAGTTATTTAAACCTTCCCTTCACCCCTCAGAGGCAAAAGAGTCCCCCCCCCATGTGAACTCTTGCTCCTCTCAGTGCTTTGACTACCCAATAAAAACAGTCTCTGTTATTCTCCCTCATCCTGCAGGAGCCAAGGGCTGCTTCAGCCCTCACCTGGTGCTCTCTGCAGGTAAACCCCAACTGCCTCAGTGTGTGTCACTTGGAGCTGCCAGCCCTCCCTCCCTGTGGGTCACTGTCCATTCTCTGGGGGGTTGCAGAGCCCAGAAGTCAACTCCAAAAAAGCTCTTGGTGTACACCTCTGTCAGGAGTGCTTGTATGTCCTGGGCAAGAATATTCTGCCACACTTGAGTTTAAAATGTTTAAAATAAAGTGTCCAGAGACGGAATCACAGAACCATAGAATTGTTTGAGTTGAAGAGACCTTAAAGCTCATTTCATCCCACCCCCTGCCATGAGCAGGGACACCTTCCACTGTCCCAGGCTGCTCCAAGCCCTGTCCAACATGGACTATATTTTAGTAACTATTTAACTATATTGCCTTGGACACTTCCAGGGATCCAGGGGCAGCCCCAGCTTCTCTGGGCACCCTGTGCCAGGGCCTGCCCACCCTCACAGGGAACAATTTCCCTTCTGTATATCAAAGCTTAATTTCCCTCTGATCTAAATAGACCCTCTTTCAGGCTGAGCAGAGTTTCAGTTTGACTTCTTCAGGTTTTGTAGAATTCTCTAAGTTATCAAAATCAATTTAATAAATTGAAAGGCATTAATACCATTCATCTGTCTGTTCAGCAATGCTTATTAAAATTCTGATCTCCTGTGATAATAACCAGCTTCACAGCCAAAACAAGAGTACAAGGGATCTGTTGGTGGAGGAAGTTGTAGCTTTTTTTTTAAGAGAATTTTTTGTTTGTGGGGAGGGCAGGAAGGATTTTTTTGTTGTTGCTTTGAGGATTTTTTTGGTAGAAGGAAAAAATATGAATTCACAGCCGTTAACATCTGGGAAACTTGATGTTAAATTTGCCTGAAAAATGTCAGTCTCACCTGCCATGGGTGGGATGAACAAAGGGTAAGGTCTCTCCATTAGCCCTTATTTGTTGAACAGGAAGATTTTTGTTTTAAAGAACCTCAGAAACACAACTGAGCTATTTACTGAGGTCTTGCAGCCAAACTGCCACAAGGGCTTTTAGTGCCAGGCTGAGCAGGATGTGCAAAGAAAAAAGCCCAGTGTGATCTAATCACCAAGAGCCTGGAAAAGATGATTTCCAGTCTGCACCAAACACTACTTGATTTTATTTGACCATTTTCCACAAACCAAATCAATATCCCAGAGCAGAGAAATCACTCAATGCACAAAACTTTTTCAACCATTGTGCTAAAGGAGGGGAATGCACAGGAAAAAGCATTCTCCATATCAGAGCAAGTGCTGTGTCACAAGGAGCACACAGTGAGGGAAAAGTCCTGTGTGGAGGGTTAGTGCCCTTCCCAAATACAACAAAACTTACCAGAACAGCCCTCTTTCAAGGGATGAGGTGACAGAAAAGCCTCAGTGACACCTCCTCCAAGTTATTTGTGGGAACTCTGTTCCACATGAAAAATATTGAGACATGCTAGGCTGGTTATGTTCTTTGGCCAGGCACCTCCTCCTCTCAAGCTTCCTCTCATTTATTTAATTTCACAGGCCATTTGATTCTTTCATTTTCATTTTTGTGATTGTTTTCTTTTAATTAAAAAAAAAGTTTTGTTTTTTCATGCATTTTAAGCTTTTAAAGAAATGAAGTTGAAGCTATTCTTTGTTATCCTCATTTTTTCTGACAGAAGAACAAAAAGCTTTCCCAGATAAGTATTACTGGCATGTAAATTAAAACAAAAGAAAAAGGTGTTTATTGTTAGAGCTTGGAGACACCCTGGTCCTCTGTGGGGGCTGACCTTGATGGATAAATAGCAAGTTGACTGTTTGCCAATAAATTTTACTTTCTGGGAGAGAACAGAAGTTGCTTCACCTGAGATCTTGGTTGGCATCATTTTGATGCTGACAAAGAACTGCCCCAACAGTTCCAGGGACCTTAGAAAATTCAGATTTTGGGCAGATCTTTGTTCAGCTCATGAGACACCACTCCCAGCAGGCCTGTTGAAAATTGAGTAGAAATCTGCAATAACAGCACAGCTGTGCCTGACAAACCTGTAGGACACTGGCACTCTGGGTAACAAATCCACAAACCACTCTCCTCTTACCAAACACATCCTTCCCCACCTCAAACATTTCACAGCTGGCTCCAGGAGGAAAAGGGGGAGCCAAAATACGCTCACTGTCATCATTGAAGCACCTTTCCCAACACTGACAAGTGTTCAGGTTCATTTCCTTCAGCATGGAAAGCCTGTCAATCCTCACTACAAAAATGTGCCTTTCAACAAATTTTGCTCATTTCAGAAAAGTCCAAGCTTCCCCTGGGATAAGACACCTTATTTATAGCATTTAACCTTGATTATCCCTGTCCTGCTGTTCACCTAGCAATCAGATCCTTCCTCCAGCCACACAGACACCAATGCACAGCACAAGCAGCAAGCCTTGTCTGAACAGAGCAGAGGAACCACCACAAATGAGAAATTCATTCATAGTTTTACCATCCCTACATGCCAAGTCATATCTATCAATCATGCATGCTGATTCATTCAGCAAAATCTTCTGCTAAGACACACTGCCCTCAATTTCAGACATCTTTAACTCTCAACATTTTCTGAAGATATGGAAGAGTCCTCCTCTCCAGGATTTCACCTTGAACCCCCCCTACCCCGTGGATCTGTATCTTAGCCACGAAGTGGTTGCTAAATACAGCAAATTTCCTTGATAAATGCCTGGCTGGAAGTCAAGGAATCCTAAAGCCCTGGCATTTGGCTACAAACTGTTTGTAAAGCTTTCCCCAAAAGTAGTTTTAGTTTCTTGTTACCAGACTTTGTCTTTGGCCCAGGACCATCAGACTCAGCAGTTTGTTTCTTTTGTCATCCCTAAGCCCTCTCAGCAGGGACCAGCTCCTGGCTTATCCTCTGCTGGCACACACAGTCCTGCACTCACCAGGGTGTTCAGCTTTGCCCTGCAGCCTTGGAAAGTGCATTACTTCGTTTCAACAAGGGAAGCCCCCATATCAACACTTTATAACTCCCCCTTCACAGGAGTCCACCTTCTTCCAAGGCAAACTGCCTTGTTTTCTTTTCACTTCCAACTCATTTGCATGAATTTGAAAATGCAAAGTTTTGGCCTTTACAAGTGGCCAATTTTGAGGTATTTATGGCACCAGGCCACTTACAGCTTTACAGGTTGGTGGAAGACAATCATTAAAACCTTGTGACATTGCAAACTCCTCTTAGGATCTCGAGCACCTTTTAAGGGGCACTTTTAGCTTATTAAACTCTTGCTGTCTATTCGTAAGCCTTACACAAGATTTTTTGGCTTCCTCTGCTCTGAATTTCTGCAGTTCTTGTGGCACAAAGTTGCTTTCTGCCAGCAACCACCTCTGAATTTTCATTATTAATGCCACGGATGGGTCTATCCTGCAGCACACCCCATAATGAGATTTATGCTGCTACTCTTTGAATAAACTGCCTGCACACAGAGCCTCAGCGTCCCCTTGCCTCCTCACCTGATACCAAACTTGAAACATCCCCCAGAGCAGCCTTTCTGTCAGGCACTGCTCTCAAGATCCTTCACAGGTCTGCACTTTCATCTCCTGATTTCTGGGGTTGCTGCACTTCTGAAGAGGGAACAGCTTTTATTGCCAGACATACTGAGGAAAAGCTCACTTCTGTTTGTCATTATTTCCTTCTCCAGCAACTTGAGAATAAAGCAGCAGGTGATTACACACTCCTGGCACCAACCCACACTAAAATCAGGATTTTCCCATGGCTAGGGTTTCCTCATTACTGGCAGGTTGATCGGGCTATTGATCACACTACAAATGTAAAAACTTTCATAATCCCCTTTCCTCTCCTCCCTACCCTTTCCAGACCATATGGCATCACTTCAGCACCTGTGTCATCCTGCCTATTCATCAGATCTCATCCATGCAACCCTTCAATCCCTACCCAAACCATGGATTTGGCCTCAGAACACTGCTTGGAATTAGCTGCTTTATTCCATACATCAAGCTGGCAGGACTGCCAGTGAGCAAACATAAAGGCAGGGGCAGCGTGGCTCGTTAGCAGAGCACACACAGTTGCTGGGAGCATCTCAAAGATGAAAAGAACCATTTCAAGCATCACATCCCCTCCAAAACAAACAACAAAAAAGGCAGCAGTACAGCTTGTCAGATGAAGTTGATTACAAATCAAGCACATTCACAGACCCAGGTCACAACATTTGGGTTCATTAGCAAGAAATCATTAAACAAGCAGTTGCATTTGCTTTTTATGGCTGCAGAGTTGAACACCAGCGTCTGAGTTCTTTGCTTTGGTACAGATCCCTGATAAAAGGGGTATATTCATATTCTGTCTGCTTTCAAATGATAAAAACTTGCATTTTCTAAATCAGATTTCAAAACCTGATTATCTTAGTTTTTGCCACAGTATCAAGGCCAAGTAAATGTTTAAATAATGAACAAGAATTTACTTGGATAGGCAGCAGATTATCCTGTATTACACTCCAGCACAGAATAGACTTCAACCTCAAAATTACTACTCTTTTTAAAAATTCATCCTTGAATCACAGTACCAGCAAGCAGTTCATTTAAATGTAGTAATTCTGAGAATCATTTCAGCTTTGATTACCAGGAAGACAGAAATACGGAGAGAGGTGTCAGGATAGCAGCTTGAGGGCATCCAGTCTACAGAAACAAGAGAGAGTTCTCTAGGAAGACTTGCCATTATCCCAAAGAAAATACATTTCAACCTCCCTGGAGTCTTGTTCATCCTCCTCACATCTGTCTTAGAAGTCCAAGTTTAGAAGCAGTTCCAGTGATAAATGAGATTTCCCCTATGCAAGTTCTGCTCCTCCCTGAGCAGTTATATAAATCTAACAAAGGAGATGCTGCTCCCCATGCCACCCCAACGTTTTCAAGCTGGGGAGGGGGAGAACAAGAGACAGACAAAAGAGATGGAATTATATCTGGCAAAAAATCTTACCATTTAAGGGGCACTTTCCACTTTATAACCACTTACAAAGCAATTGAGTCTCAAAAATCTCTCAAAGGAAAGAAGGGGCAATAGAAAAAGCACAGAACATTGTTTAATGAGAAAAAAAACCCCTTTTTTCCTATTCCTCTTTTTTTCAAGTCTATTTCTAAAAAATTGAAAATTTATTGCATTTAAATTCCAATTTGCTACTCACAATGGAGCATTTGCCTTTCTACTGGAATATCTTTTCCTTCTATGCTTCCAAACCCAACTGTTAGCCCTTCTTTGCACATCTGCAATGTCTCCAGTCATTTCCTTCCCTTATCTGAAGGATATTCTGGGGATCTGCTATCATTTCTTATGGAAATGGGAGACCGACTCTGACAGCACCCAACTCCCTCTACACCAAATAAAAGGGGGGGATGAGGGAGAAGGGGGAAAAGCAGGAATGGGACAGCACAGCTTACATTAGATCAGCACAGGAGCCCCAGCCTGAGTTTAGAAATGTTTTTCAAGCTGTAAGCAAGTAACTCTACATTCCGGGTTTTTTTTTCTGTTGGAAATTTCTTCTCCAGCAGTATTCAGGAGTTGGTTACTTCCAAGAGGAAGTTTGCCATCATTTAGCTGGGTCCCCCCACTTGAAAGGGAGAAGGAAAAAGAGCTCCCAGTGCAGGCACAAAAATAAAAACACACACCCAGGACAAAAAAAAAACACCTCTGTCTTCTGCAAACTGGTCTGAGACACCAAACTTTCCACCCAGACCATTGGGCTGCTGCCAAATTCAAACCTTCCAATTCTCTGTCAGCCCTGGAGAAGCTCAGCTTGATAACCCAGAGAGATAGACTTTGACTGAAAGGAATGAGATGAGACTGTTTCAAAACACAAGAGTTGCCACTCCAGACAAGTTCCTAATGAGCAGCTGTCCTATGAAATTCTGAAAAGCTGCTTGATTGCTTCCAGTATGACCTTTGAGGATTTCTTTTAAAAATAAACACCAGAAAATTTAAAATCTCTTTTTGGCAAACACACAGAGGGATACATCTGAGGATCCATGTCTTGGTATGGAAGAAAAGGAGGTTTTTTGTCCTTCATTGCCAGCCTTGAACTGCAATTGCCTACATGGGAACTTTACTCCATTCCTGGAAGTTGCCCTTTCAATAATCCTCAGTATAACAGAAGGGGCTCACAGGTAATTAACTCAGACTTTTCACAGCCTGAAAGCTAGACAGGTTTGTCAAAATGATTTTTATTCTTACGGTTTATTATCTTGTTGTGAAGATTTTTATGAGAAAAAGATTAAATCACCACCCTGATGTGTGCATTTCATTAAGCCTCTAATCCTTAAAGAGTCACTAACGCAGCTCACCATTGAAAAGCATTAAATCATCGTTCAGTCATATTGACCAAAATAATCTCCTAATTATTTCAGAGAGGAGCAGAGCACCAGAGATGTGCTGTAAATGACACCTCAAAATGCATAAAACTAAAGGGATAGAAAGGCAACTTTGATTACTTTTGGTCTGTATGAATAATGGAACACAAGAAATATATCTCCACTGAGAGACTTACTAAGGGGAGGTGGGATTTTTCAGGATTTGGATGGGGTGTGGAACAGGTTTCAGCTGCAGCAGATCAACCCCTGACACCAGAGCATCAAGAGAACTGCAATGAGCAATGAATTCCAGGTGAGGAACATTTAGCAAATTCAACCAGATTCTGAAGAAAATACCCCAAAAGCACAGCCAGCCTGTAATAAGAATAAATTGCCAGCTGATAAAGGAGCTGCATCAGTTGGAAGTGAGTTTAGTTTTTTCCCTCTGGTTTTGCTGCCATAAGTGTAACAGGGAGCACATATGAAGGGCATTATTAAGAGATTGGACTTTCTGATCTTGGATGTCCTTTCCAACCTCACTGATCTCTTCAGGTGGGAACTCACTTCTGACTTAAACTCTTTCTTCTCCTTTCCCATTTGGGTGGACACAGAGGAGAGCTGCTGCCACCAGCAGAGCCCCAGACACACAAACATCATTTTTCTCCCTTCCTATATCAGGTGAAGATTTCCACAGCATCCCAAAGGCTTTTCCTGCCGGGGTCATGCACTCACACATTTGCTGAGGACTCAAGAACAGGGAGCAGCTATCAAAACCAATGCAAGGAGGAATCCAGTAAGGAAAGCCATGACTGATACAGCTTTGTACTCCATGTTAAATTTATCACACCCTCTGTGACTGTAGCCATAAATCTTTCAAGAAGAGCTTGCTTCTAAAGCTTGATTTTGAGTATAATATTTGCAATTTAAACACCCAATGGACCAATAATAATTCACTGTCAACCTTTATAAACCCTTTTGAATAACTTGCATTCTCATTACTAGAAAGATCATCAGAAATGAAGAAAAAAACCAGCAAGCTGGCTTAGAAGGAAGAAGAAATCCCTCAAGTCAAAACATGAGTTCAAAGGATAACTTGGATATTTTTGTATTTTTTTAACCAACTCCCTGTTTTATCATGGCTAATAAGGCTCAGAATCACCTTCCCAACTAAATAGGCATGGTAGGAACATGGTGAAGCACAGCTTTCAGGTAGATGATTCTAGATCCCCTAAGAGGATAGATGTTTAAAAGAAAAACATCATTTTTTTCTTGGAGCAAACACTAAATACACACAACTGCAAAGGAGAGGAAACAAAGACAGCATAACTAAGAGAGGATTTTGAAAGGGGCCTCTTTCCTACCACAATTTCCCCACACATCAGTTGTTTGCAGGTTTGCTTTTATCAAAGAATCTCAGAATGGTTTGGGTGGGACCTTAAAGATCAGCCAGTTCCAACCTCTTTCCAGGAGAAGGAAAAATCCAGGTTAAGGAATTTCTGTGTTGCTGCCAAGCTGACAGAGTCTCCACAACTCCTGGAAAAGCCCTTTTGGAGCCTCATCTCAGCAGGTTCCACAGCAGCCACACTCCTCAGCCCACCCCAGAGCCTTCTGTGCCTACCTGTGCAGAGCAGCTTTATCCCCCAGGGGTTCCCTCTGTCCCCAAAACCCCTCCCTCTGTCCCACAGGGGTTTCCTCTGTCCCCCAAAACCCCTCCCTCTGTCCCACAGGGGTTCCCTCTGTCCCCCAAAACCCCTCCCTCTGTCCCACAGGGGTTCATTCCCTCTGCCCTAAGAGCTGCTCACAGGCAGCACCACCAAACCATGCAGTCAGTCTATCAGTCCATCCCAGCAGCTTCCAACCCCTCCATTCCCACAGAAAGTGGCAGGATTTGTTTGAGGTGATGGACAAAAGGATTTCACTTAAGAACAGGAACTCTGTGATGATCAAAAGATGCTATTTTTAAATATATTTCTTACCTTGCTCTCTGTGCTTTAGACCCCACTGGACTCTGCTGCAGGCTGGATTTTCTC
This sequence comes from Certhia americana, assembly GCA_018697195.1. Taxonomy (NCBI): domain Eukaryota; kingdom Metazoa; phylum Chordata; class Aves; order Passeriformes; family Certhiidae; genus Certhia; species Certhia americana. The sequence goes on along the minus strand of CM031874.1, from coordinate 4,811,691 downwards.
TTTAATTAACCAAGCTGACCTGGAGTAAGTTAGACTTATACTTAATTTCCTTCCTGCAATCTTTCCTTTTGATAAAATTCAAAGCATAGACGGGGAAAAACCACAGGTACATGCCCACAAGCCTGCACCAAAGGTAGAGAGAGCTACAGAGGATGAGGAATCCTCATGGCTCTGAGGCAAACTTGCCTAGACCCTTCCCTTAGAGCAGGGCACCACAAAAGACCAAACCAGCTTTTGAGCTGAAAGACTTCAGTTTCAGCAGAATGGAAGTCAGGCGAATTAACTTTTCTACAACAATAAAAACACAAAATATCAAACTAAACACAGAATTCTAAAAATTTTTAGATATTTCTCTACCAGCTTCCCCTGCCCAGCCAGGTGAATCCTCCTCCCAAGGCTCCTACAACAAAAGGCACCGTCTCCTACCTTCCAGGGAATTTATTGTTGCCATGATCACAAACACCTGGCTCCCTGCTCTCACCTGAGTTCAATTCCCTCCTCTCTGCTTCCCTCCCCTTTCTCTGCACCCTGCAAACTGCCTCCCCCAGCCCTGCTCACCTGGTCCCTGTAATCCCACATGGGCACTCTTTAAAAACACAAGAGGATTGATTTCTCTCTCTTTTTTTTTTTTTTTTTTTTTTTTTTGCATCAATCAGAGAAACTTAGAAAAAAAGCTTATATATTAGGAAAAATATGAGCCTAATTTGTCTTTTGTATAATCCAATCTTTTATAACCACAACTGAAAGCTTCTGAGTTTCTCTACTCTGACTGGGAGCAATTAGGAGATTAACTGTAAACCACAAGAGAGATGTGCCATGACATTGCTGCAACCAGCCCTCCATCAAACTGCTTTGGTTAACTGAGATTTCCAACAGAAAACATCCAAAATGCTCATGGGATAAAGGATACCCTATGAAGGTGTTGCATCCTGAGATATCTCACTCTAAAAGCCTCTGTGCTTAATTAACATCTCACCAGACTTTTTTTACACAACTCTATTAGTTGGGACCTAAATGGATAATAGAGGCCATTACTTCTGCCTATAAAGTGTTGCCCTCACTCACAGATTTTCCCTTTTTATTCACACAAATCTTTCAGAAGGCAGCAAACCTGTGAGGTTTCCTCCTCCTTTCTCTGCTCTGGAGACTAACAGACCAGGTTTTTTCCAGTCCTCAGATGCCTCTTGGTTCATGGCACCATGGGGATTTTCTGACTGTGCTTTTAATTGTATTTTGAAACAGAGTGGACAAACACATGAACATTTATAATAAAAGGATTGACCCTGCTGCCAGAATGCTCATATTTTTCCATCTAAATTTATTCCTTGAAGCCTTGCCTTCTGAGAGCAGGATACCTGTAAATTCAGGGTCATTCCCCACTTCCAGGAGTCCCCACAGGACAGGGTGAGGTGGAGGTTCTGGTCCAGATTTGCTCTTTCTTCACTAAAACTCTCTCACTCCAACACTCACCTGCAGGCTGACCAGGCTAAAAGCCTGCTCACCATGCTTCATTTAGTTTGCTAAGAGCTCTCCTGGAGAATGTGAGTGATTAGAGGGTCGTGTGGGCTGTGATTTATTCTCCTCGTGCCAGCCCCAAAGGGAGTGCACAAATGCCAGTCGACACAACTGTGGCACTGAAATAATGGAGTTTGCAGTGGGATGCTTTCATGAAGCAGCTTTTCATATATCACAGATATATTAAAAAAGAAGGTCAGTCAAAATATCCACTATTATTTCAAAGGTTTTTCTCACCTGGTTTTGGGTGGAAATTCAAAAATTCACCGTTTTTTTTCTGGTTTGTCTAAAAGATAGCAAGAATATCATATTTCTTTGTCCCAGTATCAAGCCTGGAGAAGAGAAAGTTGTGGAAGCCTCAGAGCAGCCTTTGAGTGTCCAAGGAGGCTGGAGAGGGACCCTGCATCAAGAGCTGCTGTGACAGGACAACGTGGAATGGGTTCAAACTGAAAGTGGGGAAATTAAATTTGATATACAGAAATAGAATTTCTCCCTGTGAGAGTGGGCAGGCCCTGGCACAGGGTGCCCAGAGCAGCTGGGGCTGCCCCTGGATCCCTGGCAGTGCCCAAGGCCAGGCTGGATGGGACTTGGAGCAGCCTGGGACAGTGGAAGGTGTCCCTGCCCATGGCAGGGGTGGAATCAGATGGGCTGTAAGGTCCCTATCAACTCAAACAATTCTATGGTTCTACATACCCAACAAGACAGTGACTGGAGTACCTCTGTTCCCACTGTCTGCTCACTGCAAGAATGTGCCAGAGCAGGTTATAAACCATCAACTTTTTACTTCTTGATTATTTCCTTACACCATTTATTTCTTCAGGCTTGCCCAATTATGATTTCTTTATTAAATTTTTTATTATTACAAGTTCTGCCCTTGAGCCTAATGAAAGAAGTGATAAACCTCTCATTCACATCCACAAACCTTAAACCAAGCCTCTGTGTTGCAAGAATTTATTTTCCACTCAGCCATTGTGGGTACACCATTGAACTCTGGCCCACAGCACTTGTAGTTGTCACATTTTTTCCAGAAACTTTTCTATTCAGCCACCCTGACACCAACACCAAGAGAAGCTGTGGCTGCCCCTGGATCCTTGGAAGTGTCCAAGGTCAGGCTGGACAGGTCTTGGAGCATCCTGGGCTAGTGGAATGTGTCCCTGCTTATGGCAGGGGTGGAACAAGGTCTTTTAATGTCCTTTTCAACCCAAATCATTTTGGGATTCTCTGGTTTAATCCACCAGTTAAGAAGCAAAGTACAGAGATCTCCCTTCCCCTCATCTTTCCACAGCCATGGCAGCACCAGCTCTGCAATCTGTACTGGCCAAATACTGCTTGTTGTTAGCCCAAGGTCTGGCAGGGCAAGCTTGGAAACAGTGAACAACCTCCTCCCCATGCAAAGAGAATAAATATTTTCTCATTTAGCACAGATTCAATGTGCTTTTTGCCTCTTTGTAGCAGAAAATCCAGTTTCATAAAAGTTCAAGTTTAATATCAGCTGCAGGCCTTCAGGAGCTATTAGCTGATAATTCTCTGAGCTTTTGCCTTAGACTCCCTGACCAGCAGCACTGAAATTATCAAATCACAGCAATATGATGGAAAACCTTTGCTGCAGCAATGAATTTCTCTTCGAATGGAGCTCGACACAGTTACTTACCTTCAGTATTCACATATGTATTAGAGATCTTATCAGACAAATAAAGGGCCTGAGTCTCTTTCTTTTACACTGTTACAGAAAAACCAGCATCAGCAGACCAACAAACCTTTAGACTCTTAAAAAATTTAACATCTCTTAAAAATAAAACCCTCATGCAAAACACCTAAAGTGTAAATATTTGTGTTACACAGCCTGTACGCTGATTTTCCAGCTGGGTGTTCGATGTGTAGGGAACCAGCTCTGTGTATTCTGTGTTCATGCAAGGGGGTGTCCTGAACTAAAATACAAGGTAACATATTCTTTTTACCTTTCAGGACTGACATTGCACAACATTTTTATCGAGATGCTTACATCAAAGTAAATCCTAAAAAAAGAAAACAAAACCCAAATGCCCTTAATGGAAAAATCAGGAAATTACTTAATTGAAATAATTCTTTATTTGCCCCAAATTTTACATACAGATGGGTAAAATTGGTGGAGTTTTACCAAAACAAAGGAAGAGCACCAGTGAAAAGTGGGTTAATTGTGTAGGATTAAATCAATGCAAATACCTTTCAGTTTGAAAGCTTAAACTAAATGTTACCCTAGATTTTTCCAGCTAGTCCACCTTCAGGAATTTTCCAGGCTGAAATAATGAAGTACCAGGACTATGTTTAGACAGAGAGGAGCAAAGGTGTAAGTTAAGCAGGAAAAGCAAGCACTCACTGCTTTCTATTCATCCTCCAATTCATCCTCCTTATGTTAAAAATAAGTTTTCCCTTCTTAATTTTGAGACGTAATCCTTCGGAGGCCCTGAAAACTGTAAATCAAATTTCCAATATTATTTCTGCAGGCATTCCAACAGCCTCTCCTGGCTCTTGCAGGGTGTTTATTAGCACTGGACCAGCTCCCTGTTTGCTGGTTCAGGGAGCAAGTGGAGAGCTGATGGATCGTGTGCCACCAGGATTGGAAAGGGGGACTCCCAGGAGACTTGAACAGCAGGAAAATACTGGAGCTGGCCTTCAGGAAACAGCCCTGAAACTGGAAGGTGTGACTGTGAGCTGAGTGATTAGAAAATACAACCAGAGGCTAATTGCAGAGTAGGTCTGTGAGACACTCTAAGGCCGTTTCCCTGTCTGGTCCCACCTGAAACTGGGACTACTGGGATGGGCAGGGCTAAACATCCTGGGCCAAGGGAGAGCCAGAACACTGCCACAGCACTTGGTGTATCCAGTTCATTCTCCCTGTGGCCACTCACAGAAAATTCTCAGTCAGGTAAATGCTGCTGGGCCCTGATTGTTCAGCATATTTGGGGGTAAGATGTTATTATTTTTATGGATTTTCTTGTGCTTCCTGAATAGATTTTGCTCCCTGAATAGATTCCTGAGTAGATTTCTGCTGCAGTGCCATGGCTTTGCTGAAATAAAACCCCTCACTAAGTGTTGTACTGAGCAAGAGATTCACTCACCCAGGAAATCCTGTATTTTGAGCATGGAAGAGACTCTGTGTTAAACATCCTGCTCAGAATGCAATTTTCTGAAATATATTTTATTACAGAATGTCCTGCTTTGCAGTAGCATCAGTAAATAAATATATCTATGATACATATGGGTTTGTTCTGTTTGGGATTTTTTATGGGGAGGAGGGAAGGAGAAGCTGTGAAAAGGAAAGCCAAGACTGAATCCTAATTTTCTTCTACCAACACTCTGGTCTTGGTGCCTTTTTAGCCAGGATGTCACCTGGAGTGGAGCCTGAGGAGGGAGGGTTTACCAAACCAGAAATCCCTGCAGTATCATCCCTCTGGAATGGCTGGCTGTGGACTGGGCCAGTAAAGGCTGTTTCAACCCTGTAATCTTAGAATCCAAGATTGTTTTGGGTGGGAAAGGATCTTAAAGTTCATCTCATTCCAACCCCCAGTCATGAGAGGGAACCTTCCATTAGACCAGGCTGCTCCAAGCCCTGCCAACCTGGCCTGGAACAGAGGATGTCAAAATTCATGTTTTATGATGGAGGCACCTCCTTCAGCAAAAAACTTGACTTTAAAAGGTCAGTTCATTTTAAAAAGTGTAAAAACACCCACTCCTGGAGGCAGATGTTGGGACTGAGGAGCTCTGCCAGCTTTCTCCAGAGCTGCTTATCAGCCCTTGATGTCGTGCCAGAGGTGGCATCCCTTCTGCATGAGCACATCCCCAACTCCAAAGGAGATAAATCTTTAAATTAGTGTGAGGAGGGCCAAAAAATCCCCTTTGGCAAGTGTGGAATAGGTCAGCTTGATGTGGGGAGGAGAGAGATGTTTGCTGGGTCTCCCATCTTTTCCACACACTTACAGAGACACTGTTCTCAGACTAAAACTGCCCCTCTGTTGTGCTGGTTTTTCCTCTTCCTGAAATTCCCACTGTATCTAGACTGGATATATCTGGATATATTATGTATTATGGAGCATGAGAGCCATGAGGAACAGTTGAGGGAATTGGGGTTGTTTCCCCTGGAGAAAAGGAGGCTCGGGGGGTCCTTATCAGCCTCTACAATCACCTGGAAGGAGGCTGGAGCCAGATGGGGGAATCTGTCTTTACTCCCAAGTGATAGGACAAGAGGAAACAGCCTCAAGCTGCATCAGGGGAGACTCAAATCGGATATTAGGAGTAATTTCTTCACTGAAAAACTGGTCAAAATTTGGAAAAAGCTGTCCAGGGAAATGGTGGAGTCACAGACATCGGAATTGTCCAAAAAATAAGCAGATGTGACACTTCACAATATGGTTCAGTACCATGGTACTTGGCCAAAGTTTGCATGTGATGGTCTTGGATGGCCAAAGTTTGGGTGTGATTTGATCCTTTCCAATGTTAATTATTCCATGAGCTCTATAGCTCTCTACACAGGTAAACAGAAACCCTTCCTGCAATACAAACATGGGAGCATGAGATGCATTTATTTTGGAATGTATATAGTATGGAGACACAGATATGACTGATTACAACAACAAAACCAAAAAAAAATCAAACTTAGTCATAAATTATAACAACAGTGCTGCCAGCCACTGGCATTTAAAAGTCACGAGTCAGCCCTCACAAAAACATGAGGTATTATCTTTCAGAAAAATAATATGTGTTCCGTTATTTATCTTCTGCTTTTCTGAGTCGTTAAAATGAATTTAAATCATCTTTGCAAGGCTTTGTTCTTAACCATGAAGTAGAAACTTACTTTTAGGGGGAAAAAAGAGCTGGATTTCTTGTGCTGGCAGAACTCCAGGAACCAGGACTTTAAGAGAAAAAGCCCAAACAAATACAACGTGTGAACCGTATTAAAACTGCAAGAGTTGGCAACACTTTGAAATAATGGAGTATTTTTATGCCAAAACAACTGTGTGTGACAGGGATAAACTTGGCCACCATCACGTTCCGCTTCTCACTTCTCATGTTTAACTCTTTGCTGCAGCCCCAGCTCTCAGCCTCAGCTTGAAGCAGCTCTTCGTGGATGTATTTTCTAAAGCAGGAGCTGCTGGAGTGCTTAGGGTCAAAGTCTGCCCTTGAGCAATGTCTGCAGAGTCGTATTTACAGATTGTACTAACGAGATATCAAAGCTCCAACACCAGAGATAGCTGAAAGTAATATGAAAAAAAGTCTCTTGCTAAAAGAAAACTGATGTAGAAGGGCAGAGGGAAAATTCATTAGTTGGTAGTGAGAAGAATAATGGGCTTTAGAGCAAATTCTTTAGGTTCTTTCCAACACCAGCTGCTTTAGTAAATGGAAGTTGCAATATTTAGGGAAGAGTAATTCCAATGGGAACTCTTTCCCAGTTTTCAAATCTGCACATCAGTAGCTGCACGTGGCTGCCTCCAGGTGCATTCCCTGCCTCCTTCCAGGAGATGGGATTTGATCTCACCAGAGTCCCTGGAGTTTAATTAAAATGCTGAGTTCCTGCTCCTGCCTCAGCTGGCTAAGTGCTGGTTGTGTGTGGGGGGTGTCTAAACCTTCACACTCCTTGAGAAGGCTTGGAAATGATAGAAGGGAATGTGCCCCCTCCACGTTGTTTTGTTTCCTCACTTATTACCCCTCTTGTCACTTGCTGAGACATCCCTGACCATCAGAAGGCAAAATAGGATCCCTCTTCTTCCCCATAACTACTTTTCTTTTCTCCACTCCTGTTCCTGGGTATATCTCCCAAAACTAGGACCATAACTGGTACCTGCCCAGGGGTTTATTTGGAGTCTCTGTTCTTGGAGGTGATAGCAAAGCCCTGTTTTCCCTCAGAAAGTTTCCAACCTGATGGCATCCAAATGATAGAGCATTTTCAATGAGCTGAGGCTCAAAGCAAAGCCTAAGAGCATGAAAATATGGTGTAAAAATTAACTTTTTTAAAAACCAGTTCTGAGTTGTTTGGGTTTTATAACTTCTAAAGGGTGTGAGGTTGATAATTCTGTATCATGGGTTTGTTGGGTTTTTTTTTTTTTTTGCAGAGACAGAAGAGCTGGCAAGTAAAAAACTTTTAGCAGCCTCCACAAAGCACTAGCTAAGCTTTTCTTTCCTCCTTTGAAATAAGCTAATGTAGTGAAACAAAGGCAAAAAAACATATTTGGTCAAATAATTCCCTTGGCTGCAGCATAATCTTTTTTTTTTTTTTAGGAAAATTCAATGCTGTAAATAACTGGAATTTTATCAGGAGATTAAAGAAAACAAGCTCACTTTCTTCCCTGAAAGAAAACGAGCTAAAATATCATTGACAGATGGCAATCTCAGACTGGAATACTTTATTACAGGCTGATGACACCATTTTCTCTCTCATATTTACAAGTGTAAAAGGCAGGCACCTTTTACACAGCTGAGTGGAAAGAACCTGTTTAGCCAAGTGATGCTGTTTGGTTCATTCTCCCATCTCAGGAAAGAGAAAAATACTCACTGTAATGTCACAATAAATCTGGTATTTATGAAAATGAGCCTGAGAGCCCCAGCCAGGCCAGGCACAGCTTCTCCCAAGGAAATTTAATCTTCCTGCACATCTCTCTCCATCAGTGTTCTGTCTCTGCTCTGAGACACAGCAGCCAGCAAAGCCCTGCAGCCCCTTTCCCAGCACAGCCTGCATGGTTCTGCTGCCTCATTTGGTGCTGAAAGTATCTTCTGAGAGACAAATAAACTGTTTTTTAATAGAGACCTGAGCAGCCTTTAAAGGTTTGAACCACAGTGACCCATGGCACTTCTGTGGCTACAGAAATTTTCATTCAAATATGCATTTCATTTTTTTCTCTCATTATAGTTCCTGGTGGCTGCATAACAGATAGAAGAGCAATGAGAAAGAAGGGGAGAAGAGCTTGTTTTCAGGAGAGCTGCTTAAACAAACAAGTTCCTGTGATCCTTTTGTCCAACACTGATCCTTCCCTACACCAAATCTTCCAAGACCTTCGAACACCTCACCTAACGTGACAAGCTCCCATTAGTTCCTAAATAATACATTAAAACAGGGAGTCAGGGTTAGGAAATGCACCCCACCAGCAGCTCAACAGAGGCTGAAGCATCTTGAGTTCAGTTCCTGTCAGGTACCAGGGAATCCTCACCACGAGAGCCTGAGCCTGCCCCCTCTTAGCCCCTGGAGCTGCTAGGAGCTCAGGCTACCCTCATTGCCCTGTCACAAAACCACAGAAGGTGGGACAGAAGACAAGGCTGCAGGGACACTGGAACATTTGTGGGAGTGGTTAGGCACCAAGAAAACCCCATTTTGTTGCTTTTGTACTTCAAAAAGAAGGAAATATTTTGAAGTATGGTGGTAAAGACAAGACATTAGTTTATGTCTTGTTGTGCAGATATCACAGTCATAGAAGTACAGAAGGGTTTGAGTTGGAAGAGACTTCAAAGATCATACAGTTTCAAGCCCTTTCATGGGCAGGGACTCCTTCCACAAAACCAGGTCCAGCCTGGCCTGGGACACTTCCAGGGATCCAGGGCAGCCACAGCTGCTCTGGGCACCCTGTGCCAGGGCCTGCCCACCCTTGAAGGGAGGAATTTCTTTCTAATTTCTAATTTGAATCAACACTCATGGAATTATTCAATTCTAATTCCACAGGAATTCCTGCAGAAAATTTAAACTACTTTGCTGGAAAGAGTACGGTTGAAGTAGCAAGCACAGCTTTACAGGCAACCAGTGAAGTCTCTAAGTCTCAATTAAATCAGTGAAAAAACCTCCCAGCTCAGTGGGATATTTCCTCCCTGGGTATTTTAGCATCCTCACATACAGCCATCCTTAGGGTGCCTCACACTGCCAGCTGTACCAAGAGATTTTAATGCAGAAGATGTTCACAGCAGGAAATAATAGCGAACAATTGAGGGCAAAAAATAGGGTGGGATATATGGGAAAAAAGAGTTGCAGCTCTTAACTGACCAGACAGAGAAGGCTGGGAGGAAAGAGGGCAAGTCATTAAATCCAAATCTTGGCTGATAGGAGAAGATAGCTGTATCTTCTCTTGCAGGAAGAAAATAAGTCAGTAAAACACATTTTCAGCACCACTGCTGTACACCGTTATTGCAATTATTTAGCAACGAGATGGCTGAGTATATAAATACCACACTGACTTTGATAATGGTTCTTTTAATTTGTGTAGGATCGACAGCACATTAAGGGCTGTGGGCACAATTACTCTCAAATGATAGATTCTCTTTCGTGAAACCATATAGGGGATTTCTTTTGCTTTCTTCCTAAGGATAATAGAAAATAGCAGAAGCTTGACATCATAATAGAGTTCAAGTGCCTTAGCAGTATATCTGCTCTCAAAGAATTCTGAAAAAGCTGCACTAATGCACTTTCCTGTGTGCATGGCACAGGCAGGCCCCTCTGGAGCTGTGGCAAATAAACACTGTTGTCTGTCTTGTCCATCAATCGAGGCAGCTCTCGGGATGATATAATGCCATGGATTCCAACCCAATCAGCTGCTATTGCCTAATTATACAAGCAAAACAAATCCAGACTGTTTAAGGTAGAAGGGGGAGGTGGGAGGGGGAACTGCCATAAAACACTGAGGGAGAGCTGTCTCCTCTTTTCAAACATGTAAAACCAAAGAGTTGTTTTCCCCTTAAACAGGAATACTGCGGCCATGATTCCACAGACCTATTTACTTTTCTTTTCATAATGTGCCAGTCTGCATGCAATAAAGCTGTCAGGCACAGCTCGAGAGCAATAAATATGGGGAAAACTGTTATTTAACAGGCCAAGAATCATCTGTACAGTGTCACTGTGCATTCAGAGCAGTGCTCATGTAAAAAGTCATTTTGCAAAATGACAATTTCTGTCGCATCTATTTCCATCTCTCCTCCCATTCCCTTTCCCTTGATTTTCTCAGCAGGGAGATTTCTCCAGCCCTGCCCTGCTGCTGCTAAAAGGGCAGGTGCCAGGGCTGCCCAGTGCACCAAGACAGGGGAAGAAAAGGAAAGGGCAGAAAACTGCAGGGCTCTGAAGAAAACAGGATGAGAAAATTACTCTATTTTACCAGTCTCAGAATACATATGTAAACCTAAAGATCCCATATATTCACAGATAAAAGGAAAGAAACACAAAGTCCTGATGCACAAGAACCTGGATGTGTATTTACTTCAGCTACAACTCACAGAAACTGTTGGCTATGGGGGTTCCAGACTGAAAGAAAGAGAAAAAAATCTAAAATCTTGAACTTTTATATCCCACCACAGCCTGCATACTCAACCACTTAGCACTTCTTCAGACCAATAAAATCAGATTTCTTTCTTTAAGAACTGTGAGCTTTTGCAGACCCAGATATAAAAATCTCATCAAGCCCACCTAAAGCATCACCTCAATATATGATTCTTATTTGAAACAGCTTCTCTGAAAACACAGTTCCCTTTTCCAAGGTATTCCTGTCACATCTCAGGGACAATTCTGATGTGATGATTTGCCTTCAGAGACCAGAGCCCCAGCAGATTTGTGGGGAAGACCCCCAGAGGTGCCAGTGACCCAACAAAGATCACTCTGAGCCAAAACACCCCAAGGAAGAGGAATGGTGACCAGAAAGATGTGCAAAAGAAGTGAATTAGGGACTTAACTTGGTGTCAAGTCACATGAATGTGGTTTGCTGAAGGGAATAGGAATAAAATAATTATAGAGCTTCGATCTTCTGTCATGTTCCCTTTGCCACGGTGTGATTTGCTCTTTTGAGCATCTACAGAAATTTAAAAGCCAGTGTAGAATCTGGCCAACCCCCTTTCATGAAAGGAAATGGATTCCTGAATAATCCCACTGAATAATATTAAATTTATGAATGATTTATGGGGGAAAATAACCAGGCAGTGTATAGATCTGAAAACAACCATCAGCACTGCTTGGTTCAGGAATGATATTTATTTATGTACTGTGATTATGAAGTGATGGAATGACTGGGTGGGTTGTGTTATAGCTGCAGCCACAGACAGCCAACTGTGTAGATGGGCTGGAGACACATGACATTTGATTCAGGACTTTCACTGCCTCTTTGGCAGGTCTGTTTTGTTCTGGGAGCATCAGCAGCCCTATAAATAAGTTATTGATTTTAATTTGTGAGCAGAATATTGTTTAATCTCTGCAAATCACCTCCTGTTCCACTATATAAAGTCAGCAGAAGGAAATAAAAGTATTGAATATCTGCTAAATTGCACTGAGTTTAAAAATCTGCCATCAGTGACATTTTACCCTTCAAAACCAGCATTTTCCTAATGGTGCCAGACAGCCCCTCCACAGAATGCCCTTGGAAAGACTGTGAGATTTCAATGAGATCTAATAAACTGAATAGGTTTGACTCAACACTGGCTCATCTTGGGACATTCTATGGTGTGTGGGGCAGCAGATGGGCTCACCATCACTGTGGGGGTCCCAGCAGTAGGAGTGGGGTTTGTGGAGGAAGCAGAATGGTTCTGCTCGAAGGAAACTGTCAGGACAAGGGTTCTCTCTCTCTCCCTGATGGGTCTTTTCCTCCCCTGGTGCTGCACATTTAATCACTAAAACACTACGTCTCAAGTGACCAATTATTTTGGCAGCCCCAGAGCATCACAGCGCAGAAAATGTCTCCACCTCACCTCAATTCAAACACAGAGTTTTAACTCAGCCATGTTCATTCCTGGATTTGCCTCTCACTTGTGGTTTTGCCAAAAGCAGCTGGTGTTTGGAAGGGTTTGCCCTGGGGAAGCTGAGGTGGTTTGTGATGGAGCTGAGGTGCCCACAGGACAGCCATCCCCATGGGGGTACACACACACACCTCTGCCCTTCTCCATGGCTTCCAAAAACCCCCCATCATCATCCCTGCTCAGCCACCAGCCCTGCTGCCTGCAGGGACAAGGGTCAGCGTGAGCTGTCACCTCATAACCATCATGGTCACACGCTGGGTTGGGGTTGGAAGTGACTTTAGAGATCATCCATATCCAACCTCCTGCCACGGGCACTTCCTGGATGCTCAGAGCCCCATCCAACTACTTCATGGGTTTTAAAAACCACATAAACCAGCTACTGACCCCCTGTGTGGGGTTAACACACTCAGCCAGTTCATTCCAGTCAACACTTACAAGTTTGCTTAGTAGAAACCTGAAGTTTGGTGCTGGGTTTGTGGTCTGTACATCAATACTGTATACAGGAAATAGAATCTATCACTTTTACTCTATTACATTTACTTATTATTACCTTTCACTTTGAGTCAAGATGGAATTGAAAACTGATACCTGGAAATTCCCACTGGAAATTCCCCAGCCTGTTTTTTCCAGCCATAGCGCCAGCTATTATGATACCACATTTTCAAGTAACCTTGCAATTCTGAAAAGTCCTGTTGAGAAAAGCATTTTCAAATTAACCTTTGAAATTATGGCTGCTTGTGGCCTTTCCCCAACCTGACTCATGAAGCAAAGCCTGTCTCCCCTGAAGTTCTATTAAAAATGCCAGTCAAACAAACCCATTATGGCTATAACAGCTCAAATTAATGTCAACATGTCAGGACATATGTCTAATTTCACTTTGGAGACTTGAAGATTGGAATCCTCATTACGGGCACCATCAGCTGTTTCCAAACAGCCTTCAGGTCTGGAGAGATTCATTTGAAACTAGGAACATCAAGGCAGACCTCACAGAGCTGCTCAGATGGTGCATTAATTCCAGTCACTTGGCTAAATCTATGATTATCATCACTGTGGATTCAATCATCCACTCAAACTTGCTACTGGTGCAGTTTTGGAGGCCTTTCCACACATCCTTCTTCTCTGTGGGAGACAGCAAGGGGAGTCATTGGCTGTGACCTTGGATTGATGGGTCTGAGGAGCTTGGGGAATGAAGCAGGGTACCTGCTCTGCCCTGCCCAGACCCACACAGGCTGTGACAAATCTGTGCTCAGCTCCTGAGCTGGCCTGCTTAGCACAGAGGAACCTCTGACAAGGACTGAAATGAAACTGAAAATTGAAGTGAGGGTATCTCTCGGGTTTTTTGATATTTTGAATTCCCAAGATTTAGAAAGTCCTTTTCTCCCAGCCCGGTGATCGAAGAAATAGTCAAGAGTTGTCTCTTCTGTTTTCCAAGGTTGTTTATTCTTTCTTATCTCTTTCATTCTTTCCCCAACTCACAGAGATCCTCTCAGCAAGTCAGTCCAAGGCACAATCCACCTCCCTCAGGGTAGTGTTTACTTTTATACTAAAAACTACATGTACTTTATTTACAATAATTTTCCAATCCCTATCACCTATGTTAGACAGACTGTCTCTGCTTTAAACCACCCAAAAAAGTGCCACCATCACAGCAGAAGATGGAGGACAAGAAGAACAAGGAGGACAGGACACACCCCCATTCCTCCATCTTGCCCCCTGAATCCCCATTCTAAAAACCCCAAAATTCTACTTTTCACCCTGTGACAAATTAACTATCACTCTATTCAAACTCTTGTGGCCTGTAAATCCTCACACAGAGCTGGTAATTTCTCCCATGGGCTAAAATCAAAGGCACAGGAGTTTTTGACTCCTTGCCAAGGTCTCTCAGCCCCCTGCCAAGGTCTGAAATCATCCAGGACAGTCAGAGGAGTGTCCTGGGCTCCGACAGGTATCAAACCACTCAAAGTATGTGTGTGCCTTGGTGAAGAGCTGGAGCACTCATCTGTATGCATATTGCCTCTGGGACAGAGAGGAGGAGGGCTGAGCTTCTATTACAGCACTATTCAGAAACTTGTCACTGTTGAAACCCTTTGCATTGGTTGCTATCTAAATGCAAGGCAGACAGACCTTTTCACAGATTTCCTGCCATTTAGCTCCGGATGACACAAAGGAAGGGAACAAACAGGAAGGGAGATGGATGGGAGTGATGTGAGATCACAGAGCTGTGCATACCCTAAGCATATGCACGACCTGATTCTTCAGACAGCATGTTTATAATCACTGCTTAATCTTTCCTATTCTGTCTGTTCTGAATTGTATAGGTATTTTTAGCCAATTTCTCCCTCTTGATATGCAACCTCCAAAATAGGAAAAAAAATAAATCACACTTGTCCCCTTATACCATTGTATCTCTCTACTTTCAGGAGAATCTTTGTTTTTTTCTAGGGTTATACACATTTGATGCTTCTGAATACAGATTTCCAAATTTCTTACTGCTGAGTCTCTGTGTGCTCAGTTTGTTTCGTCAACTTCAGAAAACATTAAAAAAAATTTAAAATGACCTTTTGACACAACTGAGACATAAGAGTGGATTCCACTGTGTGCAAAACTTCTGGGACTCTGTCAAAACCAATATTTGTTGTTCTCAGCAACATCTCAGTAATTCAAGGCAAACCTGAGAAATGCTGATGAGTGCAAAAATCTCACTTGAAACTTCACTTGAAACTTCTCACAGTGAAGAAAAGCTTCTGTACAAATTCCAGAATAAAAAACATCAAGACTCCGTCTGAACTCATAC
Source organism: Certhia americana (assembly GCA_018697195.1). NCBI lineage: Eukaryota > Metazoa > Chordata > Aves > Passeriformes > Certhiidae > Certhia > Certhia americana. The sequence continues at coordinate 4,796,657 of CM031874.1, read as the reverse complement.
TAGAGGAAAGAATAATGTACTGTATGTTAGGAAAAAAGGGAATATCTAAAGCCTTCATCTGGTCCATTAATCATATTGGAAAGATGCTTAGTTATGTACATGGAGCTTGCTTGGGAGTAGAAGGAGAAATCATGGAATTACAGAATCGTGGAATGGTTTGGGGTGGAAGGAACCTTAAATCTCTCTTTATCCCACCCCTGCCATGGGCAGGGGCTCCTTCCACTGTCCCAGGGTGCTCCAAGCCCTGTCCAACCTGGCCTTGGACACTTCCAGGGGTGGGGCATCCACATCCTCTCTGACACCCATTCCCCACCAAAACCAGGAAACCACCAGGAGCAGCTCCAAGCACTGCAGTGTGCACACATCTGTACACATCTGTACACATCTGTATACAGGAATAACAAAGAAAATAAGAGACAAATCTCCAATCCACTTGAGTCTTAACTTTCTCCATTGCATTTATTGGATTATTTGGCTCAAGCTCTGCATTCCTGGCTGGTTCTCTTTGCCCACTGGCCAGTCCAGGCTAAGGGGAACATTCCCAGCACAAACAAGCAGATCAAGCTGCAGTCCATGCAGTTGCATCAGCAATGCATGGAGCAGGTTGAGAAAATTTAATTGGGTTTTGAGGAGAAATTACCCAGAATATCTGGCTTGAAAAACATTTTCTGAAGCAGCTCCAAAGGTTTCTTAAGAGCAAATCAAGCCATCAGAGACAAATTAATGTGTAATTTTCATGTGAGATGGTCAAAGTACATGATAAATGCAATTAATAAGTCACTAGATTAGATTTTGACATTCAATCTTGCACAGTAGATAGAGTGGGAAACTTCTTCTGTGCCAGGAGCAGACCAGCAAATAAGGGGCAGCTTTCCTTCTCTTTGCTCTGGAATTATTCCAGGATGAGGACAGCCTTTCCCTGGACACATCTTCTCTTGCCTCTGCCTTGCCTCAGTCCAGTTCCTTTGGTACTGGCCTGGGAGGAAAGTGCAGCCCAGCCTCCTCCTGCTCTTCTGCAAGACTTTTCCACTTTCCCAGCAAGCTCTCCACAGCCAGAGCAAGCAAAATAATATGGGGAAATAACCTGTTCTTCCTATCTACAGTCTGGGCCAAGTAGTCCCAAACCAGAACCTCTTAGAAGTTTTCTTCTTGGACTTTTTGCTCATGTCCTTTATTCCTCCACAGATATTCATAAACCTAGTAGGAATAGTTTCTACTGAACATGAACTGTTATATTTACTATCATCAGCAAATACTCCTCAGGTGAAAAGCAGGCTGAGGAGAAGTAGCTGGGGCAGTAATGGACAAATGGAACTACTGACTGATTTAATGTTTTATGCAGGGCAACCAGGAGTTTTGCATGTGTTGGACGTGACCAGGGTGAAAAGGGTTGTGCTGGATGTAAACCTGCCCTGAACACTTCAGCTGTGCACAGGTGCAGCATTTCCCTTCAAAATATTGCCAGACTTGGCAAGGGACTGGAGGGAAGGCATCAGCAGATTCCTCATGAGGGGAATTCACAGATTGAACTCCTCAAGCTGACTCTGAGTCAGAGCCAGATGGGGAAGGGTGGGCAGTCCCCAGCACAGACTAGAGACCCTGTGGCTGCCCTCTTTTAATAGCTGAAGCATAAATACACTTTTCATGGTTCAGCATGAAATCCAGTCCTGCAAACAGCACTTCAAATCTGCATTCAAAAATGTACCACCATTTCAAAGCTACTGAAAGTCACTGTAGTGTTTTGACAGATCCCTGTAAACACTGTGGCCGTTTCACAGTTACCTCAGGCTATCTTTTCATCTCCAACATGCTTCAGCCCTTTAATGTAAGATTTAGACCAATGTTGTTATTAGATTTTCCCTGGATGAAAGGATCCATAAACTCAAATGCCAGTTGCTAATTCTTGGTAGTACAAAATAATAGTATAAGTACATCACACAATAAGACAAAAATTAAGCTGGTAATTTATACTGCTGAATTAGATACAGCAACAAAAGAGAGAGGCAATTATATACCACAGTAAAATCTTCAGTGCACAGACTTAAGCATTCCTCAGTCTTTAGTGTTCAATTAGGGTGAAATTTACTTTCAATACAAGACATAATGCCAAGGGCTTTCACACCCTCTGTAAAAATATAGGATTTCATCTCATCTGCTCTGTGCAAAGTCTTTTTTATTCTGGCAAAGATGAAGGTTTAGCTCTAAAGAACAATTTGATTTGCATTACACATTGCACTAACAGGCTGCAGCGAGCAGATTTATCTGCCAAATGAATATATTCTAATAGGTCTGATGATCTGTCTTTATGTTATCATTTGATTAACAACAAATTTATTCGCTTGGCAGCTGTATTCCTTAATCAGGTATTCATTAAGCAATAGTGTATAAATATGTATAAATGTCAGATTTATGGATCAGAGACTACAATAATTCCATTTAAGAAAGGTAGATTGTCTATACTTCTAATTAGTTTCCCTTTAAATAGGCTCATCAAATCTACACATTTGTACACGTCCAGGGCCTGATTTTCAGAGCCAAGGGTGCCTGTCCAACTGGGCAGAATTCCCTTCCTTTGGAGCCTCATCCAAGTCCTCTGACAAGCTCTTCCAGCCCTGCTGCTCAATTATATTGGACGTCACACCACCATCTCCCTGGCTTAGATGTTTTTATAGAGGGTTTCTTTCCAAATCTGAGTAATTCACCTTTTTGCACACTCACCTGTTTTGCACCTGGCCAATCTCTGCTTGCCATTCCATAACCTGGACATGCAAAAATAAGTGCTGGCAATGCATATGCACTGGCAAATAGCATAAAAAGGAATTACTAAAGAGAATATCTTCCATTAAATGGATCTTGGTTGTGATAATAATGAAAAATGACCATAATTACCAGGGAGAAATATTCTGTCCGTGGAATTCAAACCAGCTTTTTAGGGTAGGTTATAGACTAAGTCGATGAAAGTGCTTTTACCTTTCTTTTTTGGAGCTGACTCCCTAGCAGCCACTTTTACTCTTCATGGGAGGCTGGAAGAAAAAAAAAAAAAAAAAAGGTGGATGTGAAATAATCCTCAGTTTATCAGGGATAAGTACTGTTATTTTGATATCTGTACAGGAGTTAGCAGGACTGGAGCTGACAGACGCCAGTTAAAGCAAAAAGTGAAGTGGCTGTGAAGACACAGAGAGTTGAATGGTGTTAATGGCCACAACTTCAGCACATTATGGGTACCCGAGCTGAAATTTAGCGCACCTAACATTCAAAAGATCAAACTGCCTGCCAAGAAATACAGACACCTGCAGAGAACTGCTCCGTGTAACTGCTCTACAAACCCAATGAGTGTCCTCAAAATTACACATTTACCTTTACTTGCTCCAAAAGACTTTTGCATTTGGTTTAAAATTTTCTGGAAGAAGCCTGTTGGCTGGGAAGGAGCATCAACCCTTGCAAGTGCTTCTGTGGAAGAGGAACCCACTGCACATGGCAGGTGCCCCATCTCTCTCTCTGTGCTGGCTCATGTGCCAGTTCTTCCAGTCCCACATCTCTCCCCTGACAGGGGAGGCCTTTTCAGAAGTCCTTGTTAAGAAAAAAGGTGAATGGAACTCTTGGTTGTTCTCGTTCTCCAGGCTGTTTATTGTTTTCTGATCAGCAATATCTGCACACCAGGATTTATACCAGCTTGGCGTGAGGGAGAAAAGGCACCAAAAAGCCCCAAACACACAGAATCAAGGTTCTCTTAAAGATAATTCACCTAATTATCACCAAGAACAGACATTATCTCTCTTTTTCTTCCAATAGCTAACTAATTCTTTATTCACATGACACTACACTGCAGCAAATTGTGACCAATGGTCCTGTGTCCCCAACACTGCAGAATATGGAGCAGATGAAGAAGGAGAAAGAAGCCTAAAAACAAGGATCCTCCAGCTTGTCTTCATCTACTTACCATGCTAACAAACCCAAAATCTAACTTTCTCACCCTGTGATAAATTACATATTATATTATTATCTAATTTGCATTCTTGAAAGTTCTGTTTCATCCCAGAGCCTAGGGAGCCCTTTCCATGGACAAAGGTTAAAAGTAATGTTTGTCAGAGGGTTTGGACACCTAAAAACATGCAGAGAAATATTCTCAGCATTCTGGGTTCCAACAGCTCATACCATCCCCAGCAGCTGAATGACAGCTCTGGGCTCTCCAGGAGCTCCCCAGGAATGAGGGCAGCAGGGAGCTGAGGGCAGGATGAGTGCAGAGACACGGATGTGCTGTTACAGATGGAGATGAGAGCTTGGGCAAGCCCTACCCTTGACTCAGATTTCTGGCAGTAGCTCTGTTTGACGCAGCCTGTGCCCCAGATTGTTCTCATTCACAAGTTCTTAATAATGGCTGATTAGGTCTATCACAAAATGGATTATTTGTTGAATAGACACAAATTCAACAGACATAAGATTTTGAACAGACTACTCACTACACAGGATAAAACAAAAAGAACTGGTAGATAAAATACAGTGCACGATAAAGGTACCTATATTACAGCTAGTGAAGAAAATAGCATTCAATGTAATTTAGCACCGAAATGATGGAGTACACATAGAATTCTTTCACTCAATTCCCAGGAAAGTAGTCATGGAATTTGCATCCAAACTCTGCTGGAGAAGCTCTACACTTTTCCTGGGTGTATGCAGGGGGCTTCTGCCTTTGTAAAAGTTTGTGTAGCTTTTATAGTTTGTAAAAGCAGGGTCTCTCAGTCAGGAATTCCAGCCTATCTCCCCACATCTTATTCTCATGGCCAGTTGTTTATTGGCAATTCTACCCCTGGTGCTAGAGAGAGAAATAACTCACTAACCAGTGAGGACTTACTAGTGAGATGAGCTGGCCTGGGTTGTTTTATCAATTCATGTGAGGGGAGAATGTCCTGCAGCAGCTGATGGACAGAGCAGGTAAGCTCTGCTGTGCTAGGGGGATGTCCTGCCACAGGTGGATCCCCTGGAGGCACCCTTTGTTCCCCTGAGGCCAGATCAGCTGCTGCCTCCAGCCCTGCACACGGTGGAGGTGACACAAAGCATGGCAGATTTATGCCACATGTTTTATTTTCTTGAAATAAACCACACTAAAACAGGCGAGAACAAAGATGCCTTCCCTACTGCTCCAAAATCTCCCCCAGAGCGTGTTAAACTGGCCCTGTGTGTTGTAAACTCTGAGTGTGTTGGAGCAGCACCTCGGCACCTTAACTGAGCCATTTTCCCACAGTTTGTCCTTTTAGTACAGCATGTCACAAGTCAGGGGCTCTTCACACAGCATCTGTGCCACTGCTGAACTGACCTGGGCCTGAAGGGAGTCCCCAGCAGCAAAAGGAGTTGGACTCCCAGCAAGATGTTCACCATGATTCTGGAAATGGAATGTGGTTCTGGAGCAGAAGGGATTAAAGGTCTAGTGTAGATTCCCTGACTGTGCTGTCCAAACATGTGACAGGTGGAGACCACTCTCAAACCACGCTTTCATTGCTAGCTGGAATGATTTTAAGAAAAAATTGAAAATCACTTTCAGCTCTGAGAGATCTGAGCCGTGTCTCTGCACCATTCTGGTATATCCAGCTGTGGCTGTATTGCCCCCATGGAGGGGAAGCAAATTTGTCTGCACAGACATAATGTGCAAATAAATTAATAGCCAGAAATCGTCCTTCATGCAGTTCCACTTGAACTGCTTTTTTTTTTTATTATTATTATTTTATTAAGTTACTGATCTATTGTCTTTGGAACATGTGAGAGGCAGAGGGAGGCTGATCCATTGCCATTTAATATACAGCACTGTTGTGTGTTGAGATGGATATGACAGTAATAGTTCCTTGCAATATTTAAGTCTACTGAGCCCTGAAGATCTCTTCTAATATCACTTGATTTATCAAATCTGATTTGGGACTTAAAGCCTATATAGAGGGAGTTCTCAAATTCCTAATCCATTTGGCAATAAGTATCTTCTCTGCTTTACTACTTCATCTTCCTTACTCACTGATCTGAAGGGTTGGAGTTTTAAACTCATTTATCAAGGACCAAAAAAAAGAGGTTTTATGATGAGTTTTGACAATTATATATGCCCCATTCCAGAGAGTAAATAAAATATGAGTGCTATTTGCTGTGCCACTTAATGCAGGCCACCAAACTGATGCCCTTTGATGGAAGATGTACAAGACTTGCTGCTGAAAATACAGAATTGGAACCACTCTGGCACTCTTCATAAAAGTCAGAGCCTCCATCCTAATTTTTCCTACCCTGTGCTTTTCTGGAACAGAGAATTTTCTGCTACAAGTGGTTTCCAGGCAAGGTAAGAGCCCCATTAGGTTCCAGTCCCTGCCCCTGAGTGCACTCAATGCAACATTCTCCTCCTGCCCTGTCCTGCCTGGTTTAACCATGCCAAGTCATGATGCTCATTTTGCCTTCTTTGAGACACTCTCCCATCATTCAAGTGCATTTTTAAAAGCAATATTCCAAGGCTGACTTCACTTTTTCACTTGAAATGGACTGGGTTTGAGTGAGTCGACGTCTGGCCCTCTGTCTTTCACTTAATGACTTAAAAAATCCAATAAACAGAGCAAGCCAAATTACAAATATGGAATAAAGAGCACCAGGCCTTTATTTCTTGCTCAGAGGCAAGTTGTGCAACTTTAATTTAACAGAAAATGATCAGCTTTATGACTAGATGTGTTGCAAATAAACTGACAACCTTTATACAATACAATTACTTTATTTTATGTGATATTATTATTATCTGAGCCATCTGACACTCTTATGGCTCATATAAAAATTCCTATTTTAGTGCAACTCTGAGTTTAAATAGATCTCTTTGTGCTACATGAAATAACCCCTTCCTCTCACCTCAGCATTTACAGCCTCCAAAATATACAGAGCTCTAACACATCCCTTCCTCCTCAAACAGCTGGATTTAAAATCTTGATCCAGGAAAGGGTTTCCATTGATTTGAATGGCTATTGGAGCATCCCAAAAGTGTGCCTATGGGAACAATTCAGCCCCATGCGACTGGAAAGAAGGTTTTCCTTGAGCTAACTGACATTTTTGAGGGGAAAAAAAAGGATGTTTCTGGATGGAGAAACACAGCAATTCAGCTATTTTGCTTCTGTTCCCTAAATAAATTCATTCAAGTGGCTGGCACTGAGCAGCACAGGCAGATATACCCATTCATTATCATCTTTCCTCGCTACATGTCACATATTTAATTCTTCTGATCCTTCCTCTCAAATCTCTCCTCAACCCTGGGATCCTGTTAGCAGCTCTTCCCCTTGTTCAGTACAAATCCCTCAAGAAAACAGGCAGGTAACTGCCATTATGTTTGACAATCACTTAAAAGCAACCAAACGTTACCTGCTGTTTTAATTCACTCTTTGCCACTTTGGCAAAAGGCAGCCTGGCCCTCCCTCTCTGCCCTGCAGCCCAGGGGCTGAGCAGTGCCCAAGGGGACAAAGTCAGCTTGGATTTGACCTGGCACAAGGTGCAAAAATGCCCTTAATTTCCAGCAGCTCCCCACAGCAGCCTCTTCAAGGATGGAGCTGGAGCTCGGTCCCTCCACAGCCGAGATCTGCGGAGAGCAGGGATGCAGATAAAGGTGCCTTTGTGTTCTGGCTTCTTTCATCCTCACTCTGACAGAGAATCATTCAGAGCACGAGGGAAGGAGACAGGCAGAGGCTAACAAGTTGCATTTAATCAGCCATCCAGCGGCAGCGGCACAGTTCCTGGCACAAGGATCACGTGTGGCTGCTTTGAAGGACCCGCAGGGCCGTTCTCACCACTGCTGAGGATGTGTCCTGTCCTACCAAGAGCACACCTCCCAAGCTGATTGCCTTCCAAGCATGTAGGGAAGTGCTCCATTGAACTCTGCCCCCCCCCAGGACTATGGAATCCCAGAATGGTTCAGCTTGGAAAGGACTCCAGAGGGTCACTTAGGCCAAACTCAGAGCACTTGGCACAGGACTGTGTTCAGATGGGTCTGGAATATCTCCAGTGAGGGAGACTCCACACCCCCTCTGGAAAATCTCATCCAGTGCTCACAATAAAGAATTTTTTCCTCATATTTAGGTAGAACTTGCTGTGCATCAGTCCCTGCCCATTCCTTCTTGTCCTATTAATTGGCACACCTCCACACACCCCATGGTCTGAGCTGATGTTGAGGTTGGATGTAGAGGAGTCAGGAGTTACAGATCAGATGGAAACTGCCAGCTCTAAGAGATGTGGTGGGGGTCTGGGGGAAGCACTGTGTGGCAGAGCCTCCAACAGAGGCTCCTGCCAGGCTGAGTGGAAGAAACCTGATCTAGGAGAAGGGAAAAATGGCCTGAAAAACAATGTGAGCCATCAGAATTTGGGTACCTTGTCAAATAAAATGAATAAACAAATAAATAAACTAAAAGGGAAGGTGAGTAAGTATTGTGACATTGGATAGAAGGACATGAAGAACTGTGTTTACTGTAACAACAAATCCAATAATTTCCTGGATCCCTGATGCTCTTGCAACTCCATGTGATCCTCTAAAGCATCTTGGCTAATTGAGAGAAATTATATCTCAGGCTCCAACACATGACTAAACCCTGAAGCCACCCTCAGAAGAAAGCTCTGGTTCCTGCCATCACCACTTGCCATATGGCTCCTCTTTCTTCCTCCACCTTCTCAGCCTCATTTACTATGGAAACAAGGCTCATGTGATCCTGCTGTCTTTCTCATCCCTTCACCTCACACACAGCTCCTCAGCCTGTAGCTCTGTCTTCAGCAGAGCTGACAGTGACAGTGACAGCTCAAAGACAACTGGATCCTCAGAGGCAAGTGTGGTGAGGATGGGCAGTTGGGAGAGGGGGAAGGAGAAATGCAAACACATTAATGCCCCTAGAAATGGTAGGAAGTGGCTGTAAGATCACAGAATGGTTTGGGTTAGAAGGGACCTTAAATCTCATTCCACCCCCTTGCCATGGGCAGGGAAACTTTCCACTAGACCAGGCTGCTCAGAGCCCCAAGATAAGGGGCTTAAACATGCAAGGATTTCCACTGCAATCTTCTCAGGCAGGAAATCCAGTCAGCCACTGGATACATACACATCCATAGAAAACAAGGCTTCAGTAATTTTTACTCCTCACAGATCTACTTATGTTTTCTATTCTCCTCCTCTATTTTCTTCTTCTATTAGAACAAAAAAGACAGGGTCAGCCAGGCAAGACTTCACTATCTCTTTGCAGCACGGCTGTGTTTGCTGCTGGAAATGGAGCTAAAAGCAAAGTTTCAGTACCCACAATCAGTGCTGGAGAAGCTGATCAGATCACAGGCTCTCTGCTTCTCTACAAGGATAACTGCCAGGGACAATCTGTCCCACAAAAGACAGAGGATGCATCTTTTCTTTGCTAATCTCTTCTTGCTCCTGGTGTGAGTGTCTCAGGTTTTTTCTTTTTTTTTTTTCCTCAGGCGTTAGAATTAGATTTCAACAGGAACAATAGCAGCAGCAGTAACATCAGCTCCCTTATCTCTACTAACTGTTCTTTTCTCCCAAATATTTCTCTTTTTTTTTTTATTTTGCATCACCTGAAAGTATCCAAACTGACTTTTCCTTAGAAATAGCTAAAGGAAAAAAGGATTAAGGGATATTGTTAAAATGAAAACCTTACTTCATACCTAAAATCATTAATTAATTACTTTTTCTTTTTCCTGTCTCTAATGACAGGTTAAAAGATTCTTAAGGCTGATTGTTGCCATGGGATTAAGGAGCCTGGGGCCTATTAATTCAAATTCCAAATGTTTGTGCAACTATACTTAGTGTGCAACATTATGAGGGCCATGCTGACATCCTTATTTCAGCCCTCTTTGCAAGGAAGATAATTGTGCCACTCCCAATGACTTACAATTCAACTGGAGTCCACAAGTGGAATTCCTGTCTGTTAGCCTGTGTCAAGAAGGTTTGCATTATGGATCCTAAAATATTTAAATCAAAACAAATGAGAACACAGGATGCCTCATGTTGAGGTCAGATTTCTCCTTTTTTGGGGATGATTCAAAGTAATTTTTCAGCACTGAAGATTTGCATTATTCCTTTCCACGGGTGGTGGGGTAAGGTGGAACAAGGCCTATCTTTGTGCCAGCTCTGGAATTCCATCAGCCTTTCCTTCTTCCTTTCAATGCTTTCAAAGCTTTTTAAACTATGACCAACTCGGAACCTATTTAACTTCCTTTCCTCTTCTGAATGACTCCTCTTACTTTTCAAGGTGTGTCTTGATATGTTGGCTCACCAATGATCTGCTGAGGAGTCTTACAGGATAAATAAATTTGCTAAAACCACCTACTTCTGTAGGTTTACTCTGTGCGACAACAAGTGATGTAAAATGAAATTGCTTTTACGTAAAGGATGAACATTTGAATATCTTATGCAGGGGAAATGGGCATACCAGGAATATAAAGACACTTGGAAGTACAAAATACTGTCACTACAAATCTTTATTTGATTTGTAAATGCTGGGCTAGAAGCTTATTATAAATTAGAGCTCCTTGGCAAAGGGGTTACTTGTTTACTTTTAAACTCTATGCTCTACTATAGTTCAGCCTTTGCCATTTCAGAAAAAAATCACAGATATCTGAAACAGTTCATATGAATTGTATGTACCCTCTATGCAAACTGGGTAAAAAACAATTGTAATTAACTTTGGCCTTGTAAATAACTCATAAAAATTAAGTTAAACATGTAGCTGTCAACAAGTGCATAACCATGAACCAGGCACTGCAATCATTCATTTAAAAAAGTACATAAATGTCAACCAGGAAAAGTAGGTCCCTTTTGTTGGCACAATAAAGGATATTAGAATCAAGCAATGCTGGACTTTTCTAACACTGAAAAACTTCACTGGAAAGCCCCGGTATGAAGGGGTGAGTAGGATTAACAGCCATGGGCTCCCAGTCCTCCCAGAGCACTCCTTGCCACACAGGGGTTTGTTCAACAAAGGTATCAAACCATTAACCCCCAGTTTAAACCAGAAAACAGGTGGAATTTCAGCCAGGATCCTCCACAACAGACCTCCCCTGTGTGATTAATGAAGCTTGAGGAAGATGAATGCACACAGGCTCTGAGTAAAGCCAGCACCACCTTGGAGAAAGCTTTTGATAAGAAGAAATGCTCTGTTTTAAGAGATCTCTGAAGTCAAGGCAGAGACAAAAGTTATGTTAATTTCTGCTCCCTGCCTTCACTGCTTTAAACGGGAGGAAAGACTTGAACAGGAAGACTTCATACTCTTGAGACTCCATAATTTGCTTGATGAATGCTTTAAAAAGAGATGGGCTGGGAGAGATCATCATTGAATTTAAGCAAAATGTAGTATTCACTTCACTTCTGGTATCAAGAGGCAAGGCAGATGATTCACAGATGAGAAAGGAGCTCGGCTGTAAAAGTAGGAAGCTGGAATAAAAACGAGGAAACATTTTGTGATGAACGTGGTCCTTGGTGTAGGAATAATACTGCCTGTCTTGGGAGAACAAGAAAGAATTACAGAATTGGTCTCTGTTTATCAATTGCATCAGATATTTACAAGGCAAGGGGAAGAAATTAAGATGAATAATCTTACTCAATAAAAGGTCATGAAAACCACTTCATTTAGTGCCCTTGGATGCAGAGGCTGATGCGCTATTTGTAGTTCCTCCCTTTTCTTCTTGTATTAAGGTTTAGTTCCTCAAGCTCTCATTCCATCCCTCTCTTTTATCTGGAAATTTCTAAATTTTGTGCACAAGCTCCTAGTCTAATGAAATTCTTGTCACCCAGTGTTCAGCACTGTGTTGCTGTGAAGGTAATAGACTACAGCAGTCACCCATGGAAGAAATCTTTGCAACTCCTGTTTTGAAATTACTGCTGAACCTTTCTTTCCCCCTTTAGTTCTGTTTTTAATCAAACCTGAAATTTTCTTCCTTTAAAGAAACCTTTAAAATCTTCTCATTTTCTCTGGATAATACCTCTCTGAACTACATTGTTATACTCTAAGAAAAGGACTATTTTCTGTCACTTGGAAACCCACGCCTCATTTTGAACTGAAATAAACCCACTAATAAAATTAATCAGAAGCACTATTCCTCTGGAGAGAGCCAGGGACAATATGATGGGTTATAAACTGAACCACAGGTTTCCAATAATGCAGCACAGTCAATACCAAGGAACAAGACCTCCACTAGCTGGGACACATACCTCAACAGAAGGTTGTGAAATTACTGCAGGAAAACAGCACTGATGAAGGACAGGGGAAAAAAAAAAAAAAAAGATATGAAGGCCAGATAATAAAAAAGTAAGCACATTGAAATTCCTGCAGAGGATCTGCAAGGCTCCTTAACTCCTTGTCTATTGTTCAAGACAGAAGCTTCAGTTTTTAAAAGGGCTAAAATTTCTATTGTGTGCACATCCTTTTGGGGCATCCTGCTCACAATGCCTTGTTTCCAGGAGAATAAACCACACACATATCCTGTTAGAGTTGATTATTTAACAGCAGTGAAATTCAGGCTGAAGTGCTGAGAGCACAACTAACAAAACACCTAAATTACCATCCCCGAGAGAAAATTGGGGTATCGCTTCTGTCTGAGGCTCCTTTCAAGCTTTTCTGTAAAACAGAGATAGTTATGGCAATTTCCTAAGCGTGCTCGGAGGGTCAGGTAGTGTCAGCAAGGTATTTTGGATTTGTAAAACACTATCTGTGCCAAAAGTTAATGTCAGATGCCTGCAAAGAAAGTGCAGGGCATGGCTAATGGAAGGAATATTAGACAACAGACAGTAGACTTTGTTTTAAAAATTTTATGACTGAGAGATGAACTGACAGAAGCTGACAGTGATGAAAAAAAGGTACTGCTCTGGAAACTGGCCAGGTTTTCTGAAGCTACTATCATCAGAAAGGTAACAGATGCAGCATTTCAGTAACAGGCCATGAGAAAACACAGCCCCTGCTTGCACTAAGACACCAACACTTGGTTAACCTCTTCCAGAACACTGCAAATTACTGAATATTACTTACCTACAGAAGGAGGCCTAATTTAGGATCACGATAAACCAAAGTTCATGAGGCAACTAATGTCAGTTTGTGCTATGAATTCCACACAGCTGTGGTAGATGTTTATGTGTGTGTGTGCAGTTAACCAAGCCACAAAGAAGTCGTGACGCTGTAACAAGCCTGACAGTGTTCATGCTGTTGGGAACCCTTTGGAAATTTATGACACATAATATATATTAAAAAAAAAAAAAAAAAAAAAAAAAAAAAAGAAGCAGAACTCCTGAGTTCCTATTCCACAGGGTTGTTTCCTTCTGCTTTGTCTGACTGAGGAATTGGATAAACCCAGTCCTCTGGCACTCCAGCAGCTCGGAGTCCATCCAACAAGAGGGCCACATTTATGATGTCCAGGATGATGTGATTTACCTCACACCACAGAATAGTTACGAGGTCTCACTCAATGTTTTCCCAGGTGAGAGGTGCTGCAGAAGTGCCAGGCACTGGAGTGGTTTGAGGCTGAGTGCTGGAAGGCACTCTTAGAAATTTCCTTTTTACAAGCCAACACCTCCTTCACTTGCCAGACATAAGAAAGAAAAGGACTCTGCTCTTTGTTTGGTGGCTCTTGACACTGATGCTTTAGTGATGACTGATTCTACTGCTTATTTTAACTTTCCATTGATGGCTCCTTTATCTGGGCACCCAGACTCTTTCTAGCACAGCCTAAACCACAGGAGCAGCTGAATTTTCCTTCCTTCATCTTTTCTTCTGATGGTTGGTGGCTGTTTGCTGCACTTTTCTTTGGTCTTTTGCTCCATGCCTGTTCTTCCTTCAATCCCCAGAGGCAGTGCAAGCCGCAGTTCCCTGAATGCCACCTTTACTTGGCTGTGCTCTCACAACCTAAACAGTGGGCAAAGTCTTGAGGGGCATAGGTGTTATACTATTATTTTCTGCAATAGCACAAATTTCAAGTGGCTGTTTCCAAAAGCCTTGTCAAAAGCTTAAAAAATTGGACCAGACAATAAAAATAATCTTCATGGTTTTTTATAGAGTCAAGGCTGAGGAGAACAGACTCGAAAGTTCAGCTTTCCTGTGGAATGGGGAAGACAGAAAAGCAAGTTTTTGCATTAAAAAGGATGTGATTTACCTCTAGGACAATCTTAAGAGGATGACTATTCAAATAACTGCAGATTCAGAATGGAAATATTTGAGTAGATATTTTCACCTTGTCTGCACTCTATGACACAAACTTTAGTGATTAACACAACAAAACCACTTATTTCAAGGCCAAGTTGGATGGGTCTTGGAGAAACCTGCTCTGGTGAAAAGTCTCTCTGGCCATGACAGAGGTTTGGAATGAGATGGTCTTTAAGGTCCCTTCCAATCCGAACTATTCTGTGATTTTTACTTTTCAGTAGATTCCTTTATCTGGACACCCAGACTATTTTCATAACAGCCTCAACCATAAAAATTTTCCTTCTTCCTCTTTCCTTCAGCTGGTTGGTGGCATCTGCTATGTGTTTCTTTGGAATTTTGTTCCCCACCCCAGCTGGGCAAAGACACCCACTTGTGTCTACTTGATTCTAGACAATTCATTTCAACAAACTCAGCATGTTTGTTACCCTTGTAGTGGGTCTGGCAGCACTAACAATCTGCTGGAATATCAGAACCCTGGACTCTTCTCAGAATATTCCCAGCACATCTCCTTTGATGGGCAGCACAAATTCTGCTGTGTTCCTCCAGGGCCACAGCCCAATTTGAAATACCAGGAGGCATTTGCATCCCCACAGAGCCACTAACGCTGAACTCTCTGCCATAGCAACTAAGCCAACAAACAGACAATAAACTGGGTTTTTTTCTAAGCAGGATCCTGGTATTCAAACACAATGACTAAAATACTGCAGAGATTTCAGTACTGCCACTTCTCTGAGTGTATTAAAACACTTCCGTCTGGTGTATTTCTTTATAGCTGAGCTCTTGCAGGGGAAGGATTAAGTTAAAAACTCCTTAAATCTTTCTCTTTTTTTTAAATCTTGGTGTTTATGTGGAAAAATGCAAAAGAATATTAACTGCAGTAATACATAGCAGAACTTTTTTTTAAGTCTACAAATGCTTAAGAAAGAGAAAGATAAGGAAAGAAAACGAAGGCCTTAATGAAATATGTGGATTGTATTTAATGTTAGCAAGAGTTTGTGCACTTTGTAACTATTCTAGTTTTCATTATTTTATAAGTTCCCAGCACATTTAGGGGATTACTTCTAATGTAATAGCACATAAAAAAGTGTGCCTCAGAATAATGGCCAAGGCAGAGGAGGACAATGTGTTGGATTGGGGCTTTGGGGGGGGGTTTGTAGCTTTGGACAGCAGAACTGAGGAACAGGAGGGAAGGGCAGATAACATGAAGCACATCCCTTGAACCAGAGCAAACCTCTCAATTCCAGCATGGGAAGGTTCTGGCCAACAGTGAACATTGAAACCATGAACAGCCTGTCATATATTGGTTTCCTGATTTGCTTGTGCAGAGCTCTCTGTTGATGTGCCAAATAAAATGATGATCAAGAAAATGGAGAACTGCCTTCCACGTGGTGTTGCATCAGTGGGCTGGTGCCAGACTGTAACTTTCTATCCTGTGAGGCCATGCACTGGCCCAAGTTAGAGGTGACATTGAAAAGAGAAAACATTGCTGATGGGCTCCCAAAAGCTCTCCCCAAGAGCAGCCAGGCTTTGGCTCTGAATTCAGGCCATTGTTTGCCCCTTACCCATTTCCTGCTTGGTTCGAGCACTGCAGAAAGTTTGCTACACTGGCCAGAGCCACAGGATCAATAAAGCAGAGGAGGAAAGAGCTGCATTCCCACCTGCCTCGTCCATCACTGGCAAACCTGGCAGCTCAGTTCTGCTGCCCGAATCCCATTTTTTCACTTGACAGAAAACCTCTCTTGGAGACCGCTGGGGGAGAGACCTAAAACCTTACATACATTAAGGCAAGTGAATTGATACCCTGTCAGATGATGAGAATCTCTCTTCATCTGCTGAGAGTTAATGATGATTTATTAGGCAGAACAGACAGGTCCCAGGACATATTTGCAAGGACTTGCCAATCAGAAAAAAATTCCTCCAGAGATTTGGACTAAGCTTATTTCATACTTTTTACTTAGAAGACATGAGAGGACAGTGAGATTCAGTTTGAAGTACTTCTCAGATAACATGGAGCTTTAGAAAGATAAAAGGCTAGATGTAAAAAGACCTGTTAAGACCTCGGTACAATCCCATGTCATCCCAGAAATGCCACTATGGAAACATGTATAAGTGAATAGGATTTGAGGGGTGGTAAAATAAACATGACAGCTTGTAGGGAAGATTCCCAATGAAAAAGCAAGTCTGAAATTAAATCAATGCCAGGCATACTGCCTTAGACCTCAATACAAAACACACCAAAACACCTTCAAATAACTGAGCCTGGGATCTCAATGTGTAAATTTCTGACACTCACACATCAGATTCAGGGTCCTGCTGATCCATCAGGGTAGGACTCTTTGCCCAAAAGTAAATGTCTCCGTTTCTGCGAGCCACCTCAAAGTTAAGGGAAAGAAATAATTATTTTCAGGATGTGCTGCTCACAGTGCTAGCACAGCAGAGAGGTGAAACACCCTGGAAAAGCACCCACTCCTCCCTAGGGAGCCAGGGTCACTCAGTCCAGTAAGATGCAGAAGGGCTTTGAAGCTCAGGGGGAGGAATCCACTCCAAATCCCACAACTTGTCAAAGACTGGGCCATGGAGATCTGAACAGGAGATGGGACAAGCTTAATAAGCCTCCCTGAGTTTTAAAACTGTCTCAACTGTCCTTTAGCTTTCCTCTTTCTAGACCCATAGCTGTTGTTCAAGGGAGGTTGGAAGGCAGAGGAGCAGTACCAGAGTCATTCTCTTTAAAACAGGGTTTGAAGGAAGCAGGGCTGTCTGAGATGTGCTCCAGGATGTGCACCAGACACAGCACCAGAAACCCGTCCCCATTCAGACTTTGATCAGAGAGCCCCTGCAGTAAGGCAATCCTCCTCTGACTGTGTCCAAACTGACAGTTAAGAGGTCCAACAGAGAAAAGTGAACGGAAAATGCTTTCCACCCCCAGTAACCTCTGTAAAAGCCCAATTCTCACATTTATTGTGACCCATGGCTATTTACCCAGAAGGAGGTGGCAGAAGAGTGGACAGAGCAGTCAGCCTGAAGCAGCAGTGTTGAAAGCTCTCAGCTAAGAGTCTCCACAGGAGAAGAAAGCAGCAGATATTTAGCTTGGACAGGGGTTCTGCACGCCTCCAGCTCTCTGGCCACAGGAAGGTGCTTGTGCCCTGCTCCCTTGAGAACCTGCTGCAGCTCTCACCTATCCCCTCCTTTGGAATGAACCTTGCAGATGGTGAGTGGGTGGTTCTTCAGGGTGTGGGAGAGTGGCATTAATAACCCTTGAGAAATCCTGGTATTTTCTAGTGACAACACCCTGTGCAAAAGCAGAGCTCTGGCTGCAGCATCCCTGTTTGCTGAGATTTATATCAGAGCAGCAGGAACCTGCTCCAGGCTGCTGCAAGTCCTCTCTCACACCATGCTTTCAGCTTAGAAACACAGAGCAGAATCTGCCTTCCCTGCTTGAATTATAAATATAAGCTTTTTCTTTGTACCCCTTTAAAATGAAAATGAAGAATTTCACTGAAGTGGGCCAATGTATGCAAGCCTTTTTTCACTCTGGAATATAGAGGAGGTGAACCCTACAATGGCAAGAGGCACACACAATGGGATTTGAAATGAAGAGAAAAAAGCAAGGTGTCCTACCAAAGGGACTGTGTGTATTCTGCACTCTGCAACCACCCAAGATGCCTCTCAGCAGTGAGACAAGATCCAGCTCCCACAGCAGCCCAAGTCATGAGAGAAAACTGCCAGACATCCATGTGTTTTCCTTGCAGGACTGCATGGTCCCCTCAGAGCCACCTCCCCAGAGAGGTGCCAGCAGTTGTGATCTTCCCTGCATCCATGGGGAGCTCCATCCTCCTGCTGCAAACCAGAGCTCAACACTCCCCATCATGAGGAGTTATGTCAGCCCCAGCACTGAGTTTTGGGGTCAGAGGCTGACCACCAGCTCCTCTAAAACTGAAAAGAACTCATTCATACTCAAACCCCACACAAGGTAACTAAAAAACCTGGAAAATCCAGGTAAAAGATGAGAAAAGACCTGCACTTTCCTCCATGGTCTGATGGACATATGGGTTCTGCTGTATATCTCTCTCCTCTAACAGGATTTACTTGCACAACCTTAACATTTTCGTGTCTGCAATAGAGATTTTCCTCTGTCCTTGCTCCCTGCAGTTCCCCCAGCCCATTTCTCATTGTCATTTGAGCAGAACTGTACTTCCCGTGGAAAGTTTATCATCACAGAAAGTAAAAGGCAGGGAGGAGTAACACCCACTGTTCAGACTAATGGCTCAGCTGATTGATGCCAGAATGCAGCATCAGCTTGGTTTGGTTGCTTCAGAGTTTGCTGTCACTGGGCAGAAAGTTCCCCCACTCCAAAAAGCTGCTTAATAAATACACATTCCTTCCAGCTTCCCTCCCTTCCTTCCATTCGTGGGCATTAAAGGGGATCTTGTGGGAGCACTTGTCCTAGAATGTTAAAATATGAAAGCATTCTGTTCACATCTGTCTAATCTGTAAGCAGCAAAGGTGAGACTGAGCTCCAGGAAAACAATCCTTGTTACACCTGGGCTGCCCACACTGCCTGTAGCTGATGCTGTTACCCTGCTCCTCACCACACTGTGGGTAACAGTAAGCTCCAGCACTTTTACAGACCCCAAGGACCTGTTTAAAGGGAAGTCTCTAGGGGTGAAATCTCACTCCAGCCAGTCTCTGATGTGTGGATGAACCCAGAATGTGCAGGAGAAGGAAAGGCAAGGAAGCAGTGCAAGAGCTGAACCAGAAAGAATGACACGACCACATATAGGTAACATCTTATGTGCCACAGAATCTGTCCCCATGTGTTTAATCACTTCAAGGGAAGATAAATCAGTCCCAGTGATACAATTACACAAGATAATCCTTGCAAACGAGGAGATCTACACCACTGTGCTTTGAAAGTTTACAGGACTTTCCATGAAGAGGATAGTGCCATTGACTCAGGTGCAATAAACAGCTTCCTTCTGGCCTGGATGGATCTTTGTAACCCACACTACTTTTTGCTTCATGCTTTTCTTGTTTTTATTTTAGATTTAGTGCATATTACAAACACCTTGCCAAGAAGGGGAGTGTGAGCACTGGGATTTGACACCTTTGGTGCTCCTGCAGCTCTGCCGTAGGGACAAAGTCAGGTATTGTACAGCACATTTGCTTTTCTCTCCCTTTTTCTGTTTAAATTAAACTCTTTGTATAAATAGTCATTCTGTCTGATTATATAATCTCCCACATTTAGATCGTCTGTGTTGCAACCATGGCAACTCCCAGAGCTGAGCACATTCGGTTCAAATTTCTTTCTAAATTTGCTGATGAGGGTGAAGAAACAGCTTTGGAAACCCTTCTCAGACAACCTACATTTGTTCTTTGCTTGTGAAGCTCAGTCCAGCTTGGATTGACAGGAACCAGCACCCTAAAAAAGTTAAAAGCGAGTGTCCATCACCTTCCAGCTTAAATGATTGTGTTTCTGGTACTAGCTATGGATAAGAGCAACATCCTCAAGGAAAAGAAATATGTAAAGTTTGTTTAATTCAAATTGAGCAGGAGGATTGAGCAGTGGTGGAGCAGGAGAATGACATCTCCCATGCACAGAGCAGGCAGCACCCACAGTAGCTGGGCAGATTTCCTTGCCTTGCCTCTCCAGTGAACTTCAGCTGTCATTTGAAAACCAATACTGAAGATAAAATGTTCCAAAATTGTCTTCTAGTGTGGCTAATAAGCCATCTGAGAGTGATGTTACCTGTCTGGAATCCTCATATTTGCTCCTAATTTTCTCACTGCAGAATGTGATTCAGTGGTTGGGTGAAGTGGAGCAGATCAGCCATGGAATTATGGAGCCTTTGGTCACACTGAAATAATTCCAGATTATAGTCTGATACTGAAACCCCACCAAAAACTGCCAGCCCCCACCTCTTCCTATGCTCTGCATGGAGTTTGCAAAGAAAAAAAAAAAAAAAAAGGCAGGGCCCCACACTGTGTGCAAAGTGAGAAAAGCAGAAGCACATTTTAAATAACAAGTTTGAAAAAAAAGAAGTATAATTAGGTAACTTTTCTAATCAACCATTGTGATCACCTACTGTATTTTGCTATTTATATCAGAATTCTTGGTATTGCCTTCAAAGGGGTGAATCAGCACAATCAGGTCTTTGTTTTTCTTATGGCATAAATACCCCAGATGAGACACGGAATCAGATTTTCAAGTAACGTGACTGAAAATGCTCAGTGCTGATCACAGCTGCCAAAACGTGCCATAAGCAACAATGAAATGCAGTGATTTTGCACTTGAAGCACTTCCAGATTTACTGGAACTGAAATCCTACTGTATTAGGTATTGGATAAATCCTATGGTCAAGTTGGAGAATTTATGCAAGGAGTTAAATTTTACATATGCCATTGCCCATCTGTTTTGCAGAATTGGCTTCTTCTGTAGCAGCCCAGGCAGGTGGACAGTGCCAGATATGACCTGAGAGACTGCAGGCTGGTTTTGGTCTGGTTATAAAGCTGCCTCACAGTCTAGAGATTGCTATCCTTACACAAATGTGACAAGACCTGTAATCCAATTGAGGGAACCGAAAAATATTCCTTCATACTCTATTTAAATCTTCACGGCAACGAATGAAAGCAAAGGTTTCACACTTACTGCAGGCGCTTCAGAGCTTGTACAGATTTTAATCTCTTGCTTCGCTTGGATATTTACAACAATAAAAGGCCCAGCCATGCACAGACAATTCATGCTACAATTACACTTACAAAAGCAAGTGGCAATCAATAGCTCATGTAGACACTGATTTTGATTATACCTAATCGATGGTGATGATAATAACTTACTTATATCAATTAATTTCTTTCTATTTGCATCTTAATAGCTATACCAAAGAGTCCTAGAAACTGTACAGCAAGGTCCCGTATATTTTTTTCCCTCAGGTTGACATGAGCTTTGACACCATCAAGAGCTGGTTTGATGCTGCAGGCTAGAGGGAGGACGAAGATTAAATGCAATAATTAATTATGTACATTTGAAACCAAATAGGAGAAACATAAGACAAACATGCATTAACAGAAACTTGTTGCATTAATTTGGTTTCTCAATGATGATTTCTAATTCCTGTTTCATTATATGAGGAGAAGGAATACATTTACCCAGAGCAAAATACTTTTGTGGAGATGCTGGACTCATTTTAAATGTGTCTGTTCTCCTACCTGTAGACAATGGATCTCTTTGTTATCTCCTTCCTTGCCTGATAATCCCATGGAGAACTGAATAAACTCTGACATTCCAGGGAATAACAGTAGCAAAATCAGCCTGGCATATTCACAACCCACCGGGCACTCGGGGAAGGCGTTTAAATAAGCAAATAAAAAGCCACCTGAGCCTCCTTTGCAGGATAATGTGGCAGGAACCTCTCTGGGAGCCGGGTAAACAAATGAATTAATAGGAGTCGTAGCCTCTCGTTGGGTGTTATTCATTCTTCTTTATTAGGTTGCTCCCTGGAAACCTGGGTAAACTTTGGCTGTGACTTTCTTTTTCATCTCCTGTGCCCAAATTTCCTGCTTTAATGTAATCTTGAAACCTTTTCAAGAAGTCTGTATTCACAGACCACTCTGAACTTATTTCCATTTGAAAGGGCAGCTGGTGCAAATCCTGGTTGGAGCAGGTAGGTGGGGTGGCCATGGCTGGTTTGAGTATCCTCATGAAAAGGAAGAGTTGGGAAGAGATAGGAAGGCTGGTTCAAACTGAAAATACATTCTGGGTATCCAGGCTCGTGGGTCAGGGGGGAAGAGGAAAGAGAAAATCTCCTCCATCCCCAGATGTGCCCACTGGCACTGCCTAGCCCTGCCTGGTTTGCCACAGCTCACAGAGAGACACCTTTACCCCTGCCCTGGAACTCTGCTGCTTCAAAATTAGGAAGCAAATCCTGCAGAGTTTGGGGACAATTTGCTCTTAACATGTCTAAGAGAAATTAAACAACATAAAGCCACCTTGCCCTGTTGCTGGTGGTATTTTCTGGCCATTTTTTCAAGCCTGTATCCTTCTCCCTGTACCCTGAATGTAAAGTACTTGCCAGCCACAAACTGATGAGGGGGGTTTAAAAGAACTAAAAGCAATGTACACTTGCAAGTGCTCTGGATGTAGGTCTACAGCATTCATTTAACCAAGACACAGCCCTATTTTAAATTTTTTACACAAATACAATCTCTCTGGGTTAATTTCTATCATTTTCATTGCCCCTCTAGTCTGACACATTCTCTTTCTTGGAGGAATTCAGTTATAAGACAGCATTAAAATGGTGGGTTTGATATTTGTGTGACTTCTTCTACTTTTTGCTACAACACACAGCCCTTATTATTGCACCAGCAATGCCTTTGTAGGGCAGGGTTCTGTGAATGATATGCCTTGTCCAGCACATCATCACCTGGTGTATGAGGTAAATAGAGAGGCAAGTAACCTGTGTGAGTGTCCAGACCTAATGCAGTCTTTTGGCAAAATCAGTATTTTTCTGTACACATGTCTTAGGTTACAATATAAGATGTAACCACAAGTATGTATTCTATCACCACCTTCATAAGCTGTTAAAAACAAGTGGGCCAGTGTCATGGTTTGAACACCAGTTGTCTGCTAAGGAAGGCAGGAGCCTCCCTTGGAATGGAGAATTTAAACCCCCTCCCTCACAATTATTATAACTTTGAAATTAAGGGGCTCTCAGGTGAAGATATGGGAATAGGAATAACAGTTCTTTATTAGGGGAACTAAAATAAACAATAAAACTAAAACACATGCAGTAAGACAAACAAAGAAACAAACAAACCCACTGACAGAGTCAGGATCCAACCTGTCCCCCTGTGGGTCAGGGTGTTGGTGGCAGTGCCATCCCATGGTGGCTGCAGTCCCAGTGGCAGATGTGGCTCTGCTGAAGTGATGCTCCTGGAGAAAAGTGGAGTTTTTCACTGAAGGTCCAGTGGTGAGAGATGGGCCTGGTCTGCCTCTGAGAATCCAGGAAAAGGTGCCTTGGTGTTCCAACTCCCAGATTTTTATCCAGGTGGGAATACTTGGCTCCTGCCCCTGTCTGGAGCATTTCCCAGTGGGATGATGGAATTCTCTCAGTGACACTGACTGGCCCATCAGCAGAAGATCTCAGCCTGGAGGGAGGCTGGGTTGTGGAAGAGATCAGAAAACTGCCCCAGCAGGTTTATTGACAGTTGGCCATGGCCAGACAATTACAGCACCCCCACAGCCCAGTTTGATCAGATGGTGACAGAATACAGAGTTTGGGTGACATTTTGCACTGCAAACCATGACAGGCAGTTTCTTTATCTCCTCCATGCCTCCCCCTGATAACTCCCTGTGGGGACATCTTCTGCTAAGGGACCATCAAGCCTCACTGCATGGCTCATGAATTCCATCACTGAGATGCTCTGTTCAGGAGGAGGAACCAAGCATTCCTACCTGGATATAATCTGAGGTTTGGAACACCACAGGCAGCCTTACCTACTGAATTCCTAGAGGATAAGAGCTGCATAACCACCACTGGATCTTCAGAGGAAGATCAAACCCTTCTACAGGAACACTGCTTCAACAAAACCACATCTGTCACCCTAACAGCCACCATTTAACGGGAGTGCTGCCACCACTCTGACCATCAGGGCACCAGGTTGTATCCTGACTCTGCCAGTTTAAGCCAGTACCTTTCTGCCTTTACTTTAATTTTCCTATTAAATTGTAGTTCTGACTTGGAATCTCTCACTGGTTTGCTTTCAAAGTAGTACAAGATATCAGAGCAATCTCATGATTAGCTGCTTGTTAGAGTCCCTCAGGAAGCTGCCCTGCACTTCACTAGGAGCCAGCTCATTTCTCTCAAAGCCTTCACCAGGAAGGAGTATTTCACTGTGAAATATTTCAGTGGTGCTGCTTTAGGTTGTTTCAGCCATGCTGGCCAAGATCCTGGAGTGAACTCAGCTCAGGCAGAGTCTGAGAGCAAACCACTCCCGAGGAGGCAGAGGAGAGGATGCTGCAGGGCTTGGGCGCTGAATCAGCTCAATACCCTCACAAAGTCACCACAGCCCCAAAATTCAGCTGTAAACAAATTATAAAATACAAAATTAAAAAAAATAAAATGTGGCTGTTGTCATCAGGAATCGAACTTTTATTGTTGTAATCAGTGTGGTAGAGAAAATACTGGACTATTCCCAGAGTTTCTCACTCTGAAAGCAGGAACAGAAAGAACAAGTACAATTACTATGGGAATTTCCTATTTCCTAACTACACAGAGGTCATTTGGCTATCCTGGTATTATAATAGTTGTTAATTTTTGAGTTTTTAATCGCAACTATAAGGTTGGCCCAATAATGTTGCCAAAATCAGCAGGCAAAGACTGGAGCTGTTTGGACATTCACTGCTATTATGAGAGGACCTTTCAAAAGCAATTAGTTGATGTAACTCATATTTCATGAAAGCAAATGAAATCTCAAATGTTCTATAATTATAATAATTATTTCTGCTTGATGTTTAATTACTCTCTCTAATGATCCAGCAGCACTGTAATGGACAGGTAAAGCTCAGATGAAATTCTTTCTCGTGTAATTTGGTTTCTAAAGGAGGACAAAGGTTTTGGTGTTTGTGGCAGCAGCTGATTAAGTAATGTCACAGTTTCCACGAATTGCAAAATGTGATTAGTTGTGGCTATCCTGCTTCTGCAAATCACTGCTCGTGTCACAGAAACGTGACTCGGGCTGTGCACTAAACTCTGGCTCCTTGAAGTATTCTTGTCGATGTTGAGTTTAGTACAAGCAAATAATCACTGCTGTGATAGGTGATTATAATGAGAGATCTGGGGGAAAAGGAACAGTCCATTAAGATCACCTGGAGACAGCATTTAAAGCAATTTGTATGAATATGTGAAACTGATTTAAATGAAGCACAATACAATGTTTTGATTTTGGGTATTTTAAAAGGTGAAGGAAAAATAGGAGAGTGGTGGAGCTAGAAAAGGACCTTGCCACCATTTACAAGACAGGAGGGAAAGTAGAATGCAACTCTCCTGGTCTTATATAACAAGTGTTAAAAGTCTCATCTAAAATTACAGAATTTCAGGTTTACATCCTCCATTGCACCAATTTAAGGCAGCAATTTTACCCAAATAATCCTGCATTTTATGAGACTATCCCAGTCATGAGACTGATAAACCCTCTGCCACAGTTCTGTGCCTCTCACCATCCATGGCTCCATCCTGGGGGTTGAGCTCTCATGTACAGAGAGTGCATTTTGTTTCAAATCAATGCTCAAATAACAGACAGTTAACTCAGCTTTTATACTCCAGGCCAAACAGCTCAGTCATGGTCACAACCTCACCCTAAGACCCAGGCCAGGAGAGATGATGAATTCTCTGATGTTTCCATGAAAGTAAAGCTTAGATGGTGTCACCACACCCACCTGTTTTGGTGTGGGAGCCAGGGCTGGTTTTGACTGTGTAAAATCCTCATCCCAGGCAGCTCAGAGTGTGCACAAGCAAGATTCCTAAACCAAAAACTGTCATTGGAGAACGACAGACATTAATTTCTTGTGATCCTGATTTAAAATGAATCACAGAAACACAGAATCCCCAAATCCTTTGGGCTGAAAAGGACTTTAAAGACCACCTTTTCTTCCCCCTGCCATGGGCAGGGACATTTTCCACTAGACCAGGTTGCTCTGAGCCCCATCCAACCTGGCCTGGAACACTTCCAGGGATAAAAGAGAAACAAAGCACAGGAATTGTTGAGTTTGAGATCAGGAAGATATCATGCCAGAGGAAGCCACAGCAGAAGTAGAGCATAACTCAAATTTTCTGTTCTAGTGCTGGGGGCAGCACTAAGGCTCAGGCTCACTAGCACATTGTGTGAGAGTCTGGTGATAGTGGCAAAATGTCACCTAATTCAGCCTAAGGAAAATATGAAATATGGTCTGTATGTGTATCTTTCAAAAATCTGTCCTGAAGCCCACAGAGCTTGGGCAGGACCAAGGACCACACAGCCAATATGAGCAGGAAAGACACCCTGCCTGTGCTCCAGTACCTGAGAAACTGTTGCTTAAGGAAAATAAATAGACTTTGTTGAGGACCTGCTGCTCTGTTCCCCAGGCCTTGAAGGAAACAACCTGTTTGTGCAGAATTCCTCCCTGCAGCTGGCTGGTATTTTAGCAATACAAGACTCTCATTTTAATACCATCAGAATTCTCTCAGGCTGCAGGTGAATCTAAGCCGCAGAAATGGAGCCAGGTTTCATTTTAGTTTGAAGTATCAAAACTGCTGACAATTAAACTTAATTGTATGAATAAGCTCCTTAACAGAATGCACTGCTGGGCTTTCATCCAGCCAAGTGCTGGCAGGAAAAGGGAAATCTATATGCAAGGAGCCTGCCAATGTCCCACAACCTGGGAGAACAGGGCTTTATCACTGTTTAATAGAAACATATAAGGACCCTGGTCTCCCTGCCTTTCCAAGAAAACTTCATTTTTCTCTTCCGTGAAGTGTTGCATTAATAGTGCTCATCCTCAACAACCTGCCTCTCCCTTGCAACATTTTCTTGAAGCTAAATTTCTAGCAAAAGCATGAAATCTTTTCATAAGGTGTAATTATTGGCTTTGGCTCTACCTGCACTAACAACAGGCATGAAAACTCTGAACAGAAAGATGCCCAATATAATTTTTTTTTTTCTGGAGATATCCTTTCTGAAATATTAATGTTTGTCCCCTCTAGGGTGGCACCTTTATTTGCTGTTTCTAATGCAACCAGCTTGTTACTGTACCTGCCACTGCAACCAGGACTGCAGAGAGCAAATATGTTCCTGGGGTCAGTCGTTTCCTGTTTCATTTCTCTTTGGTTTAATTTTAATTTATTTTCCCTTACTCTAACACTTGCGGAGATCTGAAGGCAACTATTCAGGTGGAATAAATCTAAATACCATTACCAGTAGCTGGATATAGCCTCAGCAGGGACTTCTATAACACTGTAAACTCACCTATTTTCATTTTCACATAAAGCAGCTTTAAGGAAGGGACAGCTGACCAGCACTGCACAGTGAAACTCAAATTTTTTTGATCCATGAATCAACAGATTTTTTCTCCATGTCTTCTCATATGCAGTGATTTTATCACATTCTTATAATTACTAACGGGACAAGTCCAAACCCCAGACCAAATGTCACAAGGCTGTGCAAGAGTCTTGTGTTAATCAGTGATTTGTTTCTGAATCTCACGGTGAAGAATGTCCAAAATGTCTATTTCACATCTGTGAACTGTGGCAGAACTGAATCCATTTCCACCCAACAAAGAATCCCAGAGCCCTCACCTATCAAAACAAAGGTTTTAATTGGAATTGGGGATAAAATGTGGTCCATGGGGAAGTTTGAGGAGTCAGGAGAGTGCTTGGACACTGTAAGTGCTACAGAAAGCATTAAATAGTCCAGAAAGAAATGCTCAATTCCAAAGCAAAACAAACTCCACAAAGTTGAAAACTGAAGCTTTTAACCCAGGGTTGGTCAGGACAGAGCACAAAAAAATCCCAAATCCAATCCCACCACTGTGCAGTCTTCCTGTAGTGGTGACTTTGTCTTTCCTTTGCTTTGCACTTGTGTATGTGCTACCTGGAATTTTAGAGAGCTTTCAGCTTGAGTTTAATGTGTTTTAGAACAAATCAAACCTGCTAAATTGATTAATGAGGATTTACGGCGTTTTAATTATGGAGTGTGGTTTTGAATGATTTAAAGTCTGATATAAGCTCAGAGCAGCCCAAGATTCGGCGAGGAAATGAGAAACATGACATTTTGAAAAGGAAACCAATTTCCCTTAACTTAAACTGTTGCTCATATAAACCAAATTATAAATATACTCTGTGACTGTAATGCTACTGAGGACAGCTTACGAAAATATGATTAGTGGTGCAATTTCCTTAGGTTTCAGATCCTTTCTTCTTTTCTTTGCCAGCTATAATGCAGGAAAAATCAACATCCTCCCTCCTCATACACCCATATTTCTCGATGAAAATAAAGCAACAAATCAAATCTGCAGGAGAGCTTGGGGATGTCCTGATAAAACAGCTCTGTACAAAGAGAACTCAGGACAAGGGGGTATAAAAGAAAATACAAGTGTAGAAAGGGCAAAGAAATAGCTGGGATCCCTAAGTTCTGCCTCACCTAGTGCCACAGTTCAGCTTGGATTGACATCCACAATTTCTAAGGGAAGCAAACACTGACATGTGGCAACATCTTTTTGTGCTCCAAAGACCACCCCTCCATAATCTGGCAATCAAAGGGGCGTCAAATGGGGCAAACACATTAAAGATACCAAGAGCTTCCTTTGAAATACCTTCTGGTGGATCAGGCACAACATCAACAAAAGCAGAACCTAAAGAACCACCAAGAAAACCTATTTTGAGCTGCAGGATGCTTTGGTGCTTCAATAAGTGGGGTAGTAGTGGGACTGTGGGGGATCTGCGGGGCACCTGAGGAATGGCAGCACTTCCTTAGGTGAGTGATCTATCCCAAAAGCTTTGTTGCTTTGGTGTTAGAAAACTCAGCTCTTCTAAATTTCAAGTAAAAATTTAAAAACCAAAAAATTCTGCTTTGCCACATCTAGAAACTGGAGATCTGATGCTGCCTATCTCGACAAATTGGGCTTTATTCTCATGTAAGCAAAGGAAAGAAGAATGAGTTCATTGGCATTCTCCTTGCACAAATAACATGTGCAGCACTTCACAAAGGCAGCAGATAAAAGTAACATTATTTTATTTATCAGCAACGATGGGAAGGAAAATGCAAGTGAAGTACTTGCTTGAAAGTGTGTAGTAAGATGACTTTGTGTGTGAGGTATTGGTTTCTTGTAGTTTGACAGCAATTTATTTGTTACAGAACTGCCTTCTGAATGCTATTTCCTACAACACATGTGCAGCAGTGACATGGCTGAGGATTTTGGGAAGCTGAGACTTGGAAAATTCATTTGGGAGCATCTCCATCAAGGGTCATTAGCACCAGCCCCTGCCTGTGCAAGGAAGACTGTGGACCCAGCTTCTACTTGCAGAAGTATTTTGTTTTTAAATGAAAATCCCAAGTGTTGAGAGCAGAAAGGAGACACCAAATATAGGGCAGCAATATCCTTTTAAGTATTTTGGGGTGTTTTTTTTTACATTTTCCTTGCTGCTTCTTTTCTCTCATGGTGCAGTCCTGGAGAAAACATTATAAATTCCCCAGTGCTCAGTTTCCAGTGTGTATTTAATCTGTCTGCATTCAAATGGTAATAGATTGTTACAGGGATACCTTCACACAGGTGCCTGGTGTGTATAATACCTCTTCATTACAGCACTGAGTGAACTGGATCCTTTTTTTCTAAAATATTAATCTCTTTAAGTTTGCACAAACGGTGCCACACATCATCATTTTAAGCTCCCAGATGATGACTCATTCCATTACTCCCAAGCCCATGCAGAGCAAGGCAAGAGACTGTCTGGCTCTCCAGCTCTGCTGGATAAAACCCTGTGTGCAACCAGAGCTTTGTGAGGATTCAGGGGAGGAAGCTATTTCCAAAGATGAAGCTTTGTTAAAAGCACAAAGAAAGCAGCTGAAATGCAATGAACAGTTTGTCTCCATCCCTGGAAGTCGCCAAGACCAGGCTGAACAAGGCTTGGATCTGCCTGGGATAGTGGAAGGTGTCCCTGCCCATGGCAGGAGGAGGAACTGAATCAGCTTTAAGGTCCCTTTCGAGCCAAACCATTCTGAGTTTCTGTGATTCTGTGACTCTCTCAGCTCCCTCATAGCCTCTGACTGGATTCCCCAGACCTGTGGCCTCCAGAAATTATGGAGTGAATAATTTGGGTTCCATCACAGATCCCAAATCTAATCCCTGGGCGCAGCTGCATCCACAGCAGGGCCCTGTGTTAGTTCTTGCTTTGTGGAGAGGTTACAGGGAGCAAAGACAAGCTGTGCCTCCCTGGAAGCTGCAGTGGGGAGGATGTCCAAGGGATCTGTGCCCCAGGGCAGCCAGGGGGTCACCAGCAACTCCCACGTCTTGTCGTGTATCCCAGCCCCTGGATTTATCACAGCAATCCCAGCAAAGCCCATGAAGCTGCTGGGGCTGTACCTGCAGTGAGACAGCCCAGAGGGGATGAATGCAGTGAAGCTTGGGCAGCTTTGCCACCCCATGGCCAACATCTGCCCAGCTCCTGCTGGCAGTGTCACCCAGAGCTTTGTAGGACATTCAGCTGATCTCAGGAGGATAGACTGAGCTATTCCCATTACCTCAGTGAATTTCTACAGATGGAGCAATAAGGCACCAGTCTGGTGCCTACAAAATTTGTACCTGATCTGAAATGACCCTGAGACTAAAGAATTTTATGGCCTTTTTGTTCCCCCCCCAGGAGAGCCTTAAAAAGAAATCCCCAACATAAAAATGGAGAAAGACAATTATTAAAGGCAATAACTACAACACTAACTAAGAAAGGTTCTCAGAAACAGAGATTTGGAGCATGACATGCTGAGGAAATTCATGGTCCCTTAAACAGAAGAAGTTGCAAATGTGATAGTGCATACAGACAATGTGCTTCAAGTGTTTGGGACCCTGAGAGATTATTGAATACTGCACATTACCAGGTGTAAAGAGAAATTAAGGAAAATATCCCAAATGGAAGAAGAGAGCAGCATAAAAGTTCCAGCAGAGCTGAAATGATCTGAAAGTAACGAAGAGAACTAGTGGGGATTTATAGCAGCAGCTCTTCATCAGCATGAGGAATGCTGTCAGTAGAAGGAAAGGAAGAGTAGATAGATTTCTGACAGGAACAGGTCCTTACAAACTCCAACTGTAAGAGTTTCCTGTTCTCTCCTGCCACCTGTGTTCAGCTGTAAGTGAAAACTAAAAGCAGGACAAAAGAAGTTGTAAAGGAAGTCAAGATTTGTCCAATACTCCATCAGCATGGGCCATATCAACCTCTGTGGAAACAGGATGGAATGCTTTCCTTCATTTTCCTTAAACAACTCTGCCCGTTTTCCCCCATAATTAAAATTATATATATTTCTGTTCTTGGAAACATTTGCTTGGAAAACATGATCCAGCATTATTGATGGCTAAAATGCAAAGCATTAAGAGAAAACAGGGAACTTGATTGCTTAAATCTTTAAAGTCTGGAGAGAGAGCAGAGGGAATTTGTGTAAAAGCAAAAAGACACACAAAACTTAGTATTGGAAGAGCTTCCATATCTTGACTGATCGTAATTACTTGGTACTTGGATTTCAATAATTTTTGTCTGCTAAGCTGAGTTCTGTCTGGGAAAAGGAAGATATATTATTAGGATTCTTCCTTGAAAAGGTTCTGTTTCCAAGATACTGGAAGTATGGGGAGACTTCCAAAGGCAAATTTCAGTTAGGCACAGTCAATTAAAGCTGAACAACAGGATAAAAAGTCTCCTTGGATAACTCTTGGCCCTGGTGGTAGGTGAACACCATATAATTAGCACCAAGTTGGCAACTGTCTGTAGAACATTTGACAGAGGAAAGAGCTCCCTCCTCTGAGATCTCTTCTCCCAGCCAAAGCCTGCACTGCCCGTTCCTGGGTGTTGGGGAAACCCAGATTTAAAAAAACCCAAAGATTTCTTTTTTTTGCCTCCTACATCCTCCTGTCCTTCCTGGAAGGACCTTAGGACCTTTCTCCTCTGTCATATTCAGCTTTCCTCTGAAACGTGTCACTCTGCTCGCCCAGGCAGCAATGCACGGCAGAGCTCTCCAAAAAAGCTCGAGCAATCACTTGAGGCCCTGGGATAGCAATCAGCTATGCAAAACGACAATCATCTCTCCCTTTAGGATGTCTTAGGAAAAGAAGTGAGAAAAACACGATCTTGGGTGTTTTGGTGAAGAAACCGCACGATAAACAAAATCTCTGCAGCTCCTCACAGCATAACCTGGCAGCAGAAACTCCCTACACCACACTCCAAACTTCATCTGGAGCAGCCTGCATTCTGCAAACAAATCTGGGGAGAGTTACTATACACTGGAACGTCCCCAAAAACCCAGAAAAGAGAGTGAAGCTACCAGGAAAATATACGTGTTGCTTGCCTCAAGTCTGTGCATAATGTAAGACATTTCCAGTATCACAACACTTCCACCCAGCAGGGAAAGGAGTGGATGAATGAAAAATCATCTCCCTAAGCTCTGGGTGGTGAAAAAATACATATCTTTAAATAGATGTTTCCCAGGCAGCGTTCAAGACTTGGGTGGATGGGGCACTGGGCAAACTGGTTTAGGGTGAGGTGTCCCTGTCCATGGCAGGGGCTTGGAACGAGAGGAGCTTTAAGGTCCCTTCAAATACAAACCCTTCTATAATTTTATAACACTGCAGTCAATATATACTTTTGCAGTGCTCCTGTCACAAATCATTTCCGAAGGGAAAATTGTAATGTGACAAACTGGATTTCTGGTATTGGAATGAATCTGGATGGAAGAAATGGGTAAATCAATAAACCAGCAAAACTCCTGTGTGCAAATAGCCAGAAATTGCCTACAGAAAATCACTCTGGAGCCTGCTGGTTCTCAGTAGTGCAGCCACCACGGCAGGTCCAGTGGCTGTGAATTTACAGCCACTCTCTTCTCCATAGTAACTTAAGAGTCTGCCTGCACACAGAACCACAGGACCCCAGAATGATTTGGGTTGGAAGGGACCTGAAAAGATCATCTTGTTCCACTCTCCTGCCATGGACACAGGGACACCTTCCACTATCCCAGGCTGCTCCAAGCCCCATCCAGTCTGGCCTTGGACACTGCCAGGGATCCAGGGGCAGCCACAGCTGCTCTGGGCACCCTGTGCCAGGGCCTCCCCATCTCCTCAATAAAGAATCTCTAAACCCGTGGCTTTGTCTGAAGGAATTTCAGACATTTTACTCAACAGATTAAAAAAAAAGAAAAAAAAAAAAAAAAAAAAGTGAGCTGTACTGCATTTATGAGAGGTTAAAAGCAGGTACAAGGGCACTTATAACAGACGAGAGCAAATTGCAGGTCTGCAGCCTCGCTCATCCACACTGACACCTCCAGGTGCTCAGCCTCCCCGGGAAAGGATAAAACGTTTCCCTTAAGTACAGCGCTAATGGCAATAATTGGGAGATACCATCCTGAGTGCTGAACCAGCAGAAGCCCCGAGCTGGCCACAGGAACATCTCCTAATGTTCAATTAAGATAAGGCTCAGTATATTGTTCAGTCTGCAGCCTTTTCTCTCTCTCTTTTTTTTTTTTTTTTTTTCTTTTTTTTTTCCTGGGTGGAAGCTTTGGAGATCGATATAAAATGAAAAAAAATAAAAATTAAAAAATTAAAAAATTAAAAAATACTAATATAGCCCACGGTTCCAGTTCCACTGGAGCCCTCTTGAACATCTCCCTTCACTCAGCCCTCGTGCCTAATTGCTGAGCTCATCACTTCTGGAAACCTCTCCTCCCTTTTCAGCGCTGTGCAGCGCTGTTGGCTGGAAGGGTCTGTTTGACACTTACCCAGGAGATTGGCAGGGCTGTGGCTGCAGCTCTGCCTTCCCAGAACATGGAATTAGCTCTCCATGAGGGGTCTCTGCTGTTGGAGGGGACGGGGGACAACTGTGCCATGGGCAAGGCTTTGAGAGAGAAACCAGCAGGGGCTGGGTTTGGGATGGTGCTCTCAGGTTCCCCTCATTCATGGAAAGTTTGCAGGAGCCCTGAAATATTCCGTGAATTCAGGTTTTACTTGGGAAAAATGGCCGTAACAAAAATAAACCCAAAAGCAGGGCAAACCAATCTGAAAACACAGGTTCACTTTAGATATTAGCAGTGGCAAGTTTGGCTCATTTTTTAACATGCACTCAAAGTGACATTTAATGTCCAAATTCATTCCAATTTTATTTCAAAATATGAAGGGAAACTTGGCATTTAAATTAACCTTCCAGCCCAAAGTGATGTTTTTTCCTCTACTCTCATCCACTGAGAGCACCGGCACACCTTTAATTACAGTTTCACCCCAGATGAGTACTCTGCTCCGTTTGGCAGACTCAGCCAAGAGATCTCCAGCTATAGAGCCTTTGTGTCTTTACACATCTCACAGCACTTGGAGAGCAGGGGCAGCTCCTCTGAGTCCCTCCCTGCTCCCCAGCCTGCCGTCCCCACTCTGGGACAGTCCCAGCCTTGACTTTGGGGAACTCTGGAGAGCAGAGGGATCCCTGTGGAAAATCCAGGCAGGAGCTGACGACGTTTCCTTGCTGCCCTCCCGTGGACATGCCATGACCACAGTCGCTGGTACTTGACTAAAAAATCCATGGCTTTGCATGGAGACGTTTACCTTGGCTCTCAACCTGGATTGTTTTCCCTCTTCAAAACTAGTTGCATTTACCAAGGCAATCAGTGTTTTTGTGTGGAGGGAACACGGAGTTGTTTCTAAATCATAAATTTTAATCCAAAGTCTCTCTGGTACCCAAAGATTAATATTTAATGTCTGTTCTATAATGTAATTTCTACAGGCCGATCTTTTATCTTCAAAACTTGATCGGCGTAGACTTACAAGAGTTAGACTTCAATATGATAATAATACTTTATGGACACAGTGATTCCTGAATTCCCTGGCTGTCTCCTACCGGCAATGATGGTATTCCTGTGAGCCTTAAAAAATGAGCTAATGCTTTTAATTCTCTATTTTCTCTTCAGCTTATATTCAGTACCACTGAGCATCAAGTGTGAAATGATAGGAGGAGCCAGATCAGTGCCAGGACAAGATGAGAAGCAGTACCTTTGCAATTGAGGTCATCACCGAAAGATTAAAAAGAGACTGTGATCTAATTCCATCTGTTAAGTGTCTAGGGACTCCATGTCTAGTACACGAGAATGCTGTCCTTATAATAGGAATTTTGGAAAGATCTTCAAGAAATACATCAACTTTCCAGTTGGTTAATGAATCTTTTTTCTTTTTCCAAATGTCAGTCAAGTACCTCACATGTTTAGAGTCTGGTAATATATACAACAGGCCCATGAACAAAATTCTTCCCCTGTTTTACAGCAGTTGTAATTTATATTTCCCAACAAATCACGACTTTGCCTTTTCTCCTCCTGCCTTAAACAGTGAAGGAAGTGAGAACATGACCACTCCAGGATGCCCAGAGGAAAGAAGGACGAAATGCTAAATTGACTCAGTGTGAAAATGTCACATTACTCCTGGTGCTACCCCGGGTGTTCTCAAGAAGCAGAGATGGAAGGAGCCAGCTCCAGATGTTGGGGGGTGTTTCTTCCCTAGGGGGAGGTAATGTCAAGTGCTGCTCTCAGGCACGAGGCTCATTCTGGGACTTGAGAGTGCTCCATCCATAACCTCCTTTCTGGTGACTTGACATGGTGCAAGGCAAACTCTTACACCACAAACTCTGAAGAGATGCCTAAAGAATCATAAAATTCTTTACACAGGATGGTTTGGGTAGAGAGGGACCTTACAGCCCATCCAGTGCCACCCCTGCCATGGGCAGGGACACCTTCCACTGTCCCAGGCTGCTCCAAGCCCCATCCAGCCTGTCCTTGGACACTGCCAGGGATCCAGGGGCAGCCCCAGCTGCTCTGGGAACCCTGTGCCAGGGCCTGCCCACCTTCACAAGAAAGGACAGGATACTGACCACAATTCCAGTTTGTCAGCAGCTCCTCTTTCCTAGCTAAAGGATTGATTACTTCCCTAACAGTAGTTACTTTTCTCTTGCTAGCAAGTAAGCCCTGGAATGAAACACTCCAGACATCCAAAAATTCTGCAGAGCCCCATCCTTCTTAGCTTTGCAGTGAGAATGTTTCCATTGGTCTCTTGAATAAACAAACCTCCAGAGAGTGACTGTGAGGAGTGAGGGCTCATTTCTAATCTAGAGTTAGTTTATGGACAAATCCACCTAGCAGAGGATGAAGCTACTTATACACCGACCTGTAGTGACATAGCTGCTGCAAACATCTGAAAGAATAAACCCCAG
Organism: Certhia americana; assembly: GCA_018697195.1. NCBI lineage: Eukaryota > Metazoa > Chordata > Aves > Passeriformes > Certhiidae > Certhia > Certhia americana. The sequence continues at coordinate 4,760,515 of CM031874.1, read as the reverse complement.
CAGAGCCAGGAGTCAGGTCATGGCTCTGGGATCAGCTCACCTGCTTTGAACAGCCTGCAGCCACAAGGGAGAGTTTTGGTCCCCATGATCTATTAGGTTCACAAAAATGCATGTGTCTTAACTTGTGCCTTTATTTGAGGCTTTTTATTTGAGCAGGTATGTTCAGGTAATCCTCAGGTTTCTCTGGAGGAGTGGAACACAAGCCTGTGTGGGACAGTGATACCCACACAGGTACCGAGCTTTGCAGTTTGTTCTGATTTCCAGTGCAAGCCTGACTGGATTTAGTGATTGATGTTTGTCTCTCCCCAGCCTGCTCCACTAGCTCTCCTGAAAACCTACAGCCTTCAGGCTTCCTCAACCAAGGTTAAACCAGAAAGATGAGTATCCTTGGCTCCTGTACAAGGTCAGAGACATTTGCTAGTTCTACCCATCCCAGACCCCTGTGAGGTGGGAAGAGCTCTGACATGTCATTCCTGGGTGTATCTGCAATGCACAATTTTTTCACACAGTCATATAAAACCTCTGCTCTCCTTGTGTGTTATCAAGGTTGCTGGAACAAAGGAAATTGTATCTAAGCTAAACACTTAGGGTGCTGTCAAATCAGGAGTGTCCAGACAGCCAACAGCAACCTCATTCTTGAAAATATGATGACAAAGAACGAGTTGCATTTGTCTAAATTTTGGTTCTACTGCTTTCGAGGTTAATTGCCAGGTGGGAGCAATATTTTGGTTGATTGTTCTTTACCCAAAAGGTGTCACACCTTAACTGAAACCCCAACTGCAGGACCACAAGCTGCATGCTAAATTATCCTTTAACAGCCATGTTCCATGGCTCATTATTTCCCAGATTTCCTGTGAGCTTGGGTCTACCCTAGATTCAGGAAGGCATTTCCAAAAGTCAGGAGCTTTGCTTAGTGCCAGAGCATGATCCCTACCAGCTGCTTCCCTTGCTGAGCGGGGAGCACAGGAACAGCAAAGACATGTGCTGCACTCCCCAGGCTGCCTGTGAACCATGACATGTCACTTTTGAAGTCACCTCCTTTCCTGCATTGTCCCAGTGCAGGGAGCAGGAGCTTATTTTAGCTCTTGGAGCATCTCAAGAGCTTTGGAGATGGAAGGCAGAGAGAAATAAGGGACAGGAACTGCTTGTTCCTCCATCAGGACTGATGCTCAGGCCTTCAAAAGGAGAAGGGGAGATGACAGAATAAGGATACACCCTTCAACAATCACTGAAGGAAATTCCTTATCCTTATTAAGCTGTTTTCATGATAATCCATTGTGTCCCAAAGTCAATGACAGTTCCAACAACCCCACCCTGGATGAGCCCAGTTGTGACCAGGGGCTCATCTCTGGATTCCCTTCTGGTTCCTGCAGATTTCTCTGGGATGTGTTTTTCTGTAAGGTCTGTCTGATGTTATTTTTTTTTTTTCCTGTGTGCATAATATTCTTTTCATCCCCCAAATTTAATTTTCTAACTTGTTGGCTTTATTGCTTAAAATTTTAGTAGAGGTTTTGGGTGTGCTGCCGACAAAATAATAATTTATATTGTATCAGTCAGTATCACTCCATTGTCTTAATCTTTCATAATGGTTTTTCTGCAGCTTCCAATTTTCCTCCGAATAAAACAAATTACTTAGCAAGTGGAATATCTTCTTGTCATAATAATTTAATATTAAAATGTCAATAGGATTTGGTACACACAGTAGAGGGCACAGAGGTACAGAGGCAGAGCAGAAATGAAGTAAACTTAATAAAGTGACTGAGAAGGTACAATAGGGATTGAGGTTGGCTCCTGCACTGGATATGAAAGAACCTTTTTATCCTGCAGTGCAGTACAATCATTGTGTAAGCAATAAAATGATTGCAGGAGCCCTTCTTGCTGCTGCTGCTTGCTGACACTTGGTCCAGCACCAGTCCTGGGGGAGAGAATGGCACTGGATGGGGACAGTGGGTGGCACATGGTGGGCAGGAGGCTGGGAACACACCCTGCCCTCTGCAAGGCAGTTCCCTGGGGTATCTGCCTTGTGGGTGGGTGAAGGCACCAGGCTGTGGTTCAGCATCCTGATCCAGCCTTCGGGGCAGGATTGGTGCTGGGAAGTCTGAGCCTTGCATCAGCAGGCAGATCTTACCACTCATTTGTGAATGTTCTCATGAAACTCCCAAGTTTCATTTTGGTCAAATTCTCTTTCTGATCCAAACTCAACAGATTGCACTGGCAGACGAATGCTAAATGCTGTGAAATTATCTAGAACATAATGAGTTCCCTAAAAATGTCTGGAAGCCTCAGAAGCAGATATGTCCTTTCCCCCAGCATGAGATGGTCAGCAGGACATGCTTTGGGAGCAGTCCTGATCCTCCTTGGGCAGCCATACACGTCTTTGTGAGATGAAAGTGCAGAATTACAATGACAAATCCAGAATAATGCAGGTTGGAAGAGACTTTAGAGGTCACCCTGTCCAACCCACTGCTCTGAGCTGGGCTGGCTTCAAAGTATCATAAATTCAAAAAGAAGCAAATTTGCATGAGCTCCAAGACCTTATTATCTATCTCTGTTCTGTCTCAGGCTAGAGGAAAAGCTGTTGCTATATCTAACCAGCCTTTTCTCTCCTGCAGCTATGGAAATGGGTGTTGCATTCACAGCTGACTCTTTACACACAAATATATCACCATTTGAAGACCCCATTTTCAGCACCTAACATCTCCTCCTGCTGAAACAAGACACAGGGTTTGATTTAAGTGCTCAGTTTTTCATAATTCCTGGGAGGGAACAAAAAGGAGAGCTGGAGAAACCCTTCTCCCTTTTCACAAAGGAAAATCTTACACCGCAGTTTCACTCTGCATTGCAAGTAGACACCATTTTTAACATTTTAACCAAAGACTGATAAGAGTCAGCTGAAATATGTCTTGCTCTGTCCTACAGCCTTCCACAAATAACCCCAGGGGTGCCTGGGCTGCACGGGGTGGCAGCAGGACACCAGGGAGCTGCAGAAATGTTCCCTCCAACTCAGAGCATCAGAAAGGTTGATGGAAGTTGGTTTTAGTCATCTGCTCACGTTTTTTTTTTTAATCAAGAATGAATAGGAAAGGTCCTTCATCCACTCCAGAAGGTTTTTCCTTATTAACTGCTGCCCTCCTATGTGTTAGAATAAAAGTGGTAAAGAGCAAAGTCCTTCCAACAGTCACAATACTGAATGTCAGGATGATTTAACTGTCAAGAGCTGTAAACAAAACTTCTAGAAAAGCAGGATTTTTTTAATCCCCGTGCCAGTAGAAGGCTGTCTGCTGCTGTATGGTTTGTTTTCCAGTTCTCAGACTGTACCAGTTTAAAATCAGTCAGCACTTTTCTCCAGAGGTCATTCCACAGGACTAATTGCTCAGATAATAGGGAACTGATGCTGATGTTCAGCCAATATTTTCTTCTCCTCCCCAGTGGGCACTTTCTGGCTGCCACCAGTAATCCTCTTTCTCCATCTACATGTTAATGCTTCTATCTACATCTTAAATACTTGTGGCTCATTATAATTCTCCCTCCTCCATTCAAATTTTAGCACAGCAGCACTGCCATAATGCAGCTTTTATTTATCAGATAACTCTCTGTCACTTCTTAATTGCTTTTCATTTTTTGGCTTCTTCCTGGTGTTGAAGTGGTCATAACAGAATACAATTTTCTACATATGCCCAGCTGCTCTTTTATGGACAATATTCACATCTTTTCTCCCTTCCAAGCTTCAACTCTTTCAGACCTAGCTGAAATTTGCAGCCATGCTACATTGCCAAAAATATATTCTGAAATATCTGATATTTTGGGGTTTCCATATTGCCTCCCCCTGCTGAGTGTATCCCACCTTCCAACACCAATCAATCCCACCTACCAACCCGTTCACCCATTGGTTTCATCTCTTTGTACCTTGCCTCTTTTCTCTCTTGGTCCATCAGTGTTTTTCCCAGAATGGTTTTCCCATTGTTGTTTGCTATGCCTTCTAATTTAGGTGTCACCTGGGAATTTAATTACTGTTCTTTCTACCTGCCTTTCCAGGTCAGTAACTGTGAATTTGAGCAAGACTGGACACAATAGAAGTCCCTGAGGTGACCCTAGCACAACTTCCCCTAACTAGGCATTGCACACTGATGTGGCACAGCTCACAGCTTCCTGGGAATGTTCAATCCACATGGAATGACTCCAAGGAATTAGACTGAGCTAGTTTTCAGCTAAGGGTTTGTGAGTCACTGTATAAATTTACTGGAGTCCAAAACAACAAAATAAAGGTTTGACATCCAAATTTAATAAAACAACAAACCCAGCAAGCTCCTTTCAGTAAGAAACAGCAGCTGCTCTCCTTTCTATATCCTCCCCTCCTCTGGGATTTATGCAGGTCCCGTTATGTATTGTGCATCTTTTACCTGAATGAATCACAAAATGCTTTGTGTTGGAAAGACTATAAAGACCATATCATTCCAAATCCCTACCAGAGGCAATATCAGCTTCCTACCAGGCTTTTTCAAGATTCCCCATTCCTGTCAGTATCCTGCCCTGTCTGGTCTGACAGGCTAAAGGGCAATTCTGGGTTTCTCCTGCAGAGAAAGAGCACAGAAGTGCAGCCCATCCTATGCCAAACCCACCACACCACGACACTTAGTTCAGTCCTGTGGTGGACTGAGTGAAACAAAACTAGACAGAACGAACCTTACATCCCACTCCCCAACAATTTGCTCATTAACAAGGGATTTTTATCAAAAATTTGAAGTTCATTTTCAAAGATGTGTCCTATATGTGAGTAAATTCTCTTCAATTCCTCAATCTTTCTGCAACGAATTGAGAAAAACAGAACAAAGCAAAACAACCCAATTTTTTTTGTAGAATTGTTTAGAAAAATCTTTTCAAAATATGAGGGGAGATGAAAATTATTTCAAAACTCTGTGGAGCAAGACTGATAAATAAAGTATAAATTCTTCTCTACTATCTGCCTATCCCACAGGGTGGTGCTGCATCCCACAGGGCACTGCATGCTCATCCACAGGCCAGGACTGCATATGGATAAAGCTACCACCAATTTATAGCAAAGCCTAACGGAGCAGTATTTGGAAAGCACCTGGGACCTTCAATTAAATACATTACTTTTTATTATTTCCTTTACTTCCCCACACCTAGGGGCAAAAAAATTGGCTGGTAACCAATTGCAGAGCAATTAAACCCAAGTGTGTGTCCACACAGGAGCAGCAGAGGTGGGTAATTATGCATTGCTGACAGGAGGAACGTGAGCTGGAGATGCCACACAGCTGCCTGGGCTCTGTGGCATTCCCAAACGGCATGCAGGAAACATTTCAAGGGGATCAAAGCTGCCTCACGGGTGCTATACAAATTCACCATCATAAACACTGAATAATACATTACACTAATCTGATTGCCATTGACTGCTACAGTTGCATGTGTGACCTTGGGCATACACTAATCAAAGGCAGCCGTTCCTATTTCCATCCTGCAGAGATGAGCGAAACTCATCTCAAATCTCCTCCAGCCCCTGGATCTCTTTCTGCTCTGTCTGATGTCACTCGTTGATGGAGGCTGGTGTCAGGAGGGAAATGGCTTTTTTCCTGCCCTCCCCTCTTTGTTTGAACACGCACAGGAACGCACCTATATGGAATAACAAAAACATGCACCTTTTTGTCCACCCAGCACTCCCTGAACCCAATTTGGCGAGTGTCACAATCTGAAAGAGCTTTGGAGCTTGAGAGTAATTGGTTTCCCAGCAGAGACTACAACTAATCCCAGAAGCTCTTTGGAATTTCACCAGACGTGTTTATTATTTACCCTAAGAGATGAGGCCTCGTTGAAATGGAAGAGCCCATTGCTGACTGCGCCTCTCACAGCGCTGCCTGTGTTTGCTCACATGAGCTGCAGCAAGGCTAAACCCCAAAAACTCAACTCCTCATCAGTTCCCTTTCCCTTTGTCATTAACAGCAGACAGGGAATCCAAGAAAGAACTGGCAGTGTGTTGACAACAAACTGAAAAGGCATTGCTTTGCCTGCATTGATTGCCTTCTCTTTTCCCAAGGCCATGAGATGATACTTGCTGCATTACACTGTAAAAATCTCCTGCAGGTGCTCCCTGATTTGCTGCCTCCTGCCCGAGGTGCTCTTTGAGTGTGGAGACCCTTCCCTCGGGGCGTGTTGAAGCCCAGAAGCAGGGCTCTCTCAAAGCGTGGTGTAACAAATATAAAATCAGACAAAACCTCAAAATAATCTGTTGAGCTGTGTTTGATGTGGTCTCAGACCATTGGCATGCAAATGCATTCCTTTAACAGCTTTATTCCTTCACTTGAGGGCAAAGCATGACAGTCAATAATTTAAAGGCAAAGGACTGAAAGAGGCTGGGATTATTCCCCAAGCAACTGTTGTAAATGTAGACCATTTATATTTAAATTAAATTTAAGCAAGCTATGGCAATACTGATACTATATGAATAATTGGCTCTACACCCACAGGTACCTGCTTTTTAACTGCTGGGTTTAAAAATAAATAAAATTTTAAAAAAGCCTTTCAATGCTTCTACTAAAATTTCACTCTGTGCCTTGTCAGAGAGTGCTGAGAGGAAGGTGCTGAAGCATACCTGGGCTCAAAGGAGAAATAAAGAGGAGCAGGTTCTGTGGCTCCTCCTGACAGTCCAGCACTTCTGCCTCCCAGCTATGCAAAACCACACAGAACTTAATTAAGAGGGTCCATTTTCTCTACAAAGCCATTTATGGTCCCTGGCCTTTGCTCAGATACATTTACTTTTCCATCAGTCACATCAGAACCTCCGGGCTGCTGCCAGGGGACCCCCTGGAAGCTTTCTCCTTTATAAATTTTTCACACCAGTTCTATTACCTGGAGTGGACTTTCAGTGAGGATGCAGCCTGATCCCCCCAGACCTCTCTCAACCCTCTCTGCATCTGCCACAATGAAGAATTATAGTGCATGCAGACCACTCTTCCTCCTTTTTCCATTACTCAGCAGCCCTTCAGCACGTAAGAGAGAGTTTCAGGATAAATGAATGGATTTTTTAGGACATCCGAAGAGTGGTCTTAGAAAGATGCACCAAATTTTGTAAAGAGAATCTCCAGTCCATGTCAGTCCCTTGAATATGACCATGAATGGCCATCAAAGACTCCCTTGGAAATAAAAGCTGATGACAGAGTTCTGGCGTCTGTGTTTTTTATCCAAGTGACTCAACACAAAATAGTCACAGTGCAAAAGTACATTTCTTGTCCCTCCTAAGATTCCTCCTCACATCCCACAAGGAAATTTTAATTCAGCTCCTATATGGAGGCCCAAAAGGGAGGATTGTTGGCTATTGCAGACAAGGATGATTCCAAACTAACTATAGGAGAGAGACTCCAGGAATTATTTCACCTGAAATCCAGGTTCAGAAAATAAAATAGAGGAATGGCTGAAGACCACGTCCTACACTGACTGGCTATTTTGTATTCCCATGAGTCAGGCAGCTGATCTTTTTACTCTGCCCTCCCTTTTCACCAGAAAAGCCTGGAGTTAAGGAACCTCAATTTCACTTACACAAGTTTAAAGCCAGCGTAACTTCTCACTCTTGTGGGCATTACTTTTGATTTATACTCATGACGCCGAGGAGAAAATCAGATCAAGGGAATATAAATCAAAGAGGGATCAATACCAAGCATCAAGGTACTAATTCTATCTCCTGGAACAGCCCTTACAAGCTGCAGGAGGCCGGGAGACAATTCCCCTGGCACAGGCATGGCAGATTTATGTGGAGCTGTGGTCCTGGTGCAGGGGAGATGTTGGAGGTGGAAGGGGATGGGTCTGCACCTCATGCTATTAAGAATCTCTGTCTGTCTGGGCTGTCAAACAGTCTGGGGGCAGCTTTGGGAGGTTGTAATAAATCAGCACTCCCTACACTGGGGACTGGGGATGACAAGCAAGTTGGTTTAAAATTATTTTTCACTGGGTTTTTTTTTTTGCCTCCAGGAACCACTGCAGAACCTCAGCCTTGTTTCTCCTGATGGGAGGACCATGGAATAAGGAGTAGTAAGTGGTTGAGAGCTCTTCCCCAAACCCAAACCCTCCTGAATAGCATGGCAATGTCCTCTTCATCTTCCTCCAGTGACACAACAGCAGCAAACCTGAGCTTTAAAGTGTGCTGGAATGTTTCATGACTGCACCAAATGTGCACTGGGTGGAAAGGGCTGAGCCACTGATCTGTAGGAGGACACAGTTCAGGGGTTGGGAGCATTCTGCAAGCAGCCCAGGAGGTGCCAGGCAGATGTTCACACAAGCCAACAGCTTGTCTGGTGGAGTCTTAATTTGTTTTTAGAAGATGTAGTAAAAAGGATGAGGTGCTCTGGCTGCCTTCTGCCAGCGCTGGTAAATGTGACTACATATATTATCACAGCCTGAAATCAAGGGGCTGGAGTGAAGGAGTGGGAGAGACACTGAAATCAGCAAGGATTTTATACATTGGAAAAATTTACACCTTATTCATCAAAGTTCAGCAAAGTTGAACAAATTCATAAGTTCATTGTTCTGTGGAAAATGTTTGGGAAATGTGATTGAAAAGGGAAACTTGTTTGGGGGCTTATGGAGGGGCTGGTGGGGAGGGATTGATGGCATGTTAAATAGCAATAGCTGATTGTGTAATTAAGTAATAAAACTCTCCAAGTAGTAACTATAGGATGTGTAAGTAAACTCTAAAAACTATAAGGCAGGAGGCCAAAGGCCAGGTGATTAACCCCTGGAGAAGTGTAACAATTCCCTGAAATTCCCAGCCCAGAGTGCTGTTGATGCAGTGAAATGCACTTTATAATAAATGCAAAGAGTAGGACCAGTTTTACATTTTGAGATGATGGCAGTTCCTCCCATCTCTCTTTCACCATGACAAAGAGTCAGGGCAGCTGCCCAGGGCCCTTGGGGTGAGGCTGGGCACAGGATTTCTTGTGCTGTTCCTGAGAAGCCCAGCCTTCTCCTGGCTGGGAGCTGGGCCGTGGTACCCGGTGTGATGCCAGCTCACCTCTCCCAGCACTGATGCACACAGAGCCATTTGCTTTTGTTCTGGACAGCTCTGGAAGGGTTTTAGAAATCTGCTCTGTGTTGTCTTGTAGCATATAGAACAGCCTGCTGGAAAAGGTGTGGGGTCTGTCTGGAACGTGTCTCAGATAGCTACTGACACAAGCACAGCATAATTCCTGTTGCTGTAGATTTCACACAGAGAGGTTTCTACTCCATTAATTCCAAAGAATAAAAAAACCACCAACCCCGATCTCTATCTTACTGCAGAGATACATGATATTGTATTTTTCTCTGAAATTCATTCTGCCTGCTGATCTGGGGGCAGAGGCAGTAAATCCATTAATGAACTAAGGCACCTTCAAATCATTCAGGTTTTAAGAACTCGTGGCTGGGCTGGGCTGGGCTGGGCTCAGGACTGTGAGGGCTCTTTCCTGTTGCAGGTTGCTGTTCCAATGTACACTTGGACACCATTTATACTGATGTCAGTCTTCCCTTAAGCATCATTAAATGTGTAAAGAAGGTCTAAACTATTGAATTTTCATTTCATCTTATACACCTCCTGCTCAAGGAATGAAAGTTCTTCACTCACCTTCTTTAAACCTGCTATTTTTTATATCTCTATTATCACTTTGTTATTCTTTTATTTCTCCCTGTCATCACCTCTTATTCCTCTAATGTCTAAGATATATAGTTCTAATATTTTAATCTTTCCACACACTTCAGCTTTCTCTTCACTTAATCATTTTCATTGCCTTCCCCAGACCTGTTTTATTTCTGCTCTCTCCTCCCATAAGACTGCAGAGCGAAGCCGAGCACAGGATCCGTGGTGTGGTGTCACTTCATATTAAAGATAAGGAATAATTCTGCACTTTCCTCGAGCTTTTTCTTAATGCAAACGAACATTTTGTTTGCTTTGTTGGCCACTGGTGCTCGCTGAAGAGATGCCTTGTTGGCAGTGACACCTTGTTGCTCTCCTGACTCCCTACAGTTAATTTAAGACCGACTCCACACACGAGCAGTTTAAATTGTTTCCTTTTTCCTTTCACTACGCTTCACCTTCTGCTTACTTGAGCTGAGCTGATCCCTGGAATGCACTCCACCCAGCTCTTTAAGAGACTCCTGAAATGATTTATAATTTCACTGGTGCCTTTGGCTGTCAAAACCCTTATTTTGGCTCACTGGTCCTGGAGCATCCCACTGCCAGCCCTGCCCTGTCTCTGTTACTCCCCTTCCCTTCCCGAGGGAACTGGTGCCCGTGCAGCTGCTTGCTCTGCCAGGAAATGTTTGTATGAGACTATTTAAAACCTCCTTGCAGATGGAAATTTTTGAAAGCTCCTGCTCTCTCCGCTCTGCTGCAGGAACACAAAGAAGTGTAATAGGCTGGAAAGGAATGATTATTATTTTTTACAGCACAGAGCAGTTTTGTCCACGAGATCAGATTAAGCAGTATTTTATCACCACCATATTTTTAGCTCATTTATTTGATTAAAGAGAGTACCATTTCTCTTTGCTTTCCAGGTATTTCCCAGCGAGAAATTCACACCTGTGAGGAACCTGCCACTCCATCAGCACACTGTGACACTAACTATAACCCCAGATAAACCCAGAGAAGTAGCACACTTTGGCTCTGTTTTCATATTTGAACAATGCAGATCATGATATCGACCTTGTTTTGTTAAGGATATTGAACCCATCTGCAGCAAAAATAATGTAAAGATCTTTTTTCTCTAACCACGTGATCAAAGAGCCACCAGATCTTTCTGGTTTTCTGTAAAATCCATTCTTAAATCATCATGATAACAATTTTGCATTAACCCTGCTGACTGTAAATAAGCATCAGTGCAAGAAAGATATTTTTATTTTCCATTTGCAAACATTCGTAAACACAGCCCTAGGAGCATCCAGAGGTGTGCAGACACAATAGCCTGCCTGTGGACTTCCAAGGAAGTATTCAAAAGATGTGTGGATGTGGCACTTGGGGACATAGTTGAGTGGTGAAGGTGTTAGTGGGTGGACCTGATGATCTCAGAGGGCTTTTCCCACCAAAATATTCCATGGTTCCATGATTCCAAGGACCCCAGAACTCATCACCTATATAATCCTATATATGCTAAATGTTCTATGTCCCTGGTGCCTGAGGTTGCTCACTGTAAGGACCTTCATCCCAATTCTGGTGGAGTGTTACCAAATGTATTAACATTAAAATACAACTGATTACATAAATAAGTGAAATGTGTTACTCCTTTCAATTCACTCCTCACTTTACCAGGTAATAAAAATTCCTGCCTTCCTCCCCCTTCAGCCACACTCAGCCTCAGAACCCTTCGTTGATCCAGCAAAGAGCCAGAGGAATGTTATTTCCTGTGCTATTTCCTTACTGTATTTTTGAGTATGTGCATAAAACCTCTTTTTTCCTCATCTCTGCTCTCTCTTGAGTCCTATTAAACACAAACTGAGTTGTGAGCAAGGCTGGGGAGGATGGGGAAGTGCTGCACCTGTGTCTTACAGAGAGCTTTGTGACAGAGCTGATGGCTGCACAGAGGCAATAGTTATTCCAGCATTGAGGTATTTACTTCTGTGAAGGTAATTCTGGAATTTGTTATGTGAGAATGAGGCAAGGATTTTTTAATAATGCACAAATTAAAGGAACTCGAAGCGTTAGCATCATTGCCTGCTAATAACATTACAACACACCTGTTATGAAGTGTGTGCATATATCACATTTCCAGCCTCAAAACAGAACCATAAACATCATTAAATAGAAATTTAATTATATAATACTGTGTAGTGGCTGGGTTTATGTTTTGGCTGTGTATTAAGCAATGTTCCTGAAGTACCTATCTTCACAAGCATTGGAAAAATTAAACCATTAAATCGATTTCACAAATGTTTACTGTGCAAACATGACAAAAACTCTGCAAATGCAGAGAATTTATTGTGGGGGCCAAGTGCTTCGCTCATATGGTGGACACACTAAATACCCTCTTTTAAGTCTCAAATCTGTATTTCAGGAGATACTTTTCCAAACAGGGGAGTTTGCTGAGCTGGATATCAAAGATTAGGCAAACAGGCAACCCAATATAAATGCAAAGGCTTGTTGAAAGACATTTCCAACAATAGAACTGGAAGTAAAGGGTTTTTTTAAAAGGTTGGAAGTGGAAACAGGCTTCAAAATTCAGCAATTTTTTTTGTTGTTGTTGAGAATACTGAGACTTTCTAAAAGTGTTCCTCTTTCCTTGTACAGAGAAACAGAGTGGTTCACCCGGTGGCATTTAGAAAATTCCACGTGGTACTTTTGGTTTCTGGGAAACGGTGAACTCTGCAGAACAAATGGGGTTTTTGAAAAGCCAGGTTTCCCACAGAAATGGTCATTTCAGGTACACGAGCTGGCTGTATGGAGTACCAGTCAGGCTGTTACAGTCTAAGTGCTCCCCCGTGTGTTTGCTCTCATCCTCCTACCAGAGTTTTGGCTGGAAATTCCCTACAAGTTTAAAAAAAAGAAAATTAGATAAATCTGGAGGGGGAAAATCAGCAGGTTTCAGCAACATTTCTAGCTCATGTCTATAAAATATCACAGAAAAAAAACCCAACTTAGATATTTAGGGTTCTTAGTCATTGTCACACTTCTGTCTCTCTGGTCTCTCAGGAATCAGTCTAAATTGCTCCATGGGATGATTAAAGTGGTTTAATTACAAGATCAGTTCTGTGTGGGATGGGAGAGGTGCTGGTGGGATGTCATCTCCAGCTGGATGCCCCCAGGACTCTCAGGTGACTGCAGTTCAGAGAGGTGAGGAAGAAAAGGGGCATTTTGCCCTTGCCTTGGGGCTCAGAGGGGCTCTCCAGCAGCATCCTGTGAGGATTAATCCTGCCAATAATCCTGGTCCAACATCCTGGGCAGCAAAGGAAGGACCATCAATTGCACAGGCTGGTCATTTGTGCCACAAGCAGACATCTCAGTGATCCATCAATAATTAGGCTGTAGCTGATTTTTTTTTTTTTTTTTTTTAAACTTTGCTTTTTTGGTTTGTTTTTGTTTTTAGTTTGCTGTTCATGAGCAATTCCAGCTGCAGAGGAGCCCACGTGTGTCGAGCCAAGGGGAGTGGGAAGTTTCCAGGCTGTGCTGCAGGCTCTGCTCTGCAGGAGCAGGGGCACTTTGCACACCCAGGCTGGAGTTACCTGGTGCAGCCCGAGGTGAGAGGTAGATATGTCTGAATTTTCTGGCTGATGTTCCCCATCGATTTTCCTGAGACAGCCTAGGCAAATAATTTAAACTCAGTGCCTGAGTTTGCTTATGCCTTCGATGAGCAATGGATGATATAAAGTGGCTGCCTCCCACAGACCCCACGAGTCTTTAATTTATGTTTGTGAGGTGACTGGAGCTGTTTCGCTCCAGAGCCTGTAACTGCAAGACGTTGCTAATAATTCACCAGCAACAAGTGAGCCCTGTACCTGGGGATAAACACTGAGATTTGTAGCAAACATTTTTCACCTATGAAAATAAAAGTAAAATTTGCAGCTCCAAAGTCCATATACCTTGGAAAACTCTTCCAAGGTCTCTCGCTCTCCTGTTCTGCTTCTGTCCTGCAGACTCCAGCTCTCCTTCCCTGAGCTCAGCTTTGTAGTGACTAATCCTTCCCTCTGCATGGAATTACATGGATAATTGTGCAGATACTATGTGTCTTTTAGCAGATTTACTGGGATATCTCACACCACCGTACAGCAGATCCCTTTTATTCAAATCTCCAATCAATTCACTCGGGCGAGTTCCTAAGCAAACGCAGGAATATATTTTAGCTGAATTTCAGGAGATACTTATTGCATGTTAAATACCACTAAGCAATTATTTAATGAGGTTTAACAAGTATGTAATAGATACATTACTTATGACCTAGATGTGAAACCTCAATGAATATGTTTAATCAATTGGCATTCCATTTACATACATTAGGTTTTTCCTGCAGCACGGTGCTTTATTTTAGCTCTCTGTCCAACAGACCAGCCTTGCAGACTTGTTAACCACTTGCTGTCCATAATTTAGGTCCAGCATGGTACATAGAATATGCCAAAAGCAAAAAATTAACATCCATCTTGCTCATGGTGAATTTATTGCCCATAATTACTCATTTAGAAATGCAAATCCCCTTTGGTGAATCAGTAAACTCAATTATCTTCTCTGCATTCCCAACTCTAGGGACCTTTCTGTGCCCCAGGCTCTTGGGGCCATCCCTGTTTTCAGTTCAACAAAAGAAACTGGTTTGTCCCTTCTTTGGGATGTCAGGATTTTCCCTGGCTCCGAAAAGGTAATATGGGATTAAAGTGGAATTTAAATGAGCATTGCTGATGGATGTCCTAGGGTGGAATTACTCACTTGAAACATCACAAACAACCCAGAAACTGCTCTGCCTCTGCAGTGCTACAGTTTAATTAAAGCTTAATAAGGAGCAACTGGGTCTTTGTCCAGCTGTATTCATTAATTTCAGTGTAACTTGTGGTTTTGTTCTCATCAGCAGTAGAAAAAATCTCTGTGTCCAAAATTTGTAAGAAATACAGAAATCACTATTAAATAATATTGCAAGCAAGCATAGACAGAGGACTAATGAGAAAGGAATTAATTTTTATCACCCTAAAGGGGCCTCAGAGCTGGGCACTGTGATGTCTCCAGCTGTCTGTGGAGATTTGGGAACCCCCTCCACCTTCCCCCATGAGTACAGGCAGCTAAACTTTCTGCTTCATGTGGCTGAAAAGAGCAGGGGAAGGTAAAACACATGGGTAAGGTGAACAATATTTCTGTAACCTGCTTCATTTTGCTATAGATCTGTCCCTACAGCTCCCTCAGAGCTGTGGCACACAGAGCTCTGCAATATTGCTCCTGAAATGTGTCCTTTGACCCCAGTGTCACTCCCCATCTGACACTGCATCACCATGTGCTGCACAAGGATCAGGCAGAACTTTTTAAAAAAGGGAAAATGGTTCTGTGAAGACAGTGGGAGAAGTGAGAAAGCAACCCAAATCTTGGTGTACTGGCTCCAGAATACTGAAATACTTGGGTTAAGAGCACATAAATTACCAGTTTGGGTACAATTCCTCATCTTCCAGACAGACAAAGCCTCGGTGCATTCTCAGGGAAGAGGAGCAGAGGTAAAAATATTGCAGGTCCTCACACATCCCCTTGGAACACCAACAAACACAGCTCATGTGCAGCAGAATAGCTGTGTGCCTTTGTCCAAGTTTAATTAATATCTTTATCTTGCAGTAGGTTTTGTTGTGGAAATCCTGTGTCTCTGGATGATTTGCCATGTTCTGTGCTTTCAAGCTCTGCTTCCACCACCACATCTCAGAGATGCAGGCAAAGTTTGGTGTCAAGATCTGAAGGGCTACAAAGCAAGAAGATACATTTTGTTCTTTTCTTCTGCAGAAAGGACACCCCGGAAGATTAAAGTAACTGGATTTTGATCAGCATTTCCCATTTGCACTGGGCTCTTTACGAATTGAAATGTAAAAGGTCAAAGCTCCAAAAGCATTTTTCATTTCTAAAGAGGTTTGTTCACCACTGTAATTTAATAGCCATGCCAAAGCTGATAAGATTTTGGAACCTGTCCATGGCGTGTATTGATGTCACAGGTCAAAAATAAAGGCTTCAATGTAATTTATTTCTCCAAGCACAGTGAAGATAATAACTCAAGCACAGAGCAATATGTTAAAACTAAATTATATTCAATAAAGATGACTTATGCCAGTCTTCTTAAAACTAAATACACTTGGCTCAATTTGAATATGCCCATTACTATGGTGTGGTGGCCTCCAGGAGGAACTTGGCCATGGCACAGTGGCCAGTGGAGGATTCTAGATGGACACTGCGGGCTGTGAGAGCACAGCAAAGGGCAGGAGGTTGTTGTTCCTTTCTCTGTTGAAAATCTGACTTGAGGGAACATTTTCCTGCATCAGCTTCTCCTTCTGTTTTGCTTTCTGCTGGCTGGAATGATGCATAAGAATAAAAATTCACTCCTGCTATAAATAGAGGCCATGCATGTGATCCAAGGGGGAGGAGAGCAGATGCTGCACACACAGCTTCAACTGGAATGTCAGGATTTAACACTCAGTGAGGGCTGGGGGAAGGGGGCACTTCCAAAACATTGGAAAAGAAAACTGCCAACAGAAGAGGTACAGCAGAGGCAGCCAGGTAAAGGCTTTGTGCTGTAATTTAAAATCATGTGACACTGAGGTTCAGCAGCTGGTCCACTCTCAGGCTTTCAATCCGTGGTTGACAAGGATGCTGCTTTCCCCTGTGGATGTTTACTGGATGCAGGAAATCCCACATTGTCATCAGTTCAATATGGAACTTTGGCCCTAGAGCAAAACAGAAGTTAGCAGGTTTCAGTACCAATCCCAACACAACTTTCAGCTTTCACCCTTTTTTCATAGCTCTTCTAGCACATTGCCTCTGCTTTACAGTTTCTTTAGATGGCTGAGAGATTCCTGAACACCATAAAGAGGGAGAATTACTTTTTCTACAGTCAGATAGTGAAAGGACAAAGGGGAATGGCTTTAAACTAAAAGAGGGCATATTTAGATTACATATTGGGAAGAAATTCTTCCCTGTGAGGGTGGGCAGGCCCTGACACAGGGTGTCCAGAGCAGCTGGGGTTGCCCCTGGATCCCTGGAAGTGTTCAAGGCCAGGCTGGATGGGGCTTGGAACAGCCTGGGCTAGTGAAAAGTGTCCCTGCCCATAGCAGTGGGTGGAATGAGATGGGCTTCAGGGTCCCTTCCAGACCAAACCATTCTGGAATTCATTCTATGCCTCTAACTTGAGGTAATGAGACTTGATATGTGCTCCTGGCTGGGTGCCACTGGGTTATTTTAGGCAGCAATTCCTCCTGAGAATTCATGAAGTCACAGAAAGAATGTCTGTGATTTTAGAGAATTTTATAGGTTTATGCCATGGGTTCAGTTCTTGAGACTCTTGCAAGAGCTGAGGAGACAAACCAGACCTCCCAGCTGTGGGGTGTGGATCTGCCCCAGCACCAGAGACAGCATCAAGGAGAACATAAGGTGAGAGGAAGAGTTCCTGTGACCCCAGCATGCAGGCAAATATCAAAGAAGTTTCACTGGATAAACCTCTAGGACCCATGATAAGCCCTAAGATCCATAAAACAATAAGTATAATATCATCTGTTGCTTCTCCAGAGCTGCACTCCCTTCCAGCAGCAAAGTCCTGCTGGAAGCAGCAATGTTCCTGCACCAGTTTGCACTGGTTTTGAATGTTTAGGTTATGTGGATGGTTTGGTACAGTGTCTACACAACCAATAATTTTCAGCAATTTACATGTCAGAAGAATTGCTTATAACCAGGTTTCCAGTGAGCTGATTGCAATTTATCTACCATCACAAACCTACAAAGAGGTACGGGGAGGGGAGGCAGGGTCAGGTCTGGAGCTGTCTCCAAACTCTAATGAAAACCCAGGCATGACTTCCTCTAAACAATGGGAGACTTCTGCTGAGAAAAATCAACCACTGCGAGGAAAAGCAATCAAAGAGCTGACTTGATTATGAAAATGCAAACAGTGAAAGATTGGTGACATTTACCCTACTATCAGCTGCAGCTGCAGAATCACCACTGGTATGGACTGAGCAAGGGAGAGGGAATCATAATTTGCATGGAAAGGTATGGGACTAAACAGCAGTCCCAAATAAAACCCCAATTCATTAACCAAACTGACAGTGAAAGCTGTAAGACAAGCACAGGATCAATTTCAATTTGAACTAAAGAATAAATCAGCTGCTACAAGGCTTTGATTTGCAGGTCACACATCTTCCTGCAGGATGTTATCAAGCAGTTCCAGCCACTGCCAGTTTACAGGTAAGGGAACCTAAAGTCAGAGTAGGTGAGGTCATCTAGAGAGTGTGTGAGGAGGTTAAAATAACACCATCAGCTTCTCCAAAATATCCTCACAAAAGCAGCAGAAGAAATTCTTTATAAAACAAAGAACAGTGCTGGAAAATGTCACACAAATCAAGACAAGGGAAAGGAGATGGATCCTGAAGGCAAAGCAGCTTCTCAAACAAATGAGAGGAAAACTCTTCATTC
This sequence comes from Certhia americana, assembly GCA_018697195.1. Classification (NCBI taxonomy): domain Eukaryota; kingdom Metazoa; phylum Chordata; class Aves; order Passeriformes; family Certhiidae; genus Certhia; species Certhia americana. Next base: position 4,742,412 of record CM031874.1, on the reverse strand, counting down.
ACTTGCCAAGGTTTATGTGGTCAGCTGATCTCAGGGATCAACAAAGGACTATATTTAATAGCAAAAAGCAAAAGTTAAGTGGACAAACCACTTTTAGAAAGCAGCAAACAGACAGAGACTACATGAAACTGTTGGTTTTGGCAAATAAACTTCCAGCACTTAGAAAAACAAGAGTTAAACACTACACAGAAGACTAAACAGCAGTTTTCCCAAAGTTGAAGTCCATCACTGTTACTGGAATGAGGATATGTGCTAGAATTGAAGAACAGAGGAAATCTTGTGACTGCTCTGCAAAATCTGGAGCCAGCAGAGCCCTGCAAGAAACAAAAAAATCTCTCAGTGGGAAAGAGAAATGATCTGGTAAACTGGGAAGGTCTGCAGTGTCTTTCTCAGCAAACTAGGGGACTTGGCTATGGGACAAGTGGGGTGAATATTGTGGTTTGACCCGTAGGAAAGCACATTTCTGGGATTCTGTGATGGGTAAAAGATGTGTAGATGTGGCACTGGGCTTGGCAGTGCTGGGTTAGTGGTTGGACTCTGTGGTCTTAGAGGGCTTTCCCAATTTAAATGATTCTATGATTCTATAAACCATGAGAACAAATCAAAACAGCAGAAATTATAATTTTAAAACACCTAGTAATCAACAGTCCAGTCTCAGGGAATTGCCATCAAATAGTGTCTAGATTGTAAAAACCACCTGACAGTGCCCATTGCAGAACATCTGGGATGTCTGGAGGTGCAATCCAGCACAAAGAAAGATGTGCCTCTGTCAGGTGCTGTCCCAGGCCAGGTGAAGCAGTGGCAGCTTGTCTGCCTGATGCTCCAGCCACACTGAACTCACAGGTGAATTTATCCCACACCTGCTACTTGGCAGTGCCACCAACCTCATGGCAAGAAATAAAGAGCAAGTTTGCTTAGGAAGTACATAATGTGCTTTCAACGACAGCTACGCTCAGAAAAAATATCAAATATTGTAATGACAACATCACTCCTGTAAATGACAGCTTAGCCAACACTGAAGTGAGGACCAGAAGGCAATGCAGAGCTGTGGGGAAAATACTTGTAATATTCATGCTGCAAACAAGCTCAGCTATCACTGCAGTGGTTTCAGGCTCAATAACAGCTTTGGAAGGTAGGGATGACAATTAACAAACTTCTTGGCATGTGTTGGCAGCAAGAATCTCCTGTGCTGTGAAAATCTCAGAGAGGAAATAATACTGTGAATTAGAAGATGGTCACTGCCTCTACCATCTTAAAAAGAAATAGTTGGTTATTGAAACTCTGTAGATTAGCATCAAAAAGGGCATTTTTGCTTTTTTCATTTCTCTCTTAACATATGAATGTGGAAACTGAAAATCCACAGTGGATAGAGGCAGATATGAAATAGCTTTAAGAGCAAATGTCATAGAAACTCTTGATAGCAAATATAATTTATTTCTAAAAATTCAGTGAATTACCAGGTCTCGGAAGTTATCCATAGCAGACAGCCTGATGTGTTTGCTAAGAAGGAAGTCAACACATCTGCCCACATCTGGACAGCCAAAAGAAGATGTGAGGGATATGTCTAGGTCCCTTTCTAACTCTATTTAGCCTCTACTCAGAGGAGAAAATTTATTATATTTAACTGTATAAGCTACATGCAAAGGTAGTCTGGAGACAGGATGTCTTTTTAAAATTGCTGGGGAGGGCTGAAATCAACACAGTGGTGTGAGAAAAGAGCTAAAAATAAATGGGTGGGCAGGAGGGGTAGATAAAGCAGGGAGCTGGAAGTACCAGAGGAGGAAGGAACCAGTCCATGAAGGGAAAGCTGATGTTAATAAGAGGCCTGAGGAAGGGCAAATGCGAAGGGAATCAATTTAGAAAGCAAGAGTAGGAGAACCAGGTACGTAGGAAACCAGTGAGGTGAGACATTTTGGAGGTGTCCACATTCACAGGCAAGAGACCAGGACAAAGGGAATGGAAAAGTAACAGTGCTCTGCAAAAGAGGAGGAGGCTGTGGCAGAGGGCACAAAGCAGGGAACCTGTGGTCTGGATTTTGCTAATTGCAGCAGGACAACCTGGGCACAACATTGAGGACAGGAGTTCTGCCTTCCCAATAGGGCTCAGCCTGCACAGTGGGGTTACCTCACACGCTTTGCTCCACAGCCAGGAGGAAGCAGAGTGTTAGATCACATTCCTGTTAGATCACATGCCCATTATCAATGCCCAGAAAGCCTTTGGCTCATTTCCCAGATCCAACCCAGCTGATCTACAGGTAGATACGGACAACCGATTTGTCTGGCTCACCAGTGAGATTACAAGACTTTTTGCCTCTTCTGCAAAATCCTCCTGGGGGTCCAGCAATGCAGAAGAGAAGCCAGATTCCAGCCAGGAATGTGTGTTCCCCCCAGCCTTATCACTCTGCAGCTGCACAGCCTTGGAGCAGCTCCAGTTGGAAGCTGGTATAAATTTGCTATTAACTCAGCCTATTTCTAAGAAAAAAATAACAGCAGCACTACTGGGTTAGAACAACCGTCCATCTCACCTAATTCCCTATAAAGAAAGAGGTTTTAAAAAGCTAATTGGTAAAATTGCTTGGTACAAGGTGAGAGGGGTGGGTAAACACATGCAGTTAAATTTCTTAAGTTCCAAGCCCTTTACTTGCAGGTGAAATGTATTTCTGCTATTATGTTCTGCAGCAGGTTCAGGACTCTTCTGCAACTAAACTGGCAGATCAATACTAGTGAAGGTTACTATTTTTTCACTAATGAATGTTACTTTTTTGTTTGCTAGTTGACCAGGCCCTGGGCAGATGCTCACATTACATGGAAAGTGGATCGAAAGAGCCAGAGCTTAACAGACATCAGAAAGGATGAGGGAGAACTGGTTTTTGGAGGAATTACATAGCTCCATAAGGAATTACATAAGACCATAAGACTCCTTAGGCAGGGCCATGGCAAACACCAAGAGGCAGGTGAGGACTCACCCCCTCTTTCTCTAGGCACAGTTCATTACTCATTGCAGTGATGGGGGAAGGTTTTGGTGACCCTGGATTGCGTTTTAGCAAGGAATGGACATCAGTGAAACTAACATGAGCACAGCAATTAGTGCTGGCTGTGGTTTAACCTCCCAGCCTCAAAGCTCTGTGAAAACACTGCTTTTACTCAGTCACTGTGCTGGGGTGCCACTGCCCTTGACCTCTGCCATGAGCAGTTCTGCAGGCAGACCTTAAAAGCCTCCTTCTGCCCCAGAAAACTGCAGAAGATGTGAGATCAGCACACCCATGGACCCATTCTGTCCCAGCACAGCCCAGTCAGAGCGGGAACAAGGATTTTGGTGTTTGGATTTCAGCGAGCTCTGCCATCACTGCTCAAATCACTGCCCCTGCAGTGAGCTCAGCACCCACAGAGGCTGCCCTGGGTCAGCAGACCCCAGCCAAGGGCTGCTGGCAGCCAGGAAAACCCACACTGCTCAGCAGCACAGCCACCTCCTGCCCTGGCACCGAGGGGCTGTGCCAGTCTAATGGGGACACAGCTCCAGGCAGCACCAGCAGAGCACCTTTCCCACTGCCAGAGGCTCATTGCTCTGACCTACAGGCACCTGGGCTCATTCCTGTAGCTGGGGGAACTAGTGGTTTACATTTAAATTATCTGATCAATGTAGCCTTGTTTTCCATTCATGAATCATTCATGACCAGAGTCCAGTTTTGGCAAAAATGTGTATTTTCTGTAAGTATCCTCTGCTCTGATGCTGAGTATGGGCTGCCCATCAGGGCTGTTGGCTACACAGAGCCCTCAATTAGGACAGGTAACTCTCACAATCCAATCTCTGCCTCTCTCAATGGATGGCTTAGAGGCTTAAAACCAAGTGTACAATGGTAATCCCAAATAGTTTTCCACAGACTTGAATGAGACTTACTTTCAAAGGTGTCTGTTCTATAAGCTGCTATTCCTCAAACTCCCCTATAGACAGAAATCTTTACATGCCCCTAGGCTGCCATTAGCACATTGTAGCCTCAACACTCAGTCCTTCCCAAAATAACACCACATAGGAACACATCCCTGGTCCTGACACCCAGGTCCTCCTCCAGCTTCATTAAAAACTCTGTAATACACCATTCATGCTTTATTTCACATTACTGTTGAAGGGGTTTGCCCCCACTTGTTACTACATCGATTTTCCTCTAATTTCAAGCCTAAATTAACTCCTGGCTTATTTAAGTCATTTGTCCTTGTGCCCATCACTGTTATTTCTTTTCAGCAGCAATTTTCTCTTTCGAGTGTTTGCCCCTCCATATGTTCCACTCCCAGTCTTTACCTAACTAAACTAAGTGCTTTTTTCCTCTCACAGCTGGACAGTCCCTGCATTCCTCTGATTGTCCTAAATCCCCTTATGGCACCATTTACTGTTTGACTTCTTCCCTCTCACTGTCGGGGGAAGAGAACTGTACACACTATTCTGATGAGGTCAGGCCTACCTTTGTAAAATTGAATTAGTGCTTCTCTAGACCTGCAGCCTTAACTGAAAAAGTGAACTGGGTATATCTGATCGCTTTTTCCTTGAAACCTTATAATTGCCACATAATGGTTAACCTGTGATGCCCAAGTACATTCAGGTCTTTCTCTTCCTCAGTCATTTCTAACAAATAGCTGGAATTCTCACTGCTGCTCCATAAGTACTTGTCCATACATTATATATTATTGTATTTTATCCCTTTTCTATTGCTTCAGTTTTCAAGGTCAGTCATCAGTTAAGAAGCCCCATCCTGGTTTGCATTGAGGATACACCTTCCATCACGTGAGCTCCGAGTGTCATTGTCACTCTCATCATCCCCTTACAAGGTCAATGCAGAAATGAAATATGTTCAGATCCAGTCCTGATCCTCAGGGATGTTTGCTGGTAACCTCACTTCAGAGTGATAATTCCCCTTTTGCTGCTCGTTGTCACAGGCTCCCCTTTAGCCAGTGCTGTTCCCACTTCACAGATTCTGTATAAATTCTTGGTGCTTTCAGCTGAGCTGGTAATTTCCCATGTGGCACTATATCAAATGGCATCTTCAGTCCAGATAGATGAGATATCTGGCATTTCCTTTGTCTAGAAAAATCATTTATCTTATCAAATTTATCACAAACAGAAAGGGTTTGCCCAGAAGAATTTAATCATCAACCGGGACGTTCGTGGCTGCAACAGAAAATGGGAGGGCAGGCTGTGCTGGCTGCAGCTCTGCTGGACACACACCCTTGTCGAGGGCACCCTAATTCCAGGGACAGTATTTCCTCACTGCTAACCCTTGAAATGATCCACTCTGTCACTGGAGGCTGTGAATAGACAGTGACCCTCATTCCCAGTATGGAGGCTGAAGTCACACAGTGATGGATTTTCGCCCAGCCTGGCACTCTGAGAAGAGGAGCCGAAGCATTTACCTGGTTTATTTTGGCTGCTGTTATATATCTATTTGTTTATTACAAGGGAAAAAGTGCAGGGTTTTTTACACAAAACTGATATGTTTAGTGCTTTCATTTTATGTTTTGAGCAGTTAAGCTATTCGGTGTTTAAAGGTAGTATTGGTTCTTTATAACTCCATACCAACAACAGGAGTCTAAGATAATGGAGCCTAAAGAGAGAGATTTTTCCATTCCCACATTGTTTCTGAAATATGGAGCAATCAAATGCACTCAGTAGAAGGTTTCTATCAGTAAATCTTCAGTAAAAGTGTCTTTAAAACTTAGGTAAAAAGATTGCAGAAGGGAAAATGGCTCACAAAAATTCTGTAGATACTCCTTGAAGACCCTGGAACAAGTTTTCTCTAATCAGGATATCAAAATGCCTCTCTCATTGAGGCCATTCTGGTGCTTTGGACACATTTCAGCAAAGCCCTTAAGTAATCAGCATTTGTATTAATTGGAACAGAAGACAAACATGCTTAAAGTTAGGCACAGGCTTAACTTTCAGGGGGCTCTGCTCCCTGCTGTGTGGGGAGAAGCAAGTTTCCACAGGGGATGAGGGATGGGGTGCTTGTCCAAATCTCATCCTCCCTGCAAAGTGATTAAGGGTTGCTAATTAATAAAGGAGTATTTGGCTTGCCCTTGTGTCCTGCACAGAAGAAGGAAGGGTTAATGTGAGCCAGGCTTTCCCAGCAGCACAGCCATCCCCGAGTGAGGCTGGGAAGGCTCCTGCTGTCCCCTCCGGTGCCACGGGATGTCCTCAACACCCATCACAAATATTTATTCCGTTTCTCAGGTTCATAATCTTCACCAAATCCTGCCTGCTGATTACAGCCCGAACATTCATTGTTTCCAGACCGCTAAGAAGTCCCCAGCCCTCTTGGGTGTCTGGTTTTAAATTCCTGCTTGTGCACGTTTCCTGAAGTGAATAAAAATGTGCGACTTATCTGCACATGCGGTTGATACGATCTTCTGCAAAACCTGCCCACGGGCAATTATGCATTGAAAGGGCAATTACACACACAGAATGACCCAATTTGCATACAAAATCTCAATTATTGCCAAGAATTGCATGTATATTTTTGTGCAGTATTCAGAAAATTGGGCCCCAAAGACATAAACCCTTTCTTCTGCCATCAAATCATTTTTTACTTGAAACAAAAAATGGAATATATATAAGCCATATTAGAAAAAATATTATTTTCAGAGAGCTAGGTTGGTGACATTGGGTCAGAGAGCAGGTCTGACCACACTCCTACCACATCTGGACCAGCTGAAGGATGAAGAAGATGAGCAGCATGTCCCAGGCTTGGCTCAGCACACTCCCTCAGCCTCCAGCACTCTGGGGCTCAATGACTTTCAGCATCAAAGATGGGGGTTTTAGTATTTAATACCCTGAATTATTCACTAATAAACAGATTATTGTTGCAGATAAAAATTCAAATATGGTATAAACCAATTTGGTTTGTTCACATTTGTCTATATCAATCTAGCATCTGAAGAGTACATGTGCTGCAGTGAGCAGATTCCCTGCTCTGCCTCAGCACCTCGGCTGTGAGGGAGAAACAGAGGTGCCAACACAGGTGTCACTGCTTTATCCTGTAGGGTGTGTCCATCAAAACCTCTGCCAGCACAGGCTGTGAGAGACAGGTAAGATCCAGCCCTCCTGCAAACCTCATGGGGCACCTTTGGCCTCGGCTGCAATAAGGACCAGAGGCAGAAACATCTGGTTTCAAGGTATTTTTGTGCAGAACTGATGGGAAATGGTGGTTCCTGCTGGGGTAGTCACAGAACAAGGGTGAATGGCTTCAAACTGAAAGAGGGCAGGTTTAGATCAGATATTAGGAAGAATTCTTCCTGTGAGGGTGGTCAAGCCCTGGTACAGGGTTGCTCAGAGAAGCTGTGGCTACCTCTGGATCCCTGGCAGTGTCCAAGGCCAAGCCGGATTGGTCTTGGAGCACCCTGGGACAGTGGAAGGTGCCCCTGTCCATGGCAGGGGTTGGAATGAAATGATCTTTAAGATTGCTTCCAGCTCAAACTGCTCTATGCTCCTGTGAAATCCCCATCTCACCTGCCTCAGAGTTCAAAATGTGGGATTTGAGACAAGGTTACTTCCAGATGCACGACGACATACTCGTGATAAAATAGTGAAATTTTTAGTGCCCAGAAATGTTTAGCAAAACTTCCTGGGGGACAAAGAAACTGGGGGCGGGGAGGGGGTGGGTAGCAAGGAAGCCAATAGAGCAAGGAAAAGTTTATTTGCTTCATAAACTGCCTGATAGTGAGTCTGGCAGCGCCTTCTTGCGTGACAGCCCACAAAACACCTGGCATGCTCAGCATTGCCACCGCGATGTGCCCAATAAACCTGACACAGATAAATGTTCTCATTTAGCCAGTATATCTCGATAACCCCCACTTCCCACTGTCACAGGTATTCAGAGTCAAAAAATAAAGCCACCCCTTATAAAAGTACATTTAATGAGAGTTTAATGTTGGCGCAGTAAATCTGCGAGCGGCTGGATGTGTTTTTAAGTTTCCTTGACGTCTTTTATTTGTTTAATACATGGGTCTATAAAAGCTGTTTCTCTGAGCCTGCTAATGAGCAATGGGGGACTCACAGCTATTCAAAACGTGGAACAAGGCATCAAAATGAAGGATGCAGTAAAGGCTGCTGGAGCAGGGAGCTCCAGATGTGACAAGCAGTGCTTTATGGGGCAGGAAGATGGAGCACCAGGCTGTGGTGTCACTCTGGGTTCAGGCTTGCTCCAGGAGCCCACAGACTTTCCTTTCATCAAGGTGAACAGAACTCATGAATGTGCTCCCTGTGGAAACATGGAGTCCCAGAATGATTGGGGTGTTGGAAGGAACCTGAAGGACCATCTCATTCCAACTCCCTTCCATTTAACATTCCTACAACATACCACCATCCCAGGGTGCTGAGAACCCCATCCAGCCTGGCCTTGGACACTTCCAGGGATGTGACATCAATAACAACGAGCCCAGCTTTTGTCCAAGGTGCAGTGGGATCCTCAGCATGGAAGGCTGGGACAGAGGAAGGCTAGAACACCAAGAGTTAAGATCTTTGTGGAAATCCCCACAAGTTTGAAGTAGACATCCATGACTACAGTGAGATTCTGGAACAGCTCCACTGCAGAGATCTTCTCTGTGATTGAATTTCCAAACTCTCTAGCTCATCCCAAATAAGGAATGGTACCCAAAACCCATGTGGAAGGATGGTCAGTGACAGTTCTAACCAGCTTGTCCAAATGTCATCCTCCCTGCAAAGTGATTAAGGGCTGCTAATTAATAAAGGAGTATTTGGCTTGCCAAATACTTTGGGATAGCTCCCATCACACAGTGGGAGCTTGTTCCTGGAGAAGATGCTGCTGTGGAGAGCACTGAGGGGTCACCAGCACCTGCCTCTGCCCTCCTGGCCCTCCTGGGTGCTGAGGATGATGATGCTGTACCTCAGCAAGAGCTGTGAGGAGGCAGTGCCCATCCATGTACATCACCACTGCACAAAGGAAAGCACACACCCAGGCACATCCAGAATCAGCCAAACTTGGGGAAGGCTTTTCTCTGAATATTTCCCATCAGAAAAATGAAGCTATTAATTGAAGTAAAGTTTTGAATAAATTCTGGGTTGAGAAATTGCTTTGGAAAAAGAAATCCTTTGGAGAAAAATCTAAACTAGGGTATTTTTTCTCAATGCCTTTGAATGAAGTGCTTCTATATTATATAACAACAAGACATCTATTTTATTTTAAATTAATTAAAAATGGATAATGAAAGTCTTTGGTTTCATGAGAAAGATTTTTTTTACTTTAATTTCCCTGAATGATTTCATAAATTGCTTCAGCTTGATGTGAAAAGATTTCTTTTTACATTTCCTCATTTGGGCTGTGCAAATGACAGAAAAATCAGTTCTTTGTACATCTTTACTCTTGAATATATTGAATTCCTCTGCGAAAAGATGGAATGGATGGGAACCCTTGCAAACTGAGTAATTCAGATGAATAAGGTCTTCAAAGTCAATTACCACTGTGCAGAGATGATATCTACTTCTGCCTCATCTGGACTTTCCAGCTCTCCCAGAACTTTCAAAGATTTTTTAATTTCTTTTTTTTTTTCTCAGGCAAACTAGCTCAGTTGTGCATATGGATTAATTAGAGCAAGGAGGTCTGAACCAACTCCCAAATTCCAAGTGCTGCAGCGTTGGCTAAGTCACCAATGGCTTTTCAGTCCCACCTTCTGCATGGACAAGTTCCTGACAGCTCCAGCCCATCCAGTTTGGAGCCCTCACAGGGGAGAACAGTTCAGTGTCCCCCAGACACAGGTGACTGAAGGGACAGGCCAGCCCCAAGCTCCAGCAGGGCACCAGTGCCCCAGGGCCTCCTAATGAGACACAGCAGGTTCCTTCTTGCAGCCTGTATCCAATTGAGGGAAAACACTGATAACTCTGCTACTATCATGAATATCATGCACATTAAAGCTTGTGAAAGACAAGCATCTCACTTTGCTGCCTGTGGGTCAGAGCAGGAGAGCTGCCTCACTGCTGGTCCTTAGCTGCCCAAGGCACCTCTGAGCAAGCAAGGCTATGAATTTGAAGCACCTTTCCTGCTCTAACTGCCCACTACGGGCAGAAAAGCACTATATTACTTCTTTCCCAAAGTTCATGTGCATTATATGCCTTCCTGTTTAGTCTGGCAATGTGCTGTTAATGCTTCCCCTTCTCTATTGCTGGGGAGATAATAAATAAGGGCAATTATTCTTATCAGAGTTGCAGTAAGAAAGACGACTTCCTCCAGTGAGATCTAAATGCCACTTTTCATTCTTACTTTTATGATTCTTTAGCCAGTTATGGATCCGTGTAGCTGTGCTTATATCAAAGCCAGTTTTAATTTATTTTGAGATTAAAATTTTATGAGAGATTGCATCAGATGCTTTTCTAAAATTCAAATAGACTACACCCACCACATCCCCTTCAGCTAGTAACTGGAATTCTATTTTAATATGATATTGAATTTGTCTGCAAGTATATTTTTTTTTTTTTTTATGTACAAACCCACCCTCAAAGAAATATTTATCTCCTAATATTTGCTTTAAACTGAGAAATTCAATGTATGGTAACTGTGTCATTCTCCCTCTGATCTGCTGATGAGTAGTACAGTATTTGCATTTCTCCCTTCTTCTGATGCACCTCAGATATCAACCTGCCCAAAGGGACCCTACAGGGAAGATGGAAAGGGATTCTTCATATGGAGCTGTAGGGACAGGACAAAGGGGAATGGCTTCAAACTGAAAAAGAGTAGGTTTAGATTTGATATTAAGAAGAAATTCTTTAGAGAGGAGATGGGGAGGCCCTGGCACAGGGTGCCCAGGGCAGCTGTGGATGCCCCTGAATCCCTGGAAGTGTCCAGGGCCAGGTTGGACATTGGGGCTGGGAGCAGCCTGGGCTAGTGAAAGCCATCCCTGCCCATGTCCCTGCCCCTGGCACTGAATGATCTTTAAAATTCCTTCCAACTCAGACTCTATTAGAATTCAATGATTCTACCTGTAATTTCTCAGAAATAAATTGAAACAGGTCAGTGACACTCCCAGTTTTAGGAGGCAGAATCCCACTTTGGGTCACGGATGCGTGGCTGAGAAGGATGGCTCTTCCACAGGAAGGTCAGCCAGGCCCCTCAGTGTCTCAGGGGCTGATGGGCTGAGGTGGCCCCTGAGAGGCCAAGGCCAGCCAGTCCCATCTGGCAGAGTTTGGGAGCAATCCTTGGCCATGGGCAGTTTTAGGTGAAACCTCTGGCACCAGGCGCCCTGCCTTGGAGGACATCTCTATCCCATGGGAAGGAAAGCCTGGTGCCCAAGTGTCTTGGCAGCAGCTGAGGCACCCCCAGGGACACCAGGGCCAGACAGACCCTTTGTCCTTGGAAGCTTTTGTCTGGGAGAAATGCTCCAACATTCACATTTTTAGGAGGCAGAATCCCACTTATCCCCTTTTTGGCACCCGGCCCCTTTAGTGGAGGACAGCTCTTTTCCACAGGACAGGATTCAGCACTGACTTCATTTAAATGACCCCTGCACAAGGGCAGGAATTTGTTTACTCCCTGAATTTCCACCAACAGTAGTGAAATGATGGAAATGTTCTTTATTCCCTTATTTTTTCTGCAAGAATTTTTTGCCTCAACCATTATACACCCTGCAACGAAATAATAGAAAGAGGCAGATCAAGATATCCAGCTAGAGGTTTCTTTCCCACTGCTCTTTCTCTGCTCTACCCCGCTGTTCTCACTGCAATAAATCTTGCTGTCGTGGACCCAATCTGTGCCTGTTTCCAGGGGGAGTGGAGCTGCACATGTGAGTTTGGAGCCTGTCACAGGCTGTGCTGGATGAACTCTCCAGCCACACTGCGGGAGGAGGTCCAGGAAGGCTGAAAGCACCATCAGAGGATAAGGCTGGAGCTGCTGAGCTCCACCTGAGCCTGAATCCCCTAAAAATATCTTGGTCCTGTGCCAACTGGATACTTGCGCCTGTGGGTGGTAATTTTCTGTGCAGAGGATGAGGTGCTAATCTCCCCTAAAATGAGAGGCTCCATCAGGGGATGATGAATTCAGATGGCAGTAAGAGGGAAAAGGGAGACTCCCAAGGGTCATTCCCTGTCCTCTTCCAGTTCCTCACCCACCACGTCTCTTTCCATGTTCATAGTAAACGTTTGTGCAGCCCCAAGAAGACATGTTGTCCCTGGGGGATGGTACAGAACATGAATTCAGCTCAGTACAATCCAGCTCAGCTCCAAGAAGGATGCAAGAAGAGAACCTGTGACACTGCTGCCACCTCCTGTGTCCCTGGCACCTCCTGCTCTGCTGGTATGAGCCATCATCAAATGTACACGCTGATGGGGCTTGGCTCTCTGCTACCCCTCAGCTAGAACAAAGCCAGCTCTGCTCTGCCCAATCATTCTCAGAAAAGAAGTGATTTGATCTTGTTTTAGATGCAGACATTCAGTTTATTAATAATTATGTGAGTTGCAGCAGCAAGGACTAGACCTAATTCCCATGAATGGCAAGCTCATTGAAAAAAATGGCCCAGTTTGGGGATGAATCACCTTTTCTGTATCAGTGGGGAGGTTCAGATAAAACGTGTTACTGATGCTGATTCTGTCCTCGCTGAGCTCCAGTTCCTAATGGAGATCAAAGATCCCATTAGACAGATTTGATGAAGAGACAGTCCCTCATTATAGAGTTTGAACAAGCTGAACAAAACCCATAAATAAAACCCAGGGCCTGCTCTTTCTCTTGGCACAGAACCTGGCTCTCCCTCTGGCACAGCCTGTGCTCATTTGAAACATCCCAAGCAAAGATTTTATAAACTCTTTTCCAGAGTTCACTGGAGTTCTAACAAATCTGTCCTGCTCTCTGACATGAGGGAAGGAATGCAGGAATAGTTCATTGGTTTAAATTAAAAATAAACAAATGGGAAGAAAATGCTCTGAGAAGGAATCATCAAGGCACTGAGGCTTTGAAAGCCTGCTATTTAAATAGCAGGCTTCCATGGGACACAAGTGAGAATTCAACTATTGGAATAACTTGGCCTTTGGGGGTTTGGGGTTGGTTTATTTTGGCTTGCCCAGGGACATCAGCTCTGCTGTGCCAGAAGAAAGATGCTCAAAAGGAGCAGGAGCAAAGCATTGGACAGGAGTAGATGTTCATCAGAGTCTCCAGTTCAAGGCAGTTCTGGGGTCACTGACTTCCAGAAGAGATTTACACCATATGCCAACCAAGCAGCCAAGTCATCTTCCCAGCAGCATTTAGTGCAGCCCTCAGCAGCTGGGGAGGCTCTCTGCTAATCCAAGACATCATCTCCAGTACTTTTCCTGTCCTTTCTTGGTCTCTGTGTAATTATATAAATCTTCTGCCATGCCTTGAGGTCCCGTACTATGGGGATTTCCACAGATCAGATTGAGATACACCATACACCAGGCCAGCTAAAAATCAAGGTTTGAATTTCCATGGTAAACATATTTCAAAACTTGGTGTCATTCCGGTTTGCAGCTCCACATTTAGTCAATATTCCCCAAAAAACCCAAACAAAACTCCAACATATTTAGAAGTCAACTTCAGCTTATTGGCTGAAATCCCATCAACAGGAGTTTAGCCTGATGCACTTCAGAGTTATAATCTGTGGGGTGTTGTAGCTGTCTGCTGGTTTTGTCTCCTCTTTATATGACTGAAGATGTCTTTCCCTGGAGAGGAAAGTCCTCACCATTTCCTGGCTCCTGCTGCTCTGTTCCTACCTGGAGAGAATGAAACAGAGAGAATGCCAGGGCAAGATGCCTCCAATTTGTTCCCCGAGTGCAGCCCTGTGGCTGCAGCCTCAATCAGCTTCACACTAAACACTTTAGTTAATTGGCAACAAATTGGGAGGTATGAGTTGATTGCGATAAATATTTTATTAATTTTAAAAAACAAAAGGTTGCATCCCTTCTCGCCCAGTTTGATTGTGCACAGTCACACGTATTAATGTGTAATTGCCACATCAATTGGCACTCGTGGGCTCAGAAGGAGCTCGTTATGAGAAATACTTATGCATGTATCCTCAGCAGGTGTCAATCAGCATCGTGCCATTGAGATCAATGGAGCCAGGCTTATTTATAGAGTGAGAGCTCCAGCAGCTCACCTGCAAAATAAACCCTGGAGTGTATCCTCAAATATAAGCTGGGCAGAGGAAGAATAGATTTTCCGCTGCAATTTTTATTTACATAAAAATGCCATTTTCTCCATACCTGTATCTTGCCTATGTGCAGAAACAAGTTGGCCTGGTTTTGGGTTTTTGGTTGGTTTTTTCTGCAGTAAACCTGACTGACACACAAATATTCAAACCCAGTCATGCTGTAGCTATCCACAAGCCACGTTTGGTTGGCTTTGGGGGATGCATTGCAAGTGTGAGCTCTGAAGCCCTGCTGGCCAGCCCAGGCTCCTCTCCTCCCCACAGCACAGGGAATGTTCCAGACCAGGGCTTGGAGCTCTTGTCCTGCCCTGCCCATCTCCTTTTGGGGTGTCAATGATAAAACTGAGTGTGGTGTGTGGCAGAGCCGTGTGGCACAATAATTCACCACAAGTGGGTGAATTATTCATGGGGAATCAATTAATGATGAGCAGAGCCCTTGCCTGGCTCAGGAGGATTTGGGGAGGTATCTCTGAGCTGCTGGAGCCCAGAGCAGCCCCAGTGACCTCCACAGACCTGTGCTGAGGGAAAGCTGGTACCAGAAACAGCCCCACAACTGGGAGGCACCCACTGCAGGCTGGTATTTCATTAGCAAATGGGATTTTCATTTTCATCGAAATCTTGCAAAGGAAATTGCTGATTTCCATAACATTTTTGATGGGAAAAAATCAAAATAAAGCGCTTCTGTCTCATTTTGATAAGGAAAAAACCCATCATCTCCATAACTGACTCAATTAAATTCTTTACTTTTCTGCAGGATTCAAATGTTCTCACAATTTAGAGACAAAGAACCACAATAATATTGAATATTTATTCTACTTTTTTGGTAACATGCCCATTCTGTGGTGGAAAAGGTAAACCATTTTTCTTCTCTTTGCTTTTTAATTTGAGGGTTTTCTGTAGAACAAAAATTCCTCTTCTATGACCTGTTTGTTGTGTGAATGGGAGGAATAATTTTTCAGGCTGTATTTTCCTCGCAAGTTGTTTACTTTCATTACTTACTAGTCATTCTGTTGGATATTTGAGCTGTCACTGAAGTCATTTTGGCTTTCTTTCTGCTCCTAGAACAGAGGACAAACTGTTTAAACAGCAAAGTGATGAACAACAACTAAAGAAATGTAAATAATTCATAAATACTTGTTTCTGCTCATCCTGGGGGCCGTGCACAGCACAGCTCCACAAACAGAAACCTGTTGGTGCAAGGATGCTCCCAGCCCCTTTTCCAACTCTATTTGCAAACAGCAGCATAAAAGAAGAGCAAACAGTTGCAACCAGCTGTACTGAAAGGGACAAGATAAGGCACAGCAATAAATGTCATCCCATCCCAAAGAAATGGGATTAGTCTGCTCTCATTAGTTTTATTTGATAAAGAGTTCAGTGACAGGGCTCAGGACTTGCAATGGGGTGATCTGCCGAGTCACACAAGGTAATATCGTGAGGCTGGATGAATTTCAATTCATCATCTTGCTTTAAAATGTGGTGGTTTCTTCTCATTTTTTCAGGTCTGCAGGTGGGATGTTTCATTAGTACAGCCTGGGGTGCCAAGATACCTGAGGCAAAGGTGCAGAGTGGTGACATTATATATATAAGGGGCTTGGCTGAAGGTAAAAAATAGCTGGAGATGACCAAAGAAAATAATGAAAAATCTTCAGCTAAAATATCCACTGAAGCATTCTGGTATTTAAGGAATAAAGTGAATAAATATTGAAGGAATTTAAGTGACTAAAACAGCACCTCAGGGCGGGAGGAGAGGAGCCAGCTGGGGCTGTGGGTATGTGGGGCAGGGAAGGAACAAGCTGGGCTCATGGCATGGATCCCTGTGGGATCAGGAGAAGTGGTCAGCTCGTGCCAAGGAGAGATGAAGCAACCCAACCACCCCACTGTCCAACATACCTATGGGAGATTCATGCCTGCAGTGGTGGGAAACACTTCCCAGGGATGCATGTCTCCATCTGAATTTCCAGAAGCATTAAATTTGTCCAAGGAATAGAGTGAGAGCTTTAAATTGGCAGCTCCTCCACCTTTCCCACGGTGCTCTGGCACCTCTGAAGCAGAGAGGAGTGATTGCACAGCCAGCACAGCTCCAGGCTCTCAGACCTCATCCCACCCTGCACAGATCCAGCTCCAGGCACTAAGCAGGGTCTTCTAGAGGTGGCACCTGTGCAGCACCAGAAAGGTGCTCCAAGGAGGTGTCTGTGGAGTCGTCAGCCTTTCATTTAAACACATACGTGGGTAAATAAATAACAGAGAGTAAAGTATTTCACACTTTTCCATTTGGCAGGGGGCTGTTTCTCCCATCATTGCAAGCTCCATGTTGTCAACTGAAAAAAATGGGCAATAATAAGTGGATGAGGGTGAATAAGTTTGAGTAACCCCCTGGAGAGAGCTCCCCAGGTGACCATAGATTTATTATTTACCTCCCAGAAGGTACAAGTTTAATGTTGGCTCCCTTCTGACTCTTTTCTCCCTTCATTTTTCTTTTTTCCACCAGCACAGACAGTTGCTGTACTTGTCTTCTCCTAAGCAAAGGGCCTTTATTTATATACACAAGGAGGGGAAGAGAAATGGCAAGCAAGAGTGCCAGGACTTTCTCATACCATCCATCCAGCTCTCTGCAATGTTTTATGGTAGGACAGAAAAAAAAAATACAAACCAAACCAAGCAAATCACAGGCAAACATCCTACTCCACCACTTTTCCAGCAGAGGAAATCTCCAGGGTCAAAGCTGCGTGGATGAGCTTTTCCAGTGGCCCCTGACGTCACCTTGCAGAGAGCTGCCAAGTGCCCCCAGTCCTCAATCCCTCTTTGTGCTTCACCCAGCCTAATTAAGTTACTTAATTCCATTTGGAGACTACACTGTGGGAGCAAAGCTCTGTTCCAGCAATGTTAACGAGCCTGGGTGAGGAGTTAAAGCCCCCAGGAATGTGGGGTTTGCTGGTGGGTAGGGCAGGGTCAGCCCCAGGTCCCTCTTCTCACACCTCAGGTCTCACTCTGAGCTCCTCACACAAACCACAGCCTGACCACAGCACCTGTAGGAGCTGAAATGTGCCTCGAGCTGTGCCTTTTGAGATAATTTTAACAGCAATGATTTTGGTTTTCCCTAAAGTGACTCTTCTTGGGACATGTCTCCATCACTGGGGAAGAAGGGAACTTATTGCAGCCGACCTCTCTCCTGCTGCCAAGAAATCCTCCTGGTGCCCAGCAGCTCCTTCATCCCACAGGATCAATTCTGCAGATTTAATTGATGGCTCCTTCATCGAGTCTTTCTTCCCTCAGTAAATTCATTTCCCTGCAGCCGACATTAGCATGGTCAAATGAACTCTTTTGCAATCAATGGCCAAGGGTGAGGAAGTTTTCCTGAGAAAATGATTGTGTTAGCAAACTTGGAGAGTTTGCTGCTGGGGCAGACTGGGAGGGCTGAAAGGAACAGCACTCAGCTTCTCTCGGGCTGTTTTATTCCTATACTTTTTGTGCACTTTGCATAATAATGCAATAGAGTTGACAAAAGATTTATTCCTGGTGCCTATAAAATGACACAACACAATGAGTTTTAAATGGAGAGAAAGAAACAACCCAAGAGAAAAGGTAAATAAGTGGGCTCTTCTTTAAGTCTGTAAATGTTATGGACAGAAATTCAATTAGTGCCAAGGAAGCTGCAGAAGCATTCATTTTTTCTTACTTTTTTTTCAAGCCTTTTAATGTCCAGGCAACGGGGCTTATTTAAAAGATAAGTTTGTGCCTGTGCACAAGCATGAAGGCACATCCAGGCAATATACACCTGTGTGTATATATAATATATATAATCATCTCTGTTCTTCTCCTTTCCACCCAGGCACAGCTGTTCTGTTTGATGATGGAGTACCACTTGTTGAATTAGAAATATTTTTTTAGATTATGTGTACTCTTAAACTGGTGGTGCTCAGCCATGGCCTATGGTGGGTGAATAGAGTTTATATAAATCAATAAGTCTCAGAGAGCACATTTGGGTTTGGAGCACATGTTTGGACTGAGAAGGAGCTGTTTATACGAGCGCTGGTCACCCAAGCCTTTTACAGCTCACCTTGCATTTTAAGGCCTTATCAAATTCTCACCCTGAGATGTGAGTCCCCAGAGGAGACTTCACACAGGTGTTTATCTTTTTGGAAAGTATTTTTAAGGCTTTCACTTGCCTGCCTGACAATAGATCCTCTCAGTGCAGAGCATCACCTGCCCCCAGGCTCTCTGTGCTGGGGACACTCTGCCTCGCTAGTGGGGTAAGTTCACCGTGCCAGGCTCTGCCCACACCCATCCTTACTGGCCTTCCACTTCCTACAGAGATTAAAACCCAGAAACCAGCACTCTTGCCTTATTCTTTCTGTCAGCAGGAGCTGGCTGGAGCTGAGGGGGGTTTTGCAGAGCTGTAATCACGTGTCAGCTGAGCAGGGAGAGCTCCTTCACCCATGGGAGCTGCCACACCACCCCCTGGCACAGCCAAGCACTGATGTGCCTTCTTGGGGTGTTTCCTTCTGCAGAGGGACCTCTCCAGGATGCGGAGCTTGGAAAATGAGCCATGGAAAAGATGGCTTGTTGCCTATATCATGGACTCACAGGATGGTTTGTGTTGGAAGGGATCTAAAGTACATCTCATTCCCTGCCATGGGCAGGAACACCTTTCACTGTCCCACGTTGCCCCATCCAACCTGGCCTTGGGCACTTCCAGGGGCAGCCCCAGCTGCTCTGGGAAATACCCACACACAGCCTCAGCACTTTGTGACATCCGTGTTGGACTGCACACGGGGTGATTTGTGGGCTCTGGCCACTGGGACACTCACCAAGGTTAATAAAATGCTCGGGCATCCCAAGGGTTGCTTTCTGCAGGACTTTTCCGTGGGCTCAGGCCTGAGAGCAGAGCATCTCCCTGTGCTGTGTCTGCAGCAGCTCCAGCAAACCAAGAGCACCATCTACTGTCGTGCCTGGCAGGGTTGGCTGTTCCTGGCAGGGCTGGGGCTCACTGAAGGGGCTCCTCCTGCAGCCAGATTTCCCCACTGGTGCACTGAATGCTCTTCAGCAGCTTAGCAGCATTTACTAATTAGGAAATCACACAGGGGAATGGATTTTTCTATTTAGCACCTGCATCCCGAACAAAACTCAGCATTTACAGGGGCAGAGCAAGCCCCTTGGAATGGCACGAGGCGCAATACCATAATAAACCTAATTTCCAGGGTGCAGTAATGCACATTATGGACTGAGCAGCCAATTAAAAGGGTCATAAAACAAAACACTGGCTTGCACGTTTTGGCAGACACAGCCTTTTAAAACATCAGCAGAAGGAACCTGTTACCCTGTGTTCTGTCAACTCCAGACAGAAGAGTTTTCATAAAAATACAGCAGGAATCACACATCTGGAAGGATGGATCCATCATTTCCAGGCTGTGCTGAGTGACCTGCCCTCAGCCTGCCAGGAAAAGTACTTGCTTGAATGGTGCTTTTTATTTGTTTATTATGTTATTTGATATTCTGTTGTTAGTTTCATGTTTTGAATGAGTCTGACTTTCTTGAGGGGGCACTATGCTGTTTATTTATTTATGGAGTGAGTGTTTGTGGATTCATTTACAGTTTGGGGGGGTTTGTTGTTAAACCCACATTGATACTTTTAATTATTTCCGGTAGCTCCCAGGGATTTTGCAGCCAGTGTGCAAGGGAGTGTCAGGGCAGCCCCATCACATATGGGAGGATGGACGGGGATGAATGGGGCAAAATTCCTCACTATTTAATATATTTTTTATTGATCTGAAACAACCCTGTAACAGCCCTGGCTGGCTGTCCCTGCTGTGGCCACAAAAGCAACTTAAAGGATGAGCTTTGATGTGGTCATCATTAAACCACATCTGCAACCCATTTTGGGTCACCCAGAAGAAGATAAACTTCAGGCCAGACATTAGCACTGGGGCACTGATCAGAGGATCTCTCAAGCTGGTAGCAAATGTTGCTGTTTTGATTCAGGAGAATTTTATACACACTTTGATTTTGTGGAATAAACAGCCAAGGCACAGATCAACTGGCCTCATTTTTACAGGGAAACTTTTAAACCCTTCCCTGCCAGATCACAAAAGGCATCATTTGCACTCAGAGCTCTCTAAAATAAATTTGGGTTGATTCATGCTCTCACAATGAAGGCAGAGGCTGAATCACAAACCTGAAGAAAGGAACTTGGTGTATTTTCTGTTCTCTTCCCTTTTTTTCCCCACTCTGTCCCAAGTTTCAGCAGTTGGGTGAGTTCTGGGGCCAGATATGATCCAGGTGTTTTCCTCCCAGCCCCATGGAATCGCAGAGTGCTCAGAATCACAGAAAGACTTGAGTTGGAAATTACCTTAAGGATCATTCACCCCCCTACCATGGGCAGGGACACTTTCCACTATCCCAGGTTGCTCCAAGCCCCATCCAGCCTGGCCTTGGACACTTCCAGGAATCCAGAAGCAGCCACAGCTGCTCTGGGCACCCTGTGCCAGGGCCTGACCACCCTCACAGGGAAGAATTTATTCCCAATATCCAATCTAAATCTACCCCCCTTTAGCTTAAGGCCATTCCCCCTGGTCCTATCACTGCCTGCCCTGGCGAAAAGCCCCTGTCCATCCTCCCTGTGGGCCCTCTTTAGGTGCCATCACACCCTCCCAGTGGTGTTCCATTGTTCCTGCCATCGCTCCCAGGTTTCCTGTGGACACGGAGCAGTGGGGTCCATGGTGGAGATGAGCCCCAGGTGGGACTGGGCTGGGCTCACCGGCTTCACCTGCTCGTGGGATTGTACCTGCAGAGGGATGAGGCACTTCAGAAAGCAGTCAATGCTCTTCTCATGCATTCTTAGAAAACAATTAGCAGCGGGAGTGATGAATGAGCATCTAATTACCTCCTGCTCTCTCACACCACACCCCCCCACCCCCACCCCCACCCCCCCCAGTCATGAACTACTTCAATAAGTAAAGGGCATTCAGGAAAAAAAAAAAAAAACAGGGTTTCATTCAGTGCCAATTGACTCAAGGGAGAGTTTCACACCTCATTTATCCTGAGCCCCAAAACACCTCCACGGATTTTTCACATTGGGGTATCACCTCCTGTGTAGTGTTGCCATTTCCCGGTGGTATTTAGAGTAGTGCAACATTTGGATGCACTTTTTATTACTTCCATCATAATCCAAAATTATACTCTTTATAAGGGCATTGTGTGATAGGGCAAGGGGTGAAGGCTTTAAACTGACAGAGGCCAGGGTTAGAATTGATTTTGGGAGGAAATTCTTCCCTGTGAGGGTGGGCAGGCCCTGGCACAGGGTGCCCAGAGCAGCTGGGGCTGCCCCTGGATCCCTGGCAGTGTCCAAGGCCAGGCTGGATGGGGCTGGGAGCAATCTGGGATAGTGGAAGGTGTCCCTGCCCATGGCAGGGAGTGGCACTGGATGGGCTGTAAGGTCCCTCCCAGCCCAAAGAATTTTGTAACCCTGTGAAAAGCAGCTCTCAGCTCAGGGATAGGTACAGTGATAGAGATAAGACAAACTAGTGTGACCTTTAAAACCCAATTTTGGCTGTTACCTCCTTGGATGGAAACAGTTAACTGAGGTTCAGTGGTGTTTGTACAGAAAGCCGGACCTGGCATCTGGTTTGGAGAACAAGTGTCTGCTCATCCAGCCTTGTAAAGTCTGTTAAGACAGCCTCAGAAACACACAAAAACATGGGGGTTTTTTTTCGAGAGGTCAGCACTCCAGCTACCTGTCCCATCTACCAATCTGACAGCAAACAACTCCACAAGCAGCCGCACTGATGGAACAGCTCGGTCCTGGTTCCCTCCCAAATCCCCGCAAAGATTTGCATCCATTTAATTGGCCTTTGCCGCTCTCTCCTTTGTTTCTGCAAGTTGTTCTCGTCTCATCCGCATCGTTTGCATTTCATGAAGGGCTGTGGATGCTCGGCTGGGGTTGGGAGGCTGCACCTCCAGCCTGCCTACGTGCAGCTCCTGAATCAGCTCGCTGCTGTCTCAGAGCGCTTCTTTCCTCCTCCTGAGAGCCTTTGAGAGGCACAAAATTCCCTCCTTAAATCGGCTAGTCCTGGCTGTACCACCTGAGCATCTATTCCTGCCCACGGAGCCGCGGGGAACGAGCATTATCCTCCAGAGAGTTTTCCAGGCAGAGGGTTGGAGCAAGCACTGATCAATGCACGTTAAAATAACACTAAGCTACGTAAATACAGAGCTCTGTTTTGTAATTACTTGCAGTACTTGACTAAAAGCTTGAAAATAATATTTATCCCACCGAGAGTGACCTTCTCCATGCGCTTTTCCGTGGAGTTTTTAGACTTTAGACTTTTTACCTACAAACAGGTAACTCAGGCAGTCTGGGAGAGGGACAGAGAAAAGTCACAGTTCCTAACGTGGGAGGGCAAAAGGAAGGGCAGCTGCAGCAATTTGGCTTGATACCCCAAACTTTAAGGAATGTGGGTGCACAAAATAAATTTGAAATGGTTTAGTATCTACATTGTCTAAAGCCAACAAATAAACTGTGCTTGTTCTCAGCATTGGAAAAGGGTACAGTGCAAGGCAAGCTGAGATGTGATCAGAGACTAATGTAGAACAGTATAATTTAAAATCTATTATCTAAAATACATAGCTCACTGTCTTTGAGACTGTAATTGAGATTTCTCTTTTCCTCTGTGGATTTATCTTGTTCTTTACTTGGCTCATGGCAGTCAGATAGATGGCTTCATCTTCCGGAGAAAACTTCCAGCTCTTTAGGACCCTCCTTTAATTTTTTTCTCTCCTTTTTTTCCCTCCCCTTTTGTTCTTTTTCTGTTTGCAATTAATGCGAGTCACAGAATATTTTATATTTGGAATTCTGTTATTTGCAGACAGTAGTCAAACGTGTTTGGGTAGCAGCCAGATGCTCAGCATATGCAGCAGAGGAGTGAGATGAAAGGCTGGAGGTAAACAGGGAAGACAGACACTGATGGAGAGACTGACCCCCACCCCTCTCTGTGCTGCCTCATGTGCCAAAATAGGAGCCAGTCAAAAAAGGTAAATAAAAACTGAATTCAGATAGAAACCAGAAGTAATTTGGAGGATAAAATTTTAATTAAAAAGCCAGTATGGGATAGCAAGTTTAGAAAGATTGCTTCTGAAAGCTTAAGGCTCTGTTTCTCTGCCCTCTATCTTTAACGTTTTTTATTGACATGGAATGAGGAGAGAGCTTTTCCTAGGTGCCTGATAGGAAAGCACAATCCATGCTATAAGCATCTTTCTCATTTCCATCCAATATTACTGCTGTGCCCTTTGAAAGTTTGCAAAAAAATAGAGATACAGGAAAAAAGGGCTGTCTGCTTCCAAATTACCAATCTCAAGCAGGGGGCACACGGATCCAGAGCTGGAACAGCTTCTAATTGTCTTGCAAGGATAATTTAAATTAGTTCAACTCTTTATTTATGAGTGTGACATTTATTCCTTTGTATTACAGCCATTCCTAAATGCCTTAATGTGGGATCAATAGCACTTTGCACCAGCCAGACCTGAACAACGTGCTGCTCCTCAGGGAGGATTTGTTTTGCTGGCCAGAGCTGTTTGCCTGACCCACCTTGAGCCAAGACCTGAAGGACAGGGCACTGCAAGATGGATTTTGTTTCCCTGGGGGTATGTCCTGGTGCCCAGCCAGGCTTTGGTGCAGTGATGCCCCCAACTCTCTGAGCACGTGGCTTTTGCCTGGAGGGAGGTAAATAGGAGAAGGAGAGAGGATGAGGGTGGTCACAAATATCAGCATGGAAATTGTGGATCTGCAAATGTCAATGCATAGAAACTAAAATAATCCCACTCTACACACTCATTGCGAATTCACAATGTATATGACAGGGAATATGTCCTGAGCCCTTTCTCTCTTTATCTTGCTGTTCCAATAATCCATCCCAGTAGATTAAATCAGCCAAGAAATATCTGTGTGGTGCTCTCCAAGTTTTATCCCTGGAGAACTGATGGCAGGTGAATGTGCTTCTCCCCAAATTACACCTCCCTGTGGTATGAGAACTTTAAGCTTTTTATTTGCTTTCTGTAGCACAAATGGATGAGTTTAATAAAATAAATTAATTCTTTGCAGCGTCTGTATCATGTGATGGAATGGCAGCAGAGGCCAGAGGAAAGTGTAAGGAATGGTTATGGTAGGAAAATAATCTGCAATCCAGTCTGCCCTAAGGTATGTGGTGTTGGAGGCTGGGAACTGTTGTGTCTGAGAGAGATCAACACCAAAAAAACTTTTGAGAGGAATTTCTGAGATGATAGATCCCTGTGCAAGGTGTCACATTCTCTGCAATTACACACCTGTGCCTGTCTGCAAGAACAAAGCTAGTTCTCCTGAAACTTTCGGGTAGATCAATCAAATTAAGGAGGCAAAAACAGTGCTGGGGTTTAATCTGGCTTTAACACATACAGATCAGAGTAGCTACTGCCAAATGAGGAGCAATTCACTGAAATCAGAGAAGCAAGAGGGACTGCAAGACCAGAAAGGGACATTCCACAAGACCACTGGTGCTGGCACAGACAGAAATATTTGAGATCTAATTAAATGTGGCTGGCCAACACTGTCTGCTCTTAATATTCCCCCTCCCCAGAGGACAGCTGATACAGCACACGATTAGACATGACAAGCTGAGCCTCAGAGATGAACAAGCTTGTTGATAAAGGACGAGCCAACATTATATTTTAATGACAGGAGAAATTTGCATATCAAAATCTTGCTCTTTGTTTCCGCAGAGCGCGTTTGTGGAGCGGGAGGAAGCGGATGTGAGGCACAGGGCTCCTTTGCACATTGCAGCATGTGTTTGTGTCTGTGTTCGTGTCTGTGTTCGGGGGGTTTGAAGTGGCATTCAAATCAAAATGCAGCAGAAGAATGGTTAACAGGGGTGGTGTTTCAAGTCTGAGGATGCCAGCTTCTTCCAAGGTGTCTCTTTCCCTATTAATTGCAAGGCACACACAACAGAGGCCACTCGCTCTGGAGATGAGAAATACATTATCAATTCCTCCTCAGTATTGCTGGTAAAACACCTCAGGCACGTCTGGCTGTGGCTATATCAGGAGAGGAGCAACCTCTGCTGCTGAGTCCTGGGGCATAAAGCAAAGGCTGCTGGAAATGAACCACAGCCTGCAAATATTTTTGCAACTATCACCTTTGTTTTCAAATCCCACGTGGCATTAATTATTTGCCCATAAAAGTGACACGTACAGAAGCAAAGGAGCTCCAGAGAGGATTTGCTCTTTGTTTTATGGCTCCAGATGGTTTCACAGCTCAAGGTAAGTTGTAAAGGACAGGCAGGAAGAGAAAATATCTTTCTTTGTGACTTCTACCTACGAGAGCCTGTAGGAAGGGGATGAGTGGGTGGGGGATGTTACCAGTCCCATTAACAAATTTGCCCAAACTACCTCTCTTTATGTTGTTTTAACCTCTCGCCTACTCAACACATAAAACTAAAAACATGGCTGGTACAAGCTCACGTCTCAGCAGCCTGTTTTGGCAATAAACAACCTTGGCATTCTACAAGTGATTTTCAAAATTGTTGAGAGCTAAGACTAAGGGTTTTTTACATGTATTTTTATGCTATCCATTTAAAAGATAACAACTGGGAGTTCACTGTGTTCTCCAGGAAAGAAAGTAATCCTCTTCCCAGGTTAGGTTTCTAAGAACTTCACTCTAGCTCTGTCCTTATGCTTTATTTTAATAAGAAATGGACACTTCAAACTCAAGACAGTCATTAATTGAGTTAAAGCCCAGCAGTTATTGCTACCCAAAAGTAATTAATCCCTTCCACTTTCAGAGGGAATAGGGGTGCTCATCCCAACAGTATTTTATGAAATTTCCATTGTATGCCCAGTTGTTCCCTACATAAAGGCAGCTTGAGATATTTTAGACCTGTCTATTTAAAGGAGTGTCTAAAGGCAGACACTGAAAAAGAGAAACCACACACAGGGAGCCTGACATGCCTAAACGGGCTGCAGTGACACCATGGCACTGCCTAAAGAGTGAGGCAATTTTTGGCAAGGTATAACACACCTCCTGTTGGACAAAGCAACATTGATATGAGCAAACCAGAAAACTGGAGACACAGAAACCACAAACCAAAAGTGCTATGTGGAAATCTTGTCCTTTTCTAGCAAATTTACAAAGTCAAATGGAATCACAAACATTTTGTTGTTTTTTCCCGATGAACCCCTTCTCTTACTTTCCATCAGAAGTCTGCTGAGCTTATTTACCACTGGGTGCTTTAGCCTGCTGCTTGCTTCAGGCAGAGCTGGGGTGTCAGGGACTTGCACTTTAAAGCATTAATATTGTTCTCTGATATGCTGATGGAGTTGGGAAAAAAAACCCTGTTCTGGTGAAGACTAAGTGCTATCTGCTCAGAATTTAAACATGGGAATCAAATGCCCAGTGGGATGCACCACTGTAAGAACTACAGAGAAATCTTCGAGGTCTTCCCTTAGAATGCTGGGAACATTTTTCCACTCAGCCTTGAAAGAGCCAGGATTGTTCCAAGTCACCCAAGTAGAGCTAAATTGTTGATCAGCATCCAGAGCAGGCCTGCCTGGTGGAGGCTGCAGTAGAAAAATGGGGTTTTTAGGGGCTGTCAAGGCACAAAGTTGGTCCCATGCCGAAGTGCCTGTGAGTCTGTTCAGGGGCAGGTTCAGCCCCAGCAGCAGGAAAAATGGGCAGCACAGCCTGTCTGCTTTTTTCTGTCTTCTGGGCTGCTTGGCTGGTGTCCAGCCAGAGGACATCAGAGCTGTGGTCCTCTTCTCAGAGGAGAAATAGAGTTCAGCTCATCCTCAGTCTCATTCTGCAAAGCTGAGAGGCAGGAATGTTGTGTTCAGTGTCAGGTGTGTCCATCAAACCAAAACCAGAGTCAAATTCTGGTCACTGGAAGGCAGCCTGGGCAATTTCTTGTGCCCCTGGTGCTTCAGCAGGGAGTGCTCTTTAATTTTGGCAGGGAGGAATGGCAGCATGGACAGACAGGGACAGCTGTCTGTTCTCACCATCTCCTCTCCAAAGCAGACAGATAAGAGACAGCTCGAGACCAGATAAAGCTAATAGTCATGTTAGCATGGCACAGAGCCCAAAGCAACATGCCAAGCCTCTCCATTTATTCCTACATTGTTTATACATGTTTATAATCTTTAAATCATAGCTCTCTCCCATATTGAAAGATCCCAAACAGATGCAACAATAAACTGAAATTCAAGACAAACAGATTGTGAGGCAGAGAGACAGAGCACATTCATTTGTGGTGAATCACAAATGCTGAAACAAAATAAATGAATCAGTCCTAAAGAGTCTAATTAATAAAGGTTAATTTATTTATCATCCTGGCTAACCTGATATCTCTGAACTCATCTAAATTAATGCAAAATGAACAAAGCACAAAAAGGGCAGCAGTAATTGGAAAGCCACAGTAGATACACTTTCCAGAAGCTTCTTTTTCTGCTGCATAAAAAGCATCCCAGGTTCAATTGGTCAGGTGCACAACCAGGCAGGTTGGCAGCAGCATAATTAAAGGATGGTAATGGATTAACTCTTTCTGCCTTGGAGATCTGTCTTCCCCCCCTTTTATCATGAAAGGCATCAAGACCTAGCCTGTCACACACATAGAATGATGTCTGCATCTTGACCAATGCACACAAGGAAATGGAAGAGGAAAACAGCTCCCAGAAAATCCAGCCTGGGACCCTGACTGGCTGAGAAATAGTTGTTTCATAAGCTTAACCACAAAATCATTCCCCTGTAACATGCTACTGCTTTTATATATCTGTATTATCCCCTATTTTACAGATAAAATTCGGCCTCTGGATTAGCAGAAACCTCCTTGCTCTTGCTGGCTCGTGGTAATTGCAAATGCAGTGCCATACACACTCCCTCAACCCTGATATCCTCTGAAACAGAGTTTTGTGGCTTCTTTAAGAGGCAAAACTTAAAGAAAAAGGATTTTCATGGTTTACAGGGATGAAATTGATGGAAACACCACACTCAGGCTGAAGGTGCCCTGTTCCTCCTACCGCCCCCTGAGCCTTCCTGCATGCAGTTCATGCAACAGGACTAAGAGTTCAGTTAATAGCACAAAGAAAATCTGAGTTTTGTGCTTTCTGTTGCATCATTACAACATTTCATCTCGTGTTGGGTAAACCCAAACTTCCCACAAGGCCATTAGCAGATTTTAATCTGGGGGTTTCACGAGATTCTCCCCTTCCAATTTGGCTCCTCAGTGTGTATAAGACTGATTTTTAATATAATTAAATACAGGGAAAAAAATTGCCTGATGTCTACAAAGGCTGTTTCATACTGCTGATAAACAAATTTATCTGGGATATCCTGATATCAACCTTTTCATGTCTTCCCACATCCAGATACTCAGTTGCATCCCCAGGAGACATTTCTGTCTTCCATCATGAAGGAAGGAAGTGGCCACACCGAAAAGTTTTAATAAAAACCTACAAAACATGGTTTGGAACATGGAGAAAATAAATATAACAGGGGTAAAAAGTAGAATCTGAGATTATACAGCAGGGCTGTGGTCATGAGGTCACTAATATTTTTTTTATTTCCTTTTTTTTAAGAGCCTTTCTGCTGTGCCCTGTGCACCATCAGTGACTGAGTTTCATTTCTAAAAGCATAAGTGGCTGTCACTAATAGAAATACCATGGGAAATGGCAGGGGAGCATGTCAAAGTATTGCATTTCAGATGGGCACCTGGCTTTTTCATGACTTCTTTCCTTGACAATTCTTCAGCTGTTAAGGAACTCTTTCCCCTTTCAGAAGACAGAAGAAAAAGGTGCTCAGGACTGTCTTTTTTCTGATTTTTGGAAATAAAGATGGGCTCCTGCTGTCTGAGCAGCCCTGGGAGCTGTGATACATCACAGGAGGAAACAACAGAGCAGTTCTGGGATGTTTTAAAGGGCACGGCTTAACTGAACTGTAATTGACTTTCACTCATTGATCCAGCATTATTAGTGTTTGCTTAAAAATCAAAGGTTATTCGATTTGAAGTTATTTTGCTGCTTTCAGGGGCTATAAATGCCATTTAACTGCACTAAATTTGATCAATCCACCAAAACAAAAAAACTTTTGAATTTTTCTTGTAGTAATCCTCTCTTCTTCCCCTCACTCCAATTTCTCCATTCCCAAATGCCTGTGGAGACTTCATTTAAGCTCCAGAGCAGCATCCACTGGGGTTTGGATTCTCCATGGTCATGAGTTCTACCCCTTACCACCCTCCAGCTTCCAAATGGGGAAGACAACCCTGGTACAAGTTCTAGATGTGGTTTAAAGCAGAGAAGCCAGATCCTTCAGAAGGCTCTGGACGTGAAAACATCCATCTTTTTCTAATAGAGTTCCTTGAGGTAAGACAGCTCCTGTGGTGCTTTCTGTGCTCATGGGCTGGGGCTGTTGCCACCAGGAGGTCCCAGGTTTCTATTAAAGGGTAGAACTCTTCCCCATTTCATTTCCACTGGTCCAGATGACTTTATTATTGACATCTGGAAAGAACAGACATACCACAGCCTGAGCACCCAAGTGGCTTAGTGAGAATTCATTTCCAACTGCTTATTCATTTGTTATTGCAGGGAAAAGAGTTCCAGATATTTCATTCAATGAACATCATTTAAACCTTTTTATTTTTTCCCAATTATTAGGTAAATAAGAGAACACACAGTTTAAATACTGTGTACAACTCCATGATAAACAGGCCTTCTTGGAACAGAATTGTCATTTTTAATCTCAATTCTCACCTCAGGCTGAGAATGACAAAGTCAATGTCTTCCTAAACTTAATCTTATAAGAAATTTATTCAGTTTGCTAGAGCCCCTGAGGTCTGAGTCTTTAGGATGTGAAGTTTTCATAACAAAACTTATAGCAGTATAAACTTCAATTTCCTGTTTTAAAAGCAGTGATTTTAATATACATGACTCCACCTGGGACTTGAAGAAAATGGTCAAATG
Organism: Certhia americana; assembly: GCA_018697195.1. Lineage (NCBI taxonomy): Eukaryota > Metazoa > Chordata > Aves > Passeriformes > Certhiidae > Certhia > Certhia americana. The sequence goes on along the minus strand of CM031874.1, from coordinate 4,712,296 downwards.
CTGCAGAAGAAAAGTTATGAGCCACAGGCATTGTCTAGAGGAAGGGCATGAAACTCCTGGAATGTTACTTTGTGAAAATACAGCCAGGTATTGATGCTCAATACCAGGTATTGACCATAATTGGTACTAACATGTTTTAGATCCAAGAGCAGAGACTGGTTTTGTTTGATTCTTCACAGTAGCCAGCACAAAAACACCCTGGACCTGAGGCACAACAGTAGTATAAATAATATCAATAATTTAGGCACTGACCATATGGAGCAGACCCAAAGCTAGAGCCAGATGAGTCGATCTGCTGCAGAGGAGGGAACTGTGCCAGCTTGTGCTGAGGAAATGGCCTGAGAGCTGATCCTGTTCGTGGGGACCAGATGGTGGATTATGACTTTTTTTTCCCCCCTCATTTAAAGTTCCTCAGACTGGCAAGGGGGAAAGGGAGAGAGGAGTGGTGTGGTGCAGCAGGTTGGTGGGTGGTGATGTGGCAGGGGGAGGAACCAGGAGCAATCTCCTCCATTTGTGGAGTATGACATAGAATGAAACAGCACTGCAGGCTAACCAAAGTTAGTCCTGGATGTGAATATATTCCTGCTATTGGGTGGAAGCTTTTCCATGTTCCCTTCCACTGAATCCAACAAAAGATCTGGCTGATTTACTCCAGATATGGGTCAAGTCCAAGTCTCCTACACATCCCTGCTGTGCCCTCCTCATTGGAGCTCTGAGGGGAGTGCTTACGAACATGTGAGTCCATCAGCTCTCCTGCATTGCTCCACTCTACCCACACTTCCCACATGGAAGCAGTGAGTAAACTACCACACTGCTTTACTCCTTTCCTTTTCTTTAAAAGGAGTTTTGCTCAAGCTGAAATGTTGAAGAGCAGCAACTCCACAAAGTGCTGTGGGTAGGTCAAGAAGTTATTTAAGACCTCCCTGGTACCTTCAATTTTAGGAGAAAATTAATAAGCTCCTGAGCAGGCAGTAGCACAGAGGAAGGAGTTTTCAGAGAGAAAAGCTCAGTGGCAGCTCTGCCTCACCCTGCCAAGCAGCAGCTGCCCTGGAGAGCTCTCCCAGATATGGGTGACAGGAGCCCTGGCTGGCAGGTCACCGACAGTCCCAGTGTGAGCCTCACGTGGGTTTGTGCCTTTCTCTGTGTCCACGTGTGTGCAGCTGTGTGTGTGTGTTTAAACAGGCTCACACAACCCAAAATCTCACTCAATGCTATGGATTGTGTATCTCCAAATGTTGTATTCTATCATTTATTTTTGCATTGAAATGAAGATGTCAATCCAGCTGAGGTTTGCCAAGGAATCGTCGCCTAAGTGGGTTCGGTGAAGGCACAGATGTGAAAAGAGAAGATGCTGGGGAGACTTTAGAGCATCCTCCAGTGCCTAAAAGGTTCTGAGGGAGCTGGGGAGGGAATTTGGACAAGGGCATGAAGTGCCAGGACAAAGGGGAATTTCTTTAAACTAACAAAGAGTGAGTTTAGACCAGATAGTGGGAAAGAATTCTTCCCTGTGAGTGAAAGGTTGTCCAGAGTAGCTGTGGCTGCCCCTGGATCCCTGGAAGTGTCCAAGGCCAGGCTGGATGGGGCTTGGAGCACCCTGGGCTAGTGGAAGGTGTCCCTGCCCATGGCAGGGGGTTGGAAGGAGATGATTTTTCAGGTCTCTTCCAACCCAAGCCGTTCTGGGATTCTGTGTCTCTTGCAGAATGCTCTGGGCACATGTTGTCATTCCTGACCAACCTTAAACTTGGAACAGCATCCAAGGCAGGCAGAGCAGGCAGCAGTTACACCAAGACACCCCACACAGTCAGACAACCACCTGCTGATCATGATCATCCCTTTCCCCACAAGAACCAGATGATTCCCCAAATCGTTTGATTTTCAGTGCTGGGCTGGGGGGAGCTCCCACCGCCTCCCGCAGCTGAGGACTGCAGGGAGCAGACCTGATTTCCACATTAGCACCCCCAGAGCCCATTTCCAGCTGTGGAGAGATTTGCTGGGTGGTGAAAGCACGGCAGGAGCTGCTCATTCAAAGGCAGAGAATGGCATCAATAAATTCCAGCAGGACCTCTCTCCTTGCAGGGGAACACTGCAGAGGCAGGGATGGAGTCTCTGATGCTGCTGCTAATTGCAGCCTTTGCCCCACGGGAGCTGCTGTCTTTATTAATGCAATTATGATGTAGCCAAAGGCAGCAAATGCTTCTGCTGACCTTGCTGGGGGGGCAGAGGCCTTCAGTCTCCATGGGAAATTGCTTCCTCCCCTGGCAAATGGCACATAACCCAGTGTGTTCCCACTCCTGCAGATTCACCATCTTGTCATTGGACCAGACAGGATGGAAATTGCTGTTTGCTGCCACCTCCCTTGCTACTGCAAATCAGAGATAAAATCCAACAGTGTTTCCTGTCTTTCAGTATGGGAAAACCAACAATAAAACTTCACATTATACTAGAAGTCACTCTTGTATAGTGAATTATAAAAATAGTAATAATAACCCTTAAAGAGTCCTAATTACAGACATTTCTGAGCTGTGATTTAATTGTAATTTGATGACTGAATTCAGCTAGCCCAAAGCCATGCAACATGAAGACCTGCTCTCAAAAAATATGCACATAAATTGAAATTCTATATTGTGACAAAAAGCTGCCACTAACAATAACAGGACTGGGGGGAAAAATGTCTTAATCATTAAAAACTGAGATCTCTGACCACATACTACAGACTTACAATCAAAGCAGGTTCCAATCTCAGAGCAGCTTCCACTCTGAGTCAAAAGAGCATTTACTAAGGTTATAATATATCCTTTGTCAATACAAATGTGAAAGAGGATGAAAGGCTGTACTTGGATTTTAGAGGACCAAAAAACTGTACTATAGATGTTAGTCTCAACACTTTAACCCCAGGAGCTCTAAAATTGCTCTGACTGCCACCAAGATTTGAGTTTTCCCATAGATCAGTCACTGAAAGAAGAACATCCCTCAATGGAATATCTCAATTTGACAGCTCAAGGCAGACAGAGAGTGAAAAATGAGAACAGTTGCTTCCCACAAAAATCTGCTGAGATCTGGGGAGGGGCTGGATGGCTTGTCCAATGTCAGCAAGAAATCATCAACACAATGATGGAATCTCCTGGTGACACCTGACCTACCTCTCCTGGTGGTGACCACAGTGTGACAACCACAAGGTCTTTGGCTAGAATAAAGTACAGCCTCCATCTCCAGCACTTGTCATCCCTGAAGACTTTGTTGGGTTTTTTGGAGTCATCTAAGGCAAGGAGACCTGCGAGGTCTTTTCTCAAAGTACCTGGAAAAAGGACAAAAACACCTACAAGGTCATTTTGCAAAGCAGAGGGTTGAGAATTAAGACAAACAAATGACTGCATGCAGAGGCAGGGAAGGCAGGTCGGGCAGGTATGCTTGCACCTACCCTGAGGGCTGGTACAGACTGGGACAAGGCCCTGGGGAGCCCTGTGTCACCAGCTAAGGGCCCAGAGAACAACAGACCCTCCCACAAATGAGGGAATAGAACAAGGCCAGATGCTTTTAGTCAGATGACTCATCGCCAAGAAGCCTGGGGGACAGAGTTTTAAAAGACATTATCATGCATTAGTCAACCTTAAAGTAAAGGCTTCTGTGGACCTCAACATCTCAAAATAATTATGCCTTGGAGACATGCCCGAGGTGGCACAGCCACTGTGCCAGCACAGGGGAGCAGCTCTGCCCCTCACAGCCCAGACCACCCTCCTCCAGCCCAACCCCAGAACCATGAACGAGCACAGGGGGATTTGCATGAACTTCCCCGTGCTGCTCCCAGCTCGTGAGAGCTCTCCATTCTGCATGATGCCAGAGTTTAGTCTCCTACTGCTCGGCATGAAAAACTGGCATAAAAGCAGCAGCTGGTGCTCGCAATATCTGCTCAGTCCCTAACACCACCCAGCATGTGCTAGTACTGAATATTGATGAAACTCAGATCTTATTACAACAGAGCACAATATGTTCCTTGCCTATACATTCCCTTTAAGCACAAAAAAATAGGGCTAAATTAGGATCCAGGTCAGGTCCAGTTTCAAAAAACACACTTAAGGAAAGGTTTGGGGGAAGCCTCGTGGGTTTTGCTTGGCTCTAGGGAGGATTGCTTTCTATTGCAGGAGTAGAAACCCAGCTGTAAATGAACCCAAAGTTAGGGGGTGTCAGGGCTTCATCCATTTCTGCTTAGGAACACACTTGGATCCAATCCGATGTCATGTGTCTTGAAGATAAAGGCAAATTAACCACTTCAAAGCAGCAAGCGCTTCCACGCACAGCCAATTTTGTTCTCTCTATAGAATCCAAAATAAAAATCCCTGTTTACCAAAAATCAGTTTTTCATCTTGTTGCATTTCAAGTTCAAAACGGGAAATGAAATGTTATATGAGCTGTGCAGAAATAGAAACACAAGTGTAAAGGATAAGACAACACTATTCCAGTTACAGATATATTTTGAACAAGTTTTACTTCTGGGGATTTAGTGAACTTAGAACTGTGCATCATTGATTCATCCTTTGGTAGTGTTCCAAATTACACAAGATACACATTATTAACTCGTGTAGTTGATAAAACACATTATGAATTCCCACGTTCACCCCCACAACCAAAGAAATTTGGAGGAACAGCAAAAGCAGTTTTAAGTACCCTAGTGGTCCTCAAGGCAGCAGAAGACTCTCTGTAAAGAACAGAAAAGATCTGAAAGCCATGGCAGGGGAACATGCATGTTCTTGCCTTCCAGCACCCACACACAGGCTGGTTCCTGATGGTGAGGTTGATCCCAGGCAGCATCCTAGCAACCCTTTCTCACCTTACAGGCCAGAAACGAGGTGGGAAGAGACCTCAAAGGGCAGCCCTCTGCTCTGGGGGAGGATCATCTTTACACAAACCACAGCTTAATTCCCTTTTCTGACACCATGTTTGTGCTGAAGCACCCTGAGGCCACTGGGGCCAGTCCTGGATTATCCTTCCTGTTGGGAAGTCACACTCAGTGATCTAAATAGCTGAACCTAAACCCATGACTTCTGCTCCCATGAACAGTGGGCAAAGAGAGCATTTTAGTTTTATTCCTAATTCTTCTCTGACGTATTTGCAGCTGAGACTTTCTGCTTGACCTCATTTGCAAATTTAATAAGAACAATCTCTGTCTCATCCTTGAGATGATTAATGAAGATACTGATTGACAGCAAACCCTTTGCAGAACCCCACTTTGTGAAGTTTTCTCATTTGATAAGATACAACTTTCCAGCATGGCTTTCCAACCAGTTTTGCAGCCACCAAATGAAAATTTTCTTCTAATGAGGTTTTTCTATCTGTATTATCAAAACATAACTGGAGAAAATCAAAAGCTTTATTAATGTCAATTTATTCAAAACCCACTGCTTTTCTTTTGCTCATAAAACTGAATTATACTGTCACAGGAGAAAAATCAAAATGTTTTGAAAGCCACTTGTTCTAGACAAAGCCCACGGGAGGTTGCTGACCTCCTCCTTTCATTTCATTCCAGTATTTCCCTGACAGATGAACTGCTGGTCTGTACATGGAGCTTCCTTAATCCCATTTGAATGGGATTTTTTTATACTTTTTTTTTTAAAATCTTTGCCAGGAGTCATTACCCACACTTTGCAGTGTCTCAAAACCAGTGGTGGACAGCTCTATGGGGGAGCAAATCACCCTGCAGTGATTTTCCCCAGCACCTATGTGATTTGAGACCAACAATCCATGCTTTTTAATTTCTTTTCTCCTGTGCTGGCTGCCTGGTGGCAGCTGCACATTTGAGTTGAATCTGAAGCAATTCAACATCAACACGACCTAGCTGGGCTTTGCTCCTCCACAACCTTCCCTCCTCTCCAATGACCAGCTCAACTCTTCCCCAGCTGCCTCTTGTGTCTAACACAGTTGTGCAGAGCATCTTCCTCTCTGTCCTTCCCAGTTCCCTCTCCATTTTGTGCCCTGGCCTGTTTATTCTGCCCTCCCAGGCTCACACACTAGGCTTTTGTGCTCCTCCTTAGTAGTTTGACCCAGTTTCTGTAAGTCTGGACCGTTCCGCTTTGCATCGTGACTTAGCACTAACAAACAAAGCCTGCGAGCTGCAGAGACAAAGCACATCAGAGAGATCTGGGCCACCACCAGCCCTGTCCAGTGCACCAATTTCTCTCTGCATACTGATCCCAGGGCCTTGTGCCTGCAGGGAAACGGGAGAGGCTCTCGGGGCGCAATTAGCAATGGTTTGCACAAATGCCGGGAAGGAAAGGATGGGCCATGGCTCGGCTGTTGTCAGCACAAAGGAGGCTGTGCCTTGCATGATGAAGGTATCACAAGCCAAGCTGGTGGGACTGGCAGAGGGAACTGGGAGCAGGACTCCAGGCTGTGGTCTGGGAGCAGTGAGAAGCACAGGGCAGGGAGCTGGTGTGACCTCGTTCCATCGCAGGGAGGAGCTGGAGCTGCTGGAGAGAGCCCAGAGGAGGCACCAGGATCTCAGAGGGATGGAGCAGCTCTGCTGGGAGGGAAGGCTGAGGGAGTTGAGGTTGTTCAGCCTGGAAAAGAAAAGGCTCTGGGGTGATCTTATTCCAGTACCTGAAGAGAGCCTACAAAAACAATGGAGAGAGAGTATTTACAAGGGCCTGGAGGGATGGGACAAGGGGGACTGGGTTCAAACCCACAGAGAGGAGGTTTAGATGGGATATTAGGAAGAAATTGCTAGCTGAGATGCACTGCTACAGGTTTCCAGAGAAGTTGTGGCTGTCCCATCCCTAGAAGAGTTCAAAGTCAGGCTGGACAGGACTTGATCAAGTGGAAAGTGTCCCTGCCCATGGCAGGGGGGCTGAAACAAGACAATCTTTCAGGCCCCTTCCAACCTAAACCATTCCATGGTTCTGTGATGAGTCATTTCCCCTGTGACCTCCTGCTGCCCTCAGTGAAAGGAAAGCAATGAGGAACCAGGGAGATTACACTGAGCAGCCCCACAGACAAAAATCCCATTTGGGTGCTCTACTTGGTGTCGAGAGGTGAAAAGGCCCATGGTGAGGAATCTAGGGATTCTTGACAGGCAGAGTTTGTCCAGCTGTGGGAGACTGCTGAGGAGAGGCTGCAAAGATGCTTGTCCAGAGGGCAGATCAGCATCAGGGAAGGAATGTACCTGGAGACATTTGAAGAGTGAAGACAACAGCTTTGGTGCTGAAGACAACAGCTTTTCCTGTGATAGGGAAGGGCAGCAGCAGGGGTGCAGGCAGAGGGGAGGTCTTCCTAGAAAATTTTCTAAAACAAGATTCTCAGGCAAGTTTTAACCAAGCAGAGTGGGGCAAGAGTGCATCTGCTGAAGGAAGAACAGGGCAGCAGCAGAGGTGAAATCACATTCCCAATTTTCTGACATGTCTGGGTTTCCCTGAGAACCTAGCCATGGTGTTCTTTTCCATCTCAATGAAGAAAAGTCTTGGCGAGGGGAAGAAAATAGGATTCATGACATTGCCCTGGTTTAAGTTTTTCTAGAAGTCCATTAAGAGAAATAATAAGAGTTGGTTTGAGGAACCTCCAAACCTGCAGTAAGCTGGAAAAGCCCCAGACCCACTGTGGCTGAGGAAGTTTTAAATACTTCCCCCTGCATTGTGTATGCATGGCAGCCCCAGAAGAAACCCTGGATTCCTAGATAAGCTGACAGGCACACAAAGCACACCTGCACAGCTGGACCAGAAGGGTTCAATTATAGAAATGTTAGGCAGAAGTTGTGCAAAACTCAGAAGTAGCTTCAACATCAGGACCCAGAGGGAAATCTGAGTCCAACAAGGAGCTGACCTGAATGATAATCATGATTTTGGCTGCAGATCAAGGAGGGAAGGGCTGAGGAAGAGGCTGAGGATTTTGCCACGTGGAGATTGGGCTGATGGCTGTAACTCCAGAGGACACTGAAGAGACAGGCTGAGATTTTTGTATGGACAGAATAAAAAACAGTGGAGTGACCAGGCAGAGAGAGAATTCATCTGCACAAAATCAGGAGCTGAGCATTTCTTAGAATCACAGAATGGTTTGTGTTGGAAGGGATGTAAAGTTCACTTCATTCCATCCCCTGCCATGGACAGGGACACCTCCACTGTCCCAGGCTGCTCCAAGTGCCATCCACCATGACCACCTTGGCAGCAGGTGACAATCCACTGTAGCCTTAGAGCAGAGGTGCATTGTACCACAAAACAGTTCATCAAGGAAAGACTGGAGGAAAGCCACCCCTGAGGGGCTGGGTGAGATAAATGAAACACATTTGTTAGTGAAAAATATAACTGATCATCATTTTTTCTGCTGGAGAAGCACAGCTTAAAATAACTGTGTGGACAGTAATGAAGAGCCCTGCCAATCAACATGAGGGAGAGAAAAAGCCCAAACTAAGATTATTTTGCTTTTGGCATGTTAGAGGAGTAGGCTGCAACTTGTTAGCTGGCCAGCCTATTCCTCAGAATGAAAACAAACAGAAAAAGGCAAATTCAGCTATCTGAATTAATTGTACCAGTGCAACCCCATTGGCCCTGGCAGTCTGTACCCCGGCCCTCCTGGGGTACAGACCACTTGGTGAGAGCACAGAGCTCAGTCCATCATCAATCTACACTCCAGAGGGACAAATCCCACCCCATCCCCACAGTGGGAACATGGGCAAAACCCAGGAGCTGCCACAAAGGGAGAGTTTAAGGAGCCAGGCAGGCTGGCAGGGGCTCAGCTGCTGCTGGAAGCAGCCAGGGCACGGGAAGTGGAGGGGATCTCTGTGTTTGTGGCCATCTCAGGGCAACTTTGGCTCACAGTGCATTTGGACAGCAAACACACAGCACTGGGAATTGCTGCCTAAATTATTCAGCCTCCCTCAATCCAGTATTTACTGTTACTGAAGCACTTGGAGGGGAAATCTTCCTTTGACTTCAAAGGACTCCAGATCAAACTCCAGTAATACTTTTATTTCTAGATGGAGAGGCTCTGAAATTAAAAAATGAAAACACAGGTTGACATGAAATTCCTGGATCTTTTAGTATTTGCCACAGTACTTTTTTTTTTTTTTTTTTTTTTTTTAATTGGAATAACCCAGCTGTTTGCTCGAAAAGAAAGCAGGATCCCTGTGGCAAATATTTGTCCATTCATTCCCTTTTTTGTAATTTCCCTGCAAAATACCAAATCTTCTAGGCACTGTCCTCATTTTCCATGGCACTGATCAAAGTTATCATTATTAACAAGGAGCCTGACCGGACAGGGCATGCTAAAAAAAATCATTTTCCCCTAACAAGTCTCTCAGATCAGGAGCTCAGCATTGAGAAAGCCCCCAAAATGTGGTGGATGCACAAAGTGAGTGGAGGAAAAAGGAACTGAAAGGGCTGTGGGACAGAAATCCCACAGGGTAAGCACACACCCCAGAGCCCAGCACTGCCAGCACCAACAGCAGGTCAAAAGCTTTGTACAAAATAAAGAAAAGCCCAGGACTGCAATAGAGCTGTGGGCTGCAGCACAGAGGGAGTGAGGTGACAGGAGCTGGGACACAGGCTGGCACTGGGGACTGCAAACACCTCAATTATGGTCAGCTAAAGAAATGCAGCCCCAGAGCTGGGCAGGGTTGGGTTTAGGAGCGGCAGAGAAGGCAGAATCAGCACCAAATACATGAAAAGTACACGGGGTAAATTTAGATATAGCTGCAGACCATGAAGGAAGCAGCAGTGCTCTAAAGGCTTCTTCGGTCAACAAAGAATGAGCAAAGGTGTAAAGGTGTGTCAGCAAACAAAGAACTGACCCGGGGTGAGAAAACCAAAATCACCACTGAGAACATCACATCCTTAGCAAAGGATTCAGGCACTGGCAAATTGCTGCAACAACCCTCACTTCTCCCAGAATGAAACCACCAACCAAGAGCCAGGGGAACAAGGCAGGGATGAGCATAAATCCCCCAAAAGAGGGAAAAAAGCCAAGTGCATGTATATATACTCTAATTATTTTTCTGAAAAAACTTATCTAATTAAACTACTAAGATATTGCATATACCAGCAATATGTCCTGGGCTTTCCTCACACATTAGATGTGCTTCCTCTTCACCTGCAGTGACAAGAGGAATGGTTTTAAACTGACAGAGGCACTGGGAAGAAATCCTTCCCTGTGAGGGTGGGCAGGCCCTGGCACAGGATGCCCACAGCAGCTGTGGCTGCCCCTGGATCCCTGGAAGTGTTCAAGACCAGGCTGGACATTGGAGCTTGGAGCAGCCTGGGACAGTGGAAGGAGTCCTTGCCCATGGCAGGGGTGGAACAGGATGATCTGAAAGGTCCCTTCCCAACCCAAAATCCTCTGTGATACTGTGATTAAGCAGAACATAAGCAGCATTAATTCTGAGTGAAAAGTAGCCCAGTACAAGGTACCACTTGTGAATTGTTTAGTGGGGTTTGATGACTCCTTTCCCTCTGATTGGGTTTTCCTGCAGAAGGGACTCTCCCCAGCTGCAGCTGATGTTACCCACTCCCCATTTTTCTCCCTGAAGAGCCTTTGCAAAGAAAATCCTCAGTTTCTGACAAAGCCACAAATTAATTTTCTGTTATACCCAGAAGCTGCAGCCAAGGCCCCACAGTCGTGTCTCGGTGACAGCATCCCCTATCCCACAGCACCATCTCGTGGGAGACTGCAGCTTGGAAAAACCCACCAGCAAAACCACCAGCTTGGAATAAATCCCCTTCCAAGAGCACCACTGCTCTTCCCTCAGCTCCAAATCTCTGCACAGCAGGATAAACGCTGCATCTTTGCAGGGCTTGCAATGCTTCCCTTAAAACATCAAGAAGTGAGAAGGAAGCACCTCCATGGTACAGCTTCACCCCGAGTTTATCTTTCCAGGAGCAGAACTGCAGAAATGCATCCTAGGGCATTTCAAAGAAATCCAGGTCTTTTCTCTCAGGTAACAAGTGTCAGGACAAGAGGAAGCGACCTCAAGTGGAACCAGTAGGGTTTGAGATTGGATATTACAAAATATTTCTTCACTGAAAGGGTTGCCAGGCCCAGGGAACAGGAACAGCTGCCCAGCTGCAGTGATGGAATCATCAGCCCTGGAAATGTTTTTGAAAAAGGTGTAGATGTGGTGCTTAGGGACGTGGTTCAGTGATGGCATTGGCAGTGCTGGGTTAATGGTTGGAACTTAAACTTAAAAGGCTCTTCCAAACTGAATTATTGAATTTCATTAATTATAATGGAGTTATTGAATTGTTTGAACTATTTAGCCCATCTGTGAAGTGCCCTATTGCAATTCCCCCCTTCACAGAAGACCCTCCAGTGCTTCCTGCTCTCACAGCAGGATCAAGCAGAGAAGAATCCATGCAAGCCCCTGACCTGTACTCGTGTCCAAGAGCTGGCAAAGCCTCCACCTCCTCAGCTGCAACCTCAAATATCCCTGAAAAGAATCCCCAAAGACATAAAATAGTTTCATTAAATCTCTCCTTGGCCAGCTGGGGAGATCTTTCAATGGGCCCAAAACCATACATACTCAAGAGTATGTAAGAGAAGCTTAGGACAGAGAAAGTTTTCATCATCCAAAGGACATGTTTGCATTTGTGGTTCCATCTTTTGCAGGCCATGACTGAAGTGGACCTGTTATTGCTGGGATGACTTTTCAATATTTCCAAGATTTCCCACGGCAGCACTGCTGGGTGTCAAGGGAGAGGGGGTCCAGACCTTGGATATGGTTGAGGTTCCTGCCCAGAGGATGTGCCAGGCTTAGACTCAGAGCCTGTTCTTTCTCTGAGGTTTCCTGAAAAGCACATTGGAAGGTGGAATTACCAACTTAAAAAACACTGTTTAATTAAATTTTACTTGTTTTCTACAAGGAGAAAGCATGACTCTATCTCAGCAGCCTGCCTGCAACTGCAGATTTGCAGGATACAAGGAATAACAGAGAGGAAAGAGTGCTCCCAACCCTGGGTGCTGCAGGACATGAGCTGAGTCTCACCACAGGCCATGGAGACACCCAGTACCTTCACCTGCTAGAAAAGCATCACCAGAACCTGTTTAAACAGCACTGCTTTCCCTGCTGGGCCTCCACACAGGTATCCCATAAAAGCATCTTCTGCTGCATCTTTAATAAAATAACCACCTTTTTTAGAAACTCTCACCCTTCTTAGCCAACGCTGCAATGAGAGGGCAGTGGGAGCAGCAAACAGCTGCTCTGTGCTGCCAACATTTGACATGCAGCACATCAAATTAGCAGCTAATGCCTCTTCCCTCCACATCCCACAGCTCTGGGAGTCCCCTTTGGGAGCAGCAGCCTGCACACAAAGGCAGGACCCCCAGATGTTTGGCTCCACCTCCCATCTCCATACCCAAAAGTAGAGTTCAGCCTCCAGCTTGGAGCTGTAGAAGATTCCAGTTCCTGCAGACCCCAGCCCTGGAATGTCACTAGTGTTCTCCATTGATATCAGCACACTGGAAATGTGGAGGAAGCCAGGAAGCTCCAGGGGTCCTGCTGAGCCAGCCTCCAGGATGATTTATTTTTGCAAACAGAGTGAGCTGGTGGTGGGAAAGCACTCTGAGCCCTGGCACAGGGAGCAGAGCCAACACATCTGTCTGCCTCTTCAGACCTGGCTGAGGAGGTGGCCAGCAGAGGAGTCTGCAGTGGTTTCTGCAGCCTCCCCTTCTGCACCAGATGCTCTTTGCTCTGCAGGGCTCAGGAGCAGGGTGAGTCCATCCCTGTGGGCTCAACAGGGCAGAGCCCAGGGCTCACCCACGGCTTTCTCCACCCCCTGAAGGAGCCAGCCCACGCAGGGACGTTTGTTTAGGTCATGTCCTGCAGCCTGTTTTGTGCAGATTTTTGTCTCTGTCTCCACCCAGGACAGGCTGACCTGTCTGCACAGGGAGTCAGCTGCAAGCTGAAACCTCCCAAAACATTCCAAGGGTCCACTCCCGTGGGCTTTCTTCAACACTCATTAACCCATTTATCACAGCACCGGCCCATCAGCTCCCCAGTGCTTCCACCCCTCAAACTCACTGTAATCAAGCCTGGCTGATGCTTTGTTTTTCAGAACAGTGGCTAAGAGGCAAAGATGGAAGGGATTTCTCTTGGCATCTGGACCTTTGGGAATTAAAGCCTAACATGGAAAAGCTTCAGTCACATTTCCAAGTCTGCTCTGACCAGGAGACTGAAGTTCCTCCCTAGACTGCTGGACCTGGCTGGAGCAGGAGATCAGAGACCAGGTCCTCTGTATCAAACACACAAACTCTTAACAATTAAACTGAAATGGGTTTTCCATTAATGAGCAGTAATTAGGGCTGCTGCTCCCATCCAAGCAATTCCTAGCCCATCCTGGGGTGGTGGCTGTGCCCTGGCCAGCTCATTGCAGGAGCTTCATTTGCCACCTCAGGGCAGACAACACTGCAGGCACCTTACCTTACCCTGTCCCCTGTCACCAGCACCACCGTGGCCTTCCCCACACTGCACAGAACAGGTGCCAGGGACAGGATGGAAAACAGAGCTGAGATTGACAACCCAGGGGTTAAGCTGTAAAAACCTGAGAATCTGCCTTATATTAACTACCTGTTTCTTATTCAACACGGATCTGTTCCACTGCTTCAAAGTTGCCTTGGCTTTATTGATATCACACGCTCTGAAGGCTCTACAATGACTTGTAAAAATCCCATTTTGCTCAAGTTCTCAAGGAAAAGCGAAGCCTTTGTAGGTTTTATTTCTGAAGAGGCACTCATTCCAAGAAATCTCAGCTCTCCTAGTTACTAGTGAGCTGACACAAAGCTCCTGAGCCTGGGTGAGAGGAGCTGAGAGCACAGGCCAAAGTGCTGCAGACACATTCCAGTACTGCTCCTACAGGGATGCAGGACCCAGCTGCTACAGAGGTGAAGCATCACAAATCAAATTGCCAAAGACAGAGCCTTCCTCATACCCCAAATGCAAGCAATTTGGGACACAGACTGATCAAAATTTGAATTCAAAATGAGAACTTTCTAAATGTGCCATTAATTTTTGGCTGGACTAAATCCCCTTGGACTCTGAGGGTTTGGTCTCTGTGCTGGCTCTCCTCTGGATTTTGCTGTCTGAGCTCTGTTAATTCGAAATAGTCTTCAAACAACACATGAAACAGATTTGAAAGCTGAGGAGGGCATGGTACATCCAGGGCACAGGGAATGGAGCAGTGAAAAGTCCCCTCACTTGATCAAAGACACCTCCTTGCCATATTTAAATTTACAATTCATTTAAATTTTTTGGCTTGCTTTTCACATCCAGCCAATCTTTCCCCTCACTTACGGATACCCTCACTCCTCTTCTTCCTTGCAGGAAGCTGCTGGCCCAGCCTTCAGTCCCAGCCCTTTTACCTTCACACAAGGTGACAGAAGGTTTCTTCTCTGAGCCTGATCAGCACGAAGAGCTTCACCCAGGGAGGAGTGAGAACCAATCACTACTTCTTCTGAATTTGTGCCTAGACTTTCCCTAAAGGAAGGCCAGGCTGAGCAAGTTTTCTGGTCACCCAAATTACCCCCAGGATGAGCTGCTCAAAGATGTGCATCACAGCCACAGGGGACAGTCCCAGCCAGACCCAGGGCTCACAGCAGCACAGCAACCACAGGAATTCTCCCCTCGAGGGCTGTATCTTCTAGCAGGGAAATGCTCCTTGCAACGCAGCTCTTCCCTAGGGCTTTCCACAGGAATAGCACTAGCCCACAGCTGTGCTAGGGCTGGAAACTGCATTTGGCAGCTGCAAACAATTCCTTTGTGTGTAAAGGTGGCTGTCCACAAACCAGTTAACAAACAGCAATGCCATTGCAACACTCATTATCTGCTAGGGAAACAGATAGAAGCACAGGTAGATAAGGACTGCAGAAGAATTCCCTCACAGCATCATTCTTAAACAGCTACAAGAGGGCAACCAGCCCAGAAAGGGCCACGGGCAAGAACTGAGTGGAGGAGCCAGGGTTTGCACTTACATGGAACCCCAAAACTGCATGTGGAGGGTGGGAGTGGGGTCCCAGGTGAGGCTCTTTGGAAGTTCAGTCCATCAGTGCTCTCTGGGGGGAGCTGGTAAAGCAGAGACCCGGCTTGGACGAGTTGAGCCCCCACAATGGTCAGTGCAGCTGACAGAGAAAGCCAAATTACCTTGGGAATCACAATAAAGATTAAATATGAGTGGGTTATTTCCTTCTCCTCTGTGATGACTTCTTATCTCTATCCAATTAGTAAATGTTGACAGTTTTAAAGCTACAAAGTGCAGTTCCTGCTTTTCTTAGGAGACCTCTCCTTGGAACAGCGCTGATGGTTTCAGGAACTCTCTTCCTTATCACTGTTCAAGTCCTGCCCTCGGTTTCTGGTTACAAAGCCTTTTCTGAAGGGTGAGTGTGAGTGTGACTGAGCTGGCCCTGGGGTTAGAGCTCCTGAGCACTGCTAGAGCTGCAGAATACAGCAATGGCTTCAGAATATTACTGAAACTTCAGGCTTTGATTGTCTATTTCTTTCATTTCTGATATATATATATATTTAAAAGCTTGTTATGCAGAAAGCTTGTTATGTTAAAAGCCAGTCTGTGGTCAGGCCATCAATGAAAGTGTCCAGCCTTGAAAATTTTCACATAGCAGGAGGTTGTAATTTCTCAGTAGCCAGGTTAACAGAAGTAAAGAGTTTATTTAGGTTTTTATTTATGTATTCTCCAGCTTTTGGATGAGTTTCTGTTGTTCCTTCCTCCCTCCCTGGCTTGGACTCCTGAATGAACATCCTCAGGTGTCTCTGGTGTCCATAGGGGAGATGGACACCTGTGCTCTCAGCTCTGACTGGATTTTACATTTCTAGTATGTTCTGGTTTTTTGTTGTTGGGGGTTTTTTTTGTTTTTGTTTTTGTTTTTTTTTTTTGTTTGTTTGTTTGTTTTGGGTTTTTTTGGTTTTTTGGGGTTTTGGTTGGTTTTTTTTTTTTTCATTTCTAAAACCTTCTTTTGAGTATTGAGATTAAAAAAAAAAGAAAATAATAATTGTGTCCTTTAACTATGAGCCTAATCTTTGCAGAGTTAATTTTCCTTGCACAAACCCACCAGTGAGGTGGGAGCCAGGGGAAGGCTTTTTTTGCTCTAACGAGTTGCTGGTAGTGCCTAAAACAGGCTGCAGTGCTCTGGGCAGGGCAGGAGCACAGCTGCTGTCTCTGCCCCTCCCTGCTCCAAGGGAAAGGCCCCAAAGCACTGAAGGTATCTGACACAGGGATACAAAATTCAAATTAAACTCAGAAGGAACTTTGTATCACTCTTATGTATAAAGAAGAACATAATAACATTTATATGGATAATGATTTATACGCGTACTTCTACAACGCCGCTGTGTCTGCGGAGTGTTGGAAACTGTTTTCGCCTCTTTTTATTTCTCTTTTCCCCTTTTTTCCCAATTCCCGAAAGCAGCGCAAGGGCGGCTGCGCTATTCCTGGTGGCCACCAGATGGAGATGCAGCCCTGCAGCTCCCACCCAGCAGAAATGGGGCAGAAAACGCAGATTTGGAGGGGTTTGCGAACTTCGTTGTTAGGGACCTCGGTTTGCTTTGGGCTTTTGGGTCAGAAGAAGACTCATGGGAGAGAGGACCCACCTGGCACATGGCCATTGTCCCTGTCCCAAACAGCAGCCCCTGAAAGCTGAGCTGGGGGAGCCCTCAGCATTTTTAGGGCATTTCTCATGCCCTAAATTCCCACAGCCACTCCTAGCCCACGGCAGCACTCTCCAGTCTGGGAGAGCCAGGCTGCCTGCCAAGGTCCTGGAAGTGTGGCACTTCCCTGGTCCCGCACGAGTGGGAGTGTGGAGTGTTGTGCTGAGTTTCTGGAGCAGGATTCTGCTCGTGAACAAATCCATCCTGCCACACTGCAGTGTCACTGGTGCTGGGGACAGCCAGCCTAGGGGGTCTGCACTGCTGTCCCTGCAGAGCCACGTTGCCCAGGGTGGGGGAGAGCAGAGCTGGGCAAGGGGAGGGCAGGATGGACCTCAGTGTGGAGATCTTGTACCTCAAAAGCAAAAGCCCCACCATTTCCTCCCCAAAGCAGGTCCCAGGAGCACTGAGCAGCAGCAAAACAGCCCAGAGCCCCCCTGGGCTATGTCTGGAGGGGTGAGCAGAGCAGGCTGGGGGGCTCTCTGGAGCTCTTGGACTTGCTCTGAGGGTGAGGAAGCTGTGATGACAGCAGAGCATGAGCTGCAAAGTGCAAAGTGCTGGGAGGTGGGATTGGCTCAGGGAGAGGCTGGTGCCAGAGCAGTGGGTCCAGACCAGTCTGATCCTGGCTGGTCCAGGTGTGGGTGCAGCTCAGGGCCAGGGGAGGAGAGCCCGGAGTGCCTCATGTTTGGTTTTTTCCCTACACCTGCAGGTTTTCAATCCTTTACTGCCAGTCAATGAGAAGCTTGTGCTGTGCCACAGAAACTGGGTGCTGCCCTTATCCCGGGGTGCCCTCGGGATCTGGGAGGGCTGCTCTGAGTCCCTAAATCCCTGTGACCATTCTTGGGCCCAGAGCTTCCACCTCCAAATGCCAGCAGCCATTTCAGTGTCAATGCCCTCATGCTCTGTTGTACAGCACTGCGTTGGCAGGGCTGTCTGTCCACAGGCTGCTGCTGGGTCCAAAGGTGTTGGGATGTCTGGTGCTTCCTCCTTCCTCTTGTGAAATCCAAGCTGTAGGGGCAGAGAAGCAGTGCTTCCCACCCTGCTGATGCTGGAGGAGGGAGCCAGGGTTTGGGATGCAGCTCAGGTTCTGTGGAGGGTCTGACTCGTGGAGGTGGGATTGGCTGGAGCCTCTGGCCCAGCACCAGAGTCCTCACCTGACAGGGGACAGCAGAGCCCCAACCTGGGCATCCTCCCAGAGCCCCTCTCTCCTGCCTGGCCAGAGGTTTCTGCTGGTATCTCTCAGGCAACAGCAAATTTGGGAGAAATCAGTATCAGTTCTGCTGGGGAAAGTGGAAATCCAAGGCAGCCCCGTTGCTATGGTTGCCGCAGACCATCCTGATGCAACATCATGTTAAGCAGCTCTGCAAGCAGATGTGCCACAGCTGGAAAGCAAAGTGATTCCCCCAGGTGTGAGCATGGTATGGCAGGCCACACAGAGTCCCCTGTGCTCCCACAGCCTCCCCTGGGGTGCTTGGCTTCATGCCCCTATTCGAGACCCTTCCTGGCAGCAAAAATCCCATCACTGGAAGCAGCACTGGGGAGGGGGGAGCACAGCTCTGACAGCAAACAATGCATGTAGGTGTTTAAAAATAATGCATTTGGCATATTTGTCATTCAAACAGTGTGTGAGTGTCTATACAAAGTGCTGGAGAGCAGGTGCAAACGCTGTTTGAACAAGGGGGATGCTGAATGATGGCTGAGCATGGCCACCCCTTCTACATCTTTTTTTTCCCTAAGAAACTGTAGAATCATCAGTTTAAGGAAGGGGGGATTTGGCTTTGCTAGACAGCTTGGGCCAGGTTCATTGGGTCTGTCTGCACCCTTGGAGACTGAGGGCTGAGGCCACTCCTCAAGGCTTGCTGCACTTCTGCCACAAGGTTTTTAGCATCCTAACCTGTAATGCACCTGACAGCCTCATCAGAGGGCTGGAGAGAAGCCAGCACTGCCACTGGGAGCCAGGGAAGGAGCAGGGAGTGTGCAGGGCACAGGGCCTGATCCAGAAAGGTGTTCAGGTGTGAACACCTGCTGCTGGTTCTGGTTCTGCCCTGGGCCCTGCCCTTTGCAGTGAGGACACAGGTTTCTGGATGGCCCCCCGAGCCCCTGGGGTGCTCCTGCCCTTGTGCACACCAGTGGTGCCATTGACTCCAGTGCAACCCCTGAGCTGGTGGCTCTGGAGGTGACAGCTGGGATCTGCAGTGTGATATTGCCTCTCCTGTGTCCCCTTTCCAGGCCCTGGTGAGCCTCAGGATGGGCTGGGTGGCCAGGAGAGCCCTGCTCAGCCCCAGCCCCATCTCCAAGGAGCGATACCAGTGAGGAGCCATTTCCCTCTGCACTGCTCAGGGATGTGCTGGATCCTGGCTCCAGCTGGCTGCCAGCCAGACCTCCCGAGGGCCCAGGGGGCTGGTTAAGCTCATTGCTTTCCTTTCAGAGGCTTCAGAAAGCCGCCTGCCCACATTTAATTCAAATTTATTGAATAATTCTCATGAGAACAACTAGTTCAGGACTAGCCACTACAACAGACCATCAACAAGATCAGTTGGCATGGCCCTGGCCATGGAGTGCTCTGTCCCCTCCAGCACAGCTCCGTGGCAGTGCCAGGGTGATGATGGGGAGCACAGTGCCAGGCGTCTGGCCCAGGGCAGGCTTGGCTCAGCTCTAAACCTGGCTGCCTTTGTTGCCTCCAGCCCCAGGGGATGTTCTGAGGTCTGTTAATATCCCTCCCACTTCCACCCCAAACTTGCTCCTGCCTGTGAGCCCTGTTGCCTTGGGCAGCACTCCCAGAATGGGGCTCAGCCCTCACCTGCCTCCAAAGCCCACTGCAAAGTTGGTGAGTGGCACAGGTACCTCTGGATGCAAATCCCACTGGGATGGGATTCTCCTCTTTCAGGTGCTGCATTGGGTTTATATGGCCAGGTTTACAGCCAGGGTTTACATCCATCTTGGGGCCATCAGGGATTGCTGGACATGGGGGAAGCTTCCAGCAACTTCTCACAGAAGCCACCCTGGTAGCCCTCCCCTCACCACCCAAACCTGGCCACACAAACCCAACAGAGGTCCAACAATCTGAGACCACCTGGACAGGAGTGGGGACAGGTCTGAGCCAGGCTGGGAGGACAGGGAAGGGTCCCCAGCTCCAGCAAGCAGGCTGTGAGTGATGAGATCTGACGGAGCTTGGGAGATGGGCTGCTCTGAGGGAGGCTGCTCTCTGGGAAAGTCTGTTGACTCTGTGCTCAGCCCCGAGCAGAGTCTGGGGCATGTCGTGTCCCTCCTTGTGGCATCCTGGGGGCTGTTCCCAAGGACCGGGCTGTGACCATGCTGCCTTCCCTCGTTCCCCTGCAGCTGTGTGGCTCCTCGAGGACAGCCCACCGTGAGCCCGGTGTTACGCAATTAGCCCCCGCTCGGAGCACAGCTAATGACCATCATTAACGAGCGCAGCACTGGTGGGTCAGCGCCTGCCGTCCCGCTCAGGGCATGTGCAATCATGCAGCAGGACTGAGTCACAGCGCTGCTAATGATGCTGCGAGCCCTGGGGAGAGCAGCCTTCCTGCTAGCCCTGGGCACGGGCTGCTCTGCAGCACATACAGAAGGGCAGAGCCGTGCCAACCTCCATCCCTCCCTCGTGCCCTGGCACTGCTCAGCCTGCTTTTCTGCAAGGTGTGGTACCAGGCAACGTGCCAGAGCCTGGAAAATGGTACCTGTGGCTGCAACTCGTCCTAGAAAGGGCAGGATGCCCAGGAACGTTCCTTTCCCAGTGCAGCATCTATGCTGCAATGTGGGGCTGGGACACAGAGCCCCTCTCATCTTCCTGGGGTCCCTTAATCCACCTCCACTCCCTTGTCATGTTCATAAGCTGCTGGCAGGCTGGAGACACCACCTTGGCACTCATGGTGCCACAGGGGGACACAGTAAGCTGTGGCCAGAGGCACACACCGATGTACAGCCCTTGCTCAGGCCACGACATACAGGGAGCAATACTGCAGTAAAAGCCTGGGTTTGTTGTACAATCCTGATTTTCCTGTGCTGGATGTACAGCTGGTTTAGGGCAGAGCAGGAGTGCAATCCCAGCCTGTGTCCAGAGAGTGCTTGGGGAGCAGGGCAGGGGGCTGTGAGCTGAACAGAGAGGGGTATTGAGCAATGTCCTAATAAACCCCACATGTGTTTATTTTGGGCAGATTAGGACCGAGACGTGCTGCAGGCACTGCCCCTCTGCCAGGCTTGGGTTTGCCCCAGGCAAAGAAGGTGCTGCCTTGGGGCTGTGCTGCCCAGCATTGAGAATGGAATCTGAGCAGCGAGGGGGTCCCAGGGTCCGTGTGATGCAGCAGAGCATCGCTTCCCGTGCTGAGGCCACGGCGGCCGCGCGGCAAAGCACAGAGGAGCATTTTACAAATACAGCCGAGAAAGCATTTTTCAAACTCAGCCTTTGGATGCTCCGCAGTGGGTTTGGGGCCGGGTGGTAACGTACGACAGACGCGGCGGGTGGGTGGGAGCAGACTTGAACAGGCACTCGCTGCTCCAGGCTTCCCCCTGGAGAGGCAGTGTGCGCGCTCCCGCTGTTGGGAAGGCCGCTGGAGCTGGCCCTGGGCAACGTGGCGGGCAGCGGAGCTGTCCCAGGCGATCGTCACTAAGAGGGGCCCCGGGGACCTCCCACCCACGGGGCACATTGGGGACTTCCAGCTCCGAGGATGCCCTGCACTGACAGTGGTGGCCCGGGGGACAGTCACCCTCAGCGGCCCTCGGGGACTTCGCCTCCGAGACTGCCCCGGAGGACCTGCAGGGACACCCAGGGGACTGTCACTGCTCAGGAGGCCCTGGGGACCTCCTTCCCCAGACCTGTCCCGAGGGACACTTACCCTCAGGGTGTCCCAGGAGCTGAGATGCCCCGGAGTAACCCTCCTCCGCAGGGGTACCCCAGCGACCTGCTCTGCAGGGGACACACGAGGGGACCCTGTCCCCAAGGACCCGCTGAGCGGGGGGGACTGCCATGTCACGGCTCCCCAAAGGACACGCGCTGCTGAAGACACCGGGCGGTACCCCTCACCCCAGGGATGCCCTCATCCGCCGGGGATGCCGTGATCCACCGGGGCCGATCCCGGGGCTCCGTGCGGCGGTGGCAGGGTGGGATCGCTCGGCTCCGGGCGGGCGGAGGGGTCGCTGTTGCCGCCAGCACGGCCGCCCCCCGCCTCCCCCCACTCTCCCTCCGCCGCCTTTTGTTCGCCGCCCGCGCTCGTCCCCGCCCGGCGGCGGCGGGCGGAGCCGGGGCCGGGGCCGGGCCGGGGCCGCAGCCGCAGCCGGGGCCGAGCCCGAGCCCAGCACAGCGCAGCGGGAGATGGAGGCCGCGCCGGCAGAGCCGGGTCCCCCCGCGCCGCCGCCGCCACAGCCGCTGCCGGAGAGGAAGAAGAAGCCGCAGCGGGCACCGTCGCCCGCCCGCCCCAAGGAGGCGCC
>CM031874.1:4619824-4689833 GCA_018697195.1 Certhia americana | reverse complement strand
CGCGGGGCGGCGCGGCCGAAGGGCCGGCGGCACGGAGCCGAAACGGCGACCCCCGGGGCGAGAAGGACGGGGTCGGGACCCCGCTCGGTGCCCGGACACGGGCCGGGGTCCGGGCTGACCGACAGCAGCTCGGAGGTGTCGGACTGCAGCGCTTCGGAGGAGGCGAAGCTGCTGTCGCTGGAGCTGGGGCTGAGCGGCAGCGATGGCGAGTCCCCGGGCAGCGCCCCGCCGCCGCCGCCCTCGGCCGGAGAGGCGTCGCCGCTGCCCGAGGAACCCTCGGCCGCCTCCATGGCCAGCAGCCGCCTGCAGCTCAGCACCTCGCTCGCCTTCTCCGACCTCACCGAGGAGCTGCTGGACGCCGGCACCGACGGGCTGCTCCGCGAGCTGGAGGACCTGCGCTCCGAGAACGACTATCTCAAGGTGGGCACGGCGTGGTGTGGCGTGGCATCCCTGGCACGGCTCGGTGTGGAATGGGATCCGTGGGCAGTAGTAGTACAGCATGGCATCCCAGGGCATGGATCAGTCAGGGTCAGCATCCCTGGCTACAGCGTTGTTTAACGTCCCAGAGCTTTGCAGGGCATCTGGGGGCATGGCTCAGCATGGTGCGGCATCCCTGGCCTTAGCATGGCATGGTGTGGAGTCCCAGGGCAGGGGTCAGCATGGCTTAGCATCCCTGAGCACAGTAGAGCATCCCTCATCATCGCAGCATGGCATCCCTGCACAGTGCAGCATGGCACAGCATCCCTGGCAGTGGCAATGGCATGGCACAGCACGGCATGGCATGCCAAAGCATGTCTCAGCATGACACAGCATCCCTGGGAATGGCATGATGTGGCATGGCACTGCATCCCAAGGTGTAGCTCAGTGTGGCACAGCATCCACGGTTCCAGCCTGGTGCAGTTCAGCGTCCCAGGGGACGGCTGGGCACTGGGCACAGCTCAGCTCAGCATGGCCTGCCTCAGCCTGGCTTGACTCAGATGAGCAGCACAGCACAGCACGGCTGGGTGCAGGGCTTGGCGTGGCTCAGCCCAGCATGACATCCCCAAATGTGGCACAGCCAGGGGTGGCCTGGCATGCTGTGGCTGGGCTTGACTTGGCACAGCACAGCATGACTGGATGTAGGGCCTGGCTTTAAGCCTGGCATGGCTACACTGAACTTAGGACAGAGCTCAGCTTGGCACAGCATGGCCCAGCTGGGCAATGGTCCAGCGTGGTGTGGCATGGCTGGGCACAGCTCAGCTCAGTGTTCCATGGCATGGCCTGGCACAGGGCAGTCTTTGGCACAACATGGGCCAGGTTAGCCGGGCGTGACCGAGCTGGGCATGGCTTGCCCTGGCATGGCACATTGGGTGCAGCACAACCAAGCCTAGCATGGACACAGCTTGGCATGGCAAGTCTTGGCACAGCCTGGGCTGGCACAGCTTAGCAAGGCACAGCTCAGCACGGTATGGATGTGCTCAGCCCAGTTGGACATCATGGGACACTGTATGGCATAACGTGACTGACCCCTGGCCATGGCATGGCTCCCTGCTGCTCTCCCTGCCTGCTGCTGCTGCCAAACCCTGGGGACATTTTCCAGCTCTCTTCTGCCCCTGGTTCCTGTGCTCCCTGGGGCCTTTTTCCAGGTCTGCCTGGTTCATAGGGGTGTGGTGGAGCGAGGGTGGACATGCTGTGAGGGGACAGGGACACGGAGCCATCCCACCTCTGGTCACACATCAGCCTGAGGGGCACCAGCACCCACCAGGTGCCATGACCCGAGGGGGCTGCAGGCATTTTGTGCCCTCTGCTCTCCTCCAGGGTGGGGCTGTGGTTGAGCTGCTTGGGCAGTCACCTGCTGGCAAGCTCAGGCTGGGTACCAAGGTTCCCCAGGTGCTCTTTGGGTGCTGCAGGTTAGAAGTCAGGCCAGCTCTCCTCTTCTGCTGCATAAGTTTGTGAAAGTCTCAGGATTCCAGCCCCAAGGTGGGCACTGGGTGATGTGCTGGAAGATGCTCAGTCAGGCCCTTTGTCCATTAGCAAAGCCCCAGTTCATGGCTGGTGTCCCAACTCCTGCCAGAATTAGCAGCAACAGTTTAAAGGCTTTGATTTACTGGG
The DNA here is from genome assembly GCA_018697195.1 of Certhia americana. NCBI lineage: Eukaryota > Metazoa > Chordata > Aves > Passeriformes > Certhiidae > Certhia > Certhia americana. The sequence goes on along the minus strand of CM031874.1, from coordinate 4,687,742 downwards.
AGCTGGAAAAATACAGATGAGGCCCCTGGGTTTCCAAGAACACGCGTGCGAGCGCTGCCATTCCTGCAGATAGAGCTTCCTCCATTTCCACGTGATCTCCTTCCTGGCAAGCTGCAGGCCAGCAGGGTGTGAGTGATTTACCTGCCCTGAGGGGTGGCAGCTGAAATCCCCTGGCCGGGAGCAGTGGGAGAGGGGAGAGCTGCTGGAGGCATACACCAAGAGTGGCAATGGGGGTGCTGGTGGCATCGCCCCTTCTTTGCCAGCACGGGTGTCTCCTCCCTGACATGTGCATCCTGCTTATATCCCTGTTTCCGTGTTGTAGCTCTCTTCTCCTGACTGGAGCAGGAGGTGGCTGGGGTGGTACCCTGGCTCCAGCTGGGCAGAAGCCCAGAGCACACTCCTCTTGTGCTCCAAAAGATGTTGGAAGATTTGCCTAGTTTGTACAGCAAGGAGCACAAAACTGGGCTGGGCTGCAGCAGAGTGCTGGCTTGTGCCATCTGTGCTGAAAATTCAGGCGTTTCAGGACTTAAAACAAAACTAAAGCCCTAACCCAAGGGATTGACACTGCCCATCTTGCCATGCAGCTCTCCTTCACTCGAGTGTGGATGAATCAGACTTACCCCAGGTGACTTATTTCCTACGACTCACCCAAAAAGCTGCAAATGAATATTTTTTTCATTTATTCATCAGTGCCAGCAAAAGCCTAATGCGTATTTAGAGCAAGATGAGGATTTTTTGGGGGTGGGAGGGCTTTGGTGACGTTCTGGCACGAGCCAGACGTGTGTGGTGCTACTACGCCCGTGTGATGCACGCTGGGTTTGGGAGCCTCCCAGCAGCACTCCAGCAGTGCCAGCTCACGTCCCCGCTTTCCTCGGCTGCCATAATAAAACAGACTTGTTTAAGCACACTTCACCCATTTCTCTTTGCAATCCAGACTTGTGCAAGGCTCTGCTTTCCTCCCACTCTGGGTGTACTGGCCAGGCTGGGATCTCCTCGTGCCCCTGCTCTCAGTGCCTGTGTGACAGCACCTGCTGTGACCCACACCCCCCCCAATGGGTTATTCCAAGTGTTTCCCCAAAAAGGGCTGTTTTTACAGGCGGGCTGGCAGCCTGGGGAGGGAGGAGGTGGCTTGGTGTCCTTGCTCCATCTCGCTGTTGCTGAGCCGTGCGATGGAGAGCAGCTCCCAGCCCTGCTCAGCAGGCTGGAAAATGTGAGATGTGATACGGCAGCAGCTGCGGAGGGACAGGCAGACAAAGAGTGGGCACGGGAGGCTTTGGAGCAAGGGGAGGGGATGCCTGCAAACCCTTTCCTCTCCTCTCCCAGAGAAGGGGTTTAGGAAAGAGCCGTGTAATGCTGAGAGCACCCATTACACTGTGCTGCCTGCCCTTTCCTGCAGCCTGTCCCCCTCCTGCTCCCTGCTCTGTGTCACCCCACGTCCCTTGGGGCTTGAATGCATTTCCCAGCTCTGTAGAGAAGCATTAAGAGTGGCTGGGTTCCTTGTTTCCCCCAAGGTAGTCATGCCACCAGCAAGGGCTCTCTGAGAACATCCCACAGGGGTACTGGGGGCTGTGTCTGGGCAGCCTTTTTGGCTCTGAGCTCCTGCTCTGCTGCTGCCCAGATCCTGCCTGGCCACAGGGGAGGGACCATGCCTGGGAGTCCCAGGAAGCACCTGCAGAGCTGGGGGAACAGAGCTCTGTCCAACAGCCACCCTGGAAGTGGTTTTGCAGCCTCTTGCCTTTTCAGATGGTGCACAACATGGCTTGGGCTGCAGAGAGTCCCCAGCTGTTTGCCTGGTAATTTATGGGGGCAGGTGTAAAGCTGAGAAATGTTGATTTTTCCCTCACTCCCATTGCTAAGGGGGAGCTGCCATGCCAGCCAGAGGCAGGGATCAGTGCACAGACTGCTGCACTGAGCTCCAGCATGACATGGATGGCCGGTGCTTGCTGCCAGAGCCGGGCCAGAGCTGCTGTTAATGCACCCAGAGAAACCCTGTGTGTGACAGGGTGTGCCTTGCCCATCCTTCCACCCACTGCACCCTGCCACAGGCTTGTGGTGTGCCGCTTTTTCTGGGTTCCCCTTGCTGCTGGCAGGGGACATGCCTGAGCACCCTGGGCAGTTTCCTTTAAAAATCCCCTCTGATTTTTCTTTTTTTTTTTTTCCCCTAGCAAATTCAGGCATAAATCCGTGTGCTGCCTGACGGGCGCTCAGAGTTAATTGAAAGCTGCTGCTTTTGTGCTGTAATCTCGGAGGAAGCCGTGCTTGTTGCTCTCCTGCACGGTAATCCCCGTCTTTGCACGGGGATCGCGGTGAGCCGCAGGCACACCCGCTGCCAGCACGGCCCCAGCTCCGCACAAAGGCGGCTCTGCCACACATCCAGGCAGCTCCCACCCTTCCTCCTCCTCTGCTGAGGTTTGGGGGTGAAGCTGGAGGGTGCAGGCACGGCTGTACCCTCCCAAAATGCTTCTCCATCCCAGCTGCTGCTGCTTGGCTGTGCCCCAGAGGCTGGGGCTGCCAAGGTGAGGGGGTTGTGCTGCACACTCTGTGAGCCTGTCTGCTGTCCCTTGCTGCTTTCTGCTCCTTGGAGACACTGGGTCCTGCTGGGGTTGTATTGTGTGTGTGTCTCCTGCTCTGCTGGGAGCTTGCTGCATTCTTGCAGGCACCAAAGTCAGCGTGTAACTCCCCTCGGGCAGGAGATCCGAGGGTTTAATTCTGCTTCTGCAACCTCTAATGGGTCCGGTCTGCATTCTGAGGTGTGCTCTGCCATCTCCACTGGTCCCTCTCCTGTCCTGTCACTGCTCAGGGTCATCACCTTAAAGCTCAGCCCTTCCTGAAAGAGCTGATGTCCTTCAAGTGCATGTGTGGACACAGCTGTTGCCTCCTCCTGCTCTAAAAATGCATGGTTTCTTTTTCCTGAGCTGGAAACAGGCAGTTTGCATCCCACCTTTCCGCTTCTTAGTTTCCTTAATAGTGTCCCCAGGGAGGGACAGTGTCTCCGAGGTTTATGCAGAGGAGGTTGAAGGTGGGTTGTCTTCTCCACCGAGCGTAACCTGGCTCCTGCAGCCACGAAATGGGGTGTTTGCTTCCACACACAATCCCTGGGGCATTCAAATGAGTCTCTCTGGACTGCAGATTCCTAAGCCTTTTTTCCGAGGCAGGGGATTTCTAGTGTAAAAACATGGTGAAATCTTTGCTGCTACAGAGATGGGATGAGCGGGGTGCAGTGGTGGGTGATCCTGGAGGACAAGCAGGCAGCAGCCCATGGGTGCTGGGAGGCTGTGACTCGGCATAGGGATGGACATCCTGTTGTTTACAGGGCAAGTGGCCCAGCAGGGCAGTCCCCAGGGACATTTTTCTTGGAATGAAGTCATTTATCTCCTCCTCAGTGTTGCCCACCTGTCACCATTTCACACTTCATTTAACATCACTTACAGTGCTTCATGCTCAATGCCATCCCGGAATTTGGGATTTTTCGGTGGGTTCCTCTCCTCTCCTGGTTCTTCTCTCACCTCAATCCAAACAGATTTTTTGCTGAGTTGGGCATCAATTCCAGAAAATGTGCGGGTGCAAAGGGTGAGGCTCCGTAGCCATGATGGACCCCTGAAGCAGTGAGGGGACCCCAGTGCACCCCATGTGCAGCTCTGTCCTCCAAGCTCTCTTCCAGTTTGCTGGCATTTTTCCCCTCTGCAATCCTAATCCCTTTACTGTGGTTCAGCAGCACGGCTTGCCTCCGTGGGGCAAACTGGGGCAGGCTGTGCGCCTGCCAGGCTGCATCCACTCAGAGGATTTATCGTTGTTATGGGATGTGGGTGAGTTCCTGCAGCTGGAGAGAAGACAGGCACTGCTTTCCCAGCCCCCAGTGCTGCAAATCCCCCCAGCCCCACTCCATGGCTGTACTTGCAGGCTGGACATGCTGGACACGGCCTCCCCCTAAAATAACGGTTGCTACAACCCAAAGCATAAACAAGCAGGAGCTCTTAGCAGGGCAAGCCCAGGCTTCCTTCCAGCAAATGCAAGATGTGGTTGGGTTTTTTCCAAGGTCCCTGCTCCCTGCCCTGCTCAGCTGCTGCCTGGGAAAGCCACATGGCAAGTGAGAGCTGGAATGGTCAGCAGTGAAGGAGGATTGCAGTTGTATTCAAGCCACGATTTTGCTGACTTTGGTGGTGAAAGGCTGTTTTCCCCCTCCCGCTGCAGTGCGCCTGCTCACCTGCAATCCAGAATGCCTTTTTTTCATATGAAAGCTCCCAAGGAAGAGATGCCATAAACCAGCTCTCCTGGCTGGTTTGGTTTATGGGGGTTTTGCTAGTGCCCCCCAGGGCTGTGGCCCTGCCAGGGGGAGAGGTAGCAGTTCTGGTGGGGGTTTCCCGTCAAGTTTGGCACCCTAGAGTGCATCCCAGCCCTTTCAGGGTTGTCTGCCAGCACATGTGTGAAACCTGGGGGGTTTCACACCTGATGTGTCCAGGAGGTTTTCTCAAACATGTCTGCAGTGATGCCCCTTCACGGGACAGTCTCTGCCTGTCCCTGGAACAGCCTGGCCCAGTGATCCCAGGACCCTCTGTGCTCATCTCAAAGCCTCGGGGCTCTTTCTGTTCTGAGACAGAACAGAAGCAGATCTGTTCTCGAGACCCCCTGTGGGGAAGCAGAGCAGTGGAGGGTGACAGGACCCTGGTGGCCGTGGTGCCGGCAGCCCAGGCCAGGAGATAATCCGGGATTGTCTAATTGACGTTCCTTCTTTGTCACAAAGTGTTTAAAGCCAACAGTGAGCAACTGTGACTTCTCCCTGCAGCTGCCGGCCCTTTTCCCAGGCTTGGCTTCTCCTTTTGGAGAGTTCCTGCAGCTGGGGCTTTGTCAGGCCGGGTGAGTGTGGCAGCCACTGTGCCAGTGCCTGGCAGAGCCAGCACAGAGCTGCCATCTCGGGCTGTAGGTCACTGTCACAGCAATGTGGGGAGCAGTCCCCTGTCCCCTCTGCCCAGGGTGAATCAGGGCTGAGTATCCCCAATGCCTGTGCCAGATCCTTTTGTTCCTTCCCTGACCACATCATGCTGTGACAGTGATGCCTTTGCTCTGTGCCACAGCTCCTGCTGTGCTGGAGGTCACTGGGAGAGCTGATGGGACTGGGAAGAGGTGGAACAGAGGACCCAGCCCAAGGACTGCTGCTTGGTGGCAAAACAAGGGGCAACCTCTGGTCCTCAGCACTGGTGGCATCTGGTTCATGTCCCCATGTTGCCTTCCCTAACAGCTGTCCTCGCCTGCCATCTCCTCCTTCCCTTGCCTGCCTCCCTGACACATCTTTTCCAAAGATAACCTAATTTTTCTCCCTGTGGCTGCCGCCTGAGCTGCTCCTGCAGCTCCTCTCCCTCCCCCACCTTCCTCCTTCTTTTACCACAAACACTCTCAGGCGCTTTTGTTGGCTGTTTCCCCCCGCACCCCCGTGTGACTGGCTCACCCCTGGGTGACAGCACCGAGCTGGCGCTGAGCCTTTTGCCTGCAAGGATTGGGCTTGGCCCAAGGGGTTGAAAAAAGACCTGTGGAAATAGTTCATGGGATGGCTGGCTGGCTGAGTGGCAGATGGATGGATGGATGGATGGATGATGGCTGGATGGCTGATGGATGGCTGATGGAGGGATGGATGGATGGATGGATGGATGGATGGATGGATGGATGGATGGATGGATGGATGGATGGATGGATGGATGGATGGATGGATGGATGGCCATGATGGGGAGGTGTCACAGGGGAAAAGAGGGCAGAGCAATCTGCAGGGTCTAACACAGCATCTCCCTGCAGGATGAGATCGAGGAGCTGCGGGCCGAGATGCTGGAGATGCGGGATGTCTACATGGAGGAGGACGTGTACCAGCTGCAGGAGCTGAGGCAGCAGCTGGACCAGGCCAGCAAGACGTGCCGCATCCTGCAGTACCGGCTGCGCAAGGCCGAGCGCCGCAGCCTGCGCGTGGCACAGACCGGCCAGGTGGACGGCGAGCTCATCCACAGCCTGGAGCAGGACGTCAAGGTCAGCCTGGGAGGGCAACTCCACACCCAGGCAGCTCTCAGAGCTCCCAAAGGGGGTTTTGATGAGTTGTGGGCATGGAGGTGGCAGGGGATGTTGGGGTGCAGGGAGCTCTGTGAGGATGTGCAGTTTGTGGCAAAGTGCAGTTTTGTTGGAGGCATCGTAATTCCCTGCTAGCAGTGTTGGTGTGGGGAAGTAGCAAGCAATGCTTTCAGCTCACAGGTGGTGTGAGGGGATCCTGATGGTCGAGAGGGCCAGCACTGCCTGAAAATGTGCCATATGTAAGGCTCACCCTGTGCATGCTGGAGCCCAGCCCAGCTCTGTGCCCTGGAGCTGAGCTCCCTTATCCTGCTCCTCTGGGGATGTGATGGGGCCACCACTGCAGGATGGAGCACCACGAGTGTGCAGGGAGGGAGTGTGGGGAGCAGAACCCTGCAGGCTTTGGAGCTGTGTCTCTCGGCCATCGGGAAAACCTTGCAGAGCCCCAGGCATGGTGGCACGCAGGGCTGGGGCAGGGACAAGAGGATTTCTGCAGGGTGACGTTGCTTCGCCCTTGAGGAGCCTGGTGAGTGTTTGCTGAGGGCTCTCACCAGCGAGACTGCTGCCAAGAGGGGGTGCGGTGGCAGTCAGAGACAGCTCGGGATGGATGTGCAACAGCTCGAGGACTTTTTTTTTTTTTTTCAGAAAACAGCCAGTCCTGGAGCCAAGACCTGCCACAAGTGTGGGGCTGCAAACCCGCCTTGCTGCCCATCCCTGCTGGGGCCCCAAACCACCCATCAGCTCCCCCCAGTTTGGGTGGCTGCTGCCAAAAACACCCCCTCCAGCTTCTCGCTTTTTGGGAAAGAAAGCACAGCCCATCCTCAGGGGAGCAGAAGCCCAACCCTATGGCCTGAGATCCCCAACCCTGCAGCAGGGCTTGCTGCTGCCTCCACAGCGCTGATACCCCAGGCTGTGCAGGAGACCAGTGGCATTTGGGGCAATTTTTGCTGTCCTGCAAATGCAGGAGCGAATGTTTCATGTTATTTAGCTCCCTTTATGCTGAGGACTGCTTCCATGCAGGGATCTGGAGAGGGGGAGCTCTGGAGTGGATGTAGGCACCCTTCACCCCAGGGCAGCTGCTGGTTTTTCTGTAATGTGATGCAGCAGCTCGCCTTTCTCCTGACCGCACAGCTGCTGCCTGCAGCGACACGCTGCCTGCTCTGCTGCTGCCTACCAGCTCTTCCAGCCCTCTGGGGGCTTTTCCAGCTTTGTGGTATGGAAAAAAGGTGATGAACATCTCCCAGCATCATGCTAGGGCTGGGGAAGGCAGGATTTGCCCAGAGAATGGGGACTCAGGGCCGCCTTGCAGCTGGTGAAGGAACAAGAGCAGTCACAGCACACGATTGAGGGGACAGACACAAGGGCCAGGGGCTCACCCCCCATGGTGTCTCCTCCAGAGGGTCTCAGTAACCAACTGGTGATCTCCACATGAGGACTGTGGGTGCCCAGGAGCTGTAGTCTCAGCCCCCTGCACATTGTGCCCCTCTGATGAGAGCTCTGTTGTGTCCCCAGGTGGCCAAGGACGTCTCTGTGCGGCTCCACAATGAGCTGGAGGTTGTGGAGAAGAAGAGGATCAGGCTGGAGGAGGAGAACGAGGACCTGCGCCAGCGGCTCATTGAGACCGAGCTGGCCAAGCAGGTGGTGCAGAATGAGATGGACAAGCTCCGAGAGGTGAGTGGGACCAGGAGGCATCCCCAAGGCTCTGATCATAGCAGGTGTCCTGGCTCTGGATCATGGGATGCCCCAGCCCTGCTTGAGTCACTGAAACCCAAACCGTGCTACAGGCGCTTGTGAACCCGAGCAGCACCTGCCCTCGGCACGCTTCATCCCACCCTGCGGGCATGGGCTGGCTCTGCCCCATCCAGGGGGGGCTACAGGACTTCCCCACTGCACTGGGGACACTTTATATGTCCCTGGCCACTTGCTCAGCTCAGCCCCCTGGACCATGCCCAATTCCATCTGGGCAATGCTCCACATGATGTGTGGGGTCCCTGTCCCTGGCAGAGTGCCTGGTGCTGGCTGTATCCTGGCCACATCCTGCAGGTTCAAACTGGGCTCACATGTCCCAGCAGTGTCCCAATGGTGTCCCAGTGGTGCTGTGGAGCTGGGTGGCTGCACAATTCCCTCTGTGTCCTGAGCAGCCACAAATGTACCATATGCACAGATCCAGGCCACTCCATGTCATTCTGTGTTTGGGACCAGCTTCTGGTCGGGATCTGTGTCACCCGCGGTGACAGCATGAGACCCATTGCAGCCCTTGTAACCCACTTCCCTGCTGCCTGGGATGCCGTCGGTCCCGGGGGAGCCTCGGGATGCATCTCTGGCTGAGCCACCAGGGCAGTGTGGGGGAGGAAACACAACCAAGGGAAGGCTCTCACTTCCCCCTGCTTCCTGCACAGGGCTTGGGATCTCTGGGGCCATCTCTGCTTAAAGCCGAGCCCAGCTCCTGGGAAGCTGCAGGATCCAGCTGTACCCAGCCCCTCTCGGAGCAGTGTCCCCCACACGGGGTGTCTTGTCCCCGTGCACAGCCCCTGCTAACAGCCGTGAAATGGGTTTCAGCCGGCAGCACGGGCTGAATAACAAATGGCAGCAGCAGCGGGAGCTGGACTGGAGCTCTCCCGCACTCAGAAAAACAGGCAGGGAAAATGGTTGTGTGGTCAGCATGGGGGTCTCAGGGAGGCAGCCGCTGCCTTGCCCTGGCTGAAGAGCCTGGGGTGGGATACGGCCCCTCACTGCAGCTGCCTGAGCCCTGGGGACACTGCTGGCTGGCACAGGCTCAGAAATGGTCCCCAAGCTCAGGATACCACATCCCCAGGCTAGCAAGGGCGCTGGGTTTACTCACTGATTGCAGAGTGCTAATTAGGCAAACATTAGACAAAGTGAGCTAAAAGCCCTCCTCCTCCCTGCTGCTGCAGGGCACAGAGCCTGGCAGAGCTTGTTAGCAGCCAGAGCCAGGGACTGTGCAGGGCTGCACTCAACCCCTCGGGGCTGATTATTCCTCCCTTCCAAGAGGTTTCTCCCATAATTGGATAATTGTCTGGGGATCATTCCCGAAGGCACAGGCATTTTCCCCTCTTCTCTTTCCTAAAGGGGTAGGAAAAAGTGGCATCAATCTGGGTTCCCCGTGCCAGGCCGGCCACAGCAAGCTTGGCCTGACAGGACCCTCAGGCATGGGCACCCCAAGGCTGCTCCCAGGGTGGAGCAGTAACAGCCAGTCTGCCCCAGGGGTTCTTTGGGGCTGCTGCTGCCCTTTGCCAGCCACACTCCCCAGCACGGTGGGGTGAGGGATGTGATGTGGCACAGCCAGCCCCTGGGAGAGGCTCTGCAGCTCCAGCAGCTCCAGGGATGGTCGTGGCCTTAATAGGAAAGCCTGGAGCCCAGCACCTTGGCACAGGCAGCAGCTTACATTTCACAGCTGCTTTCTTTGGCTGCTGGGCCTCAGCACCAGCTTGGAAATAGGTCCAGGGCAGCTGCATGGATCAGACAGCACTCATGGGAAGCTGTGTGGATGTTCTTGAGGGTCTTGCCCCAGCTCCCTTCCCTAGATAACTGGCTCTACTCTGGGCACCTGCATTTTTACTGTGCTTTTGGTCTGCCTTATTGCTCTGTCTGCCTTCCCCACCTTCCAGCTGTCCTCACTAGCCTGGACATTGTCCCTTTTGTCCCCTTGTGACCTTGAAGGCAGAGTCAGCATCGTGCTGCTGAGGGACCAGGACATGTCCCTTGCTTGAGGAAGAGGCGATGGGGAATGTCATCATCTGCTGCTCCCACACTGGAATGTCCTGAGAGCTGTCCCTTGCCCTGGGGGTTGGATTCCCTGCTCCATCCAGCTCTGACAGGGACAGTGACTCAGCCTCTCCACTCTCCATGGCTCATTTCCTGCTCACTCCTGCTTTTTTCACTGCTGTTTGCCTGCAGGGGGAATTTCTGGCCAAGCCTCATGATGTGATACTTGCCAGTCCAGCTCCCTCAAAGCAAAGGGCCTCCCTCAGCCACCAGGGCTTGGGTGTTTTCCTGGGGTCCACGGGCATCTGGGAATGTCAGCACCGATGTCCATCCACACTGAATCTGTCTGTCTGTCTGTCTGAGACTGCTGGGGTGCAGTGCCATCGCTGTGGGTCATAACTCTCTCTTCTTCCTGCAGAACTCCCTGAAGAAGCGGGGGTCTCGCTCCATGGGCAAGACTGAGAAGAAGCCATCAGTGCAGGTATCAGCACCTGAGCACCCAGAGCATGCCACAGTGACCCACCAACCCCCCAGGTCATGGTGCCAGCTGGAGACTGAGCCCACACCAGGAGTAAATCCGGGCATGGCAGCGCCATCCCCTCCTTGCATGGCTTTGCAGAGCTTCCCTGCCTCTCAGAGCCCCTGCATAAGGGAGGGATTGATGTGCTGGGCCATCCTCTTTGTCCTCAACCGCTCCCTTGTCTCATTTATCAATGGAGCAGCAGCGGTGGCTTTAACCCTTTCCCTGTGTAAGGAGCTGAAGGAGTTTGGCTTTTACCAAAGCTCTGTCTGCTCCTGTGGCTCCTGCAGCTCATGTGCCAGTGCCAGCAGCTCTGCTGAAGGGTGGTCTGCGAGCTTTATAGGGTCTGGGGGAGCAGAAGGTCCCTGTGGGGATGGCTGGAGGCCACACCACTCCTGCCCCTGACAGGCTGCTGGGGCAGCACAGGGAAGGGGGATTTGCTGGTGGCAGCAGGATTTCAGCTGTCACTTGCTGTTGAGCTGAGCTGCTGTGACTCGCTAATGCTGTTACCAGGGCTCGGAGAGACAGAGCTGCTGTTGCAGGGATAGAAAGACAAGAGGAAAAATCCTCTTTCAAAGGCAAAAGACCTGAAGGGTTTATTTTTGGGAACGATCTGCTCCCCCAAAGCTGGGACAGGGAGGCAGACCAAGTAAAGACACTCCTAACATGCTGCTCAGTGTCTCATGGCAGGAACCCTGAGCAGCCCAAGGGGTTTGGGTGACCTGTGTCCTTCTTGGCACAGGCCCTTCTGTGCAGCCACAGGACAGAGACCCCCAGGCCCTCAAAGGCTTTCCATTTCAGTCTTTGTTTATCACCTCCCTTTAACTCCATTCTTGAGAGCCCTTTCTGGCCAGCTGATGGTCCCAGCATCCTTTGCCTCATTTCCCCAGAGAGCATTTACAGCCAGCTCTGCCCTGAGTTGAAGGGGCTCCTCCTTCACCCCCTTCCTGAGGCTGAAGCCCCTCCTCTGCCTCCTCCTAGGGCAGGAAACAACCCCAACCCCCTCTGCTTCCCACACCCCCATGGAGCTAAGACCCTTCAGCTTGGGGTCAGGGTGGCCCCAGTTCTGTGGTGGGACCAATGCTTCAGGAACTCTGGGCTTCCCCAGGTGCAGATGCCCCTGGATGTGGCCCCCATTGGTTCCCTGTCCCTGTGCAGCTGTGGCTGGTGGCCCTGTGGGCACAGATGCTGTGACTCATCTGTGGCTTCCTGGGCCCCTTTCCTGCCTGGCTGTGCTGGGTGAACATCAGCACTCCCCAAAAATGGATCTGGGGGAGACAGACTCAACACTGAGGTCTGCCCAGACCGCAGGAGCACTCCAGGTGGTCTTGGGGACATGTCTGTCCCTCTGCCAATGCCAAGGCATAGAGGGACACACTGGGTTTCTGCTTTTTTTTTTCCCTGGAAAAACAGGAACTGAGGTCATGTCTGCCCTGCCCGCACCAGCCCTCCCCTAATCTCCTCACCTAATTAGGGGGACACAGCTTTAATGCGCCTTAGTGAGGTCGTGTCCCAGTGCACAAGCATGGAAATGCAGCAGGGTGGTTCCTGTGGTCATGGAAGGACATTTAGGGAATAAAATGACACCCCAACCTCATGGGAACCCCATTTTCATCCCCCCTGGTCTTGTTATGAGCAGTCCAGGAAGTCTGCAGAGTAAATACTGCTGTGGGGTTTGGGGTGAGTGTCAGCGTGGCTGGGAGGGCCTGGGGTGCAGAGCACCCAAAGAAGGGGACAGCTTGTTTTTTCCAGCCAAGGAGAGGGGAAAGGGGGTGAGTTCAGGCACAGGGCTGCCAGGGCCAGCAGCCACCCAGCCAAAGGGCTTGGCCACCTCCAGCACTAGAAGTGAGGTGAGGGTCACAGTGAGGTGTGGGTCAGAGCCCAGCAGGTACCTTCCTAGCAGGGACCATGCCAGAGCTCGGAGCACTCGAGTGACCCCAGGGCAGAGGAAGCTGTGAGCTGGACATCAGGAAATCCTGGTCCTCCATCCAAAAAGCTCCCAAAGCAGAGAAATGGTCTGTCTGGGCGAACAGCCAAGATCTTAACTGTTAAATAAAAAAGGAACACATGGAGAAACGGTCCTGAGAAACAGAGAGGCTTGGGAAGGGGCTAGTGAGCTGATGCTGAGGCTTTGCCTGGGTTTTCAGTGCCCTGGCAAGGTGGTGGCAGCAAGGCTGGGGGTTGGGACTTTGAGAGGTTTTCAACTGCTTCTCTGCCCTGTGATGAGAGGGGGGGGCTGAGTGAGAGGAGCAGAGCCCTGATGAGGACATTGCAATGGCAGCAGTGCCAGTTTTGGGGGAAAAACCCTAGTAACCCTGTGGAGTCTTGAGAGCTTTTCCTTCCCCTCTGCCCTGCTGTGGATCAGGCTGGACTTGGTCCACACATCCTTGGTAGTGGCTCAGTGTCCTTCTTGGGTCAAGACCTACAGGTTTCCTCATCCAGGGCATCCTGTCCTGTCTCCAGGCTCACTGTCAAAGCCTCCAGGATGGATCTCAAAGTTTTTTCCCATCCAGGAGCAGAGCCAGCAGCTTCTCTGGGGTGACTGGGGTGGGAGGGTGGCAGGTCCCCAGGGCTCTCTGGGAATCACCTAGGAATATCTTTCTAATACCCACCCCCTTGGTCCCCAGGAGGACAGCGCAGACCTGAAGTGCCAGCTGCATTTTGCCAAGGAGGAGTCAGCCCTGATGTGCAAGAAGCTGACCAAGCTGGCCAAGGAGAACGATGGCATGAAGGAGGAGCTGCTGAAGTACAGGTCCCTGTATGGGGACCTCGACAGCTCCCTCTCCGTGGAGGAGCTGGCTGACTCTCCCCATTCCCGGGAGGCCGAGCTGAAGGTCCACCTCAAGCTGGTGGAGGAGGAAGCCAACATCCTCAGCCGGAGGATAGTGGAGCTGGAGGTGGAAAACCGCGGGCTGCGGGCAGAGATGGATGACATGAAGGGCCAGGGGGACAGGGAGCTGCCAGGGCAGGACACGCGGTTCCTGGTGGCCGTCTCGAGCTGCGGGGACGCGGGGGACACGGTGGCAGAGCTGCGCCGGCACCTGCAGTTTGTGGAGGAGGAGGCCGAGCTGCTGAGGCGCTCGCTGCTGGAGCTGGAGGACCAGAACAAGCTGCTCCTCAACGAGCTGACCAAGTACAAGTCGGACCACGAGCTGGATGTGACGCTGTCAGAGGACAGCTGCTCGGTGGTCAGCGAGCCCTCGCAGGAGGAGCTGGCCACGGCCAAGGTGCAGATCAGTGAGCTCAGTGGCAAGGTGAAGAAGCTGCAGTATGAGAACAGGGTGCTGCTCTCCAACCTCCAGCGCTGTGACCTGGCCTCCTGCCAGACCACCCGGCCCATGCTGGAGACCGACGCCGAGGCCGGTGACTCGGCACAGTGCATCCCCACCGCCGGCTGGAGGGATGGCATGGGCAGCAGCGAGGCTGACGGGCAGGACAGGGGGCTGGGCACTGGGAAGGTGCCCGATGGCCCCGCCAAGCTGCTCAAGCCCAAGGACCTGGAGACCTTGCTGGGCATCCGGGACCAGGCAACGTTGGTCAGTAAAGCGATCGATGTCCTGATTTCGGATGCCAATGGGTTCACCTCGGGGCTGAAGGCTTGCTTGGACAACGAGTGTGTGGGGGTGCTGCTGGGCGAGGCAGTGGGCAGCGGTGGTGACAGCCCCAGCGATGCCAAGCTGATGAATGTGCTGCTGATGAGGCTGGGCGTGCTCCAGCAGGACCTGGGCTGCTTCGTGAGGAGGGTGGACCACCTCACCAGCGGCTTCAAGGAGCACACGGACTCATTCCCCTTCTCCAGCCCCAGCAGCCACGACGTCACCAAAGAGGGGCTGCAGAAAGAGCATGCCTCCGACTTCCAGGTATGGCTTCTTCCCACATCCCTCACAGCAGCTGCCGCTTTATTTGCCACCACGTTTCCTCCTGCTTTAATGGAGCAAACCCTGACCCCCAACGTAACCTCCCTCCTGCCTCTCCAGAGCAAAATCCAAACTAACACCTCACTGCATGCCAGTGGCGCTGGGGACAAGGTAGGACTCTGCTCCAACAGAGTGTGCCCAGGGCAGGAGGCAGTGGACATCCTGGCACAGGCTGGTTGTGCCCAGGCTGCCCTGCCCATGGCCAGGGGCTCTCAGGTGCAATCCCAGCTTAGCAGGGGCTGATGTTTTGGCTGTTCTCCCTGGATTAGCTCAGCATTGTGTTTCAGAAGCTCTTTGCTTGTTGGGGATAAGCTGGGTGGGAGGAGAGCAGCCTGCAGCCCAAGTTGCAGGGACCCTACTTGCAGGAATCCTCCATCCCCAGAGGGTAATTTGGAGAGCAAAGGCTTCAGGGTAAATCTGCATCCAAGGGAGAACATCTTTGGAGCAGTGCAGAGCAGCTCATGCCCTGCTGTCCTGCTTTTCTCAGGGGTCCCAGCTCATGCCGGGGGCCAGGGATGTGGTGGTTGGTGCTGCAGACACCACAAACCCCTTCTGGAGCACACTCACTTGTTCAGAGTCCTATTGTTCTGCATGTGGTCCCCCCAGCCTGAGGTCCCAGTCTCCCCCAGTCACTGCATGGCACCGTAACTGGTGTTTGCACATTTTTTTCCCTCTTTCTCTCTTTTTTCCCCCTTTCCCCAAACAATCCAGGCCACGTGTCTCCTCATCCTGTGTTTCCTTTTGGTTTCCGCATTGTCTCCCGCCATGGTGATGAAGCTCCTTCTCCTCCTCATCCTTTTTGTTGTCTTGTAGTTCTTTACTGTTTCGGAGACCCATTGTTTTGTTTTCTGGCTTTTTTTTCTTCCCGCTCTTTTGGTTTGTTCTCATTAACTTGCCCACGCATGCAGCAGCCTGATTTTAGGGACGCCGACCCTTTCCGCATCCCCCACACCAAGGACACGGACCCCACACATCCCCGGAGCTACAAAACCTGCCGGGCTGAGGAGAACGACTCCTATGCCACCGAGGTATGACCCAGGCAGGGAGCTGTGTCCCCTTGGCCAGCGGGGTTGGGGACAGGGCTGTGGGATGGGGAGCCTTTCGAGAGCTGGGGACAAGGGAAGCTGCAGAGCCTGGTCAGGGAGGGACGCAGGGAAGTGCAGCCCACCTTTCCCATCCCCTTTCTGGGCTGTTGCAGATGAAGGAGCTGCAGCTGGTGCTGTCAGAGGCCAACGAGAGCCTGCGGGGGCTGCAGGAGCAGCTCTCACAGGAGAGGCAGCTGAGGAAGGACGAGGTGGACAACTTCTCCCAGAAAATATGCCAGGTGAGTAGGTAACAGGCTCTGCCCCTGGGAGACAGCTGTCCTCAACCCATGGCAGTGCCACTTCCAGCCCCAGCCCTATGAGCCATGTGGGGAGCTGGGTGTCACCTGGGAGCACACACAGCATGTCCTGTTTTCAAGACAGGCACATTCCTCCTTTCATATGGGCATGGAGCCATGCTGGGCTTCCCCCATGGGACTGCCTCCATGGCGCTGCTGTCCCCAGCGTGCTCCCAGGGTGGTGCAGGTCCTCTGGATGGGGATATGGGGCTGGCACCAGGTTCAGCCCAGACCCTGGGGGCGAGGCATCACATCACTGCCACCAGTGCAGTGGTGCCACTCATGTCTCCACAGCTGAAGGAGGACCACCAGAAAGCACTGCTGAGGCGGGAGTTTGAGCTGCAGAGCCTGAACCTGCAGAGGCGGCTGGAGCAGAAGTTCTGGAGCCAGGAAAAGAACCTGCTGGTGCAAGAGTCACAGCAGTTCAGGCAGAGCTTCCTCCTGCTCTTCATGAAGCTCAAGTGGTTCCTCAAGCGCTGGCGCCAGGGCAAGGTGGTGCACAGTGAGGGCGAGGACTTTTTGGAGGTACAGTGGGCTGCCATAGAGGAGAGACCACACTGTTGGGTGTGTCTCTCTTGCTTGTTTGCCCTGCCCAGGGCTGTTTGGGTGTCCCCCATCCCTGGTCAGGGGCTCTAGGTCCCCATATCACCCCAGCCATGGTGTCACCCACAGGTGAACAGCATGAAGGAGCTGTACCTGCTGCTGGAAGAGGAGGAGCTAGCCCCGCAGCAACAAGCAGACAACAAGATGTGTGCCGGGGATACCTGGACCCTCAACACGGTGAGCAGGGTCCCCATGAGCCCAGGGGGTGGATGAGGGTAGGACCAGCCCCTGCTGTGGCTGTGTGGCATGGAGTGGTGGCTCCTTTTAGGGTACATGGCTGGGTGGGGATGCTCCTCCCCAGCACATCACCCATGAGGATGGTCCCCTGCCTCAGCGGCTTCCCCTGTCCCTCACCTTGGCAACAGCCTGCAGGGCTGGGATGCAGAGAGGGCAGCTCCCACAGAGTCCAACCCTGTTGGGTCCCCCTCCTGCTGCCTGTGTTCACCCCTGTTCTCCTTCAGCCCAACGAGTGCATCAAGACTCTGGCAGACATGAAGGTGACCCTGAAGGAGCTGTGCACGGAGCTGCGGGAGGAGCGGCGCGGTGCCAGCGAGCTGCAGCAGCAGTTCACCAAGGCCAAGGCTGCCTGGGAGAT
Source organism: Certhia americana (assembly GCA_018697195.1). Taxonomy (NCBI): domain Eukaryota; kingdom Metazoa; phylum Chordata; class Aves; order Passeriformes; family Certhiidae; genus Certhia; species Certhia americana. The sequence goes on along the minus strand of CM031874.1, from coordinate 4,670,955 downwards.
GGAGCGTGCTGAGCTCAAGTGCCACATCGCCCAGGTGGGAGCCCCGGGCACCCCGTGGGCTGGCAGAGCTTCCCCCTGCCTACTGGGGGGCTGGGGGCCTGCCTGTGCCCTGTGCCAAGTGCTGGGCTGGGAGCAGGGTGGCACTGTGGGAATCTTAATTAGCAGCCACTCAGGCAGGAGAGTTTCCATGGCAACAGGGCTGGCATGGAAATCTAACTGTGGAGCAGCAAAGGATGCTCTTTATTCCTCTGCCTGGGGAGGGTGGGATGGGACAGGGGCTCAGCATCCCTCCTGGGGACAGGCAGCTGAGAGCAGCATCAGAGCTCATCTCTCCCCCCAGCCCAATTCACAGCACAGGATCCCTGCGGATGCTGCAAAAAGGATGCATGGCTGCAGGGAAGGCAGGAGGTGGAGGGAGGGCAGTCTGGGCACTGGGGGAAGCTCCTGCCTGTAGCATGAGTCCCATCAGTCCCTCAGCCCTGCCCTTCCCGTGCTGAGAGGTTTACACTCATGCTGTGCTGGCAGCAGCCCATGGCTGTACATCAGCTCTGCTCCCCAGCACAGGCACCAACACTTTCCAGGCAGGATTTCTCCTGGCAGAGAATGAGTCCCCAGTTCCCATATCTCCTCCTCAAAAGCGAGCAGAGCAGCCGTGGTGGCAGCACCACAGTGGGGCTGCATCCTTGGGGGCCTCTCTGGCAGCACTGCAGGTGATGCTGCCCCTCTCCAGGAGCCACGTCCTGCAGGCAGGAGCACAGCCGGGCAGGCAGGACATTCAGGCTGTGTCCTGCTGGGTGACCATCTGCTGGGCCGGCTGGCATGATGTGTCTGCAAGCCAGGGCTGGCCATGGCTTGGCTGTGCCATGGGCAAGCCATGTCGTGTGTGTCATGTCCTTGGGGACATGCTTATTGCCCAGCCTGGCAGCATGGGACTGGCACTGGCACAGGGATGCCCGCAGCCCTGCCCGCTTGCTGGAGATGTCCAGCACCATGCTGGAGCCACGGGTCCCTCACAGCCGCCACCTTGTCCCCACAGCTGGAGTCAAAGGCAGGCAAAGGGATCGCAGAACGTGCGCTGCCAGACTGGAAGGTGGCACTGAAGAGGGAGCGTGAGGAGCACCAGCATCTCCTGGCCGAGTCCTACAGTGCTGTCATGGACCTCACCAAGCAGCTGCAGATCAGTGAGAAGAACTGGAACCAGGAGAAGGTGGAGCTGCTGGCTCGCTTCAAGGAGGAGCAGCAGCAGGCAGAGCAGCAAGCGAAGGACCTGCAGAACAAACTCAACCAGGTATGGTGTCCCCCATCCTGCACGTGTCCTCCAGCCTCTGCTGCTTGCCCCGAGAATGTTTCATGCTTTTGCTTGCCCAGAGATGTTGCACCTGTTGAGTGACCAATACATTCTCCAGTTGCAGAAAGGATCCAATCCATGGGCATTGAAGCACTCTGAAATGGAGAAGCACGACAGCAACTGGAAAGAGGTGGGTAAGAGTGGGTGGAGTGCTCTCAGGGTGCTCTTAGGGCTCAGGTCTGTGCTAAGGGTTAGATGGGAGGATGTGTGAACCCCAATTAGCACCCTCTTAAACAGCAAATGAGGCTTCAAGGGAGAGCACCAAGAGAATGAGAGTATGAAGGGTGTGTCAGAACTCCAGGAGCTTCTGTGGGGTTATAAAAAGCTGATTTTGAATAGATGTGCTTGCAGCAAGCCCCATGCAGTCCTGGGACTGCTGTGCCCCAGTGTGTGGGGTGGTGCAGCAGGGGAGCAGGATGCAGCCCCTGAGCTCCAGCCCACCTCTGTGCTCTGATCCTGTGCTTGCTGACCCTGGAGCTTTCTCCTGTGCCCTCCTAGGCTCTCAATGAAAAAATCACAGACAAGGAGACAATCTCTGAAGCAGAAGCCAAGGGAACCAACCTCAAAAGGTGAGTATGCTGGTGCCTCCATGGTCCCTGGAACATTGAGGAGGCCCCTGGGTTTGACATCCCTGAGAGTCATGGTGAGATACAACCATGTTCCAGGGTAGTCCTGGAAGCAAAGGGCTCCCTGTGAGGAGCAGGACTGGGTGCTCAGGAAGGTCCCACTGGGGTGGGAGCAGAGTGTCTCAGCTGTCCCCCCACCCTCTGCCCTGCTCCCTTTAAATCCACATCCTCTCTCCTCCCACAGGACCAAGTCTGTTTCCTCCATGTCAGAATTTGAAAGCTTGCTTGACTGTTCTCCCTACCTCCCTGGAAAGACCATGCCAGGGCTGGGTGACCATGCCCGGGGCAAAAAGGCATCCTCAACCACCCAGATGCTGCCCAACGGGATCCGGGACAGCGCCAGCCTTCCTCCCTCAAACTGTACATATGTGAATATCGAACAACCTGCCCCTGACAGCCTGGCCAAGGAGAAGCTGGGCATCTCCTCCTGGGACTACTCACGGGCAAGCAGCCTCTCCGGGCATGACCCAGCTCAGAAACAAATCCAGAGGAGCTACACAGCCCCTGACAAGACAGGAATCCGCATCTACTACAGCCCGCCAGTGGTGCGGCGGCTGGAGGCACCTCTGGTGCACAACAAGGAGGGCAAGATCATGATCGAGCCCGGGTTCTTGTTCACCATGGCCAAGCCGAAGGAGCCGGAGGAGTCGGCCAGCACCGAGGGCACCTACAGCCAGTGGCTGTGCAACTTCTCCAAGCAGCAGCAGGAGCTGCTGGACAGCAGTGCAGGGGAGGGCACGGTGCCGCCGGTGCCACGCTTCCCCCCCTCGCTGCACGAGCTGGAGATCTCCGGCAACATGAGCGACGACATGAAGGAGATCACCAACTGCGTGCGCCAGGCCATCCGCTCCAGCTCGCTCGAGAGGAAGGTGAAAAGCACCTCCAGCCAGACAGTGGGGCTGGCCCACGTGGGCACACAGACCATCCAGACGGTCAGCGTGGGCCTCCAGACCGACCTGCCCCGCAGCGCCGGCATGCATGGCAAGAGCTGGTCCCCACGCAGCTCCTCCCTCGTGTCCGTGCGCAGCAAGCAGATCTCCTCCTCCCTGGATAAGGTCCACTCCAGGATCGAGCGGCCATGCTGCTCCCCAAAATACGGTTCTCCAAAGCTCCAGAGGAGGTCTTCCTCCAAGCTGGACGCCTCCAAGGACAGGAGCCTGTGGAACTTGCACCAGAGCAAGCAGAACGGCTCTGCCTGGGCCCGCTCCACCACCACCCGCGACAGCCCCGTCCTCAGCAACATCAACGATGGCCTGTCCAGCCTGTTCAGCGTGGTGGAGCACGCGGGCAGCACCGAGTCCATCTGGAAGCCGGGTTGCCCTGAGAGCAGCCGGGCCAAGCCCGAAGCACCCAAGTATGGCCTCGTGCAGGAGTTCTTCAGGAACGTCTGCGGGCGGGCACAGAGCCCCACTGCCCCCCAGGAGAAGAAGGAGGCCACTGGGGAGGAGAACAAGAGAGCTGAGCACCCGAGCCCCACCACCCACCACTCAGCCGAAAACATCTCCCGCGTCTTGAACAAGAAGGTCCTCAAGCAGGGCAGCTGCGAGGACCCCAAGCCCTCGTCCCCTGGCCAGGGCAGTAAGGACGCAGCCCTGCGGGACCCCGACCTCATCTCGGCCATAGCCAGCGAGGTAACAAGGCACAGAGCCCCCCGGGGTGTCCCGCCGTGGCGGGGGACAGGGTGCCTGACCCCTCTAACCCCGCTGTGCCCTGTCTATCTTTGCAGGACACGGCGTGTGACTGCAGCTCCCAGTCCCTCACCTCCTGCTTTGCCAGGCCGTCCCGCTCCGCGGTCCGCCACTCCCCCTCCAAGTGCAAACTGCACCCCGCAGACCCCCCCAGGGCGGAGGAGAAGCCGGGGGCCTCGAGTGAGTGAGGACGGGGGGCCGGGGGACGCAGCGTGCCTGCCATCCACTGTCCTGCCGGAAGAGCGCCCGCGCTGAGCCCGCGGGGGCCCCTCTCGGAGGCGGCGTGGGCTCATCTGTCTCCTAAACGTCCCCTCGGCCCCGGGGACGCTTACGAAGCAGATGTGGAGCCGGAGGTCCAGGGGTGCGGGGACACCCTGCCAAGGTGGCTGCATCACCTCCCACCTGTGCAGGGACCTGCTGCCGGCACTGGGGGGTCCTGGCCGGTGCCACCGTGCCGGGAACGTCAGCTGAGACCCTGCTATGCCAAGGGCTCAGGGGCGCTGAGGAAGGGAGAGCAGCCAGGGGAGGCTGCTGGTGTCAACAGGGAGGGCTGGGCTGAGGCACAGCAGGGCCGCTGTAGGGGAGCCCTGGCCGAGGGGTGATGCCACGCCGGCCCTGCGGATGGAGAGTGCTGGCTGCAGCTGCTGCCCGCCCTGCCGGGGCTGCAGCACATCCTGCCAGCATCCCACGGGCCGATTGCAGCACGGTTGCATCAGCCGCGGGCCGTGTGTGCTTCCCCGGCAGGAAGGAGGCGGGAGGCTCCCTGTGGTCACCCTGGCTGGGGGGGCCCTCCCCGGCCACCCTGCTGCTCTGGGGGTGCTGCTGAGGCCCTTTGCTGCTGGGAAGGGTCCGGGTTGTCCCCGGGCTCCTCCAGCTGCAGGTCTGGGATCGCTGAGTGCACAGCGTGTGGAGAGGTGGCCTGTGCCTCTGTGTGTGTGTGCACATCCCCTGCTCCCAAGGGGCTGTGATGCCCCTGCCTTGCACCCACCTCCCTGCTTGGGGCCACTTGTAGTTATTTCTCCTCCAAGTGCTGAATATACATATTTCTCTTTCTTTTTTTTTTTTCTTTCCTTTCCTCTTTTTTTTTTTTTTTTTTTTTTTTTTTCCTCCACTTCTGGCTCTGCCCAACTCCGGACAGCCTGCAATGTAAAACCAAGTGCATTTTAAAAATACCGAAATGAGCTACATTGGAGAGGCACCAATTGGATTAAGAGATTGTGGTTTGGGAGGCTGCAGCGTGGCCCGCAGTCTGTGCTGCACGTCCCTCCGTCACCACCAGAAAAAGCCTTACCCAAGGAGGGAGGGGACAGCAGCCACAGCCCCCATGGCACTGGCTCCTGGGGCTGGGGGATTGTGACCCAGCCCCACACAGAGCAGCCTTGGTGCCTCTGTGCAGCTCCAGGAGAGAACAGAGATTTCTGAGGCAGCTGCCTGACCTATTTTCGAGCTGCCTGCCAGGGGCCAGGCAGGGATTCACCCAGATGGAGCTGCCTGCAGGTGCCTGGGGCTCAGTACATTGCTCTGGGGCTGTGCCTTGTTCTGGGGGCACTGTACACTGCTCCAAGGGCTCTGCAGTGCTCCAGGGGCTCCATCCACTGCTCCAAGGGCTCTGTACAGTGCACCAGGGGCTCCGTATGCTGCTCCAAGGGCTCTGTGCATTGCTCCAGGAGCTCTGTACACCACTCCAAGAGCTCTGTGCATTGCTCTGGAGCTCTCTACACTGCTTCCTGGGCCTCTGCACATTGTCATCTCGCAGTTTCTCTTAAGAACTGCTGGTGCTGCCGAGGCTGCTGCCCTCTCCTGTCCAGCCACTCGCTGCCCGCAGCAGCTGCTGCCTCACTGCCACGTCGCAGCCTCCGTCAGCATCTCCGCGACAGCCACTCACTGCCTGTGTCTCTGGACACACCAGCATCAGCCAGGGCCCAGCAGGCCCAGCACCAATGGCCTTTTGCTCCTGCAGCGCCTGGCCAGCCCCTGGGGGACCCTCATCACCCGAGTGGGGGACTCGGGGCAGGTGCTGCCCACCCTCACCAGCAGCCAGGGCCGGGCTGTGTCCCTGCCTGCCACGGAGGAGCCGGGTCTGGCACTGCCACGGCTGATCTCCTGCTGTACATAAATCCTTTCGGGGTGGTTTTTAACATTTTCATGGATAATTGGGGTTTTGGTTTGGTTTGGTTTTTTTAAAAGACTCTCTACTTTTTGGAATGTGGTTTCTCATTTTTACAACTGCCTTTTAATTATTTGTAATATTGGTCAGTTCTGTCTTACTCTGTAAATAGCGGTGCTGGGCATTTCCCAGGAGGGTTGAGATGAGGCCAGCAAGGAATTTATGGGGAAAATTTGCTTAAGGTGCGGGGGTGGCTGATTCTATTCCAGCCCCTCCATGGATTCTGCCCCTGTCCACATGCCAGTGCCCAGCCTGGGGTGAAACCCGAGGTGTTTTGGGCAAAGCCATGCTTGCCTCTGCCCTGTCCTCCTGCTTCCTCTCACCAGCCCATGCCAAGGTTGCATGAAGGGCACCTCCTGCCCCGATGACAGGCTCTCTGTCCACCCCATTCTGCACCCCTGTGTCATGTCTGCTTGTTGTGTGATGAATAAAGGCCCTGCAACCCCTCACCCCCACCCTTGGTGCTGCCTTCCTGTGCTGGGGGGGGTGGGGACCATGCTGCCTGTGCTGTCTGGGGCAGTGCTGCTGCAGAGGGAGGTGTGGGGTGATGCGATCCTGTCCTGTTCCTGCCATCCTGCGTGCTGCCCAGCCCACACACGGTGTCCCATCCTCTCCTCACCCACCTGTCTGTCCTTGATACCATCCCTGATACCATGCTGACCCCAGCTGTGCCACACCACCAGGGCTCCTTGTCAACTCCCACAGGTCCTCACTGCCAGCACCATCACCCCACGCCAGGCTCCCCTCAGCTCTGCATTGTCCTTTTGATGCTGGTGTTTCTCACTGTCCCATCCCAGCCTGCTCCTCACACCCACATCCCCCTTCCTCCCCTTGGTTGGACTCAAATGATCTCAGAGATCATTTCCAACTTTAATGATTCTGTGATTCCCTGATCACCTGCTGGTCCCAGCCTCCCCTAAGGTTCACTCCATTAAACTCTCCCACCCTGGGGTCCTCCATCATCCACCAAAACCCACTCTCCTTTTGCTCTTCCATCATCCTTCATGTCCCATCACTTTCATCCCTGCTCTTTGATCTGTCATGTTCCATCCCTCTTTTTGTGCTCTTTCATCAACCTTAACCCAACCCAGCCATCTTTCCTTCTTTCTGTGCTACTCCATCCCCATCACCCACCTGTGCTACATCCATGTTCCATCACCCACCATACCCCATCCCTCCTGTGCATCTTCTTTTATGTCCCAACCCTTCTTCCACTGCTCCTCTGTTGTTCACCCATTCCTCTTTCCTTGTAGTCATCTACTGTGTCCCATCCTTCCCTGCTGCCCTCCTCCATCACCCACCAGGTCCCATCCTTCCTTTCTCTGCTCCTCCATCAGCCATGTCCTGTCCCTCCTTCCTGTCTTCCTGCATCCTCCATCGTGTCCTATCCTTGCGCTCCACTGTCACTCACCACCTCCAATCCCTCCCTGTTCTCCCCACTCCCTTCCCATCCCATCCCTCCTCCCACACTCCTTCCAGTGTCATCCAGCTGTCAGCTGTGTCCCTTCCCTCCGTGTCATGGTATGCTCCTCCATTTCCCACCATGTCCCTTCCCACCCTCTTGTGCTCCTGCATCCTACACTGCATCCTACACTGTTCTCCTTCATCACCCCCCACCTCCCCTCCCTCCTTCCTGTGCTCCTCCACTGCCCTCCATATCCCATCCTCCAGTCTTCCTGCCACACTTCCATCCCATCCCTCTAACCTGCTCCTTCATTCACCACATCCTGTTCCTTATCTTCATTCATCACCTTCTTGTGTTTTTTCCTTCACCTTCACCCTGCCCCATCCATCCTTACCTTCATTTGCTTCCAGCTTTTCCTTTCATATTCATGTCAACATCTCACCATCTTCTTCACCTCCCACCACCACTGTCCTCTACATCTTACCATCAGCTTATCCCTGCTTATCCTTCATTAGCTCTCACCTTCACCCCAACCTCCTCCACTCCTCATCTTCTCCACATCTTTCTTCATCCTATTCTCTCTTCCCATCTCCTCTCTCAACCTCCTTCACTTCCCCATCCCAAAATCCACCCTCACCTCCCACCATTTCACCATCCTTTCAACTGTTAATGTCACCCAGATTTACCTTCTGCACCTCCACATTTCCAATCCCCTTTGTGCTTATCCATTTCCCATCTCTTCATTCATCCTTCTCCACTGCCCTCCAGTCTTCATCTTCCATGCCCTTAGTGTCTCTCTGTTCCCTGTCATCTATGTCCATCTCCTGCTCTTTCCTCATCCCTTCTCCAGTTCTCCTTCATCCTTTTCCTCCACCACCTGCCATCTAATCTCTCCTTGTTTTCCTCTTTCATTTTGTGCGCCTTTATTCTCCACTTTATTCCATCCTTCCCCATGCCCCACACCACCATTTGCCTGTCCTTCCTCACCCTCCACTTCCTACCATCTGCCTTCATCCTCCCCAACCTCACTTTTTGCCTTTATTGTCCTTTACACCATCTTCCATGTCCTTCACCCTCCATCTCATAGTTCTTCCTCCACCTCAGTCCTTCCTGTCACCCTTCACTTCCCATTGTTCCCCATACTTTTTCTTGCAGTTTTACCTCCTGCCCTGTCCCTCTCACATTCAACCTCTGGCTATCTCACCATCCTCTGTCACTTGCTTCTCACAGTTTCCCTGTTTCCCCTTATGTTCCTCCACTTCTCCCCACCTTCCTATCCCTCTTTATCCTCTAAGTGTCCTACCAACCTCACAGATTGCCCTCTCCACCCTTCCCTGACCTCTAGCCACCCTTCCTTACCTCACAGCTCCCTTTCTAACTGTCCTTAACATTCTCCTTCATCTCTTACCTCTGTCCTGATTTCTAATCTTCTCCCAGCCTGACCTCTCCCATTCTTCCCTGCACTCTTTTATTCCCAGCACATCTGAGTCCAGCTGCAATTTCTGCTTCTCTTCCCACTTCTCCTGCCTTATAGTCCATCCCTTACCAACCCAGGAAAGCCACTGCCAGCTCAGCCACCCCGATGCACACAGGAAGGGCCCTTCCTGACATCAGAAAACATCTCCCTAGGGCTAGTGCAGCTGGAACTGGTTGTGGGGAAAAAGGGGATGACCTCTGCCCTTGGAAGATTTCAGCAACATAGCCAGATTAAGTCACCAATGTCCTGATCTAACATTAGCAATAACTAATGTGGAACATGGAGCTTGACCAGATTCCCCTGGGATAAAGCACTGAAGGATTTCCAAGAGAGGTGAGAAAGGCCAGGAATGGCTTTGAATGCATTGCTTGGGATGCTGCAGGACATGAAGAACTATCCCTGCCACATGCAGCTGCTCCATGGTGCTCAAGCAGACCCACCACACACTGCTCCAGCAGGGCCATCCCATGCTGCCCGAGCAGGAACATTCCATGCTGCTCAAGCAGAACCACCATAATACTGCTCCAGCAGGACCATCTGATGCTGACTGAGTAGGACCATCCCACCCTGCTTGATCAGCAGCACCCCAAAATGCTCAAGGACCTCTCCAGGCTGCTTGGGCAGGATCATCCAATGTAGCTGGAGCAGAACCTTCCCATGTTGCCCAAGCAGGACCACCCCACGTTCCCACCCCACATTGCAGCAAGACCACTCCAGGCTGCTTGAGTACCATGGGCCCATCCCAAAGAGGCTTCCTGAAAAAGCTGCCAGCTCCCAGGCCAGTGAGTGATCCCTGAGATGTCCTCTCAGACCCAAGAGCCAGGGATCTTTTATCATCTTTGTTTTCCTCCTGGCAGGCTGGGCTCTGCAGGGCCACGGCCATCCCCTTCCAACAGCCTTACAGCTGCACTAGGGCACAAGGCTGCTGCCACTGCTGCCAAGGGGAGGACAGGTCTCCTTTCCATCCCAAGGGAGCTCCAAACCCTGTGGGACCTGCATGCAGGGTCTCTCAGAGCATCCCACATTTCTCACGCACAAGAGCCAGCCAGCCTGGCTTCACCGAAGACCCCGCCTTGCCATGTGGAGGCTCCCAGCCATCCCATGGAGGGGACAGTGCTCCTTCCTAGGGGATGTGCTTGTGGGGCTGTCCCACTGCAGGGATAGGGCACCCAGTGTCTTTATAGGGTGGGTGTGACATTTGTAAAGCATTCCTGCCCATATGCCTTCCTGGCTGGTAAATCTGGGGGAGGGTGGAAGGAATTTGTTACCTGCGTTAGGAACTAGCTGAACTTATGTGTCTCCCCAAGCTGGATTTCTTATTCCAAATGTTCAAACTGTTGTATATTGTACTGGGATTTTTACATTGAATTATTGTAGAAAACAAAAATTTAAACCAAGTCTGTTAAAAAATAAACATTAAAAATCTCTATGAAAAAAATAAATGTGAATTTGTCCCCAAGACCTCTCCTTACAAATGTGCAGGAGCAGGGATGTGTCTCCAGCGGTGGCTTTCCAGCGTGAGACCACACCACCCTCTGGTGTCAGCACGGACCTCAGCTCTGTGCTGGCCCTGCTCCAGCCGTGTCCCTTTGCTCCCAGCTCTGCCCAGCTGCCAGCACATCCTTGCACAGCCTTAAATCCTGCTCAGTCAAAGCAGATCCCATCCTGCTCCCGGCACATGGACATCACTGCATGGCGTGGGGCAAGATGTGGCCAAACCAGAAGGAAGCAAAGCAAGACCAGAGCTGATTTGCTGGGTGTTGGCATCACCCTCACAGCCCCACCAGGCACTGCTGCTGCTTCCCAAGCTGCTGGAGTGTGGGATGGAGTGTGGGATGGAGTGTGGGATGTGCTGCTCTCACAGTCTCACCCTGGGCATGACTGAGCCTGACCCAGAGCTCCAGCTACCCCTTCCTGCTCAATAAAGCAGGGACAAAAGAAGGCAGCCACGTTTATGGGAGTGAAAGGACACGCTCTGAAGCCTGGGGACAGCTCACAGAGGCAAACTGTTTATTAAACCTCAATCTCCTCGCTGGGCTGCTGATGTAGGATCTACCTCTCCTGAGCCCAGTTTCCCTCCCTCTGCAGCCCAGGCTTCCAACAATCTCTTACCGACCTGGCCCCCTCTCCCAGAATGAAAACAGCACCAGCTGGTGAGCCCAAGTAAACAAACGAGCCTCTGTGAGAGGAGAGAGCATCTTTATAAGTTAATTGGCCCCATCTAAGAGTCAGACAGACATTTTGCTGTGGATAGATCGCTCAAGAAGCTCAGGCAAACAGCACTAACATGTCTCCTGGGTTTGATTTATAAGCCTGATTGCATTACTAGCTCATCTCCATATAGAATGATTATGAATATATTGTCTGTAGTCTGCAGAGGGCTAAATTACCATCAGCTACTCCTTGAAGCTCTCTCTCCCAGTGACAGCAGGGGTAGAAACGAAACAGCACAGGGTTGATCCTTGTTTTCGGCACAACCTGGCCTGTTTTAACACCCTGATTAATCAGGGGCTGGAGGGGGGGAGCAGGCTGAGCCAAAGGGCTGTGGAGCAGGGAAGTGCCAGAGCCCAGAGCCAAGTGTATTGGTATTGAGCAGTTACATTTACAAACAAAGGAGCTGATAACTCCCAGCAGGACTGAAGGGCCCTTATCACAGTGCTGATTAAAATTTCCTCTGCAGCCAGCGACGAGGGGGAGTGTCCTCAGTGAGGAGGCAGCACAATCCGGTGTTTAACCCTGCTGCTGCTGAGTGCTGATTCATTCAGCACAAGTGAAGGGCTGCCCAGCCTGCCCATATGCTGAAAATTAGCCCAGAAAGCCTCAGCAGGAAGATCCACAGGCTGGTCACATCCTCTCACTCCATCTCCTGTGCCTCCCACTCCATCTTACCCCTGCTCTGCAGGTCCCAGGAGTTTTTGCTGTGTCATTTGTGATTCCTTCCAGATCCTTTGCTCTTTTGTTCTGCCCCTCAATTCTCTGCCCTTGCCTGTGGTTAAAGAAATCTTTCCCTTCCCACTGCAGGATATTCTGATAGAGACTCCACTGCCTCTGGCACAGCCACACAAGGCACAAACTTGTTTGTGCTGTGATAGGTTCACCAAGATAAAAAGATGCCTTCTCTGATTAGCATCACTGACACTGTATCACCTGCTGCTGAATCTGCCTCACCAGGCTCTGGTCCAGGCTGCCCTGCCCAGGAGATGCTCTGGGAGGAGTGGACAGGCAGTGGGAGAGGAGGTGGCTTGCTGTCCTCCTCCAGACTAGCCCATGAGCCTCAGCCATCACATGGGTGCCTTGGTGTAACTCAGACACCTCTGTGCCTTCCTGGGTTCCTTCCTCCGCTGCTGTGAGTTGCATCCTTCCTGCCTGATACTCTCAGTGATTGGCATGAATGGGGATGTGATTCCCACATTTATTGGCAATAAGGCCAGTCAGAAGGCAATGAATGCCCTGTGACCCCACTTGGACCCCCAGGTAATTCACCTGCTCACCTGGAGCAGCACTTTGCCCACATTAGCACAAGTTTCCCATGTGAGGCTGCCTTTTGCTCACCCCACCAGGATCAGAAGGTCTGAGATATACAAACCAGCTCACACCTTCCAGTTTCTTTCCCCCACCCCCAGCATCTCCAGGACTGAGATCTTTCATATCAGGGAAGATGCAGTGAAGGGTCCCACCACAGCTGCCGAGCTGCTGTGGGTGCTGCGCTAGAGAGGCTGCTTCCAGAGTATCCCAAGCAGAGTGTGAGCAAGACACCACATATCTTGGCCAGTATCTTTTTTTGAGCCTCTGGGGCACTTCAAGAGACCTTAATACACATTAATGTATACACTTCAAGTACTTTTATTCCTTTACAGGAAGAGGGGAATAAAGGGCCTGTAATGCAGCTGATTTTCCAGGACTGCCTGGTGAGTTAGGAGAGCTGGGAGCCAAGCTCAGAGCAAGCCCTGCAGCATCCAGCTCCACCAGCTCCCAGGGCAGGAGCCCAGCTGGATGCAAACTGCCCTGGGGTGGAGGAGCTGGAGCAGCAGTCACATGGCAGGAGCCCCTTTCCTAGATCCTGTAATATCACCAAGGGGAACCTGGGCATATCAACAAAGTGTTCAAGGCCAGGTCGGATGGGGCTAGGAATGACCTGGCCTAGTGGAAGGTGTCCCTGAACATGGCAGGGGGTTGGAAAGAGATGAGCTTTAAGTTCCCTTCCAACCCAAAGCATTCCATGATTCTGTGGTTTTTCAGCTGTGAGACACTGAAATGAAAATGTGAGGAGTGCTGTGTTTGTACCATGGGGGGGGTCTGACTGATGGTACCACCTCTGTGGTTCACAACCCTTAACGCAGCTGCTTGGAGAGTTACTGGAAGAGGACAGAGCTGAGGAAAACAATAGGAGGCTATTTGGAATTTTCTGCTTTACAGGTGGGAGGAGATGCACCCTCTCCCCAGCAAGCAGCTTCCTGAGCCACAGCTGTGGACAGCTGCAGCACAAGAACAAAATTCCCTGGCTGCAGCAGCCCAAGCTGGACAATGTTGGATGAAGCACAGCTGTGGGGCTCGTGGGACATGGTGCTGCCCCAGCCTCGTGGCTTGGAATGTCCTACACACACACAGGCAACAGTTGCTGGACAGAAATCATGCTGTCACTGAGGCTGGTGGGGAATTTCAGCTGGCCAAATCACTGAAAGCAAAGGGCACCTTCCAGACCTGCAAACCACCTCTGCACTGGCTCTGGGACACTGTCCTGTGACAAGGAGGGTGACAAAGCCCTTTGCCAGCAGTGGGGTGAATGACAGCCCCCTTCCTGGCACTTTGGGGGACAGAGGGTTTGTTAGAGAGCTGCTGATAAATGCAAAATCCCTGGGACACAGGCTGCTGGAACTGAAGGTTGGCAACTTGTAACAGAAAATTGTCAGCTTGAGGTGGCTTGTGAAGGATATTAGAAGCACTGGGTTTGTCCCACTTCTCAGGAGACAATACATTATTGGGGTTAAATGATGTGCCAAGTGTACCCAAAAACTCATGGAGCTGTCCCCAGATGACTGATCCAAGGTGGGTGCTGGAATGCAACTCCCATAGCTCCTTCAAAAATCACAGAGCTTCAAAAATCCCCCTGTCCAAGAGCCCGGGCTGCAGAGCTGAACTGACTTTTTCTTAAAAAAACCCCCACCTTTTCTAACAAGGAACTTGGAAGTAATGATACTGCTGACTGGTCAAGGGAAATTTCTTGCAGGATTCAGCTGTATCCTTACTGGCCTACCAAGAGAGAAAGCCTGGGCTCAGAAACTGGTGATCCCAGGCTGGAAGTCCAAAAAGAAATGGGCTAAAACTGGACATCTGGATGGATATGACTTGTGCTGGAGACTTCACCTTCATCCATGTGATAGAGATTGAGACCCTGTATACTGATCTGCGATTTTTTTGTTGTTTTTGTTAAATATAATGACATTAATAATGAGAAGCCACACTGTAGCTTTCCAGGACAGGGATTTTATAGCACATGGCTGAGGAAGTTTTGTTACACAGGCTACAGCAAGGTGCAAGGGTGGCTGACAGATTTGGGATGTAAATCCTGCTGAGCTCAGGTTGGAGGTGCGTAGAGAGTGTCTCTGGAGTGATACTGTCCATAGGACACAGCCCTTGAAGGGGGGTATCACCTGGGTTTCACCTCGGAGTAAACCAGCTGTGCCCTTATCAATGGGATCACAGAAGAATCTTTGCCCTGAAGCAGTGTGGGCAGGCAGAAACTGACACCAGAGCAGGGAGCTGCAGCACAGATGTGCCCTTCAAAACTAAATCCTTAATGAAAAATACACGCCAGCGCTGCTGCTTTTATCTGTAGAACTGTTTCTGGCCTTTGCTGATGAGAACATTGCTTGGAGCGGCTGATGATGCTCCAGTCCACAGGTTTGTGTTTCCTCCAGTTTATAGCAGGGCAACACTCCCAGGGAGTGCACAAAAGCATGGAAAACCCAAGGATAAAAGAGTAGGCTGTACCTGCTCACTGACACTGTGCCAACTTCAAGTTTATGGACTTTAATCTTTTGAGTGCTCCTTGGCCCTGGCCCAAACCAGCACATAATTCCCAGGAAAGGTGGCTGGCTGCCTGGGCACAACCGTGGTTTGCTCCAAGGGGTGCTATTCCCCAGTGAAGAAAAGGAATTTGAGGTTTTGGCGGCCTGCCTAAGAAATATGTTCTTGGCAGGCAATGCTGTTAGGGCAGTTGGGCTCAGTGCAGGAATGTTAAGGATTGGGATGACAAGGGGTCTGCTGCAGGAGGTACAACCACAGGCAAATCCTTCTCTGAGTCCAGACTCTTGGAATCACGTTGGTCCTCAGGAGACCCCAGCTCCAGCCTGCTGCTCCAATGGGCATGGCTACACAGGGGCTTATCTTGTTGAATTTTCCCTGTGTCTAAGGACTGTGACCCTGCTCCTACTCTGGGCTCCTGTTTCTAGCATTTGACTGCCTTCTTGGTAAAAAAAAAAAAAGTGAAAAAAATGCTTAATCTCCCACTACCCCAAAAGATCTGTACAAAGTTTTTGCAGGAGGAAGGTGCTCAGTGAACTGCCACAGCTCGCTGTGCACACAGAGCTCAGTGGAGGGTCATGGATCCAAACCAAAGTTGTTTTCCACAGGGGGACAAGGCAAGGAGGGGGGACAATACCCACTGCTTGCATTGGGGCTGGCGAAGGATAATGTCACAGATTGTGCCCTGGGCTGCTCCCTCTGCCTGGCAAAGTGGTGGCAGGGACTGGCACGGAGGGGACACAGCTCCTGCTCTGTTAAACGGGGAACTGCTGGCAGGGGGGACAGAGCTGATGGTGGGTGAAAGGGGGCTATGGGCTGACAGGGGACACTGCTGACAGTGGGACATGGCTGTCAGGGGGACACCACTGGCAGGGGACACTGGTGACAATGGGACATGGCTGTCAGGGGGACACCGACAGGGGACACTGGTGACAGTGGGACATGGCTGTCAGGGGGACACCGACAGGGGACACTGCTGGCGGGGGAACAGCAGTGTCCCACCGCAGATCGTGGGGCCATGGCCAGCAGGGGGACACCAGTGACAGAAGGGCCATGACTGATAGTGGAACACCGCTGGTGTGGGACACACTGCCGGCAGGGATGACACGGCGGGTAGGGTACATGGCTGCAGGGTGCCTGGACAGACAGGGGTCACCACTGAGACAGGGGACACGGCTGAGACAGGGGACACGGCTGAGACAGGGGACACGGCTGACACAGGGGACACGGCTGACAGGGCGTCACGGGACAGCTCTGAAACAAGGACACGGCTGACAGGGGGACACCGCTGACAGAAAGGACACGGCAAAGAAGGGGCACCACTGGCACAGGGACACTGTTAGGAGCGGGGTATCACCGGCACGGGGACAGCAGTGACACAGGGACAGCCGCCCCACACCGCCCCGCCCGCGGGCCGCTCCGGAACATGGCCGCCGCCCCGCTCCGCCGTGAGGGCGGGCCGTGCCCGCCGTGCCCGCCCCCGGCTCGGCGGCGGAGCGGGGCTGCGCGGCCCCCGACCGCGCACAGCCCCGGCGCCTCGCCATGGTGCTGCCGGGGGAGCAGGCCCGGCTGTACCGGCCGCGGCCCGAGCTGCTGCCCGCGGCCCACGTCCCCTCGCTGCCCCACTACCAGCGCCTGTACCAGCGCTCCGTGGAGGAGCCGCACGGTGAGCGGGGCGGCGGGGGCCGGCGCGGCGGGGCGGCGGCTGCCCGGGCCCTGCGGGGACTGCCCTCGGGGCTGTGGGGAGCACGGAGAGCCCTCCGCGAACCCCCGCCTCTGGGGTGCCCCTCGTGTCCCCACCAGTGTTACCTGCCTCATCTCCGTTTCCCTCATCCCCGTTTCCCTCGTCCCCGTTTCCCTCGTCCCCGTTTCCCGCTGACGGCGCCCGTTGCCTTTGCAGAATTTTGGGGGGACATCGCTAAAGAGTTCTACTGGAAGCGTCAGCACACGGGACCTTTCCTGAAGTACAACTTCGACGTGACCAAGGGGAAGATCTTCATCGAGTGGATGAAAGGAGCGACCACCAACATCTGCTACAACCTCCTGGACAGAAATGTCAACGAGAAGAAGCTTGGGGACAAAGTTGCTTTTTACTGGTAAGTTTCTGTTTTTATTGTGGTGGAGAGCACGTGTAAATAGCAGCCTAAAGTGTACAAACAGCGTCAATTTCTACTGAGGTGAATGAAAACATAAAACCTGAGAGGGGCTAATCCTTAGATGGGTTCAGCACGTGTTTGTTTGCAGTGTCCTTGGGAAGAGCTGTGCCGGGAAGCTTCTCTGCCCTTCCCGGGATGCGCTGAAGTGCCCGGCACAGCGCCTGCCTCCAGCTCTGCCTCTGCAGCTGTACCTGCTGGGAGCTCCGAGCGCTCACACAGCAGGGAGGCAGGTGCCACAGCTCCCTGCTGAAGGAGGTATGGATGTGCATAGAGGCACGGGAGGAGGAACAGCCACAAGCTAATAAACTTCATTATCTCCCGTGTTTATGTTTTGTGGGTCTGGCGAGTTTCCACTCCTGTGGCAGCCAGGTTCTCCTAACACGTGAGTTTCTATGTGGATTCCTTACACTTGAATGTGAGGTGCTTTCAGGAAGACTGGCTTCTCTCCCTTTAGGAAGAAAAGTTACTTCCAGCACTATCTCAAGTATGTTTCTGGGTTTTTTAACCAGAGTAGTTACTAGTGTTAAAATCCACGTAAAACTTAATTTTCATATCGATGCATATTGTGTAGGTTTCACGCATGATCCAAGCCCCAGAAGTAATGTGCTCCTGCTGAACTAGCTCAGCTGGCAGCACAGCTGTGTCCTCAGACAGAGCTGTGTCCTCAGACAGTGCCTGGCCCTCCTGTGCATTTTGCTGTTTCCCTTGAGCTTGTATTCCTGTAACCTGGCTATGACTGTATGTGGCAGGGCAGAAGCACAATTAAATGTACCCCATGGTAGGCATGCAATAACTCGTTGGGATATGGTGAGTCCCTCGAGCAGAGCAGATGGAGAAATCTTACCGTCATTGCAATAAAAATATCAGATGCTCTAAGTGATTTATTGTGCAGCTGAAGGTCCCCCTGAGTGACCTGGTGCAAAGTTGACTGGGGAGCCACCCCACTGCTGAAAGGAAAATGGTTATACAAGTGTAGCTCTGGCTGTAAAATTGTCTTCATAGAGTTTCTAGGGTTTCTATCCATAGCCCTTCTGCTTCAGTGCAAGAATTACACACACTGCCTAGTAAATAATCATATTGATAAGGCACAGGTGATATGCTGAAAGTGTTTACTTCCCTGCTAGTTAAATAAGATTCTCTAGCTCACTATGATGAGTAAAATGACAGCAGTTACTGAATGAAAACTGCTTTGTAAACTTCTGCAGGTAAAGGTGTACCAGCAAACGAAGCCATTTGGCAGCCAGTGCTGGCCCTGTGCTGGGGTTTGTTGAGGGACTGGGTTCTTCATGCATGTAAATCTTTGTGTGACAGTGAGGCAGCCACCCACCGTTTTAATTTGAGCTTGGTGAACATTTTTCCTGTTGGTTATTCTGGCAGCTTTTGTGGTGGTATTTTTGATTCTGAGGAAAGCTTGGGGTGGATATGAAAATGGTGGGTGGCTGTCAGTCGTGGTGTTCACAGTGCTAAAAAATAAAGTCTCTCTTCCTCCTTAGCAGAGAGTTTTCCTTGACTGTTTTGGGACAAACTCTCCTAGCATGGCTCTGTCACAGCTGACCAGGCACTGTAGTGTGGAGCTGTCAGCTAGGAATGCCAGTGGGAGCAATGGAAAAGGCACACTGGGACAAACCTGTGGCACTTAGGATTAGGGAAAGCAGGGCTGAGGGTTGCAATTCATAAAACTACTCCTCTCTGGGCATGTGTTTATTTCAAAACAAAACAATAATTAATTGCTCTCATCTTGTCCTCTCACATTTTGTGTTTAACACTCTGGAATGAGCCTGGCTCCCTAAAGCATTTGAGACTTGTCACACTGTATGAAAGGTTTAAAAAGATACTAAACCCTCTGAAAGGTGAAGAGGTTTATTTTATTTTTAAACACTT
Organism: Certhia americana; assembly: GCA_018697195.1. NCBI lineage: Eukaryota > Metazoa > Chordata > Aves > Passeriformes > Certhiidae > Certhia > Certhia americana. The sequence continues at coordinate 4,652,183 of CM031874.1, read as the reverse complement.
GAGCTGTTAAATTGCATCTAAGAAAGTGTGTAGATTGCTAGATGGGAAAGGTGCTGAACTTATACCAAGGTTTGGTTGACTGCCCAGCTCTGAGAATTCTGAAAAGATACAGGACCATGGTCTTTGCTTTCAGAGAGGAGGAAATTAGGGAAAAGTTGAATGATGCTTGGAGGCATTGCTGAGTGTCTCTGAGAAGCGATGTGTCCTTACAAAACTCAGAGCTGCTGGCTGTGGCTGTCTCCAGTCTTGCACGGATGGGAAGGAGCGAGCAGCTCATCTGGGTTTCTTAGGGCCAAGCTGCACTAAAGATTCCTGTAGCACCAGCAGTCCAGGGCTGCCCAAATTGGCTCCACTCAGAGGGTCTAATCCCAAACCACATGGAATTGCATTTTCAGCGCAAAGGGCAGTACATGGGATTGCCTAATGCTGCAGAACTTGTACATAGGTGACGTTGGCTGTCATGGTGTTGTCCTCACGGTGCTGTTAGGACTGAGTAGTTCAAAATGGCCATCCTGAGTTGGTAGGAAATTCGGATTTTTCCCTGTTGCCTGCTTCACTAGGATATCTTGGGCTGCTTGCAAACGTTACAAATATTTCTGGTTCCGCTGCTTCTGATTCCTCTTTCTCTGCTTGGTATTGCTGATGTGGCCTAAGAAAAGGAACAGAAGCTCCAGGAAATGCTTCTGATAAAATGCTGCTCTCAAAAGTCAAATCTCTTTCATAATGGTGTGCAAAGGCTGAGGTCACTGACAGTGGTTGCTGTGCAGTCACCTGTGGTGACTCTCGTAGGCCTTGCAGGGAAAGCAACTGGACCAGCTACTGGGACAGTAATGGGACTTGCAGCAGTGCTGAGGACTTTATGAGGGGTGGTTAATTAGGGCAGGAGCACAGTATTCCCTCACCCTGCTGTAGACAGGCCTAAGTCACTTGGACAGCTCTTAGTTCTGTGCTGAAGTGTCTGTTAATAATCTCGTATAAACTTCATCCTGGGCAGCCTGTGGAGGTAAAAATATAACCATGTGGGAATTGAAAAAAACCCACCACCTATTGCAAAACTCTCAATTAGATCCTGGGGTGTGAAAGCATTTGGATGAGGCCTGTTCTGTGTGTAACCTGTGCCTCTGTTTCTCAAACCAGTTACTCCAGCTGCACTGCTGGTAGTGCCTGCTGGGGACAGGGAGGGACAGGGACAGGAGGTGGAGGGGCAGGAGGTGGAGCTTTGTTTTTAGAGTCCCTCTAGCAAAGGAAATGGGGCTTAGCCAGGTGCTCCTGGCTTCTGCCATCTCTGAGAGAGTGTATTCATTTTCTGCTTTTTTATATTGGCATAGGACATTATGCATCTAGAAAGGAGCAATAAAGAAAGTAAAGGCTGCCAGAGCTTATTGGAACTTTGTTTAACAAAGTAATAAGTGCCTATGGTTCCTCTTCTGGGCCTAGAGCAAACAGGACATGCAAATAAAAAATTAGAAGGTGTGGTTTCTTTGGTTTGGGTTTCTTTATATGATATGACTTTAAAATGTAATCATGGATTTAGGGCCTTGTAGCCTTGAGGTTTCTTCCAATGAAATTTTCTATAAGGAAAAACAAACAACGATAAGAGCATGTTTTAAAAAAATAAAAGATACAAACCAGCCTCACACATCTGTCATATGCACAGATGCTGTGGCAGAGGCTGTTAACATCCAGCCTTTCCATGTGTTTAATTGGAGCCAGCTTCTACATGATGCAGTTGGCTCTGATGCTCCCACTAACTTGAGGATTTTGTAACATCCTGTGTCAAACTGACCATTCAATTCTTTGGTAACTTCCTGGATGACTTGTTACCCTCCCAGTGATGCAGCCTCTTTCAATGCTCTTCTGGAGATGAGAGCACATCCCTAAATCACAGATTGTTTAAAGAACAAAACTGACCACTGGGAAGGTTGCTGTTACTGATCCACATTTACAAGTGTATGCATGGTTTGGTTCATGCCCACAGCACTACCCAGGCTCAGCACAGCTCCTTTCTTGATGGGGATTCTCAGCCCTTTCTGAGGTGCCTCCCCAGCAATCCGTGTCAGCTCCCTATTGTGTGTGCAGAGGGATAGATTGCTGGTTTTGGCAGATATTAATTATTTTGGAAGCACTGCTGAACAGTACAATGCTCTGCTTCTGGAAATCAGGCACGTTCTGTGCCCCTAAAATAGGTAATAAATTACATTGAATGTCTTAGTATTTTATGACGCTGTAAATCTTGTACCTTCTTCAAGGGCAATGAGGGTTGTAGATTTCATTGCAGAAAGTGTAGCTCTTTTCTGGTGAGCTTTGTGAAATCTGCCAGTGTGGGAGAGGGTGACAAAACTGGGAGCTTCAGACAGCATTGCTCATCCCTCCAAAGGGGAATATTCCTGCATCGTGGGGGTGACTGAGCTGCGTGGGTAGTGCAGGAGTAGGGGTAGGGGGAGCATCAACAGAAACATGGTATTAAAACAGGGAGTAGTGTAGTAGCTCAGGAATGTCTAAGTCATGTGCTTTTGTGGCTTCTTTGACATTTTTCCTCTCCCAGTTCTGGACAGTCACCAGGCAGCGTGGTTAGTGCAAGCAGCCACTGTGTTTGGACACTCATTTATCAAGTACAGGCTGGGACAGGGGGGACTCATGGCTTCTCCTCTGGTGTAGCTCCCTGACTTTCCTCCATAGGTGGATGGAGTCTTTAACTTTGGCTGGGGGCTGTTTGGAGCAAGGTCATGATGGGTTTAAAATTAACTGATTTCACAGAACTGCTCTGAATTCCCTGCTGTAGGTTGCAGATGAGATACAAAGATGATGCTGCTCCAGGGCAGCATGGTGATGCCTGCTTAAGCATTTGAGGTTGTCAGTTTGGCCTGAGGGGCTAGAAAACATGGGGATCATAAAGCTTGTTACCAAGGGCTCTATGTGTGTGTGCTGAGACCCATTTTCTCCTGTCATATCTTGGGGTTGTTCTGTCACAAGTGTTTCTGTTATACTCAGGTGCTGCATCCTCCATCCTGTTCATTACTAGTGAAATCTCCAAGTTAGTTCCCAGGTGAGCGGTTGTACCAAAGGGATGACATAAATATCTGAGAAAGCAAACTGCCTCCTTCAGGCAGGTGTGGGGTGTGCTTTCCTGGATGCTGTGAGTCAGCACATTGAGCACTGTGGTACTCAGGCACTTGGCATGCTCACAGTCACTGGAAGTTGTTTTTCCATTCCAAGGACTGACTTGAAAGCAGAACTTGACTCATCCTTGTCAGGTACACTTGCTGGTTTGCAGGGAGATGCTGGGAAGGGTGATTAGTTTGATGTTTTGGAGATCTCAAGCCCCATTCCTGCTCTGCAGAGCCTCTTCCAGCCCAGAATGCCAGGCAGGGCAGGAGCAGGGAGCTGGCAAGTGCTCTCAGCCTCTTTCTGTTCTGCTGTGCAGTGCAAGGAAGGAAAGGGACAGGTATTAAAGGTTGGTGACCATTTGATTACCCAGTGCCTGTGGTCTCCTGTGGTTTTCCTCATTCAGAAGCACCCCTGGACTTGTGCTTCCATGGAAAGGCATTCCACATTATTGAAGATTTTCTCTGGAAGCAGTTTTTACTGAGCTCAGATAACACATAATCCTGCTCCTGGAGACAGAGTGGGCTTTTTCTTCTCTGTTAAGTCAAATCTGTTAAGAGAGAAGGCACTCAGGTAGCACTTGGGTGGTTGCTCTGTGGCAGAGCACTGAGGACAGGGGTTGTTTAACCTCTCCTGCCTGGGCGAGCAGCTCAGCTGCCTTGAATCAGGGGAGCAGCTTTCATTTGAGTTCTGTTTGATCTGTTTGTTTCCAGCCTTTTGCTCAGAAACCTTTGGTAGCTGCTACTGGCAGGGATACAACATCCATCCATATAAATACAAGGAAATATCCAGGAAGTATTGGACCAGATAAACAAGAGCCCAGGATTAAATGGCTTGTGCCCCAGATAGGGGCAGGAGCTTGAATGTGGAATTGCAGAGCTGCTGGCCAGGGTGTGCTGGTGGCATTTGCAAAAGGCTGCTGTGCCAAGGGCTGGGAGGTTGCCAAGTCCCCCTTTGCCCAGAGAGGGGTCCTGGGAACCAGCAAATCTGACTTGTATCCCTGGGGGTGCAGTGGAACAGGGTCACTGGGAGAGGTGGTGGAGCTGCTGGCAGAGCTGCCAGAGCACGAGGCCGGAGGCACTGAGCACACAGAGATGGTTCTTTTCACTCCACCTTCGGGACGTTTCCCACAAAAAGTTGTTCAAGAAAGTAATTCAAGTGTGCCTGGAAAAACAGTGTTTTCATGGAGCTGGTTTAGCCTTGCCCTTTGTTTTTTCACTAACAGTGGACGCTCTTGAGGGTGAGCAGCAGGACTGCCAAGGGCAGTGTTGAAACGGAATTGCTGATGGTGGCCAGGCTCATGTGCTCCAGAAACAGCATCTCCTGCTGCTGTTGCTCCTGGAGGCCAAGCACCAGCCATGGTTCTGACCCAACATGGTACTTTGGTTTAGCCTAAGAGGCTTTTGGCTGAGCTGCTGTGAACACAAGTGCAATGCTGCTGTGTAAATTACAGCTTTTTTGTTCTTATTTAGTACTTTTTCCTCATCCTCCTCATTGGTCTGACAGCTCCCTAGATTCAGCACAAGGGATTTTAAAACTTTTCTGAATTTCTGCTTACAGCCTTACCTGAAAATGTTGGTTTATACCCTGTGCAATGCTGCCTTTCTGCATGGTTCTGGGGGTGTGGTTGTTAAAATAACTACCTGGGGTAATATGAGGGGTGGGTGTGCACAGACAGTGGCACCTGGATTGTCTCATGTCTGTGAAACTTTTGTCTTGTTCTGCTGGCAGCTATTACAGGCAACTGGATATGTTTTAAAAATACTTGGTTGCTTTAGTGAGTGGCACCATTGATGTGCATATTGCAAATATTGGCTGGAGAATTGAAACTTGTGGTGGATAAATGGAGTTCATGGACAGAGAGGATGGTGAACTTCTGTATGGATTCAGGACACGGAAGATCAGAGCCTTCAGTTTGCTCACTGGACTAGAAAACCTGATTATTTTAGCTGTTTGAATGGCTTGTGTGTTCTCCTTTGGCACCCTGGTGTGAATGGAGCAGCAGTGGACAAGGACTCCAGCTACACGTGGGTGAGACTTGCTCCAAGCAGGGGACAAAATGCTCAGGCTTTGCCAAAAGAGGTGTAAGTGGGTGCTCATTTGAATTGTGGCATTTTTGTGGTGGGTTGCTGCTCTTGCTGTGCCTGGTGGACTCTCTGTGCCCACAGCTCCTGGGCTGAAGTGTCGATGGTCAGTGGTTTCACCAGGGCTCTCACCTCCCCCCTTTTGGGGCAGGGTTTCAGTTCTCTCTTTGCATTTCTGCACATCACTTGGAAATGTCGAAATGAGGTGGGGTAGGAAATTGTCAGCCTTGGCAGTCTGCCATGAATTAATTTTCATAAATGTCACCTCCCTTCTTCAGGGGAATCTCTCAAGGAAGCTGAGAGCCTTCCTGTTTGCCTGGTTACACTTGGCTACCTGATAGTGCCCAGGGAAGCTGTGGCTGTCCCATCCCTGGGAGTGGACAAGGCCAGGTTGGATGGAGCTTGGAGCACCCTGGTGTAGTGAAAAGTGTCTGTGCCCATGGAACCAGGTTGTCTTTAAGGTCTCTTCCAACCCAGACCATTCATTTTATGATTCATTCAATGATAGTGAAGCATGTTTTCCATTCCTGTTGCCACTGACCATCTTCTAAGAGATGTTCCCCAAACAACACTCCAGCAGGTGACACCTGGCCTTCATCTCTGGAGGTTTAGGATGCATGAAATTGAAATGTCCACCAAAAATCTGATTAAAAGCTTAATTTCCTACCGTGCTGTTTATGGATATTGTTTGAATAGGCATTGAAATTGCCTTGCCTGGCTTTCTGTGTTTCTAGAAGCTCTTTAAAATTTGGCAGAATGCTCCTGCCAGAGATTTAGCTATTTTCCAAAATGGGGCATTTCCCAGCTGCAGGCAGCTCACTGATTATTTTACTTACAGAAGTTTCATCCAGGGTCTGTTCAACAGCCCAACTGTAAATTGTTTAAACAAGCAATCAGTTGTTTTGTACTGAATATAAGCCCTACTCCCACTGGACTGGTAAAAATAGTCCATGCTCCTTTGAAAACCTCACTGATGGTAAACATCTAAAATGTTTCCTCTCACGTCAAAAGCTCACATTCTTCTGCAGCGTTCAGTGGGTTTGGCTGGTGAGGTTACAAATGCTGGCTGAGGTCAGCCAAACTCTCTGAAGTGCTGGGTGGGTCTCACACATGGCCTCTGTTGCCAACACTATATGATTATTTCGTTTTTAAAAAAAACCTCTCCCCTAAATACAATATGCAAAAAGCTGTTGTTTCTCTCCACTGGTGGCTCTCCTGTTTTAAAGTCCTTCAGAAAGTAAGAGTTAAGAGTTAATGCTTTTCCTTTTGACTTGATGGTTACTCAGTATCAAGCAAGTAGAGAATGGTGAAGCCACAGAGATCAAATTGTCCTTGCTGAGCCCGTCAGCGCAGAGTGGCTGCTGACGCTGTCACCAGGGTATTTACATGTGGTCTGTATGACTTACCCTGTCAAATGTGTCAGGGTGAGAGTACATTTCCCTTGAAGAGGGATTTGGTGGCTGCTGTAGATCCTATCTTCCCCAGAACTGTTCCCCTGGAGTGTTCTGGCTCTCAGGTGTGGATGCAGAGTGTACAAATCCCACGGCACTGAGTTCACTTGCCCACGCTGGCTGATGAAGCAGCAGCCGTGGGAGGTGTTGATTCCTTCAGAGATGTCTGAGCATCCCACTGCCTAAAGAAAGGGGCTTGAAGTAGATTCTAGGGCATAGCCTGGCGTGAGTGGGATAACTGGAGGGAATTTTGGCAGGTTGATAAATCAGGAATGGGTTTGGAGCAGTGTCCATCTCCAGCTGGGTTCTGTGGTGTAGGATCGCTCAGGGTATGGCAGAGTGAACAGTGGTTGGGCTGCACAAGATAAATATTATTTCTTTAGATGCCTCTGGTGTTTGTTCAGCTTCTGAAAGGCTGCAGATACAAAGAGTAGCTGGGAATGTATTTAATGAGAAGGAAGGACAGAAAGATGGATGTGGTTTTCCTATGGGACAGTAACAACTGTGCAACTGTGGGTGTTTGCTTTGTAGGCTGCGTGTCCATATAGCTGTTTGTAAAGGTTAGTAGAGGATTGATTCCTTGCTCAAAGAGCAAATGGTGACCCAGTGTCCCTGTAGGAATAAGCTCCATTTTGGCTTTTCTGTAAAATACATAGTGGCTGTGTTGAAGTCAGTTGGGCTGGAGAGGATGGGCCTGGGGCTGAACACAGAACATTGTGCCCTGCAGAGCTCAGGGTTCCTGCTTTGACACAGCTGCTCTGGGTTTCTTGACAGCACTAAGAGCCCATACATGATCAACTTTAAGTTGGGATGGTTTGGCTCAGAAGTGGGTTTGAGAGCACAGCTTTGTTAGGCCCTAACTAAATGTATGGGGGACCTTGGAGGGGAAAATTGATGGATGGTTTTAATGCAGTTGTCAGAATCAACTGTGTGGATTTAGGAAGTGATGGGATTAAACTGGTAAAATTCTTCTTTTCACTGGACTTTCTGTTCCCAGGTTTTCTCAAGGATGTTCTCTCAGTGCTGCCAAATATTTCTGAACACGCTGGGAAAGCCTTTTCACCAGCCCCTCCCAAGCTGAGCTCTGTCATTACGCAACTTCTTTCTTGATCCGTGTTGTGATGCAAGGGGATTTAAGTGTGATGATGGTGAGGTTGAGCTTTCTGGTAAACCTGCTGCTCAGGAAACCTCAGGCTTCCCAGAACTTCCCTTGAAATTTTACATTACTGTGGTGGGAGATGGTGACGTTAAGCAGGGCAGGGCTGGGCAGTCTGCCCCATTATTATGAAATGTTCTCATGAAGGTTTTTTGCAGACCTACTGCAGACCCATCTGTTTGTGCAGTTAAGAGCATTTCCATATTGAACAATCCATGCAAATATCAGAATTCTTTTCTGATGAAAGGGTGTCTTTTTCTGATTGTCTTGCACAGCTGCTCTCTCCAAACTTCATGTTTCAATATAATCTATTTTCTCAAAAACAAATCTAAAAGGCTGTCATTACTCGAGTGCCATTCCTCTCTCAAATGGCATAAGAAAGGCTGCAGCATAGGGAGAAATTTTTTTTTTTTTTTTTTGGCTGCTGTTGTTCCTGAGAAACCAAGATATGTCGAGGCACACCTTTTGCAGGCAGGCAGCAGTTTTTGGGGCTGTGCTAAGAACAGCTGAGGCTAGGTGTGTGAGCAGCTGACACCACGGTGGCTGAGCACGCCCTGGGCTCTCGCTGCCCATGCGGCTCACACGTGAGCACATTCCCCACATGGCAGGAGGCTGGCTGGCCCAGCTCTGCCTGGCATTTTGGCTGCTCTAATTCTGGATGTGGAATGGAACAGGGAGCCATGAGCCCTCCTGGCTGTCCCCGGTCACCTTGCACGTGAAGAGCTGTCACCACCAGCAGGAAAATTCCTTCCTTTACCTTGTACCCTGCTCTGGGGAGAGGCTGCTGGTGAAGTAGGAGCTGGAGATGTCTCATGCTGCATTTGGTTCTATGTTTAGGAGGGAATTTGGGCTCTGAGCGTGCTTTAGTTTAGATGGTAACAGAGATGTTCCAGGGTGGACATTCCCACAGAACCCATCTCTGCTCTACTGGAGTCACAGAATCACAGAATTATCTCAGTTGGAAAATATCTTTGAGATCATTGGGTCTCTCTGTGGTTCCCCACTGTGCAAATTGTTCCTGTGACATGGCATCATCTGGTAAAGGCTTCTTTCCCTCTTACAACACCTTTTCCAAACTGGGAATCAATTTTTTTCTTAAGAGTGCTTTCCAGTAGGTGAAATGCGGAGCCTTTGTTCTGCGTTAAGAAAAATTGCGCTGTGGGCTGTCATCACCTCTCTGCCAGTCAGAAAATGAAACCTGGTAGCTTTGAGATGGTTTGCTGTGCTCTGAAAATTTACCTTTCAGGTGCCCCTACCTGTGCTTGGTAACTTTGGGTTACTGCTTTTACTCAGTCACAGAATGGTTTGGGTTGGAAGGGACATTAACGCCCATCTCGCCCATCTCGTTCCACCCCCCTGCCATGGTCAGAGCTACCTTCCACTGTCCCAGGCTGCTCCAAGCCCCATCCAACCTGGCTTTGGACACTCCCAGGGATGCAGGGGCAGCCCCAGCTTCTCTGGGTACCCTGTGCCAGGGCCTCACCACCCTCACGGGGAAGAATTTCTTCCTGATATCCAATCTAAACCTATTTTCTTTCAGTTTAAAGCCATTGTTGTTTGTAAAAAGGGAGTGAGTGATGTGCTCACAGGAGCTTAGAGGAGAAACTTAAATGATCTTCAGCCCCTTTGATCCTCAGTAGGAGCATTTCCAGGGATCAGAAAGGCTTTGGCTTTGTCCTTAGCTTGCTTTGGTCTGTGATTTTCTGTTTCTTACTGTGTGGATCTGCAGATGGTCTGGCAGATCTTGAAAACTTCTAACACTTCACTTGCTTGGCTTCATTTCCTCATTTTCTCCCGTTTTCACCTTCTCAGTTGTGTTGTAGCCCTTGTAAACCACAATTATCATCCTCAATTCCTTTGAAAACTGTAACTGCCACTGATGCAACCCTTGCTTCCTGCTGCTCTGAGCCAATGCCTAGCTTTGCCTAGGGAGTCACAGTCATCTGTTACTCAAACAAGTGATGCAAATAACTTTTCTCTAGAAATGTGGTGTAAGAGAAGAACCAAACAGTGTTGGTGATTCGTTTTCAGGTCAGTTTTGCTTGGTCTGTTTGGGTGCTCTGGGAAGTGTGTGTCCCCATGGCCATTGAGTTCCTGTCCCTCCCTTGTGTTTGTCACCCTACAGCTGAAGACAGACTCAGCTCACTTGGTTTGGTGATGAGTGGTGAAGCAGACTGTGCTTTGCAAAGGCCTGTAGTCAGCCCTGGTGCTTGGCAGAGCACAGCAACTTCTTAACCTGCTTTGGTGCAGATATCCAGGAGAGCACCAAGGCACAGTGTCCCTCTCCCACACTGCTGCTCCACATCCCTGACTGCTCCACAGGGTCAGTGCTTCAGCTAATGGGGCTCTGCAGAAATGCTTGCCTGCTCCTACAAACCACCTTCCCTACTACACTGTGTGTGTACAGCAGTAAATCACTTGCTCACCTGTGTGATGGCTTTAACAGGGAAACTTAACCTTGATTTACTATCTGGGCATCAGGTGAAACAGCTCCGTGGCTCTGCACCTCCAAGGTCAAACTCCAAGCTGAGCAGGCAGTCTGTGAGCCCCCTGTAAGTGTGGTGGTGCCACAGAGGTGACAAGTGTTCAGCTTTCTCATCTTTCCTCCCCTGCCCGTGTGAGCTCCCCGTGTGATTGTTCCTTGTTCAGACTCTGGCAGGGTCTGTGCCAAGGGACCTTGTGTGCATCACAGCATCTGCTCTGAAGTGAGGAGCTCCTTGCTTTAACTGCTGGCAGAAGGGAGCAGGAGGGTAAGAACTCTGCTGAGCCTGGGCTGCCTTTCATATGTTGACAGGAATGTGTTTTGAGCAGGGCTGGGTACTGCCATCCTGCACACTGCAGTGGTGGTCCCCCCTGCCCCTGGGGTGCCTGGTCCTGGCAAGGATTGGCTGCAGGCAGATACAAAACTCTCCTCTTTTCGGGAAACCTGACTTTCAACAAATCACAATTTCTACAAGACCTGCCTCAGAGGGCTTCCAGTTGTACATCTGTGTGTTCAGTTGAAGGACTTGAATTTACTGAGTCAGTGGGTGGTTCAGTGGAGGTCTTAGAATCAGAATGGGTTGGGTTGGAAGGCACCTTAGATGTCATCTAGTTCTACTCCCTGCCATGAGCAGGGACACCTTCCACTATCCCAGGCTGCTCCAAGCCCTGTCCAACTTGGCTTGGGCACTTCCAGGGATCCAGGGGCAGGCACAGCTTCTCTGGGCAACCCTGTACCAGGGCCTGCCCACCCTCACAGGGAAGAATTTCTTCCATATGTGTTCCATGTGGCCAAACTTGCCTTTCTCCAGCTGAGCATTCACACAAACATGCATTATGTAACACACAAGCTTCTCAAGTGCTAAAAATCTCAAATGAGTTCCTGCCATGAACCAGATGATATACTATAAAATTTTGGGTTACAGTTGCTAAATGTAGGACTTGGTTTGAAGATGAAAAAAACATCAGACTCACTGTGCTTCTCCATTTATTTCATCTGATAATGTATCTGGGATGTTTGGGGAGCTGAGAATTGGATTTTCCTTTCAGAAGAAGCCTTGCTGTTCGAGCACAGATTGCACATGAACAATCGCAGCAGTGCTGCTGCCAACTATTTTCACTGATAGATCTTAAAAAAATTATATATATTTGGGGAGTGCTGGATTTGATGGGCTTAGAACTGTGGAGATGAGTTCTGTGGTGCTGTTTTCAGAAAAGTGAGGTTTATTTTCACAGTTGTATTTCTTTTTCAGTTGAATTTGGCCAAAGGAGCCTGTGTTGAGATGCTCAGGGCTGACAGCTCTTGTTTGTGTCAGGTGGGCACTGTTGGGAAGATGCTGCTGGCAGAACTTGGATGCCATGAGTTTCCAGGCTTGGTTTTGATGCAGAGAGTACTCAATAGCTTGAGTACAAGTGGGCTTTCCTCTAAATACCCTATCTAAAATCCATTGTTGACTGGGCTTTTGTGCCAGAGCAGAGGCCCAAGCAGTCTGAGTGCTGCTGTAGCCTGCAGAATACAGCTGTGGGCACTCCAGACTATTTTCAGAGGCAAGGACACAAAGCAATTGCCTGCTCTTGGGAGACTGCTTGAGGCCTTGGTTTGAGATGCATTGAAAGGAGGCATCTCATCCTGTAGAAATAAGGACATGATTTGTTTCCCATTGAACAAAAGGTCTTCTTAAAATCTGAAGCCTGAGGTTTGCCCTGCTGGTGATAGGGGAGCTGTTTTGCAGTCATGCAAATGGACAGAAAGGACTTTGAAAGCCCCCTGAAAATCCTTGTAAAAGTTTTAACTTCTCTTTGCTCTGTGCTTTTCCTGCAGTGCCTTATGTAAGAGGCCTTAGTTCAGGACTTCAGGACGAGCCTGGGTACATTCTTTGGCCTGAATGTCCCTCCAAAATCCTGCCAAGGAGGAGGACCTGGTGTATTTGAGATGTGCCTCTCATGTGCAGGGGGAGCAGGAATGTCTGAGCAGTGCCGGGTGGCTCAGGGCAGGTCTGTGTCCCTCATGGGCACCACGTGCAGGGCTGTTCCCCTGAGGACACACGGCTTGGCTGACCTGGCTGCCTCTCCCCTTGGCTGCTCAGCCCCCAAATAGGACACAGGGCCCTGGGCAGCCTGTGCTAGTCTTTCCTCCTCATGTGTTCCTCTCTTAGTAAAGGCTGTAATTAGATCCTTCGCTGGGCCAGAGCAGGACAAAGGGACATCCTTCCTCCTGCCCTGTTTGTTGAGCTGGGGGCTGGCTTGCACAGGGCCTGCCTGTGGTGCCCAGCAGACCCCAGTGACCTTCAGGTGAGGGATTAGTGGGCTGGGATGCTCCAGCTTGCATTTGGAAGCATTATAATTGTCTTTTAAGAGCTCTCCCACAGCAAGGCTCATGGCTGAGGGGAGAGCTGCACGCACAGTGATCCTGCACATCTGGACACAAGCAGGTTTGCACAGCACCAGCCTTGATGTAGGTGTACAAAGGAAAACCTGGATGGTGAGGGAAGACACTCAGTGTGCAGCCAGACACAGCAGAAGCAGATGCTGTTCCTGTGAGCCAGATCAGTTACAGCTGCTCAGCCCAGCACTGGAATCAGCTCTTGAATCTTTGACCTCAAGTAACAGAATGAAAAAGGAAAACGATTTCCTGGTTTCCCTTTCCAAGCTGAGAGTCCTGCTGTACAGGACCTTGACTAATAGTTTCACATGTCATTTAGCTCAAAGTGATGCTTCTGGCTGTGATGGGAAAAGGAGAGGAAAATGCTGGGATGTCAAGGCTGAACTGCCTGACTTGGGCACTGGTTTACATTCCCACTCTTTGCTTTAGCTTTGTATTCTTGTGTCTCTCCCCTTTGCTCTTAGAGGGGGCCAAACTTGAATAAAACATCAAGCAGAGAATGACCCTTCCAGCAGCCAGTGATGAGAAGATTCCCTGTCCTGTGCCAGCACAGGTATCCACGGTACAAGTTGCTGCAGAGCACTGGGGAAGCCAGGAGTGTAAGAGGGATAAGGCAAGTGTGTAAGCAGCAGATCCACAAATGATGATCCAGGTGTATCCACCAGTTTTGGAGCCCCTGTTCCATGTGGGGCAGGAGCAGAGCTGGTATCAGTGAGGCTCTCCCAGCTCTTGTGGTTTCTCCCCCAGGACCATGTCTGCCATTGGAGCCTGTGGTCACTGTTGTGCTGGCACAGAATGACATGATTTACAGAATTGCTTGGGAAATTAGGGTGTTGCTTTATGCATTTCTGCATCCCAGAAGCCTTCCTGCAGTTTGTGTTGCTGAGGGAAGTGGTTGTTTTTTGCTAGAATTCCGTACTTAGTTTTGGAGTGCTCTGTTTGATGTGTTGAAGAAGTGAAGTTTCTGTTTCAGAGCTAGGCAGAGCCTGGCTGCAATCCTGAGGGAGCACATGGCATGGAGGTGCTTCCTTGCCTCTCCCCAGCACCAGTTGTGCTTTTCATTTGGCTGCACACACTAAGGGGACACTTTTCCAGAAGCATTGGCATCTGAGAATGATGTGATACCCCTATTCATCTATGGATCACTGGAGTTTCTGTGCTGGCTGCCTTGGAGAGACCTGGAAAAGTGTCTCTGTCCTTCCAGAGTGTAGGAGACTGCTGTTTCTCCACTGTGAAGTCATGTCAAATTCTTTATGAATCTCCCAATACTTTGGGAGTGCCACCACATTTGCATGGCTGAAGTGCTGAGTCACATTCAAATTAGCTATTTTTTTTACTTCAGTCGCAGGCCATTTCCCTGGGCATGTGACATTGCTGTCCTTCTCCAGGACACTCCTTCCCATCAGAGCTGGGCTGCAGGAGCCCGGAGAGGAGCCCGGGGAGAATAAGGCAGTGCAGGCACGACACTGAGCAAACATACATGGGTGTATTTATATATGACCTTGGAAAACAAGGCAGGCCTTGGCATCCCATCAGATGTCAGGTATTTGGGGGCTGGGTGTTGCTGCACATTGACCCATGTTTCATGCAGAGATATCTGCAGGCATGAGCACCCAGGAGTGAGGGAGCCATGCCATAAATCCCAGAGTGGCCCTGACCCTGTGCACTCTTAGCTTTGGGTCTCTTGGACTCTTCTTGCCTCTCTGAAAGTGCCAGTATTTCCATTTCACACGTTCAATTGCTTGCAGTAGTGATTTACACAGGGCTGGGCACTTGGGACTAAATTTTCCTATTGGAGAACTTTGGTCCAGGATTGAATTTCTGGAGTTTGGTTATTCTGTGCTCAGAAGGGCAGGTGAGGACATATTTGTTGGCCAGAGCAGTTCTCAGTCTCACTCTTACCTTGTACTGCTGCACAGTAATAAAGATTATCTTGCTTTTTCAGGGAAGGAAATGAACCTGGGGATTCCACGAAAATCACCTACCGTCAGCTGCTGCACAAAGTCTGCCAGTTTGCCAACATCCTCCGCAGCCAAGGTACACAGCTGGGGCAGCAGGAGCACTGGCTACTGGAGAGGCATTTGACCAGAGGTTTGGAGATTGGGGTCATTGCTTGTGTGGTTGCCAGTCTGTTGAGTAATTCTCATCAATTTGCTCTGCAACACACAGATTCGTCCTGGTTCTGCCTGTGAAAACTGAGCAGTGCTGGTCATATCAGCTGTACAAGGAAGAAACCAATGTTCAAAACTTCATGCTCTGGGGTTTTCCAACAAGCAATAGCTCTGATTACTTTCCTGCTCCTTTCAGAGAGGCAGATGAGAACATGGACTGCTAGTCAAAACCCAAGGCTGCTTCAGCTCCAACTCCAGCTGAAGCTTTATTGCGTGCATAAAAATGTGGAATTAAAATAATTGATTTATTTCTATATCCTGTTCTTCTGCCATGTAACCTGCTCATTTTGACAAATGCTTTCCCTCCGTAGGGGTGAAGAAAGGAGACCGGGTTTCCATCTACCTGCCAATGATCCTGGAGCTGGTTGTAGCCATGTTGGCCTGTGCCAGGATTGGAGCTCTGCACTCTGTTGTGGTATGAACAAGTTCTTTGTGCTGCTCTTGGTGCTGGGCTCTGAGCTCTTTGTTTTGGGAGAGGAGCTGGAAAGATGAGTGCTGACCACAAGATGGATGGAAGCGCAATTAAGATGCTGCTGTTTCCCTGCATTAACTGTGCAGTGAGCTCCTTTAGCTCTCTCCATCAGTGCCTGGTAGTGAATCATTTGCCTTGGGTGAACAGCACAGCAGCTCTGGGGGTTTGGGGCTGGGTTTCTGTGTCCTTGCTGACTCTGCTGTGTGCTCTCTGGCAGTTTGCAGGTTTCTCTGCGGACTCCCTTTGTGAGCGGATCCTTGACTGCGGTTGCTCTCTCCTCATCACAGCAGGTAAAACCCACATCTGAGCCACTCTCTTCCTGTTGCCTGCCTGAGAGGTCTTTACTTGAAAAGCCTGAAGGGGCACAGGGAGGGGCAGTGCCTCAGCTGAGCCTCCCAAAGCAGGTGCAGTTCTTTAGCTGTGCCCAAATGTTCTTCCCACTCCAAACATCTGATGAAACCTCCAAGCAGCCCTCCAGTGTTACAGCAGACCTCTTGTTAGGGGTAGAATGTGAGCCAAGACACAGACTCTCATTTAACAACGTGACAAGGGTCCTGGTTTATTCTTCTTTACAGCTTGGCCATCCTGACTCTGACTACAGCAAGCTCCTGCTGTAGGGTCCAGCTGCAGACTCTGCCTGCTGGTTATTTCCTGCTGCACTGGGACTGCAAGGATCAGTTTGCAGCCTCTGCCCACAGCCTTCACCCAGCTCAACTCTGACTGCAGGCTCCAGCAGCAGGCTCTAACTGCATCAGAGCCACACTGACCTCACAGCTGATCTTTGATAGCAGCAACTCTCTTCCTTGTTTCATTCTTCTTTGTGTCTCTCTGGAGCTTTCCTTCTCCCTCAAGGCCTTCTACCTCCTCCTCCTACTTACACTTCCTCCAAAGGCCACCCTTGACCAGCCCACCCACCCCTTTTATCACACTTATCTTTAGTAATCACAGCTGCAACCCATTAAAGGCAAGGCTGTTTCTCTTCTTTGGTAATTCATACAACTGTGACTTATCAGGGGTGAGGTCTCCCAAAATCCCTTCTTTTACACCTGCACTCCAGTTTGTCCTGTAAAGCTTGATGTCACCACCTGCTAATACCTTGTTTCCAAACACTTCTCATCCGTGTTACTCCTCAAAATCAGCCAGATGTTTGCAAGATGTATCGTGAGGCAGGCCTAGTATAAGAATTCCCACCCTTCCCACTTTTAAGGACATTTCTGCTGCAGCTCCTAGCCTGCTAAAGCAAAGGATCAAGAGTGTGGCAGTAGTTGCATCTAAGCCCTCTGCATTTCCCCAGCTGTTTTTTCCAAAAGTGCAAGAATAGTGTTTTTATTAATTCCCATGGCATGAAAAGGACCCACTAAACTGTAGTCTATGTTTTGGATGCATTGGATTATTTCCCACAGAATATTCCCAAGAGATTTGTCAGGTCAAACTGGGACCTCTCCCAGAGAAGGAATTCCACCATATCTTCTGGCATCTGTTTCTCTAGGCTAAAAGGGTGCCTTAAGAAAGCTTTCCCATCAACTGTTTTTCTGCTTCCCCTCACTCCAGTGCATGAGCTCTGCTCTGCCCTCCTGAAACTGCTTGTTGCTCCAGCTGTCCCAGGCTGCCTTGGCTGGGAAGCCCCTCTGATGTTTCCTTCACTGTTTTGCAGATGCCTTTTATCGAGGGGACAAACTGGTCAACTTGAAGCAGATTGCAGATGAAGCCATCCGGAAATGTATAGAAAAGTAAGTTTGGATTCCCTTGTAGAAAAGGGCATTGCTGCCAGAATCTTCTGCACAAATAGGAGTTGTCATAGGTGGGCAGACTCTGCAGCAGGTCTGACATAAACAGTCATCAGATGTTACAGAAAGGGAAATAATCCTGGTGGAATGACTTTGCCAAGCTTTCAGACACAGCATCTGTGTAGCTTGTGTGAGACTGAATGTGGGTTTGTGTGTTAGATCAAACATGAAAATTCAGGGCAGATAGTCTGCACATTAGAAATTCAAACTCTAAGAAAATGACTCTTTATGGCTGTAAAAATAGGTACCTGGGAGAACAGAAGTCATGCTGAAGCTGGGAATGAACTGGTGGAGACTTTGTTGATATCCTGAACAGGGTTGAATGGAAATAAGATGATTCTGTCAGTGTTTTGTAGGCACTTTGCCCTCATGAGGGGGCAAACACCTACACCTTTCCTTGATGTATAATCAGGCTTTGGAAGCCTTTCCTCCCTCTGAGACAGTCAGTCACGCCTAGGGGTTGGAGCAGCCACTGACATCTCCTGGTAGGAGGGCTTATTCCTGGTTACAGGCAGGCAAATTTGGAATTTGTAAGAAATCTCCACAGCAGTGTCCTCAAAGAGAGACTTGTGGGCCTCCCGCTTTCTCCCCAGGAATCACACCTGATAAATCCCCAGTAAACTGTGCACAGGCTGTTCCTGTTCTCCGAGCTGTTCCTGTGGCTGGTGTCCTTGGAATTTCATGGTGTACCTGAAGTTTGCATGGCAGCGAATGCTCCAGGCCCCTGGACTGCCTCCAGTGCTGCCTGTCAATCCCAGGAAGGGCTGGCTCAACCCCTGAGCAGCCCACTGTGACAGCTCCTGCCTTTTACAGGGGATCCTCTTTGAAAAAGTGCATCGTGGTGAAGCACATGGGCAGGGAAGAGTTAGCAGTGGACGGGACCTGCAGCAAGTCTCCTCCTCTGAAAAGGCTGTGCCAGGAAGTGCAGGTGTGTTCCTGGTGGGATGAGAGGGGGGTTTATTACCAAGGGCCTGACACTACAGAACTGGTTGGTGCAAAACAACTGCAGTGGTTCCCTGAACGCTCCTGTCCTGACTCCTGTTCTGTTTTCACCCCTCCTTGCTGATGTTGCCGTGTGAGTGGTCTGAAAAATGGTTCCTTTTCCTTACCAAGATCCTCTCCCTGCTGCTTCCTTCAACACCCTCACAAGCTGCCAGCCCACAGGACCCCTGGGTCCCCTTCTAAAGCCACTAGGGACAAGATGCCCATTATCCTCTAGTGGAAGGCTTTTCTTTCCGAACCTTTTGTCTCTGTCCCCTTTTGTGCAAACACCAATGCTGTGCTGCACTGTAGCTGTGACAGTGGCAGCAGGAGAGGACACCCAGGAGATCTGTGCTCATGGTGTGAGCTCAGTGCAGCCCCCTGACAGGGCAGCAGTCATTGCTGAGTGCAGTGCAGGTCTGTGCAGCTGGCACAGGGACTCTGTCAGCTCTCAGACTGAGGCTTCCTTTGCAACTGAAAGCAGATGAAAGGATGTGGGCCAGAGGCATGTGGTGAGACAGGGGTGGAAGGAGAAGGTGTCGTGGAGCTGTGGCTGCCTGCTGAGCTACTGAGGCTGCTGAGCAGCCCTGCTGTGCCTAGCCCTTACCTGCTCCAAAGGCAGGTTACTTTCAGCTACCCCACAGCTCCAAATCTTGCCAAGTTGTCTTCTGTCCCTCTGTGTTGGATGATTATTTGCACTGAGTTATCCCCACGCTGCTGCTGGCTCAGAAGTGGGTTGTGTTTGGGGATTATTTGAGCTTTAGACTCTGCTTTCAGGAGGAGTGGTCTTTGCACACCCCTGGAACAAAAAGTTCAGCAGATTCTCTACCTTTGAGTTATTTTCCTTTGTTCAGCTGTGTTAATTTTATTGGGGTGTTGCTCTTTGTTTCACAGCCTGGCCATGTTCCTTGGTCTGCCCTGCCTCTTCTCTTGTGAGGGCAAGGTAGATGCAAAGGAATGGGAAAACTGGAGCAGACCAGCCTTCCCGTGTGAGGTTTGCCTGGCAGGGTGATAGCAGGGCAGCCTGTCCCTGTGCTGGTTCCAGTAGGTGAGGTGAGGTTTTTATGTAGAATGTCCTGGGGGGAGGCTGGAGGGTGTATCTTATCCTTTGGCCCTCTTTATTCTACTTGTTTCTACACTTTATTGAGGATTCTTTCCCTCATGGATTGCATTTTTACTGTGCCATTGGCTTGTGTGAGGCTATTGGATGGTCTGTGGGCAGTGTGCTGCCTCTGTGCCTCTGTTCCCAGCCAGCCATGTGCAGGGAGTGGCCTTGGGGACCTACCCTGGGGGCAGCTGGTACCCAGGGCAGGTGATGGAAATGGGCAGGCTTCTGCTCAGAGGGCATCTCCTGGCCTGGCCCTGGCTCTGGGTGTTTTCCAGCCTGCCAAGGTGATTTCCCAGCATCTGGGCCTGTGGGCTTCCAGCTCCCTGCCTGCAAAGCCCGGTGTGGATCCTCCACTTCCCAGATTTCACACCCTCTTTGTGGATTTTTAACAGGAAAAAAAGACTGAAAGCTCACAGAGACTCCATCCCAAGGTATTTACACACAGCACTGCCTTCCTCTTTTTGGCACCTCCCCTCTGCTTCCCATGAGCTCCTCACCTCCCTTAACTGCTCTGGCTGCCCAGCCACACGTGCCCTCCTAACCGTGGTGCCAGCAGCTGCATGGCAGTGACAGAGCCCATCCAGCTTGGCAGAGCTGCCCATGGCCTGGGGTGAATGCAGTGCCACCAGTGCTTGCAGAAACAGCTCCACATCTGTGAGCCCTGGGCACAGTGTGCTGCTGGGGGTGCAGAGCCACTGGGATGCAGTGTCAGCATCCAGGGCAGGGTTTGGCTCTCTGCCTTTCAAAAGCAGCTCACACTTCCCTTTGTGAGGAGGCTGGCAGGGCTCACACCTGCAGCTTCCTGCCCACAGGCAGCAAACCTGGATCTCCAGACCCCAGACTGTGGGCTCTGCCTGCCCCATCCAAGGAGCTGTGGCCTCTTGACCCCAGAGCAGGCATGGGTCTGACCCCCTCCCTGGGGCACTGGAGCTGGGTGCTAAATCAGGGATCCTTCAGGGAGGGATGCAGGAGAAAACTGCTGGATAGCCTTGGGCTTGTTTACCTGGTGCCTTGCTAGTAGGTTGCTGGTGGGACAGAAACATGGAAACTGCTTTTGTCAGGTAAAACCAGGAGCTCTGGGGGTCTGTGAAAGCTTTCCAAGTGGGCTCAGTTGTGCCAAACTGTCAAGCAGCTGGTGTCAAGCAGCTGCAACATGTGCAGGAGCTGTATGCTGGACAGTGGGGTCCCCATGCCTCCAGATCTCATGAACATCTTTAGGGCTGCAGAGTCACCATGTGGCTGCTCTCTGTGCACCCCAGCTGAGGGAGCTGTGGTGAGTCTGGCTTTGTGAGGAGGAAGTGTGCAGGGCTCTGCGTCAGGTACCTGCCCTCACAGAGATGTGAGAAGTGGAGGTCTGAGCTGAGGCTGGGGCATGTTCCCTGCCCAGCTTCCCCCAGGCTTCTCTGAGGAAAGGTGAGAAGGTCAGGGGAAGTTAAGTCTTACCCTGAACAGTGCCACCACCCTGGAGTGGTGGGCAGTCAGAACAACCCTCAGGGTGACCTCTGCCCATCAGCCACAGGCTTGGTGGCTCTGTCACAGTTCTGGCATCTTCAGTCAACCAGTGCTAGATGGCTCTGCTCTGGTGCAGTCACTTCTTACCAGGGTAGATGTTTCCTAACAACCCAGAGAACAGATTTTTTTTTGGGGGGGGCCTGCAGGGCCAAGCAGTGGGAGCCCACAATGCTGCTGTTTGTCTCGGGCTGTGCTGCTGCCGGGGTCCCCACAAGGTGTGTGGGACAGGTGGCTGTGGGATGTGTGGCTGTGCTTGCTGCTTGGCTGTGGGACTGCAGCTCAGGGCAGCCCCACAGGGCAGGAGGAGCCTGATTGTGGGAACAGCCCAGAGCAGCTGCTGCCAGCCTGCCCTGGCTGCTGCTGCCCATGGGGATTCATTGCTGTTACCTGTGGTCTGGACACTCTGCTTCAGGCCTTGCAGCCAGACAGTGTTTAAAGGTTTTCCTACTGGCTGTGGGCTGTGAAAAGGAGCTTTGGGAGTGGGAGCTGCAGCTCTGGTGCATGGTTTGCAGCAGGCTGTGCTGTGAACATCCCCCTCGATGGCCCGTGAGGGGGGTGAGGTATAGGCTGTGCTCCTCATCCTCCCTCTCTTAGTTTTGGACAAGCCTGTTTCCAGTCTTGTGCTTTCCTCAGACCCCCTGGAACCCAGCCATGGACATGTGGTGGCATGAGCTGATGCGTGGTGCCAGCACAGAGTGTGAGCCTGAGTGGTGCGACGCCGAGGACGAGCTCTTCATCCTCTACACGAGCGGCTCCACTGGAAAACCCAAGGTGTGCTCCCAGCTCCCTGCACGGGACAGGCTGAGCCACAGAAACCCCTCAGCTGGGGGAACTGGGAGGGAAGTGTTGGGAGGCCCCAGTGGGAAGAGGAGCCAGAGGTCTTAGAACAGGACTGTGCTGGTCATTCCTGCTGAGCTGCTGTTGGAGCTCAGTGATGCTCGGCTGGGCCTGGCAGGGTGAGGGTGATGATGGGAGCTCACCCTGACATTCCTGTGCCTTCTCCTTGCAGGGTGTGCTGCACACCGTGGGTGGGTACATGATTTTTGCTGCCACCTCCTTTAAATACGTGTTTGATTACCAACCTGAGGATGTGTACTGGTGCACGGCTGACATCGGATGGATAACGGGCCATTCCTACCTCACCTATGGCCCGCTGGCAAATGGGGCCACCAGCGTGTTGGTGAGTGCTGTGTGCCAGTGGGTGCTTTCACTCCAGGAAAAGGGAGATGGAAAAGGAAAGGGAGAAGGAAAAGGAAAAGGGAGATGGTGGTGCTGAGCTGCATCCCTGCTGCGTGATGGTGTGCAGGGCTCTGTGAGGAAGGATGGTGCTCTCAAGGGAGGATGTGGTGACTGCTCTGGGGAGTAGTTTGTTGTGGCTTTTAGCTGGTTAATTTTTTCAAATGCTCCCCTGTTTCTTTCTCAGAAAAGTAAAAGCCTTGTGTACCAATGGAGCCAGGGCTGCTCTGACTTAATGGAAGAACTCGATAAGGGAGTGATGTTTTTCCCTGCTGCTGCTGATTTGACAACTTGTTTAACTCCTGTGCCTGTATCTCTCTTGGCAGTGTAACAGATCAGGGAGCCAGAGACCTGTGCCCAAGAATCCCCAGGGAAATGCAAGCAGGAAAATCACACTTATGTTGGGGGGTGGGGGCATCTTTAGGGAGTTCTTGGAACTTCGGGTTGTAATTCTGTCATAGTGTTTGTGCTTCTTTCCCTTTGCCACGTGGTCACGGTAATTTGGGCTGGTGGGATTGTGTCCCTGTGGTGCCCACCCAAGTGCCCATGCTGCAAGGGGGTGTCAGGGGACATCTGCTGGGATGAGGGGGGATGACATCTGCCCAGTGAGCGAGGTCCTTGACCTGGGCTGGTTTCACTGTGTGGTACCCCTATAAGGACATGCTGGGGTCTAGCTGCTGTTTAGCTCCTCCTGCTTGGGCAGGTGCTGCAGGTGGGGAGCAGTGAGGAACAGCTGTGTCACTGCTCTGTCTCCTGCTCAGTTTGAAGGCATCCCCACCTACCCAGATGTGGGCAGAATGTGGAGCATCATTGACAAGTACAAGGTGACCAAGTTCTACACAGCACCCACGGCCATCCGGCTGCTGATGAAGTACGGGGAGGAGCCTGTCAAAAAGTGAGTGCCAGTGGCATGAGCACAGCATTGGATTTGCACAGCAGGGTTGAGTGGGAGGTGCCAAAATGACCTGGGTCTCCTCCCTTCCCCTGTGGAAAAGTGCTGAGAAAGCTCTGGCCTGTACCTGGAAAGTCCAGTTTGAAAGCCCAGGGGTTCCTACAGGCTCTGCTGTGCAGCAGGCTCACAGCTGCATAGCCTGCTGAGCCCCTGCCAGCCCCCTCCTCTCTGCAGGCACAGCAGGAAGTCCCTGAAGGTGCTGGGGACTGTGGGTGAGCCCATCAACCCTGAGGCCTGGCTGTGGTACTACCGTGTGGTGGGAGAGGAGAGGTGTCCCATTGTGGACACCTTCTGGCAGACAGAGACGGTGAGTCCTTGCTGGGTGTCCCTGGCACCTCTCTGTCCCTTGTGCTCTCTGCAGGGTCTCTGTGCAGGTTTCCCATAGTGGGGGTTGTGGTCTGTGGGGAATACTTGTTTGGCCTGCCCAGGAAACTCTGATGTGCCCCTTCTCTTCCTATCCTGGAACAGGCTCCAAGGGGAAACCTTCCTCTCCAAAGGGTCTCTTCCAAACTCTGCTCTGGACACTGCTCTCCTGCCCCTCCTTCTCTCCCCCAGCAGCTCCAAAGCTTTGTGCCCAGATTCCCCATCCACTGCCATATCCTTCCCAGGGCCCATCTCCACACCTGCCCTGAGCAGCCCTGACTGGGATGTGCTGTTCCCAGAGCTGATGACACAACTGTGGGATGGGCTGGTGCTGCCCAAATTCACTGGGTTTTGCCTCTCTTTGCAGGGAGGCCACATGCTGACACCCCTTCCTGCTGCCACTCCCATGAAGCCAGGCTCTGCTGTGAGTACTTATATTCTCCCCAGGAGCCTCAGCAGGACCCTGTCTGTGCCATGGCTGGGTGGTTGCAGCCTGCCAGGGGGTGGAGGGACAGTGATGCACATGGGGAGGTGACCACCACCCAAAATCCCAAGCCCTGTGTACCACAGCTCTCCAAAGCTGCCCATGCCTTGCCTCCCTTTGGTTAATGGGGATCTAATGCAGGGATTCACTTCCATCTCTCCTTTCTCCCTGCTCCTCCTGGCAGACATTCCCCTTTTTTGGTGTGGTCCCTGCCATCCTGAGCGAGTCGGGGGAAGAGCTGGAAGGAGAAGCAGAAGGTTACCTGGTAAGGGCGGGCTGATCTTCCCCACCCTCTCTTTGTCCATTTCCTGTGAGCTCTGGGACATTCCTGGTGGAATACCCACATCTTTGGCCCCAGGGAAAGAATAGAGTCACCACCCCTGGAAGTGTGCAAAAAATGTGTGGAGGCAGCACTTGAAGACATGATTTAGTGGTGAATGTGGGTGATGGTTGGACTTTACCAACCTTAAAAGAATTATGATTCTACCTCCACTAGCTCTGGCCCACACAAGGAGTCCCTTTGGGTGGTGGGAGTGCCCTTCAAGGCCATAACTTTGTGGGAGCTCTTACAGCAGATCACTAAATTCACCAACACATGTGGGCAAGGCAGGAGGATGGGAACAACTGCACAGCCAAGCTCCTTCCCCCTGGCCAAAGTTGGTGAGACTTTCCCAGTGGATCAGTGCTGGCAGCAAGTGTCTGAGTGCTCCTCAGGGCTGTCACTGACATCTCTCACCCACGGTGCAAACCTGGGCTTGGTTTGGCTCTCACTGCCCCATCTCTGTGTTTCTCACCCCCAGGTGTTTAAGCAGCCCTGGCCAGGGATCATGCGCACGCTCTATGGAAAGCACCAGCAGTTTGAAACCATTTACTTCAAGAAGTTCCCTGGGTACTACGTGACTGGCGATGGTAAGGGGGTTCAGGCTGCTGTGTTCACAGGGGCCTGGGGTCAGCACTGTAAATCTTGCCCTGTCTTGCCCTCAGAATCCCTTATCAGTTGCTGCGAGGGCTGGCCCTGCTGCCTCACACTCATTTCTGGCTATTTTTAGGTTGCCGAAGAGATAAAGATGGTTATTACTGGATCACAGGGCGTATTGATGACATGTTGAATGTTTCTGGTAAGAAGGAGTTTTGTCTTCAGTGGGGACCAATGTGCTTTCTGACACCTTGCTTTGTAACCCTTCTGCATCCATTTCAAAAGCCACCTGCTTTATGAGGATGTTTCTGCATCTGTGATTCTGCCCAGCAGCCAGTCCTCAAAGTGGATCCAGTTGCTGGGTCAGGGTTATTTCAAGGACACACAAGCCTGTGACTTGGTGACTTCCTGCACCATTTCCCCTGGAGGCAAAGCCTTGGAGAGATGGAACCTTCTGTAACCAGCCAGGGCACCTCTGCTGAAGGATTTAGGACCACAGGGAATCACAGAGTTTGGGCAGGACTGTGGGGTTGCAATCCAACCTGCTGCTCCATGGAGGGCTCACCTTAAAGCTGGATCAGGCTGCTCAGAGCTCTGAAGATTCTCCCACCTCTCTTGACTGAGTCTTTGAGATTCAGCTGCTTCTCAGCCCATCATTTTCCATATACTCTGTTAGATAGTTCCCTGCCTCCTTTCCTGGAGCCTGCATCCTCCAGGTATTTCCTGGTGGCTCTGAGATGCTGCTCTACTTGTCCCTGAATCAAATTAGATCCTTTCACCTGACCAGCAATGCCTGATTTTCCACCATCTGACCATTCTGGGAGTTGACAACCTTCCTGTGGCTTTCTGTGATAGCAGTGCCAGGGTGGAATGTCAGAGTACAGGTACAGGAGCCCTGTACATTGTGCCCCTGCCCCAACACATGGAGTGTCACTGCATTGGGCTGGAGCCTGGACTCTGCAGATCCAACCTCTTCACCTTCCAGCTGGCCATGTAGGCAGGTCTCCTCTTGCTAAATCCAGCTCCTCCTCAGCCTGTGCTTTCGAAGGGCATCACTGTGAAGTGTTCATGATCTGTTCCAGAAAGAAGCCTAAAGGTGGGAGGGGGAACAGCCAGGGGAGGTGGCTTCTGCAGGTGAGTGACATCTGGCAGCTTCCAGAGCACTGCAGAAATGAGTTTCACTCTCCAACTGTTGTCCTTTCCCAAGCACATCAACCTGATGCTCTCAAATCTGTAATTTAGGGTCTTCTGCATCCTCAGGCCTCTTCCTGCAGGTCTGTAAAGCTCTGCCTCCCCCTTGTTTCCAGGCCACTTGCTGAGTACAGCAGAGGTGGAGTCAGCCCTGGTGGAGCACAAAGCGGTGGCCGAGGCTGCCGTGGTCAGCCACCCCCACCCTCTGAAGGGCGAGTGCCTCTACTGCTTTGTGACCCTGAGAGAGGGCCACGAGTTCACCAAGAACCTCACAGATGAGCTCAAAAAACAAGGTAGGAACAGCCAAATACTGGGGAGCAGGCAGGGGGAGGCCAGGTGATGGAGGGGTTAAGGGCTTGGGTGCCTGCCTGTGATGTGGGGAACGCAGCGTGGACAACTGCTACAAGGTGCCTCTTGATTACAGAGCATGGCTGACAAAGACTAAAATTAGTTCTCCTGGCCTTTGGCTGCTCATGTGATGCCATCTCTGCCTCATGGGAGCTGGCAGCCCTGTGTTGGACTGGGGTGCTCAACAGGCTTTTGTTTGCAGCAGGGCTCTCCCTGCCAGACTGGGACATCCTGGGAGGATCATGGGGTGTAATTAGGGTGGTGCTCTGCATGTTTGTGCTCTGCTCTCAGGGAGCAGTTTCACTGCAAACTGCAGCATTGAATACATGAAACAGACCTGTGGCAGCTTCCCTGGAGAAACGCGAGAGTGAATCAATCCTTGCTGTATCAAAATGGTCATGGTGTTGGTGGTAGCTGCTAGGGGGGTCTCTGGAAGATGAGGGAATGAAAACATGAGTGCTCTCTGTTGGGGAGATGTGCTGATGGCCCTGTTGGCATTGTCTGTCTGTCCCCTCTCAGCATGTGGAGGCTCAGGTGCAGCAGTCCAGGCACTGCCCAGCCAGGTGTCCCAGGAGCTAGACTCTATTAACCTTCTATCCTGACTGGAAAGGATGTGTGGCTTCTCTACAACGAAAATCTCTTTTTTTGCAGTCAGAGAAAAAATCGGGCCCATAGCAACACCTGATTACATCCAGTATGCCCCCAGCCTGCCCAAAACCCGCTCAGGTGAGTTCCAGGGATGGTGCTGGGGAGGACTGGACAGTTCCTGCCAGTGGAAGTTCATCAGCCCTGCACTGTTTGTCCAGGGCTGCTCAGATGAGGGGAAGTGCAGGCTCAGGGCGAGCAGGCTGTGGAGGTCTGGTACTTTTCTGCTGAGGAGATCCTGACTACTGGGGGAAAGGGACTTGTTATATGGACAGATAGTGAAGGACAAGGGGTGATGGTTTCAAACTGGTGAAGGGCAGGTGGATTAAATAGACATAACAAAGGAATTGTTCCCTGTGAGGGTGGGCAGGCCCTGGCACAGGGTGCCCAGAGCAGCTGGGGCTGCCCCTGGATCCCTGGCAGTGTCCAAGGCCAGGCTGGAGCAGCCTGGGACAGTGGAAGGTGTCCCTGCCCATGGCAGGGAGTTGGAAAGAGATGATCTTTTAAGGTCTCTTCCAACTCAGACCATTCTGGGATTCTGACTCCTGCTTCCCTTTCTTGGCTGTCATTACAGGAAAGATCACCAGACGAATATTAAGGAAGATTGCCCAAAATGACCAAGATCTGGGGGACATCTCCACCTTGGCAGACCCAGGCATCATCAAACACCTTTTCAACAGCAGATGTGACACTAAGCAGTAGCAGCAAGACCTGTCCCTGCTGAGCAGAACAGTGGCAGTGGCACCTGATGAGCAGGTCCCTCCAACTGCCTGCCCAGGAAGGAAACCTTCTCCTGTTGAATTGAATGTACCAATCGTGGGAATGAGGAGAGTCTGGCTCTGGAGAGGCATTGTCCATGCCCTGGATGAGGTGTCTGTCATGTTTCAGATGGATGTCACACATCTGAGGGTCAGCCTGGTGCACAGAGGGACTCATCCTCCTCCCTTTTCAGCACCTCGTTCTTGATTTTAATTTAATTAGGGGGGGTGGGGGAGAGGCTGTTAATTTACTTTATGTCCTGGAGGGGCCCTGGCACCTTGTGCACAGTGGGAAGGAGCTTTGGGGGTTGAAGGGGAAGTGGTGCTGGAGTTACTCAATGCAGGCAGGCCTGGGAGGTGCATCTGCCACTGCCCACAGAGCAGCTGAGCTTCCTTTAGTCCTTGAGTGCTGCAAGCTGCAGGAGCACTGCAGCAGCCACATCATCACTGCACAGCTGTGCTCATCCTGCATCCACTGTCCTGCTAGCACAGCTTCCCAGGGCCTCCAGGGGACTGGGGCAAGGCTCCAGGGAGCTCTGGGCTTTAAACAGGATTTTTGGGGCAATCTGATACCAAGAACTGCTGCTTCCTCACTGCGTTGTGCCAGCTGGTGCATTGTCCCCAATCCAGGGTCCTTTACTGGCCATGGACACCACAGGGAGCCAGGAAGGGAAAAGCCTTGGTGTGACATGTTCCATGGAGCCCCGGTTCCTCCAGCCCTGCTGCCACCAGCTCACAGCTGAACCAGAGCTGGAGCACCTGGATGCTCCTTTTGTGTTCTGGGGGAGCACTGGGAGCTGTTACACCAAAGGATGGAGGGGAAATGGAGCCAGGCAGAGGCACCGTTCCCAGGCACTGCTACAGCAGAGAAACCAAGGCAGGCAGGGCTGTGGGAATCCTACATGTTTCTCATCAGGAAAAAAATGTTGGGAGATGTTGAAAGCCAGTGTTTGCTTAAATCTGACATGGCTTATGGATGATGAGAGCTAAAGACCCCCAAACCTCTACTCCAAGAGCCTGACCAGCACCAGGGTCCTGCCAAAGCCATCCTTCCTCCAGTGAAGGACATTTAACTCCAGCCAGGGCTGAGCTGGGGCTGATACCTCCTTTGCAATGTCTCTATGAAACCTGCATGAGAACTCTCTGATT
Organism: Certhia americana; assembly: GCA_018697195.1. Lineage (NCBI taxonomy): Eukaryota > Metazoa > Chordata > Aves > Passeriformes > Certhiidae > Certhia > Certhia americana. Next base: position 4,623,450 of record CM031874.1, on the reverse strand, counting down.
TTGCACTTAAACCAAAGGAGAACTGGGCTTTAAAACTTGCTGCAACAGCTGTTTTGGGGAGTGCCAGTGGACAGGGATTACCTGCAGCCTGAGCTGCCTTGGGGCTGGAAAGGAGGAGCAGCTGCCTCTGGATCAGGGTGCTCAGGGCAGGTGTTGGGGTGCTCTGCTGGGCTGTTGGCCAAGTCCCAAATGTCACTTGTTACCTGCTGCTCTCACTGGCACAGCACCTGTGTCACCTGTAACCTCGGTGCCTGCCTGTGTCCCATGTGCCCCCACAGCTCTGTACCACTGGATTGTGCCACCTTGGTGACAAGGATTCCTACATCATCGTTCCTCCTGTTACTCTTTGTCAGCTATGTAATTTTGGCTGGAAAACAGAATTTAATGCAAAATGGAATAAAATTCAAGAAAACAAAATGGAAAGAGGCTTGGACGGTGTGGGGTGGTAGGTGCTTGTGTGCTGTTTGAGTCCAGGGTGCTCAGTGCAGCTGGAGTGACCGTGCCAAAAACCAGGACTGGCTTTTGGGATATCTTTCCATGGACTGGGATTTACTGTGGCTGGCTGTGCTGCCTCCAGGGCTGCAGCCTGTGCCTCAGTTTCTCCCTGGTCTCCAGCCAACACTGCTCCAAGGCTTGTGGAAAGCACAAGACAGTGTGACACCCACGTGTCACCAGCTCCCTCATGCAGCACTGTGCTGGGGAGCTGGGTTCAGCTCAGCTTAGTTCAGCTGCCTCACCTCCACCCAGAGCCTGGTCCCCTTCCAGGCACAGCCAGGTGTGTCCCTGGGCTCAGACAAACCTGGTACAAACAGCAGTCAGATTGCACATTCCTTTTAATCTCTGGCTTGGGGTAATCAATCCCCCAACAAACCCCCCAGGAATCCCAGTTTCAGTCACACACGAGGAATGCACCAGTTTCCCAGGTGACCGATTGGTGATTGATGCCACAGCAGCAGAGAGCCAGCAGGGCTGTCACTCAGCACATCCATTCTGCAGGAATTCTGCCTTTGTGCTGCTTCTGTCACTTAGCACATCCATTCTGCAGGAATTCTGACTCTGTGCTGTTCTGTGTAACTGACAGGGCTGGGCTGAGGCTGCCTGGGCTCTTCACTGCCAGAAAGGTGCAGCGTTTAGGGCTGAGAAGGAAAGGGGGCTGGAGGAAGAGGCAGAAGACCTTGAGCAGGAGAGCCCACACTCCTCCACTGCTGCACTGTTCCCACTGATCCATAAAACCCAGAGGGAGCCACGTCTCCCCATCCACTCGTGCTGGTCCCAGGGTAAGGTGCTTGGAGCTGGGGCTGTGCTGCCCAGCCTCCCCTGCACTTCCTTTGCTTCCTCACCACAGAGCTCCCAGTCTCAGCAGGACCAGACCCAAGGTTGGGGCCCCCTGACAGGAAGATGCTCAGTGTTTGATTTGCAGAGAGCTCCACTGGCACAAACCCAGGATGACTGGGGATTTGTCAACACACACAAAGCTCCAATCCACTGCTGCCTCAGGAGCTCCATCTCTGAGGGGTTCTTACACCAGCCTGTGGAGATCAATTGGACAGGGGCTGCAGGAGGCAGCAGGAGCCTGCCATGGACCCTACACTGCTGCCTGCCCTGTGTGGCACAGAGGCACTGTTTGGGATGAGCACCCAGTCCAATAAAACAGGAGCTGGGCAAAGCAAAAGCAAGAGGCCCTCGGGCAAATCACCCAGGGCAGCTGTGCCTAGTGCAGGAACCCTGAGGATCCTCAGGCACAGGGAAGAATAGAAATCAGGACAGCAGCAGCATGGGAAGGAGGGCTGGAGGAGCCACGGTGAGTGAAGCTGGGCTGTTCTCCTTAAGCTGGAGAGCACTGAGGCACTGGATGAAGATAAAGGCTGATACTTGCCCATCCACCTTTATCCTCTCATTCCTTAGGCTGTGTATGTCTCCAGAAATCATGCAGCATCAAGGAGCTCAGAAGTAGGAGCAGCACAAAGGCCTGCTGTGGCACTTGGACCCTTTGCTCTACGTCCCCCTGCCCCCAGGCCAGGCCCCAAGGGAACATCCAGGACCCTGCAGTCCTGGGAGTCACAGCTGGGCTGTGCCCAGGGCAGGGCCCCCTGAGCAGGCAGAGCAAGGGAATCCTTCTCCCTGGAGGGGGAATCACCAGAAGAAGCTGGGGCTGGCACCCAGGACCTTTGAGCAGCTGCATCACACAGTCCCTCCTCACAACCTCCAGCACGTCGGACCTTGGCAAGCACACCCTAAGGAGAAATCCCTGGGGTAGATCAGCTCTTCAGGCAGCAGAGAGAGGAGGATGGGGCTATGGCTCCTCACACCAGGTACGGCGTGTCCAGCACGGCCACCCCGGCTGCCACGCCGCCGTCTGCATGCTCGATGGCCTTGGTGCGCAGGAGGTGACCCGCAGCCTGGTTCAGCACCAGCTCCTGGCCCTGCCTGCAAGGGAGAGGGAAACTGAGCCCCTGCAGAGCACAGAGCTCGTGGCATTTCTCTGGGGCAGCGGGCTGCACCTTCCCTGTCAGCACACAGGGCAGGGCAGAGCCCCAGGGCTAACGTGGGGGCCCTGCAGTAGTGGCTGCACTGGCCATTCTACAAATGGGCAGTGCCAGGAGCTGAACACTGCCAGAGCACCTTTGTTCCCAAAACTGTGTGAAAAGGACTTTCATTTATACCCTATGGAAAAGTAGGTATGAGGGTTTTAAACAAAAACAGCTGCCATTAGGGCTGAATAGGCATTAGGCCTTCAGGTACTTCAGAGATCACCAGGGCTTCAGAAAAGCCACATATGTGGTTGCATCCAGAACCCAAGAAGTGCTCCCAGAAATCAGGGATGAGACATCAATCCCAAGATCCCATTACACCAGTAACTGCCAGCACGAGCCCTGTGCTTTTCCAACAGCTCTTTTGGCAGCAGGCTCAGAGCAGCAGCTCAGCGTGTGCACATGTGTGCAGACTGAATGGTCACACCTGTGCCCTGCATGTCCCCAGACATCTGTCCTATGGCTGTGCTTGGGCAGCACAGAGGGCAAAATGCTCCTGCTCTGTATCAGGAGCAGGGAACTGCCCTGAACACAAGCACATTGCTCACCTGACATAGACACCAAAGATCCCGAGCTCGGAGATGCACTTGGACACTTGGAGGGGACTGTGAGCTCTCAGCAAGTAATTCAGTGCTGGCTGGGGTTTGATCTTATCCATCAAGATGTAGGAGGTTCTCTCAGGGCTGTCTTTGATCTTCTCCAGAACTTCCCTGAGTTCTTCACCATAGAGGTTGTTCCCTGGCAAACAAAACAAGCACATCAAGCCCTTCCAGGAGAGCAGAAGCCCCTGGCCCCAGCTATATGGCCCTGGCAGTCCAAATAACCCAGCCTTTGTCTGCCCAGGTCTGCCTGGGCTCTCCACACCCAGCACCAGGGTCTTGGGAGCTCCTCCAGGAGCAGCACTGCCTTTGTGGCAGGACTAGTTCCCATGGCTAGGAGTAGCCCACAAGCCTCCCATTATCCCTCAGCACAAGACCAGGAGCTGGCACAGAGCTACTGCCTGTCCCAAATACAGCTCAAACCACAGTGGACACCCCCAGAGGCCCAGCCAGCTCACACCTCCACAGCCCAGCTCATACCTCCACAGCCCAGCTC
>CM031874.1:4597319-4608626 GCA_018697195.1 Certhia americana | reverse complement strand
TGATGGGGCTCTGTGTCCCGTGGGTACCGGGGCTCTGTGTCCCGTGGATGCCGAGGCTCTGTGCCCCGTGGATGCCGAGGCTCTGTGCCCCGTGGGTGCTGGTGCCTGCAGGTGCCTGCAGGTCGCTGTGGGCAGCGCTGGGTGCTCGCACAAAGTCCCGGCGGGATGCGATGCCGGCAGGGGCAGGGCTGCGGGATCCCGGCGCTGCAGCTGTAGGGCCCGGGGCTCCCACGGGAGCAGAGACCACTCCGCAACAAGCCCGTAGCCCAATAGGTGCCCGAACTCAGCCCCTTCCCAGGCAGCTTTCCCCAGAGCCCCTCGCTCGCCGAGCATCCCCGGGGCAGTCCCGGAGCTCCCCGGTAGGCGCTGCCCAGAGCAGCACCGGGGGGCAGCGGGGGCTCGGCCCGGTCGGTGCTGGAGGCTCCGGAGGCTGCGGCAGCGCCAGCCCTGCCCGTCCGCTGCTCCAGCACCGCTCCCCTCCGAGCAGCCCCGCACAGCCTTCGCTCCAGAGCCGCCAGAGCCCGGGGATGCGAACCCAGCCCTTTCCTGCGCTTTGCCCGCTCCGCTCCACAGCCTCTGCCTGCCCTGGCCGTGCCCCTGCGGATCCACAGCCGGGAACAGCCCTGCTCCAGCACCCAAACCCTGTCCCACAGCCAGGACAGCCCTGCTCCAGCACCCAAACCCTGTCCCACAGCCAGGACAGCCCTGCTCCAGCACCCAAGCCCTGTCCCACAGCCTGGGACAGCCCTGCTCCAGCACCCAAACCCTGTCCCACAGCCAGGACAGCCCTGCTCCAGCACCCAAACCCTGTCCCACAGCCAGGACAGCCCTGCTCCAGCACCCAAACCCTGTCCCACAGCCGGGGACAGCCCTGCTCCATCACCCAAACCCTGTCCCACAGCCAGGACAGCCCTGCTCCATCACCCAAACCCTGTCCCACAGCCGGGGACAGCCCTGCTCCATCACCCAAACCCTATCCCACAGCCGGGAACAGCCCTGCTCCATCACCCAAACCCTGTCCCACAGCCAGGACAGCCCTGCTCCATCACCCAAACCTTCCTGCTCCCACTGCTCCACTCTGACTCCGCCGTGGCACTCAGCCCACAGCTTCCACAGCGGGGTTGCAGTTTCATTAATAAGACTTTACAAATCCCCTGTGCCCCACCGTAAAACAGAGCATAAGCAGCACTCTCATTGACTCTGCTCAGCCCGTGACAGCCTTTGGAATTGTGTTATGAATGTTTGAAACCATCGATGGCTGGTGAGGAGATGTCTGTGTGATGCTTGCATGAGGCCAAGAGAACAACAGCCGCACACCAGCCTGACATCTGCATCTTTGGACTTCAGTTTTTATCACTGCAGATTTGGGAGTGGAATGAGTATATCCACATATGATGCTGAGATCCTGGAATCACAAAACTGAGACATTTTAGATTATTTGACTCTAGCGTGCTGCCATTGGATACTTATTTTTTGTCTGCTCTACCAGCAGGGATTAGCTCAGACATTTCCTGCTGTCAGGGTCTCTAACCCAGCCTCTTGCTCCCAGTGGGAGCATCCCTAGAGCAAGAACTGAGTAGCTGTGGCTTTATTTAGCCACACCTTGAGAATCTCCCAGGATGGAGTGACCCTGTCCCAGAGCTATAGGATGTGTCACTTGCCTGCCTATATGAGTCCTTTCTTTACTTGGCCACTGACTTGCTGGTGACCTTGTGCCAGTGATTTTAACCTTTGCATCAGTGTCCCAGCTGTCCTAAGAGCTGCTGAGTTATGCAGCAGCAAAAGCAGCACCAAGTCTGTCACTGCACTAGTGCCAAGCCCCGCAACAGCAGTGCTAAGCCCCACAGCAAACCCTTTGCCCCAAACCTGTCTGTACAGGAGGGTTCCTGACCCACGTAACCTGCAGAGGGGCAGTGGATGGATTAAGGGTAACACCCTGGGGCAGCAAGGGAAAATCCTAGGAGGGAATCTTGAAGTGGGATGCACTAAGATGAGGATGAAAAGCCAGCCCTGACCTTGGGATGTGCCTCCAGTGAGTTGGACAGTGCCTGTTGTTCCATTTGCCTTTGATCACCCTCCATGGTGTCCCATCACTGTTGGACAGGCTGGGACATGACTAGCTCTTTATCCTACTACCTGTGCCAGGAGTTGTCCAGGTCATTTTGAGCCTTTTAGCTCTGTTCTTGTGAAGAAATGGAGCTCTGTAGTTACAGCTCTCCTGGGGGGTTGAGCAGAGCCGTGAAGATGCTCCAAGGGCTGGAGCCCCTCTGCTCTAGAGCCAGGCTGGGAGAGCTGGGGGGGGGGTCCAGACTGGAGAAGAGAAGGCTCTGGGAAGACCTCAGAGCTCCTTCCTGGGCCTAGAGGGCTCCAAGAGGGCTGGAGAAGGACTCTGGAAAAGGTTCTGGGGTGACAGAACCTGAGGAATGGGCCTCCCACTGCCAGAGGGCAGGGTTAGATGGGGCAATGGGAAGAAATTCTACTCTGTGAGGGTGGGCAGGCCCTGGCACAGGGTGTCCAGAGAAGCTGTGGCTGCCCCTGGATCTCTGGAAGTGTTCCAGGCCAGATTGGACAGGGCTTAGAGCAACTTGGTCTAGTGGAAGTGCCATAGACATGAATATGAAGTGACAGGGACATGGAATGAGATGAACTTTAAAGTCCCTCCCAGTCCAAACCATTCTGTGATTCTATAAACACACACCCTGTTTGTTTTCTAGGCACAGGAATCCTGCTCTTTCCTCTCTGCTGCCCCATCCATCAGTAACTATGGATTCACACTTAATTAATACAGATCCAGGCTGTGAATTTGGCAACTTGGTAATCCAGTCTTACCTCACTGGAAAACTGCCCTGGGCCAGGATCCAACTCAGACCCCACCAGAAATGAGGAACAAATTTTAATAAAGGTGCAGAAGGACAAAGTTTTCTCAAACAGAAGCATTTCCCTTCTCAATCCTCAGTCCTGTTCAGGGCCCCATGTCTCCCCTACCTGATGTTTGCTCTGAGAAAGGGCATCAAAAGCTTCAGTTTCTAAGGAAAACATTGAAAAAATAGTCCAAATTCATTGCAAAAATCTGAGAAAAAAAGCTCTGTCCTTTCCTTGGAGTTCTTGGAATGAATGTACCCTACTCAGAATAGGAGAAGTATTTTATAGAGAGCTGTGAACTTGCCTTTTCTGTCTGTTTTCCCAATTCACTCTGGAGAATGAGATTTTTTTCAGAGTAATCCAGTAGCCCGGGGAGGATTTGAATATGCAGATTGCTCATAATTTCTGCTACAGGGTCAGAGAGCTGCAGTGCAGCTCAGAGGGGGCTGAATCATAAAAAAATATGGCAGACAGGGTAAGTATTTGGCATGTTCCATGCAACAAAAGATGAACAACAGCAACTGGGCTATTATCTTTATTTGCTAAAAATAGAGCCCCGTAAAGTTTAAAGAAAAGCATTTTATATTTGTAAACCTCTCCTCTCCCTGTTAAAGAGCCTTCAAAGATGGGCTTTGTGGCTTTGGGCTGCCGCATCCCCTTTCAAAGGCTGCCCTGCGCTCAGACAATTGAAACTCGAGACAACATCAGCCACAACTGATGGGTGGGGGGAATGAATAGTTGTGCCATGACCCTGCTCTCCTCCCTCAGCCGAGCCTGGCACGACAGTGGGAGCTGTGCAGCAGGTACATCCCCCGAGCAGCCGCACCCTGTGCCAGGGATGCCCACGGCACATCCCAGGTCCCCCAGCAGGGCAGGGCACCGGCAGAACCACCGGAGAGGCAGCAGTTCGCTTGCCCACACCACTGCCGAGCCTTGCACGGGCATTTGATAGCCTGCAGCTGCCGGTGGGTGCAGAGCTGGGCTCTGGCTGCCCCTCCCTGGAGCTGCCCATCACTCACACACTCGCTTCCCTGGTACCCTATAATGAGGGGAAAAAAACCCCAAAGCACCTTTGGGTTCTCCTTTGCATTTCCAGCTGCAGAGAAACCGATTTAGCTCAGTCTGAGGTTTTGAGCAGCTGTTTTACCCCAGGGTATTTGGGTATCAATGCTGAACCCAGTGTTTGCAATCGAGCAGCCCCAAAGCCACGGCAGGAGATGGTGCGATGCCCAGCACCAGACCCATAGAGACAGAACAATAGGGCTATTTTCTTGGAAGAGAGTTCAGAGGTCTCCTCGGGGAGCCAAACCTCTTGCTGGCCCATCATCCACAAGAAAAACAAGACAGCTCTGGAACCCTGGCTTCCCTGCTGTATAAGCACCAGCTTCAGCCAGGGCGCGACAGAAATCTATTGTCTCTACGGCTGTATTTCGATGCAAAATGCTCCATTAAAGCCAGCAATCCTCTCCCCCACGTGCGGCTATTGTTTGAAGTGCAGAACAATTGAAGGGTGCTCTCATGGGCTAAAGATAGAACGGCAGCTGGTGCTGTCCTTTTCCCTGTAACTGAGAATAAAACAATGCCCGAGTATTGTCTGCATTGCTGGAGCGGTGACATTGGACTCCTTGCCAAGGGAGCATCTACAAGATCAATGAAACCCGGGTTTATTTATAAGCGGGTAGTGTCATTTCTTCCCCAAAGTAATTTCACTTCCTTGCCTTTTCCACCAGACCCTTCTGTGCCGTGAAGTGGCCGTGGAGTGAGGTATAAATAGCAAACAGCCCGAGCCTGGCTGCCGGAGGGGCAGCAGGGCCGGGGGTGCCAAAGGAACCTGCCGAGCCCGGCTGCACCTTTACTTGCCTGAGCTGTGCCCAAGGCTCTGCAGAACTGGGTGGGCACCAGCTGCGGGTGGGGGTCCCCTTCTGTCCCTGCAGGCACAGCCCCAGTACTGGACGTGGGACCAGGTACCCACCGACAGCAGCAATTCCTCGGACAGCTTTGGTGACATCCCGATGTGAAGGGACACGCTGGGTTCATCAAAGCTCAGCCCAGCCCTGCACACACACCCCAACAACCCCACCCTGGGCATCCCTGGCAGTGCTGTCCAAAGGCTCCTGGAGCTCTGGCAGCCTCGGGGCTGTGCCCATTCCCTGGGGAGCCTGGGCAGTGCCCAGCACCCTCTGGGGAAGAGCCTTGCCCTGAAATCCAGCCTGACCCTGCCCTGACACAGCTCCAGCCATTTCCTGGGTCCTGTCCCTGTCACAGAGAGCAGAGATCAGTGCCTGTCCCTCTGCTGCCCCTCAGGAGGGAGTTACAGACTTCTAGGGACTGTTATTTCACTTACCAGCCACCACGCAGGTGGGAGCACAGACTCCATGTGTGTGTGTGTCCAGCTCAGCTGCTGTGCTGGTGCTCAGGAAAACCCTGAGCACAAAAGCCACAGGACAGAGCCTTGTTTAGGGACAGGGCATGGTTTATAGGGGAATGCTGCTGTCTGCAGTCCAGACTAGAGGCTGGATACCTGGAACCAGACATTTGCTGTGGTTTTGACACAGAAAAGCCCATCTTGGCTGATGTGCCATAGTGAGGTGAGAAGTTCTCCTGTTGTGATATGAGGACATGCAGGAATATTCCTCCCTCCTTGAGAAAGGTCCAAGCTGAGCAGATCCCATCAAGAGCTCCCATGCCTGTTGCCACCCCACTTTGTACAATTGTCCCCTGCCATGAGATGGACTGAGCTCGATCTCGTGTGAGGGTTGATGACCCAGAGCAATGAGGAGGCTTCCCATGGAGTGAGGGAGAAGTGCAAGAAGGATGGAGATAGCAGGGGGCTGGGATGGGATCATCCCAGGAACTGGTTGTGTGAGTTTGGTGTGCATGTGCAGGACAACGCCCACCCAACCTCCTCCAAACATCTCCCAAATATGCTCCCAGATCTCACAGCAGATGAAAACTGGTGCAAAACCAGAGCAGCTGGGGCACTGCAGGGGCAGACCCAGCCCACAGAGAGTCAGAACTGCAGCCCAGCTCTGGTTCTGATCAGCCTCTACCCCTCCCTTGCAGCCTCCAAGGCAGCTGCTGGTCATGATTTCCAAAGGCTGTCGTGTTCCAGAGTCTGTCCTGACAGGCCAGCTGCAATTAAAATTCTATGAAGTATTCAGATGAACAGGGCAAGATTCTCTTTACTCTCATTGTTTTGAAGTGCATTGCCAAAACCTCACCAAAGGCTCACATATTCCTGTAATTTTGCAGTGTTCAGTACAACCTTCATTCCTACACAGATGCTTTATCATGGCAATCCCCAAAAGAAAGCCCCCGGAACTTCAAAGCTGGAAAATTCAAGGCAAACAAACAAAACCTCACCAATTTTCTCAGTCTCCAGTGACCTCACTCTCTCCATGCCTGTGTATGACCTTGCTTGCTACTCTATACACTAATTTCTCATGCCATGTCTTTTCCAGGTACTTTCTCATTCCTGATATTCGTTTTGGAGGCTCCCTGTGTGGAGGGTCAGCCACCAACATGCCTGTGCTGCTCAGGTTTATGCATGGCAAGGTGGGAACCACTGCAGGAGGGTGCTCATGGCAGCAGCAGCTTCGTGTTTGTGTTCATGAAGGGTTAGAGAGGCAGCACTGCCAGCTCAGGGTGAGTCCAGCACTGTCCCCAAGGTGGGACACCGAGGTGGTACCCATGGTGGGAAGTGCCCAGGGAGCTGTGAGATGAGGGGATCCAGTGCTAACCCCATCCTAAACCCCACAGGAGCACCTTAACTTCAGGATGCCAGCAGCATCATTGCTTCTGCCCCATCTCCTGCTCCATTCGAGGGGGCTGTGCTGGGCTGGTGGCTGCTGTCTCTGTCACCCTGCTGGCACAGGGCTGGGGGGGCTTAGGGGTTTGCTTTAGAGGAGGCCTTGCAGGGCCAGGCTGATCTGGAGGGATGTGACCGGTCTGGCAGCACTGGCCTGTCACCTCCTGCCTCGCTGCAAGCAGACATTCCCACTTCATGGAAATATGCCTGAAATAGCCCCTCTGCAGATTGTCTTTATCTAATCAGCTGCCTTTGCACCCCCCTCCAGTGCATTTCAGGGAGCTGATAGTGGGGATATGTTAAGTGTGGAAACCTCTAGGGAGCTGCCCGACAGGGAGAGTAATTCTCCTTCCTGTCACTTATCAGAGCCTGCTAATGGGAAACATTCCTCCTGGGGGTCAGGGAGCAGCCAGGGGATTTCTCTGGAGAGGATGGCTGAGCCCCTGGCACCCTCCTGGCCCTCCAGGGCTGGGTAGGAGCTGGTCTGACCACAAAACGTTGATGGAAGGGGCAGCTCTGCTGTCTGGTGCTGGTGGAGTCCTGTCCCACGGGGGGAGGCTTGTGCAGCCCTCAGGGGCTTGGCTGAGGAGTCCCATCCTTTTCCATCATACCGTGGCACACCAACACCAGCACAGAGCCCAGGGAGAAGAGCAGGGGTGTCTCAGTGGTCAGGGGAGATGATCTCACTGCTGAAGGTGGGCATGCAGGGCTGGGGGATTCATTTGGGCAGGCTGTTCACTGTGGGGAAGAGCCACCTAAAGGAAACTCCCCTCTGCTCAGGCTGAAGCCATGAGCTCCTCGTTGTGCCCATGGGATTTTGTGGGAGGTCCATAGGATCCTGCTGCTCTGTCCCACCTGCCTGAGCAGGGCACAGCTCAGGCCTTGCCAGTCATACAAGGAAGAGCCTCCCACCATCCAGAAAAACCACATCACAAACACCAGTGCCAAAAACACCCAGACCTGGAGGAAGAACCCTTCAGCAGCTGCTGGAATGACCAATTCACATTTCCTCTTCTACAGATCTGCTTGGCCTTTGATGGACCCTGCTGGAACCTCTTCAAAGAGGGAGAGAAACCAGGGCGAACAGAAGGAACTGCAGGAGGAATCTCCGAAAATAAAATTGCTTTAAAGATAAGGCAGGGAGGGGGTGAGCAGAGTGTGGGGCGAGTACATGCCCTGAGAAGAATGTGTGAGGCTGGGCCAGCTGGTGGGTCTGGGCCAAGGGCTCATCCCACTGCTGGGGTGCTTGTGGCAAGGGTACTTGGCACAGGACCCACCCAAGCCTTGGGTCCCTCCTGGGAGTGGGTGGAAACCTGACTCCAAGCCCAGGACAGAGAGGCAGAAGACCACCAGGGTAACCTCAGAGGGACCTCTGGTCCCCCAGAGCCTGTGGCTCTTCAGGATGCTGGAACTCTGCCAGTCTTGGCAAGACTGAGCATTCCATGGTCAAGAGGGACCTCAGGACTGGTGTCCCCCTGGTCTCCCCTGGGGGGTTGCAGCAGATACTTTGGTGTAGTCCAGCTCTGCATCAGCTGCTCACAAATCCAGATGAGGACCTGCACTCCTGAACACTAACCTGCTGAGGAGTGCCCACATGGGACATGGAGATGGGGCCCTGCACCCCATTTTATCCTGATGTACCCAAAGTTCTTGTTCATGCTACAGATTCCCCTCCATGGGAGCATTTCAGTTCTTGGGGGAGTCTGGCACTGTGCAGAGCACTGACATTGTCAACCCCACCCTGAGCTCAGCCATCCTCCCTGCTGGGGCTCAGCTCACAGGGCTCAGCTCACAGGGGATGGCTCTAGAGTCCTCCTCCCCACCATGAATCTCCCAGACTTCTCTCCAACGCAGGGTGGGAGTGCAGGGACCTTTCTGTTGGGAGGTACAGAGATGATGGCACTGGGAACTCAAACCTGTGTGCTGGGTGGAAAGACTGACGGTGGCTGGGCTTGGATTCAGGGCAGGTGCTGGGGCTGCAAAAGTCTCTCTTTAGCCTCGGCTGTGTGCCCAGGCTGAAGCCACACAGCCCAAAGCAGCCTGTGGTGCTGCTATTCTGGCTGTGACAGAGCCTGTGCCACATCCAGCGTGGGCACAGCACTGCACAGCTGATCCTTAGCCACTCCCTGCCTCAGTTTCCCCCTCTGTCAGGAGGGGGCTAAGCAGGAGGCTAGAGCAGCCCCAAGTTACTTTGGGGTGTGAGAGGTGCTGGATGGGGAATATCAAACCCTGCAGCCGCAGGCCCTGGTTCTCCAGGGTAGAAACCTCATTGCACTTTGGATGCCAGCAGCTAAATGGCTTTTCCTTGAGCTGGCACGGCCCCAGGGTGTCCTGTTCCCATCTCAGGCAGCTATGGTGGTGCTGCCAGGATGGAGGTGTGCTCCAGGCTGTGTTCACTGTGTTGTACACAGCACCTTTGGGTGCTGTCTGGGTAAAATGGTGTGCAGGAAACCCAGCAACTTCTCTGCTGAGAGATTATGAACTTGGCCTGGCCACAGAACAAGCTGCCATGCCAAGGTGAGGAGTTCAGGGAGCAGAATCTGGAGGATCACACCCTAGAGTCCTTCCCCTTCCAGAGAGTCTGTCTGGGAGAAGCTAAACCAGAGTTGAGTGAGAAGTGGGGATGTTCCAGCTGGCAAAGCCAGGGGCCACACACATCCCACCAAGCAGCAGCTCTCCTGGCATGGTGTGAGGCAGGAGCAACAGGATCACAGGAGTGCTCAGGTGCAGGAGGAACTGGCAGGGCTCTCATTCCTCAGCTCCACACTGGAGCAGGCAGAGCAGGCTGGGAGAGCTGTGCTCCCTTCCCAGGCTGCAGTCTCTCACTCTGCCTTTGTACTCGCCTGACAATACGGGAATAAAAATAACCAGGCTGCATTTGCAGAGAGATAAAAGTGAAGTTTGCCTTTTGTGTCTGTCCGGGCAGTGGGACAGCAGCACCAATGGAGCTGTGTGGACATGACACATGGGAATTTCTGACATATCTTTTCCCACTCTGACCTTGACAGACACAATAAAAAGGGGCTTTGCAGCATTCACAGAGCCACTCAGTCCTAGCACCAAGGTCAGTAATACAGAGCATGTCTGTGTGCACGCGTGTCCCCTGTACTAACCCGCTTCACCCCTGCAGAGTGGCTGATCCCAGAGGACAGGGGCTGGCTCTGGTGGCACAGGGGAGGGTGGGACAGACCTGGATCATGAGCATTTTTGCTGAGGACTGTGTGTTTTGCCAAGTTGTGGCTCCATCCGTGATGGCTGCGGCGTTTCAGAGCTCTGCAGGGTGGCACTGCATTAGATGGATATTAGGAAGCACTGTCATAAAAGTGCTTTTCCAAGCAGCTGCCATGGCAGCCTTCTAGAAGGGTCTTCCCAGAGATAATACATCCTTGCTTTTATCTTGTGGCAATAACGCTCAGCAGAACAGCCCTGGGTCTTTGCAGAGAGTTTGTCAGGGCACCAGGGCTCCCAAGGGTCTGTAGAGCTGGGATAGATTTTAGCTGAGCTTTTCAAGGAAAGGGGTGTTATTGACAATCTCACCTAAAGTGACACCAAAGCGATTCTGGCTCACCCAGCTGGGACTTCCAGTGAGGGCATGACAGAATCAGAAGGGAAACCTTCATTAATTGTCTCATTAATACAATTTTTATCAGCTATCACTGTTGTCACTGCCTTCTGTCACTCCCTAAAATGAAAAGCTTGTTTGGTGTCTGTGTCGCTCTCGGTTCTCAACCCAGCGGTGGGTGCTTTCCCCATGCACTCACTCCCTGTCCTTCCCTCCTTTCAGCTCTCAGGTGTCTTTCACTCTTCCTTTTTTCTTTCCATCCCGAATTCCTTCTTTCATTGTACTTTCACTCACTCATCATCCTGCACTCCACTTTCACTCCTTCCTTTTGCTGCTCTCTGCCAATTCTTCCTCCTCCTCTCCCTCAGCTTCCAAGCTGGAACACAGATGGTCTCTGCTGACATGAGCGAGTTTTGATCCTCCCTGCCCCTGTGCCACGGCTCTCTCAGGATCCTCCCTGCCCCTTTCTCTGTGCTGCTCCTCAAGGCATCACAGGTGCTGCAGAATTCCCCCAGCATCCTGAAGGGCGAGAAGATCTCACAAGTGAGAAAAGCAAAGTTTTGACTGGTTTGCTGAGGTGAGGGTGGAGGTGATCTTTCATCTCCCCTGACCTGGAGGGGAAGGAGGGCTGAGGGACTGGTCTCAAAGCCTTCTGTAGCTGTTCCATTTTGGAAGTGTCCTCTCTGTCCCAGCCACTCTGCTTTTCCATGGCTCGCCATGCTCAGGATCCAGGGCCCAAATTGCTCCTTGCACTTTGGCACAAGAGGAGTTTTGCTTTCTCACATTGTCCTCTTCTCATGATGGTCTGAATGCAGGGACACATGAAGCTGCAGATTTCTGTCAGGATAGAGGCTGACCCCACCAAAGTAAAAAGCGGCCAGACATGAAGAAGGCAAAGAAATCCCAGCTCCTATCACCAAAAAAAGAGGAAGGAATAATCACTGTCCTTCCACAATATCAAATTGCATTTATGTGGCTTTCAGTTGATAATTTCACATGGTCTCCTATATTTCAACCTGTATTATGTCTCCTTTCCTTTCCTTTCCTTTCCTTTCCTTTCCTTTCCTTTCCTTTC
>CM031874.1:4585224-4597309 GCA_018697195.1 Certhia americana | reverse complement strand
CCTTTCCTTTCCTTTCCTTTCCTTTCCTTTCCTTTCCTTTCCTTTCCCTCTTCCACCTCTCTTCCAGGAAAGAAGCGAGCTTGGATCCCAGATGAGAAGGAAGCCTATATCGAAGTGGAAATAAAAGAAAGCTCTGGTGGCAAAGTCACTGTGGAAACCAAAGATAAGGAAGTAAGCAAATACCTTTCCTTTTCCGAGAGAGAGCAAGTGTGTGTGGAGGGGGGATACGTGTGACAAGATCACGTCTGGAGCTGTGAGCTCTCGCTGATAACCCTGTCCCGCTGATGAGCAGTGCCCCGGGGGGACACACAGGCAGTGTCAGCACACGTAGGCCAGTTCCCTGCCAGGAGTGGCACCAGTTCAGCATCTCCCACCGAGGGGTTGCTGTCGCAGCCGGGGTACCCTGCGGGACACGGTGGGGCTGGCTCAGCACAGCTCCTGGATGGGGCAGCACCCCCAGCACAGCCCTTGGAGATGCTGAACCAGTGCCCGGCTCATCCCGGAGCCCAAAACAACAGGTAAGGGGCCGATTGGCCAAATCCCACTCCTTTTAGCCCAGATTTGCAGTGGGGTGAGCTGTTGGGATGACAGGTTATGTCGGGTGGAGAGGCTCCAGCGAGGACCAGCTGGTATTTGTTGAGATTATATCCTCTGCAATTTGCTGCGAATGAACTTAATTAATACTCCTTTCTTGGCTATGGGAGTCTCATGGTCCTGCAACTTCACTGTGAGCAGAGACTCACACTGGTATGAAACTGGGAGAAAGAACAAGGATCTCACCAGGCAGGAGATGATAGACTTTATCATTTCTCTTTCTTCTCTAGTCAGAATGGCATTAAGGACAGTTTGTGCCTGCTAAATGTGAAAAACAATGTAATTGTCTTTGAAAAGTGTCAAGGCTTTGAAAATAATTTTGTCTGAATTTTGGAAAGCAAGTAAAGAGATTTGTCTTCTCCAAAGTAAAATTTGTAACAGAGGAGTTATAAATTCTAAAAGTTTATTCTGATATTTAGAACACCTTCAGATTCTGAGAACAGAGTGGTTTCCAAACCCTCAATTGCTGTTTCCTCTTGAAACTGTCTTTTTAATGATTTGTCATGGATTTACAAAATCAGAAACTGTATCAGCTTTCCCTGGATAAGCATTTCCAGCAGAAAGTTTCAAGAGGCAGAAAGCTGTCCCTTATCCTTCTGTGTACCCTCCTTTTAACACCTGGTGCCTTTTAACACCACACGCTTCGTCTCCATAAAAAAGATAAACCTCTGAACGATTTCATTTAATCTTTATTAACAAGACCATTTGCTAAATCTAGCTTCTCCCATCAAGGCCAGATACGTAATGTGATATTTTCCCCGTGCTTGGTCTCGTGGGATTAAATAAATCCAGTTTAAAGTGATGGGGTGCAGGCTTCAGCTGTTTGCCCAAATAACCAGGGATCTATCTCCTGGAGCAAAAGACAGGGCTGGCATGGGCTTTTGGGCTGGGGAGGAGAACACAGGATGGGGGTGTCAAAGATATTATGGGGGAACAACTTGGACCCCTCTGTCAGGCTCAGCAAGAGCCCCTCTCTCTGAGGAGGGAACAAGCTGGGCTTGCCTGTCCCAGCCGGGTGCTGCTGGGGCTGTCACCCCAAAAGGCTGGGTGGCCCTGTGGGGATGCCAGCAGGCGCTGGGGCCAAGGCTGTCCCCAGCATGGGTGTCCTTCCACCGGGCAGGGTGGGGGGCAGAGGGTGAGGACTGGGGTCCCTCTGACGTGTCCCCCTCCTCTGACAGACACGGGTGGTGAAGGAGGACGCGGTGCAGCCCATGAACCCCCCCAAGTTTGACATGATCGAGGACATGGCCATGCTGACACACCTCAACGAGGCCTCTGTGCTCTACAACCTGAGGCGCCGCTACTCCCACTGGATGATCTACGTAAGCACCCCTGGGGTGGGCAGCTGAGGGGGGGCACCGGGACACCCCCATCCCTCACGTACCCATTTTCCCTCTGCAGACCTACTCGGGGCTCTTCTGTGTCACCATCAACCCCTACAAGTGGCTGCCCGTGTACACGGCGCCCGTGGTGGCAGCCTACAAGGGCAAGCGGCGCTCGGAGGCACCCCCGCACATCTACTCCATCGCCGACAGCGCCTACAACGACATGCTGCGCAGTAAGCCCTGCCTTGGGGGGACCCCATCCTGGGCAGCCCGGGCTGCTGGCACCGGGCAGCGCTGCCCTAACGCCGGCTCCTTCTCTTGCAGACCGTGAAAACCAGTCCATGCTCATCACGTAAGTGCCCCTCCATCCCCTCGCCCTGCCCAGCCCCGCTGTGAGCAGAGACACCCCCACCCCGAGCTGTGCACGGGCACCCTGTGCCCAGAGGAGCCCCCCCACCCCCGGCAGTGTCCCCTCCCTGTCCCGGCAGCTGTCACCCTTCCCGCCCAGGCTGCCGCCGCCACCGTGCCAGGTGACAAAGCCCCACGAGGGCCGGGCTCCCCCGCACCCCGACAGCTGCGGGAGCTGCCCTGGGTGCCCCGAGCCCCGGCACCCTCCGGGAGCGAGGGGAAAGCAGAGATGGAGGCCGGGGCCGCGGGGACATGGTGGCCGGAGGGGCGGCGGCGGGGGAGGAGGGTGACGTGGGAGGGTGGAGGCCAGGTTGATTTCAAGTGACATATAGATAAGGGCTATATAAAGGACTCTAAAGGACCCTTCGCCGCTGCCAGGAGCCACGGACATTCTTAGCCTCGGCCATGGCCTAATTAGGAAAGGCAGGGGCTGCGGAGCGATGCTTGGCGCGTGTCCGGTGGCGGCTCCGCTGCCCGCTCCCCCCGGCTCTTTGTGATCTGGGATTACAATGGGAGAGCAGCTCACTAACTATAGGGATGAGCTCAGCGGGGCCCGCCAGCCCCCCGCAGCCCGCAGCGGGCACGGTCCGGCCCGGCACAGCGCCGCTGCCAGCCCCCGAGATGCCCCAACAAAGCCGGGCGTGCTGAGAGCTCCGGAGCGGGGCTGACCCCGGACAGCTGCAGCCCTGCGGGCACTGCAGTGTCCACAGCGGGCAGCTGAGCCCCTGCGGCACCTCCGGCAGCCGGGGCAGAGCCCGGGCTGGCAGCCGGGGGGACACGGACGGCCTGGAGATGTGTGTCACCCCAAAGGCAAGCCCCAAACACAAGCACGTACCCCCGCAGGCTGGGGAGCTGAGAGAGAGCACCAGCCTCCCCATCCCTCCGAGGCTTTGCTCTTCCCTCCGGTGCCGGGGTGCAGCCCGGCAGGGTGTCTGCGATGAGTTGTGCCTGTTCTTTGCCTCATGCCCTTGATCTGTGTATTTCTGTTACTCTAAGCGGAGAATCTGGTGCTGGTAAGACTGTAAACACCAAGCGGGTCATTCAGTACTTTGCCATTGTCGCAGCCTTGGGCGACACACCGGGCAAGAAATTAGTAAGACCTTCTTTTGAAACAAGTTCTTGTTGTTTTCTTCCTTTCTTTCTTTCTTTTTTTGTTTTTTTTTTTTTTTTTAATTTTTTCTCCCTCCTTCCCCTTTCTTCTTACTTTTTCTTCCCCAACTTTTTGCGTTTGGAAACGTGTTTTGGTCTGAACTACCCAGGACTTGGCTTTTCCTTATCTTTTGAACAAGCAAGGCTTGAAATTATTCTACTCAAGGGGAAATGGAATTTTTTTTTTTTTTTAATGTGGCTGCTCAATCTGTGCAGCCTGGAAGAGGTGCTTTAGTTGTTCTCTTCTCTTCCTCCTTCAACACCCCAGTGATCTTCTTAAGGAGCATTAAGAGGATGAAGTAAACCTTCCATTTCCCACCTTGCCTCTTTTAAGCCTTGCTTTTCAGCATTTTCTTTTTTTTCCCCTCCTTTGGTTAATTTTGACCCTTTTCTACCTTGTGCTTTTCTTGCTCTTGTTTTGAATCTTGCTTTTCTTTGGTGCTGGTTATTTTTGAGCTGCCCTTGCAATTGCTTATTTCTTCTGGATACTTTGAGGCTCCAGCCTGCTTTTCCCTCATGGAAGCAAACTGGTTGCTTTAGGTATCAGACAAGCAATACTTCAGAATTATTTTCTTTCCTCTTCTTTGAGTTTTAATTTAACTGTTCTTGCTTTTTGACGCATTTCTTTATTTTCTTGAGCTAATCTATTTAACAACTTTTTGGCCTCTCCTATAAAGTTTAATCCTCCGAGGTTTTGTTTTTTTTCTTGGACTTTTTTTTTTTTGGCACTAAATGGTCATGCCCTGCTTTTCTGACCATGCTTCTTGTGGTTCTTGCCTGGCTTTTCTGGATTTCTAAAGACAATTTTCTCTCCTTTCTCTAGGCAGCTCTTGCCACTAAAACTGGGGTAAGTGTTGTGGCTCTTTAATGCTGAGGCCAGAGTTCTGCTGCACCAGATATCTGTGATGGGGTGATGTGTAAGGCCTCTCTCTACCTTAGGTCTGGGAGCAGCACCTGGGCAGTGTTTAGTTCTCCACCTGGCTTTGTATCTCCCTCCTTCCCATAGCTGGAAGCTCTGCTGTTTGATCTCTTGGTGTTTTTCTGCCTTTCTGACTCCAACCTCTCCTTCAAGGGATAATTACTCTTCAAATATTAATTTCTACCCAGAGTTTGCCAGGGAGTGGTGTGGGCTCCTCCAAAGTGAGGTGAAGCCACCTCACCCTGAAGATCCTGCTCAGCCTCAAAGCCCAGCTGGGGGTGGTGGTGCTGAGGGGCAGGAGGAGACCCTCTGCCACAGGCAGCCCTGTGCTCTGGCTGCTGACCAGAGCCCTGCTGATGCCCAGACCTGCCACCCTCTGCAAAACCCTGGGCTGGCACTGCCCACCACTGCAGCCAGCTGCTGTCCTTGCCTGGGGGACATTTCTGAGGTGTTTGCTCCAAGGAAAGCCAGCAAAAGTTCAGCCCCTGGGGCTCCCAGCACCCCAAGGGCTCTGTCACACATCCTTGGCCCTTGATTTCTCTAAGCTGGTGCACACCCTTGGCTGGGAGATGTTTAACAACCCATGAGTGACCACTTGGACAAACAGAGTGAGACAGCACAGGGGCTGAATCTGTGGCTCTTGGGGCTGCCCTCACTGAATCTCCCAGGCCAGGCTGAATTTAGAGATAAGAGATCAAGGGATGCTCAGGTGATAGAGTGTTGGTAACTGTGTGATTCAACAGCTGCTCCCTGTCTCTTTTGCCCTTCACATACCTGCAGAGGTGGGGAGCAGTTGTGGTTCCAGCATTGGAAAGAGAAGGTGGCGCTGATGCCTTCTGGAGGCTGACCTGGAACAGAGACTAGACAGGGCAAAAGGATAAAGTATGGATTTATTAAAAGGTCTCAGTGGGTACTCTTGGGGCACACAAGAGTCCAGCCAGACCACACCCAAGATACCCCAAAGTGGTCACAGAATGGACCCCCGGATCACAAGGTCTCACATTTTTATAAGTTCTGGTCCATTAGCATATTAGAATTAATTGTCCAACCACAGCTTCAGGTTCTGAAGCTCCATCCTCCTCGGTTTTCTTCTCACTTCACCATTGGTTTCATTCTTGGGCCTGAAAGTTGTCCAAGGTATCAAACTAGATAAGGAATTGTTTTGTCTGTCTACACCACAAAGAGAGCTCAGTAGCACTGAATATCAAACCTAAAACTACTCACTGAAACAGCACAGAGTCTAAAAAATGTAATATCTAAAACCTAAAGCATCAGCTCTGTGTGGGCAGCCCAGAGCAGGTGTTCCCCACCTGAGGAAAGCCCTGTGGATTGAGTGTGTCAGAGCATGGGCAAGGCTCTCATGAAGAATCCTGCAGGTGCTTGTGCCACCAAGCTCCGTGTCAGGTGTCAAACCCCACCATCCTTCAGGTGGTTTAGCACCAGTCTCTTGCTCCTCTCCTCAAATCCTTGTCCTGCTTTACCTGCATTAGGCAGAGGCTGTCTATTTATCTTTGAACAGAGAAACACACATGGAAGAACAAGGTTAGGAGAGGATTCATCCTCAGGCTTGCTCAAGAGAGCCCCAGTATTTCCAGCAGATCATGCCAGCTGGGACTTGTGGTGTATTCCCATCATACTGGGATGCATGTTTTTGGTGTAGGGATCTCTTGTTTCACAAAATGCTGTTGATGTGAGCTGTCCTAGGCTCTGGTTTGGTGGAAGAGGAAATGCTTGACGTCCAAGAACCTGAAATGATTCAGACTGTTGTGGTGACAACACGAGCTCGCTCTTGGTTTGCATAGTGTAGCTCCTAAGAAAGGGGGTAAGGACTCTGTGTGCAGAGGGGACAGCAGCCTGGATCTCCAGTTTAGCTGAAGAGAAGGCCACAGAGGGCACTGCTGCAAACCCAGCTGTGCTGATCCCTAAACTGAGCTGCATGGCCTGGGCAGACAAGGAGATGCCTCGGGAGCAGCAGGTCCCACGGACAGCTAAGGAGTGCAGCAAGGAATCTGTGCTCTTGGTGACAGCTCCCCTCTGGCCGTGTGGGAGCTGACACATCCTTTGGTTTTGTTCTCCAGGGCACCCTCGAGGATCAAATCATCGAGGCTAACCCAGCCATGGAGGCTTTTGGCAATGCCAAAACCATAAGGAACGACAACTCCTCGCGTTTTGTGAGTGCCTCAGCGGGACAGGGAGCTGTGGCTGGCTGGGCTGCATGCACGGCGGGTGGCACTGTGGCTTTGGGCAGGCACCTAGCAGGGAGCTGGATCTGCTGGATCTAGAGGGACTGGGGCGCCAGAGCCAAGTTTTTCTGGTTACATCAGTGCAGCAAATGGTTGCCAGCACAAACGGCCCTGGTGTCACAGCCTGTGGCTGGAGAGACGTCCCTGGCAGGACCAAAGCTGAGGGACAGTGAGCTGGAGTGCTCTGGGACAGACAAGTGTGCCCCTTCCAGGAAGCAGTACAGTTTTTGCTAAGCCCAGCCTGGCTCTGCTGTGGCTGCAGAGCTCCTGTGCCTGGAGGGGACAGGGGCACTGCTGGGGGAGATCCTGAGCTCAGCACAGAGCAGGGGCTGCTCAGTGACACAGAGCCCTGAAGAAATGGTCAGTGGTAAGAATAGACTCGAGGACAGGGGTTTATCTGCTGTCAGTGAAATTTCTGCCTGCCTGGTATTTAAACCCTTAGGCAATGCTCTTTGAGCTTCTTCACATTACAAACCAGAGAACTTCACGCTAAGTTGCCAGGCATCAGCAGAAGCTCAAGAAGTGGGAAATAAATTCAGTTTCTAGGGGCTGTTCAGAACTGTACCTCTGTAGCAAAGCCCAGCACTGACCTCCTGTGTGTGTTTTCAGGGCAAGTTCATCCGGATCCACTTTGGTCCCTCAGGGAAATTGGCTTCTGCAGACATTGACATCTGTGAGTAGCTGCACTGGGGTGGGAATGCATGTCACTATTTGTGCTCAGCTCTGGGAAGGAACAAGCCCTGCTCTGACCCCTCTGTCCTACTTCATTCTAGATCTTCTGGAAAAATCCAGAGTGATTTTCCAGCAACCCAAGGAGCGAAGCTACCACATCTTCTACCAGATCCTCTCTGGGAAGAAACCAGAGCTGCAAGGTAAAGCAGCCAAAGCTGCAGCACAGCCCTTAGAGAAGGATGGCCTGAAAACAGCCCCAGAGAGCTCTGCTGTCAGCTTTGGAGCTGCCAGCTCACCATGCAGAATGCCCTTGAATGCTTTGCTAGCTGCACAGGATCATAGGATTGGTGGCTAATTAAGGGTGGAAGGGATTTCAAGAGGACATGTAGCCCAGCCTCCATTATCCTCACAGGCTGAGAAGCCAGACTAAGGCCACTGTGTAGGAGCAGAGGTCACCCAGGGTCTATGTGCAAGGTGGGAATGTGCTTTGCAAAGCTGCCTTGCACAGAGCCCTCACGAAGTGGTGGGTACAACACTGACCTCAGCATGTGCAGGCTGGAGATTTGCTCATTTTGGGATAGAGGGAAGTGTTTTTCAGCCTCCTCAAGAAGCGAGATGATCTGTTTCAGGTGAGCTTGGAAACAGCTGCACAGCTGGGCACCGGTGAGGATGTGATTCCCAGGACAGCCCCACCTGATCTGGGTTTGTGCTGGGGCAACTCTGTGCTCTGAGCAGCCTCCCGGTGCCACATCATGCTCAGGAAGCCTTTCCCCACGCAGAAGGATGGCTGGCACAGCCCCCTGGGTGGTCAGCTCTTGGCTGAGGGCTCCTGAGCTTGGTGCTGAACAGCACCTTATTAGGCAGGTCTGAGAGAGCAGTAATCTTATCTGGAGTCACAAGGGCATGGTGGCCACTTCTAAATCAGTCTGCAGCCAGGCCATATCCCAAGATAGCTAGCAGGAGGCAAGCACAGAAGAGGTGGATCCATGTGTGGACCTGCCTGTGCTGGAAGAAGCTCTTCCTCCCCCAGCTGGTGCCCTCTAGTTGAGGCTGGGGAAGCCTTCCTGCTCCATCTGTGTGCAGGGCTGTCCCTCTGCCCAGGGGTGTCCCTGCTGGGCTGGCCTCACCCTCTGCATGTCATCCCCCTGCAGATATGCTGCTGCTGTCCCTCAACCCCTACGACTACCACTTCTGCTCCCAGGGGGTGACAACGGTGGATAACCTGGACGACGGCGAGGAGCTCATGGCCACAGATGTACGTGGGCCTCCCTGGGCCTGGGGAGGGCACAGCCTCCTCCTGGGCAGCTCCAGGGATGTGTCCTGGCTTTCTGTGTGTCCCTCTTCAAATTACATGGGAATCCCCTCTGGTTTATTGGCAGTTAGCGTGAGCCTACCAGAAGGGGCAGAGAGACTCTGTTCTCCACCATCAGCCTCATCCAGGCAGGGAAGGGAAAGTCATTCACCACCTCAGAACGGCCTGTGGCACATGAGAAAGTGCCCATGAGAAAGATCATAGTATCATTAAATTTGGAAAAGACCCCCAAGATCATTGAGTCCAAGCTGTGACACCCAGCCCACTGAGTGCCACATCCAGTCCTTCCTTGGACACCTCCAGGAGTGGGGACTCCACTACTGCACTGGGCAGCCCCTTCCAAAGCCTCACAATTCTTTCTGGGAAGAACCTGAACCAACCTGAACCTCCCCTGGCACAGCTTGAGGTTGCTCCCTCCCATCCTATCCCTGTTCCCTGGGAGCAGAGTCTGATCCCCCCTGGCTGCCCTCTCCTGTCAGGGAATTTTACAGATCAGTCAGGTCTTCTCCTGAGCCCTCAGCTTGGAAAACCTTCTCCTTGTGGATGCTAGGCTAGTCTTTTTGTTTTCAAATAGGTCTTGTGGGAGCTGGAGCCACATTCAAACCCTGTGGACAGGATTCCTTGCTTAGGTGCCCACCAGAGAGAGCACCCTGCCCAGTTCCAGGACAGGGACAGTGCCTTAGGAACCAATCCTCACCTCAGCGTGGTGAATTTGTTCTATCTCTACTGCTTTGTGTCTCCTCAGCACGCCATGGACATCCTGGGCTTCAGCACCGATGAGAAATACGGCTCCTATAAAATAGTGGGGGCCATCATGCACTTTGGGAACATGAAGTTCAAGCAAAAGCAGCGGGAAGAGCAGGCAGAGGCAGATGGCACTGAAAGTGAGTGGGGCTCTGTGTTCCAGCCCAGGCTGGGATAACTCCCCAAACCTGGCCTGTGGAGGTCAGTGACCCTCATTCCAAACACCCACACTGTCCTAGGCCCTGCTGGGGGTGCACCCAGGGCTTGTCCTTGAGCAGGAATATTTGGGACATCTCTCTGCAAGGTGGGCTCATCTGCATCAGACTTGTCTCACAGGGTGTCACACCCCAGCTGGGCTTCATCTTGTGCAGGAATCTCCTCCTGCTCTTCATCTCTTGCACTTCACTGGACACAACTCCAGGCAGGGCATCCCCAGAGGATGAGCCAGGCAGGGAGCAGGAGCTGCCCAGCTGACAGCCTCCTGAAGAGCAGTTAGAGTAGGACACAATCACTGTCTCACACTTTTCTGGTTTGTTGCTCAGCAAAATCCAAGGCAATTCACAGCTCTAAGAACAGTCAGGCTGCAGAGCAAACCTGAAGGGAGAGGGTGACTTTCCAGCATGTGGAGGGTGAGAAGGCAAAGCTCTAGCATGTACTTGGAAGGTTTCAGCAGGGATTCAGCAGAAATGACGACCTGGATCAGTCTTTGTCACATTAACATTCATAAAGGAAAATTCTCTTTGCTTCAGGAGTGGCAACACAGGCTTTAGCTGCTATCTGGTAATTAATGAAGGTTTTGATATGCAGTGATTTCCCTTCACAGGTGATTTTCTAGCTACAATCTGCTATTAGGAGTTTAGGAAAGACAATCACCTCTCTTCTGGTCAATTCAAATTCATTGCATGGAAATTCAAATCTCCACTGGAAAATGCATAGAGAATCCCAGATCAAGAGGACTAAAACCTGATAAGCACTTGTTGGGGGTTGGGTTATTTTCTTATAGAATTTTTTCCCAGAAGTTGCTAAGAAGCTGATGGCTGGGTGCTTTTCGGTACTCATGGGTGCTTAGGAACAAACAAAAGAAGCAGCTAAGGCAGAGACAGGGAGGCTGAAAAGGTGCAGCAGGCCTCCAAACAGTAACTTGTCAGTCAGAAAGTTCAAACTTTCATAGACTATCATAGACTACCAAAGATGGAAAATTATAGACTATCCAGGATGGAAAATCACATTAGACACTGGAGGAGACTCTGGAGCAGGTGGACAAACTAATGTGGTTAGCATTGATCATCATAAGAGAATGTGATTTTTTAATTTTGGTCCCTTTTTCCCTTCCCAGACCCTCCTTGCAGGCTCCTCATGCCTTTATGCTGTTTTCCAGGTGCTGACAAAGCTGCTTATCTCATGGGAATCAGCTCAGCTGACCTCATCAAAGGGCTGCTCCATCCTCGTGTGAAAGTGGGCAATGAGTACGTGACCAAAGGTCAGAATGTGGAGCAGGTGAGTGACAGGATAACAGGACACGCTGCTCACACTGGGGTTCCACTGGTGCTTTGCTGTCTTGGGTGTAGGAGGAGACTTAAGAGCAGCAGGAGAAGTTGTATCCACAATTCTTGGCTTTCAGGAGCAGGGAAAATGGATGGCAGAGCTGGGTGATAGCTTTGCACAGTACCCAAGGCTGGAGATTCAGTGCAGTGTCTTTGAAATGTGGGTTGGATCCCAGGCAGAGGAGGTCCAGGTTCTATGGATCTGCTTCAGAGACAGTCACACTCTGAAGAGTTCAGCCCTGAAAAGTAGAAAAATCTAGATATTTAAACACTCATCTGAGTTGATCTTGTAGAAGGCTCAAATGCTCCAAACATGTGTCTTGTCAGCCACACCCCAGCTGGGAACCCAGGCCTGGCCTGAGTAGTGCAAGCCAGTCCCTGAGCACAATTCAAGAGGACCTCCAGGGCTGGTGTCTTACCCAAAGTGGGCTGTAGGCTCCTGCCAGGCACAAGACTTCTGAAAATGCTACTTTAAACTGAATTTATATCCTAAGACCTTAGAGACAAGATAGGCCAGGTAGGCAGGAACACACTTTGTGAGGAATGTAAAACTAATTTCAGAGCTTGTACTGTAACCACGAACTCCTTGGCTCTGTCTGTCTGTCCCTTGTGTGCCAGGAGGAGCTCTGTCTCAGCCTGTGGCTCCTGCAGGAGCAGGAGGGAGCTCACTGTGTGCTCTGGGCTTGGCTTTGCAGGTGCTCTATGCAGTGGGGGCCCTGGCTAAAGCCACCTACGACCGCATGTTCAAGTGGCTGGTGACCCGCATCAACAAGACCCTGGACACCAAGCTGGCCAGGCAGTTCTTCATCGGGGTGCTGGACATTGCAGGCTTTGAGATCTTCGATGTGAGTTCTGCAGGCCTCTGCAGGGGGTTCAGGGGAGTGTTGTAGGGGCAGCTCAGTCTCCTGGTGTTTGAGAGCTCTATCTCCCTTAGGAAACTGCTGGCCTGTCGCAATACGACAGGAGATAAATCACATGCAGACAGATCTTCTCAAAGAAGAGAGAGGAAAGGGAGAGTTCATTATGAAACTCCAATTTATATAGCATTGCAAAAGTAAACAGTCATTAGAAAAGAAGGTTGTCACCTCTCTAATCACACTGGTCAATACATGATTCCATCAATTCTCACTTCCTCTAAAGAAGAATGTAAACAATTGTTGTTTGTAAAGACGTGT
>CM031874.1:4476446-4585214 GCA_018697195.1 Certhia americana | reverse complement strand
TGTGTGTGTGTGTGTGTGTGTGTGTGTGTGTGTGTGTGTGTGTGTGTTTGTGTGTGAGATCTGACTTCAAGAATTCGAGAACATCAGAAGGCTAGAAAGAAACATGCAAAAGCAGGAGCTACACTGGCCTTGATGAGAAAAGGAGTTCTTGCCTGTATTGATGTATCTGAAGCAAACAGGCAGCTCTCAAGGGATGATTTAACATTGCTGTGGGCACATCTCTAGTGATTGCTGGTTACCTGCTCTGGTAGCAACACAGCTGAGCCTGGCAGGGACCGCCCTTCACACCCAGGCAAAGCACAAGAGTGAATCCCTTCACTTCTGGAGCTCCTCTTGCTGACTCAGATCTGTTTTGTTCTTGCAGTTCAACAGCTTCGAGCAGCTGTGCATCAACTTCACCAACGAGAAACTGCAACAGTTCTTCAACCACCACATGTTTGTCCTGGAGCAGGAGGAGTACAAGAAGGAAGGCATCGAATGGGTCTTCATTGACTTTGGCCTGGACCTGCAGGCCTGCATTGACCTGATTGAGAAGGTAGAGTGTGAGGCAGGGCACAGAAATGGTACTGCTCTGTAAAACAGAGTCTTTGGGTGCTCTGCTACCAAAATGAAATTATTCCCTCCGTGGTAAATGGCAAGTGCCCAACTTTTTTCCCCCCACAATTACAGCTCAGACCCTCCAGCCCCTTTTTGTCACAAATTTTAACTTTATGAAAATATGAAAAATCTGTTCCTACCTACTGAGGAGCCACAAAACCTGGTGCAGCTTTTTCCTCCAGAGAGCAATCACCTCTTCCTCTTTTTTCCTACCCACTTACAGCCCCACTTGCAGAAGTAAGTAAGTGCCTCTTACTTGAGCATTTGCTGATTCAAAGCAGCTGGAAAATAGATAAAATATTTCCACCATTACATGAAGGAAACTTTTTTTTTTTTTTGAATGGAGTAATCCTGGAGAGGATCCCTCTTTCTCAACAATCTGTTGGACCAGGGCAAACTCCCATGTTTTGCAGGCCTGGACAGTCCCACATGGGGCTGGGAGGTCAGAGCCAGTCTGGAATATGCCAGTGACAGCTTGGCCCTGGGTTGCACCTGGGTTAGGATGGGATGTCCCAGGTCGAGCCCATGCTCAGTGGCACAAAGAATTCCCCATTTTGGGATGGGACATGGCAACACTGAGCTCATTCCTCTTTATCCCCTCCTCTCTCTGCAGCCCATGGGAATCCTGTCCATCCTGGAAGAGGAGTGTATGTTCCCCAAAGCCTCTGACATGACCTTCAAATCCAAGCTCTACGACAACCACATCGGGAAGTCGCCCAACTTCCAGAAGCCGCGGCCGGACAAGAAGCGGAAATACGAGGCGCACTTTGAGGTGGTGCACTACGCTGGTGTGGTACGTCCCTGGCAGCTCTACACAGCCCCCACACCTTCCCCTGGCAGGGACAGGGCTGTCCTGACCTTCCCTCTGCGGGACAGGTGCCGTACAACATCGTGGGGTGGCTGGACAAGAACAAGGACCCCCTGAACGAGACAGTGGTGTCCGTCTTCCAGAAATCCCAGAACAAGCTCCTGGCCTCCCTCTATGAGAACTACGTGGGCTCTGCTTCAGGTGAGGAATGCCCTCACCCCTTTTTTCTATCTCAGTCTCTCCCCTCTCTCCTCCATGCCCAGCTGTTGGTGCAGCATCCCTGTCCCTGGCAGCCCAGGCAAAGGGAAAACCCACAATGATCCCTAAAATCCCCCCTGGCCTGAGTAGGTGGGTGCTGGTTTAAGGGCTTGTGTGGGGCTGTAGGGTTGTTGTGGTGGCCCTGTGACATTGGGAGTGTGAAGGGGTGTCTTGAGGTGAGCAACACCCAGAACTGGGTGCTGTGGGAGATGTTTTGGTGGTCAGTGCCTTTGTTCTGCAGCAGGGCACAACCACCTCTGCTTTAGAGACAACAAGGGCTGTGGGAATTTTAGGGGTGCTTGGGGGTACCACTGAGTCCTTCAAGGCAGGCAGATGTTTTGCTGATGTAAGTAATCAATATTTCAACCCAACAGAGGAACCTCACAAGCCAGGGATGAAGGAGAAACGTAAAAAGGCAGCTTCTTTCCAAACAGTGTCACAGCTGCACAAGGTGAGAGCCAGCCCCTCATCCAGGGCCATGAGGGAAACCTGCTCTGAGGCTCCCTCTGGCAGTCCCACCTCCCTGCCAAGACTCTTGGTTTCTTGCACCTCCTGGGGCCTGAAGGACATGAGAGCTCCTGAAGGACCACCAAAGCCCCCAACTCCCTCTCATCCCTGGGCAAGGGGCCTGTGCCTGGCAGAGTCCCAGCCCTGTCCCCATGCTCCTAGGGCAGGACACGAGGCTCCAGGCTGGGAGAGCTCCCTTGGAGCTGGGCTTGTGCTGCTCCTGCCCTCGTGATGCTCACGGCAGCTCCTCCGCCTTTGAGAGAGCGGCAGTTAAGACTTGTAGTGATGTTTAGATAATTAATTACATGAACATCACTTTAAGTCTGTGCTACTTCTCTCCTCATTCCTGTCAGCGGGAAGGACAACCTTTGGGCAGAAGAAAGTGGAGGAGCATCTGGCAGGTCTCTGAGCTCCCTGTCCTGGGAGGAGACCTGACCCATTACAGCCCAGGGTATCACACAGCTCCATCCCATCCTCACCACAGGAGTTACTTGTCCAACCCAGAGCTCAACCAACTGAAAAGCAGCACAGAGGGTGTGTCCTGCCATGACAGCCTTGTGGTGACAGCCCGGATGCTGCCAGAGCTCCAGGAGTGTTTGGACAGCCCTGTTCACCCAGGCACAGGGTGGGGTTGTTGGGGTGTCTGTGCAGGGCCAGGAGCTGGACTGGATGATCCTGTGGGCTCCGCCCATCTCAGGATATTCTGTGATCCTTTGCCAAGGTGCTTGAAGAAGGTAGCTCTGTGGCAGAGCTCAGGGAAAAGTGTTCAGGGAAAAGTGTGACTTTCTTCCCTCTGGACAAGTCACAGGCCTTGGGGAAAGGTGTCTGTGGTGAGTTGGCCCATGGTGATGTGGAGCTGTGGGAAGGTGTTCCCTTCCCTGAGCTGGTCCTGGACAGGCTGAGCCTGTACAAGCAGAGGAAGGCAGCTGGAAAGATCAAGGGTAGAGATGCCTTGGAGAGAAAAGAAGGTGCAGGCTGGCTCAACAGGGTCCTCTGTCATGGCCAAAAGGGGTAAAGCACTGTGGAAGTGCAGGGAAATCCTGAAAATCCTAGCATTCTCTGAGTGCAGCCATTTGGACACCAGCACTGGAATTGCAGGGTGTTGAGCACAGAGCTCCGTACCAGGAGTATGCTCCTGTCTCCCTGGCTCTCCCCTGCAGCAAAACTTTACCTAAAAATACTTTGGAAGCATCTGGCACAGCAAACTTCTGTAGCACAGCAAAACCTGCCAGTGCCATTTGGCCTGTCTGCCACCCCAGTCCCCTCTGCCATGGGGACAGTCCCCCACCCTGGCAGGAGGCACTGATCCTGCCAGGATAGCAGGAGGCAATTCCCCCTTTCTCAGGGTCTGCTCCCTCCCTGCCTGTGGGGGAAAGGGGCAGGAGGGAAAGAAGCATTTTAGGGAAGCAGAGCTGTCCCCTCAGCCCCTGTGTCTGCCCTGCAGGAGAATCTCAACAAGCTGATGACCAACCTGCGCTCCACCCAGCCCCACTTCGTCCGCTGCATCATCCCCAATGAGACAAAGACCCCAGGTATGGGACAGCTGAGAGAGCAGCCTGGCAGTGCCCCTGGGGACAGCCACGTGTGGGAACTGGCAGAGATTCTTGCACCCACCCCCTCCTCAACCCTTTTCATGCTGCCACTAAGCCCTGACCCCATCTCAGTGTTGAAACTCCTGTGACCCAGTTCAGCCTCCTGTGCAGGGGAGAATGAGCTTTGCCAGGCTCCCATTTTGGATGTGCAGCCTGGCACGTGTATAACAGCAGGCACAAGTGAGTCTTCCAGGCTGAGTTCCACCCTCCAAGGCCCAGGCTGCAGCACTGGTGCTCAGCACAGACCTGCAGGACAGGCTAACACCTATGTTCAAACCATGGATGTTCCCAGCGTTCAGACCCGGGCTGCAGCTCTATTTCTTCTGTCTTCTTGGGCTGAGCATCTGCTCCATGTGTGTCTTCCCTCCCAGGAGCCATGGATTCCTTCCTGGTGCTGCACCAGCTGCGGTGTAACGGTGTCCTGGAAGGGATCCGCATCTGCCGCAAGGGATTCCCCAACAGGATCCTCTACGCAGACTTCAAGCAGCGGTAACCCCTCTTCTTCCTCACCCAGCACGTGTTCCAAGGGCAGACAGACTTGTCCTGGCTCCTGTCTCCATGCTCCCCAGCTTTTGCAGGGCTGGTCTGAACCCCCACACGCCCCCAGTGCCTGTCCAGTTTGGGATAGCTCTGCTGCTGTGGAGAGTTTGGGGTGAGATCTGGATGTCTGAGGTGCTGAATGCAAGGCTGGTGCAGGGGGAAGGTGGCAAGGCTCAGGCCCTTGGATCCCCCAAGGATCCTGGCTCAGATTTCTCTCTGCCCTTGGGATGGATCCTTAGTGTTCCCACCATAGGGTCCCATCTATGCTGCTTAGCCCAGGCCTAGTGAGGCCAGTGTTTCATTGGCCAACAATTTCCCTGATGTTCAGGGACTCTGCCAGGGTTCCCTGGTGCCTGCAATCCCTTGCCCTGGAGCAACTGGTCCCCACAGAGCTCCAGCCTGTGGTGCAGCCCCATGGCTCCAGTGGGAACTGGCATTCCTGGGGATGATGGTGGTGCTTCAGTCCTCTTGCACAGCCTCCCTCTTCTTTGCCCCACAGCTACCGTATCCTCAATCCAGCAGCCATTCCAGAAGACAAGTTTGTGGACAGCAGGAAGGCCACAGAGAAGCTGCTGAGCTCCCTGGAGCTGGACCGTGCACAGTACAAGTTTGGTCACACCAAGGTGAGAGTGGCAGCTGATCCAGCACTCTGCAGGGTCTGTGTGGCCCTTGAAGGGACTCAGGAGGGCAGAGGAAGATGCAGGCTGGGAGGAGAAAGAACAGCTCTGAGCAGGTCACTGCTGTCTGCCCTTGTCCCACCCACCACATCATCCTGTTTCTGCTCAGGGCAGATCTGGTTCCCTGTGCCTGTGCCGTGTGTGGGTGCACCTCCACGTTTCCCTGGCAGGCTGTGCTACCTCTGAGCCCTCTGTCCTTCTGCTGGTGACTCCACTCTCTTGCCCACAGGTGTTTTTCAAGGCTGGTTTGCTGGGCTTGCTGGAGGAGATGCGAGATGAACGTCTGGCCAAGGTCCTGACAATGCTCCAGGCCAGGATCCGTGGGTACCTCATGCGTGTGGAGTATCAGAAGATCATCAGCAGGAGGTAGAGCTGTGGGGGCAAAAAGCAGAACTTTGTGTCTCCTTGTCTCTTCTGCACATGTCCGTGGGTTTGTCTGTGGGGTTTGCCTGTGTCTGGCAGTGATTGGTTCTGAGGGAGGGAGGCAAGCCTGGAAGAGGTCTGGCGTGGCCCTGGTAGGGAAGATCTAGCTGTGGGGAGCCTCTGGTTTCCACTGGAAGATTCAGAGGGAGGCAGAGTGAGGAGAGCTGAAATCCAGGCCACCCCCCCATCCCAGCAGGGCCAGTACAGTGTGCAGACTGTATTCCAATCATTCACCATTCTGCCATTTGTCCAGGTGGTAGAGAATAGAGCCATATCCAGGCCTGCAGAAGCCAGGATGGGACATGGGGAATGTCCACCCCTGATGATGTTGTGCTTGTATTTCCCCAGGGAGGCCCTCTATACCATCCAGTGGAACATCCGTGCCTTCAATGCTGTCAAGAACTGGTCCTGGATGAAGCTGTTCTTCAAGATCAAGCCTTTACTCAAGTCTGCTCAGACTGAGAAGGAAATGTCCAACCTGAAGGAGGAATTCCAGAAGCTGAAGGAGACTCTGGAGAAGTCTGAGGCTAAGAGGAAGGAGCTGGAAGAGAAGCAAGTCTCCATGATCCAGGAGAAGAATGACCTGGCTCTCCAGCTGCAGGCAGTGAGTGCCTCACCCTCTCTCTGGGGATCTTAAGACAGTGCAGGGTCCATGGGCAGAAGAAGGAGCAGAATGTCTCAGAACCCTCTTTCAGCCTCCTGCAGTTCTGAAGGTCCCTCTTTGCCACAATCTGTCTGAAACACAACCTCAGACTGCAGACCTGAAGTACCATCACATCCTGGGGCTGTCAGAGGGATTTGTGATCCCCTGGCTCTGGGAAGGTTCTCCTCACAAGGGAGTGGGAGGGGATGGCAACGTTTGCTTGCCAAATTTTGTGCAGTTTTTTGTGCCAGCATGACCTTCCTCTAGAAAGATTGAGTTGCCCTGGTTAGTGTGAGTAGTTGTCCTGCAAACCTCGATGATGGGCAGTGAGTGGAGCTCTATTTTTTTTACACCTGAGCACCTCGGGTTTGCTCTGCCCCTTCTGCAAGGAGAAGGCCAGGACAGCAGGGATGAGAGCAGAGTCCTGGGGCAGAGGGTGAGCGCTGGCTCTCCTGTGCCTCTCCCAGGAGCAAGACAACCTGGCAGATGCAGAGGAGCGCTGCGACCTGCTCATCAAGTCCAAGATCCAGCTGGAGGCCAAGGTGAAGGAGCTGACAGAGCGTGTGGAGGATGAGGAGGAGATGAACTCAGAGCTCACTGCCAGGAAACGCAAGCTGGAGGATGAGTGTGCCGAGCTGAAGAAGGACCTCGATGACCTGGAGATCACTCTGGCCAAGGTGGAGAAGGAGAAACATGCCACGGAGAACAAGGTAACTGACCTCCCTGCAGGGTCCAGCCTTGCTGCCCTGGGGCATCAGTGCTTGTGGGGGCACCGGAGAAACATCTGGGATAAGGCTGCTGGTGTGGGGGGACCGGGGCAGGGCAGAGGGAAAAGGGGGATGTGAGAGGGAAAAAACCCTCCATGTCCTGCCTCATTGCCCAGAGGGCTGTGGGCAAATGGTTCTGTGCTGTGGCAAGTTATCTGAGGCATGGAAAACCCACCTGGTGGGGCCAGCCTGGCCAAGGGGAGAGGGGCTGGCTGCTGGTGAGGGGCTGAGCTGCTGTTACCCATGGATGGACTCCTGCCTTTCAAGGGTCAAGCTGCTGGAGTAGCTCTGCATCTGAGAAGATGCTCTCTACTTTTGTCCTCACTGATCCAGGTTAAAAACCTGATTGAGGAGATGACTGGTCTGGATGAGATCATTGCCAAGCTGACAAAGGAGAAGAAAGCCCTGCAAGAGGCCCATCAGCAGGCCCTGGATGACCTGCAGGCTGAGGAAGACAAGGTCAACACACTGACCAAAGCCAAGGTCAAACTGGAGCAGCAAGTGGATGATGTGAGTTATAGGCCAGTGAGAATAAAGCAAGAGAAGTTAAAGTCACATCTCCAGGAGAGCCCAAAGGCTGTCCCTGAATGGGATCTGGAGTGTGGGATCGTTACCAGATCCCACTTTCATATGGTCAGTTGATGAATAATCCCATTGACAAACTAACCCTGAAACAAGAGGTGGTGTAGAGCACCTCATGGAGAGCAGTCCTGGGCTGAGGAAATGGGGCTGGAGACCAGCTGGGAAACACCTCTGGCTCCCAGGGGATTGGTGAAGTTCCCACAGCATTGGACATGGTAAGGGTGGGGATACAGAAGGTCCTTTCCCTCCCTACCCCACCTCCCTTCATTCTCCAGCTGGAAAGCTCTCTTGAGCAAGAAAAGAAGGTCCGCATGGACCTGGAAAGAGCAAAGAGGAAGCTTGAAGGAGACCTGAAGCTGTCACAAGAATCTGTAATGGATCTGGAGAATGACAAACAGCAGCTGGATGAGAAGCTCAAGAAGTGAGTGTGTGACACGTGCCTGGGCTCTGGGCTTGCTCTGCACCTCTAAATCCAGCAGATGTGTGCTCTCTGCAGGGGTGGCTGGGCTGTGGCTCTGGGCACTGCTGTGTGGCCAGTCCAGGCACAAGGAAGGCTTAGTTTTCCTGGGCACTTTGCAGAGAGGCTGAGGAGCTTGTGACAGGCTCATAGACCAGGCAGGATAGACCTTCCTTTGTACATGGGGCTGGAGAGGAGGGACCTGCCTGGCAGGATCCAGCACACTGCTGGGGCCTCAGCTGCAAGTACAGAATTCAGTCATGTCCCATTCTCATCGAGGAACTGGAGAACACCTTGGGACCTTGGAGGGAAACCCTCAGAGCCAGTTGTCTGCCAATGTGGCTGCTTCAGCCCTTCCTGTGAGCCTTCCATGAGCTGCTGCTTATCCCTGCAGTCCCTTTCCATTGTGGGTTTGTTCATCCTCTGGCCTGGCTGTAAGAGTGCAGGGAAGTTTAAGAGCCAGAAGGGCCTGTGAGGACAGTGTTTGTCTGACCAGAGGCTCTGTCTTCTGTCTGTCCAGGAAAGACTTTGAGATGAGTCAGCTGAACTCAAGGATTGAAGATGGGCAAGTGATGGAGGCCCAGCTGCAGAAGAAGATCAAGGAGGTCCAGGTATGGTGGGAAGAACTGCTCTTACATCCTGGGAGTCCAAAATTTCCATTAGATGTGCTGGGGAATCTGCTGTGATGTGCTGGGGAATCTGCATGAGCCAGTCCCTCTCTGAGCACAGGGATGTCTCCTTGGAAAAAGCTGGCATGGGTAGCAGGTGCTGAGCCCTCTGCCAAACCATGGTGGGTTGAAAATCAGAGTGAGCTATTGAGGTGAACACTATCACCAGTCTGAGGAACAGCTTCCAGGATGTAGTTCTATGTCCAAAATAAAACCTTTAATCCAGTAACCAAACTCTGAAAACCCAAATCTAGGACACTGGACTTCTTCCTATCAGAGACAGATCCCCACAATCTAGAAAAGTTCCCATGAAAAGAAGCTAATGCCAGCTGGATCCTGATGGCAGGGGCAGAGGAGAGCAGGAGCTCCAAACACACTACCAAGGAGCATCTGCCTCCCAGAACAGCCCCAAACTGGTGGCTTTTTGCCTTTCATCATCATCAGAGACACTGCTCCACTGCAGACAGCAGAGATGCTGGAGCTCTCCACACAGAGTTTGGAGCATCTGCCCTTTTCTGTGTGTCCAGGCACGCGTGGAGGAGCTGGAGGAGGAGCTGGAGGCCGAGCGAGCCGCCAGGGCCAAGGTGGAGAAGCAGCGGGCGGAGGTGTCGCGGGAGCTGGAGGAGCTGAGCGAGCGGCTGGAGGAGGCGGGCGGCAGCACAGCCACACAGCTGGAGCTGAGCAAGAAGAGGGAGGTGGAGTTCCTGAGGCTGCGGAGGGACCTGGAGGAGGCCACGCTGCAGCACGAGGCGCTGGCGGCCGCCCTGCGCAAGAAGCACACGGACAGCGTGGCCGAGCTGGGCGAGCAGATCGACGGCCTGCAGCGTGTCAAACAGAAGCTGGAGAAGGAGAAGAGCGAGATGAAGATGGAGATTGACGACCTGTCGTCCAACGTCGAGTACATCACCAAGAACAAGGTGGGTCCTGGTTCTCCACGGGGCTGGTTGGTTTCTCCTGTGGACATCAGTGCAGCTGGGTGCAGTGTGACCAGCACAGCCACGTCCATGGGGTGGTGTCTCAAGTAGCTCTTTGCCATGACCAAGTCCCAGTGTGACCCATAGCTTGTCCCTGTGTCACTACAGGATGCTTTACTTGTCCTAGCAAGTCTGGAGGCTCTGGAAAGACATTTCCTGTGAGGCCTGCCTGCAGAGAGCCACTGTTAGCTTAGCAGTGAGCTCTGACAGGCTCCTGCTCTCTGCCTTATGTGCCCATGGGATCCACTGAGCAGGGCAGGGTATCCCAGGGTGGGAGACCAGTGCTCTGTGGCCAGAGCTGAGCTCAGCCAGGCTGTGCTTGGTGCCTGCAGGCCAATGCTGAGAAGCTGTGCCGCACCTACGAGGACCAGCTGAACGAGGCCAAGGCCAAAGTGGACGAGCTCCAGCGACAGCTGACGGATGTGAACGCCCAGCAGGGCCGGCTGCAGACTGAGAATGGTGTGTGGGGCACAAGCCAGGGGCAGCTGGCTGCCTCAAGAGTGCTCTGACTCTGGGGTGTCTGGCTGGGGGAGTGGAGTTCAGTGTCCTCCTCCTCCCACAGAGGGAAAAACTAGTTGTGCCTCAGGAGGGATTCCTCGCTGTCATCCTTTGCCTTTAACTGGTTGCACCTCTGCCCATGGCCCAGCTAGCCCTGGGGGGGATACAGCTGGGACAGCTGGAGGCAACAGGCTCTGGGGGAGGGTGGACTAGTGCAGATCGCAGCCCTACAGCCCTGAAGTAGCTGTTTTGGCTCTGTTGGAACCCAGGGGAGCTTACTCGGCTGCTGGAGGAGAAGGAGTCCTTCATCAATCAGCTGAGCCGTGGCAAGGTCTCATTCACACAGAGCATTGAGGAACTGAAGAGGCAGCTGGAGGAAGAGATCAAGGTGAGGTTTCAGGGCATGGCTGGACTCTGTGTGACATTGTGGCAGTGGCCCAGACCCTTGGACTGGGGAGGTGGGACATACCCTGCATACAGGGCAGCTCTTCACTTGGAAAGAACAGAAGTTCCCTGCTGCTGCTCGCAGTCCTGTGCCATGGCCTGTGTCCTGGAGCCTGGAGTCAGCTGCTGCTTTCTCTTCCTCAGAGCAAGAATGCCTTGGCCCATGCCCTGCAAGCCTCCCGGCACGACTGTGACCTGCTGCGGGAGCAGTACGAGGAGGAGGTGGAGGCCAAGAGCGAGCTCCAGAGGAACTTGTCCAAAGCCAATGCTGAGGTGGCCCAGTGGAGAACCAAGTACGAGACTGATGCCATCCAGAGGACTGAGGAGCTGGAGGAAGCCAAGTAAGTCCTGTGGTGCAAATTGGTTCCTTGTAGATGGCAACATTCTGTTCAGCAATGGGGTTCTCCCTTACCGGGGGTGACACAGCATGCTCCTGCCTGGATTGGAGGCTGTGGGGTGGGATGGCACCGGAGCAGAGAGCGCTCACCCCGGGGCCATTGGCAGGAAGAAGTTGGCCACCCGGCTGCAGGAGGCAGAGGAGGCTGTGGAGGCCGCCCACGCCAAGTGCTCCTCGCTGGAGAAGACCAAGCACCGTCTGCAGACCGAGATTGAGGACCTCTCAGTGGACCTGGAACGCGCCAACTCGGCCTGTGCTGCCCTGGACAAGAAGCAGCGCAACTTCGACAGGATCCTGGCTGAGTGGAAGCAGAAGTACGAGGAGACCCAGGTGGAGCTGGAGGCGTCACAGAAGGAGTCGCGCAGCCTGAGCACGGAGCTCTTCAAGCTCAAGAACGCCTACGAGGAGTCCCTGGACAACCTGGAGACCCTTAAGAGGGAGAACAAGAACCTGCAGGGTAGGACTGGGCTCAGGCACTTCCCCAGGGCTCTGCCCAGGCTCTTGCTCCTGCCCTGTCCTCAGACATGTGGGATTGGGTCCCTTGTTGGCCAGGAGAGGACCTTGCTGCTCAGCCCATCCACTGGAGGGATGCAGCAGCCCTGGTGGGATGCCAGTGTGTGTCCTGCCCTCATGCTGGGGACACTCTGGAAGGACAGGCTCACTTGGCTCCTGTCCCCAAATGACTCCTGTCCCTAAATGATGCTGCCAAGTGCCATGGCTGTGGCATGACACTGCCTTGGGGGTGTAGCTGTTGGACAAACAGGTCCTTAATGCCTCTTCTATGCTCTCTCCAGACTGCAGAAGTGTCCCCAAGCACAGCCTTGGCTGCTCTCCGAGGGGCTGGGGGACATCAGCTGAGCCTGGGCAGGGCGATGGGGACCTCACTTGCATAGGGCTGGCCCCACAAAGTCCTTCCTGACCAAACTCCTGTCCCTGGCAGAGGAAATTGCTGATTTGACTGACCAGATCAGTCTGAGTGGCAAAACCATCCATGAGCTGGAGAAGGTGAAGAAAGTGCTGGAGGGCGAGAGGAGTGATATCCAGGCAGCTCTGGAGGAGGCTGAGGTGAGTCCTTGTTTTCCATATGTTCCTGCTGCCCCCAGGAATCACTGGCCCACCTTGCAGCTCTGGTTGGATGCTGCTGGGGGGTGACAGTCCTGAGCCAGGCCATTCCCAGGAATTCCCCTGGGAATTCCATTCATGTAACAACACTGCAACAACAGTGGTTGACAACAACCACTGCAGGCACTGGGGTGGCTCCACCTGCTCTGCCCCCCGTAGCAATGGGCTGAGGGACAAGGCCAGGGTGGCGTGGGTGGCTGGGGAGAGCCCCCTTCACAAGAACCAGCTTCCCACAGCTGAGCTGCCTCTAGGGAGCCCTGGAGCACGAGGAGAGCAAGACCCTGCGCATCCAGCTGGAGCTGAACCAGATCAAGGCTGAGATGGACAGGAAGCTGGCAGAGAAGGATGAGGAGTTTGAGAACCTGAGGTGTGTGGGGTGAGGGGACAGGCTGGGACGTTGACGCAGAGCTGGCACCGTGGCCCTGGCAGGGCTGCCCCAGGCTGGGTGTCCCCAGGGCACGTGTCTGATGTGTGGCCTCTCCTGCAGGCGCAACCACCAGCGTGCCATGGACTCCATGCAGGCCTCGCTCGACGCCGAGGCCCGGGCCAAGAACGAGGCCATGCGGCTGAGGAAGAAAATGGAGGGGGACCTGAACGAGATGGAGATCCAGCTGAACCACGCCAACCGCCAGGCTGCTGAGTTCCAGAAGCTGGGCCGTCAGCTCCAGGCCCAGATCAAGGTTGGGACAGACTCGGTGCTGTCCCTGCTGCCAGCCCAGCTCCGTGCTGTCTCCACTGACCCCACGCTGCCCCACAGGAGCTGCAGATCGAGCTGGATGACACCCAGAGCCACAACGATGACCTGAAGGAGCAGGTGGGTGCCCTGGAGCGCCGCAACAACCTGCTGCTGGCAGAGGTGGAGGAGCTGCGGGCAGCACTGGAGCAGGCAGAGAGGAGCAGGAAGCTGGCAGAGCAGGAGCTGCTGGAGGTCACCGAGAGGGTCACACTGCTCCACTCCCAGGTGAGGCACTGCCCAAGTCCCATGTTTGCACTGGTGGGAGAGCCTGGAGCCTGTCCAGCAGTGGTGAATGACCAGCCCTGGTCACATTAACCTGTTCTGTGTGCAGAACACGGGTCTGATCAACCAAAAGAAGAAGCTGGAGGCAGATATCTCCCAGCTGAGCAACGAGGTGGAGGATGCGATGCAGGAGTGTCGTAACGCTGAGGAGAAGGCAAAGAAGGCCATCGCAGATGTAAGAGAGTGGTGGGAACCGTGCTGCGTGGCTGGGGAGGGTCTCACAACATCTCCACTGAGCCCCTGGTCTGGCAGGGCTGCCTGGCCTTGGGGTGATGTCCCCCTGCTCTTGGCCTTGCAGGCTGCCATGATGGCAGAGGAGCTGAAGAAGGAGCAGGACACGAGCGCACACCTGGAGCGCATGAAGAAGAACATGGAGCAGACCATCAAGGACCTGCAGATGCGCCTGGATGAGGCAGAGCAGATTGCTCTCAAGGGGGGCAAGAAGCAAATCCAGAAGCTGGAGGCCAGGGTGAGAAAGTAGGGGTAGATCCCTGGCTGTGTTCCTTAGGAGCTGGCTCTGGGGCTGCCCCTGTGGCACCAGATTCTGCCCCACCCCTCTGAGGACAGCTGGTGCTTCTGGGGGACCAGGGGACAGTCCCCAATGCCCTGCCAGGCTGGGCCCAGCTCAGGATGGTTTTAGCCCCTGCTGTGGCTTCTCTGAGCTGGGAAAGTGGCTTGGCTTTAGCTGGGCTGGCACTGGTGCTTGGGAGCCAAGTGCTGAGCCAGTCTGTGTCCCCTGCAGGTGCGGGAGCTGGAGGGAGAGCTGGATGTGGAGCAGAAGAAGATGGCAGAGGCCCAGAAGGGCATTCGCAAGTACGAGCGCAGGATCAAGGAGCTGAGCTACCAGGTACAGCAGCTCTGGACACAGGTCCAGCCCTGGTCCAGCAGCTCCTGGCACAATTGTCTTTGCTTGGCCTCGTGTTACCCAAGAATCCATCCACCAAGTCCAGCCCAGCCTGGGCTCCTTCTGGGCTCTGTGTAGGGAATGACAACAACTGCACAAGCTTCTCCCTGTCACAACATCCTCTCCCTGCTCGGGGTCCTTCTGCCCATTTCCCAGCACCTCCTGAGCTGGGTGATGGGACACAAGGGGGGGACCAAGGACGGGTGCTGTGACACAGGGCTGGGTTGGTGGGACAGGTTGGTGTGCTGTGTTTGTGATCTGGCACCACTGGGACTCTGATAAAGATGGAGGTGAGGGGCTGCTGGGGTCTGGCTAAGGGAGCCGGGGCACTTGCAGGCTGAGGAAGATCGGAAGAACCTGGCTCGGATGCAGGACCTGATTGACAAGCTGCAGAGCAAGGTCAAGAGCTACAAGCGCCAGTTTGAGGAGGCGGTAAGTGCCCATCACTGCTCTGGGACACGGGACAGGGCTGTCCCTCCAAGGGCTGCCAGGGGCCACGAGAGCAATGTGGGGAGCTCGGAGCCTGCTGTCCCCTGTGCCCCATGCACCCACCCCTCCCCTCTCCCTCCCCAGGAGCAGCAGGCTAACTCCAACCTGGTGAAGTACCGCAAGGTGCAGCACGAGCTGGATGACGCCGAGGAGCGCGCCGACATCGCCGAGACCCAGGTGAACAAACTGCGTGCCCGCACCAGGGACGTCGTCATCTCCAAGGTGGGCACTCCTGGATGGGAATGTGGGGAGCCAGGGGAGTGACCACACAGCCACAGTCACCTCCTGCTGTGGCACTGCTGCCTCACCTCCCACTGCTGCTGGAGCTGAAGGGTGGCAGAGTGCTCCCTGCCTCCTGTCCCCCCTCTCACCAAGGCCCTTTGGGGATTTTTTTCCAGCATTAGAAGCCCGGCTGCCCTGTCCTGTCCTAGCTGCTGCTGTAGGTTGGAGGCAAGTGGCTGCAACAGTCACTGTCAGCTTTGCACTGCATGAATAAATATAGATCTGCCAGGACTGGCTGTGTCGTGTGTCACTGGGTAACCAGGGCCTTGGCCTCTGCCCCTGGGGTCTTGGGGAGCATTTTGCACAGGGAGGCACAAGCAGGAGAGGAGCTCAGTCCTCCCTCTCCCAGCTCTATGGCCCTGACTCGGGATAGATTTTGGGACAAGAGCCCTTTCCTCATATCTCCCCACCAAAACACATCTCTAACTGCAGGGGACCAGAGCTGAGGTGTGACAGACCTCAGCCACTACTCCTGAGAACACAAAGCTCCCTAACAGAGCCCTGGAGGGGGCTATGGCTTTGGTAAAGGCATTGGAAAGAAAGACATCTCCACTCATTTCTTTAAAATAGATTTCTTTAATAGTTTCCATTTAATATGTTTATTTGCAGTTAGCAAATCTGCATTAATCAGGGCAGCACGAACCTCAGCAATCCCTGGGGACAGTGCAGACTTCCAGAGGTATTTGTTAGTGCCAGGGGTCCCACCTCTCTCCCACCCCAGCCCAGAGCCTGCTGCCACCTCCATGGGTCTGGTCCCTCTCACCATGAGATTCTTGTGGCATCTGGCACGGACAGACATCCCAAAGGAACGTGGACAGACATCCCAAAGGAACGTGTCCCGAGTTGGGGTTTGCCTGTGGTGCTCTGTGCACTGGGGCAGAGCCTTTTCCTTGGAGCCCAGCACACTGCACCCCCGGTGGAGCAGCCAGGGGTTTCTTCCCTGCACCCTTCTCTGCCAAACCAGCCCAAAAGCAAAGCCCAGCCTGTGCTCCCAGGCCTGGCAGGACCCCCAAAGATGATGTGGGCTCAGCTCAGCTGCCCCCAGGTCCATGGGCAAAGCCAGAGGCAGCTGGGCCCAAATTGTCTTTGAAACACAGAGAGGGAGGGGAGTGAGACTGCAGGGTTACAGCAGCAATCAGTGGATGCACCAATTAACTACACCGTGGAAAAGGCATCCCTTAACTTAAAAGCCTTTTAATTTGAAGCATTTAAGTGTACATCTATTACAGTTAAGAAGAAGCAAAGATACACCAAAAACACAAATACCCAAGAACAAAAAAAGTACAGATGAGAAAGAAATGAGCTGAGGGGAGGGAGGGCCAGGGTGGGGGTGACCTGGTGAGAAACAGAGGTGAAGCTGCCACGGCAAGAAGCGCCCCAGGGTGCCCTCACCAGAACGGGATGCAGCTCCCAGGGAGGAACACCAGGATCCCCAGGAGCTCCTGCAAGGCTCCGGCTTTATGCACAAGGTCAGCAGCTCTGACCACCCTGTGAGCCCACAGCAGGACACTGAGGTGTGGGAGAAGAGAAAGGAGAAGGGAGATGTTTAGAGACAAGTCCTGCCCCTGGGGCTGGAGTCTCCTTCACTCCTCCAGCCCCAGCACAGGGAGCCCCAGGGTGGGTTTCATGCTGCTGGCAATGACGAGACAAAAGGCTGCAGCTCTGGGACATCCTCACGCCTTCGGAGCCTGGACAGAGCTGAAGTCATCTCATCAAATAAATTAGAAAATGGTAAAAAAATTCAGATGTGTGATTCAAAACTGGTTTCTTTTAGCTGTAGCTGCAAGACATGTTTTTCACTTAAAAGTAGTGGCTTAAAGTGTAGTGTATTTCATTCCTGGGTATCTGAATATGTTGGAGCAGGTGTTGGTGAACATGGTGTTGGTGAGCAGGCAGGGCATGTGCAGGTTTGGCAATCAAGACTGCCAACAGCCCGTTCCCCCTTTCCCAATATATCCTACAAAGTTGCTTTCAACCAGGAGTGTTTATTCCCAGCATTTAACACATTCTGATTAAAACAGATCCAGGAAAAAACGGACATCTCCAGTAAATATTGCACTTTCAAGATTAATGTGTGTTGATATTAAAGACTGAAAGCAGAGACTGACATAGGACTTCCAGGCATAGCAGGTTAACATCAAGAGCAATGGTCCTGAAAAGGATTTTAAAACCAGATTAGTTACCCAAGAAGGGACAAGCCGCAAGTTTAAAAAATTAGTACATTTTAATGCTAGTGCTCCGTGAAAAAGCCAACCCCTGTTGCAATTCCACCACTGCTGAAATGTCTCTGTTCTCCAGCACTGCGAAATGCCTCCGGATGGGAAGGATCTGCAGGAAGGACAGCAGGAGCAGAGGTTCTCTCCTAATGCACAGATTAGATTTAGTACCAAATGATCCAAAAGGCGATGGTAAAGAGGTGACTGGAGCTGGGGCTCTCAGGAATTAAAAGCACGCACACGCACACACACTCATGCTCTAACCAACCCCAAAGCCCTGATTCCAAAGCCCAGCGGAAGAGTTACACCTGCAGGGAGTCCTGGTGGTGGCTTTGCACATGGCTGGTGGTGGGGTCCCACTCAGAGGGGCTCCTTGGACCTCCCACTTGGAGGGCAATTGCTGTGCTTATCCACTTGCTCGTCCTGGCAGCCCTGAGAGAGCCACACCTCAACCGGCACATACAGAGAACCCTCACATCAGCAAAACCCCTTCTGCCAGCCCTGCCGGACTGCGAGAGAGGAAAAAAATAATACAGGCTGGTTTGTGCAGGTGATTATTTTTATCCCAGAACAACTGGAAGATACATCCCTGAATGTGTTGCCCAGAGAGCTGTCC
This sequence comes from Certhia americana, assembly GCA_018697195.1. Classification (NCBI taxonomy): domain Eukaryota; kingdom Metazoa; phylum Chordata; class Aves; order Passeriformes; family Certhiidae; genus Certhia; species Certhia americana. The sequence goes on along the minus strand of CM031874.1, from coordinate 4,567,735 downwards.
AAGTCTCAGAGGTCAGAGCTGGGGGCCGGCAGGGGCGGGGGTGGGACGACGCTCGGCAGCTCCCAGCTGCACACACACACACACTACACAGCGTATCCCTGAAAATCCACGGGCTGTGAGGGACCCTCCGAGCTGTCCGTCAGAAGCTGGAGGCGGGAATTACTCCTCGGAAAAGTCTCTGTCAATGTCCATGTACGCCTCGTCGATGTAGCTGACTATGGCACACGGGGACGTCCGGTCCGGACTGAGCAGTATCGAAACAGTCTCTTTCCAGTAGGTAAAACTAATACAGGAGCTCTGTGGGCACAGACAACAGCGGGGTCAGTGGAGGTCACAGCAGGAAACATCTCCCAAAGCTGAAAATCACTTCATGTTCAGCCCCAGCTGCCCAGCCTCACAGTGTGACCAACACTTTGGATTCCCCACTCTGCCCTCCCTCCCTGGAGCCCAGCAGAAGGGCTGGGTGTTGAACAACTGCACCCTGTACACTCTCCAGAGGCAGGCAAGGATTCCCAGTGCCTCTGGCAGCTGCTAACAGCAGCACAGGGTGACCCCAGCCTGCCTGGGATAGTACACTCATAATCCCAAGCTTCTCCTTTGCTGTCCAGTCCAAACACAAACTGGGACCCTGTGGTGCCACAGACAAGCCAATGCTGGAAGAAGCTCCCACTCTCAAAATGATACAAAACCCAACACACTCCCTGCTCACTTTCCTCCTGCATTATTCCCTCAAAGCCAAAAGGCCCCCCCAGCAGCCCAACACCAGACCATGTGTCACCCATATAACTAGAAAACTGGTTATTTCTATCCACAGTGACCCAGGACAAACCAGCTCTGGCACAGAAACCTGCAGGCTGGTCCCTTGGCTTCCAGCAGCTACATCTGGTATTTTTCCTGCACTGTATGCAACACCAGGAAGAGGGAACAGTCTGTCTAAGGTGCTAACTAGTCTGGGAACTGGATTCTGTCCTGCCTCTCCCTCCCTGGCAATCCTGCCAGCCCTCCCTCTCCACCCCACTCACTCACTCCTGTGTGCCAGAGCCACAGGCTCTGCTAACAGTGGAGACCAGCACCTGCCCTGTGGCACCCTGACTCTAAGGTGTGAAAAGCACTACAGAAGTTACATTGGGGGCAGAACTTCCTCCCTTCTTTCCCTTCCCAACCTCCCATTTTTGCCAGGGGACTGGCAGACAGGTTTTGCTGTGATCAACTCTTGCCATGCTAAGAAGGTGACATACATTTTCTAAGCAGGTGCTGTCTTTGTCCTTGTTGAGGTAATGCTGCTGCCAGAATCGCAGGAGGCTGTGGAAGTTGTTCAGGATGAAGCCAGGGTATTTTTCCGTGTATTCCATCTGTTGCAAGGTGCGCAGATAAAAAGGGAGCTTTTCTTTCCTTCGGGCCAGCATTAGGATAACTAAACTTGTGTTCAAACAACTGACATTTTCCTGGAAGTAAAAAATGACATAGCAAAAAAAAAAAAAAAAAAAATGTAAGTATCAAGATACGTGTTGTATGCACATCCCTATCAAACAAACCTGTGGAAAGCACACAGGGGAGGTGTTCTTGCACACAGCAAGGAAAAAGGGACATGGGTGTCCACCAGGGAAACCAGGCTCCACCCTGCTCCCAGCCCTGCTCCCCACTGCAGTAAGGCAACTGCAAGGTCCCTGCCAGCTCTTTACCTGTGTAAGTGTCTGTACATGGATAATATTAATGAGACGGAAAAGGAAGGACATTCTCATGGACATCTGGGACATGTAGGACAACAGGCGGCACTCGGACAGGACTTCTGCAACTGCAGCAAGAGGAGAATCAATGTACCAACAATCACCAGGTGCTGGAGGTTCACACACACTCATCCAAGCACTGGGGCAGTAAGAACTGGTGCTCAAACTTTCAGAATGGCATTGCCTTGTCTAGCCCCCAAATTGTCCAAGCCCAGATTTAAATTAACCATTATCACCACTGAATTGCCCCCAGTCCCACCCCACTGCTTCCTGGTCACCTTTAGCATCAGACTGGTTTTCAAAGCGATCCAGGGACAGCGTGATGCAGCGAACGAGCATGTTTGAGTCCACCAGAGAGCTGTTGATCTGATTTAAAAATATCTGGAACTGAACAGAAACACTTTTTAGTGTTGAATTTAAAAGATTTAAATATATTAATACTCAGGGTCATTACCTTTTTGTTATCTCTAACAAGCTAAGAGGAGACATCACCCCCAGCCCTGCCTCATCAAGAAGAGCCAACACTGGCACTGAGGGCTGACCCTTAAGAATCCCTTAAAAACATTATGGAATGGAAAAACGCCATCCTGGCATCCCTAAAATCTCTTTTCAAGCTAAGTCACTTCAATGAAAGTAAAATTTCATACACTATCTGTTTTGAAAGAGGGGGAATTCCTGCAGCTCCATGTTTTCCTACACTGATTTTGTACAAGCAGACAGCTCTAGGGAGGAATACAGCAAGGGAATGAGAACTAAACCCAGTTAGAGATCAAAAAAACAGGAAGCACATATGAAATACAAAGACATTCTCTAGAATGTTTGAATTGCTTTTTAATTTACTAGAGAAAAAAAACCCCAAAAATAAATACAGTTTTCTGTTAAATAATGTGTACATCCCTTCTCCAAGATCTACCAGACCTAAGAGCAATGAGAGAAAATTTACAGTAACAAAAGTAGAGTATAAAGCCATTCAGAACCTAGCCACAAGCTGATGTCGTATGTCTAAAGTGTACAAGAGCATGAAACCATTTTGCATAGAGCTGTCCACTGCTGTGCAACTCAATTCTATAGTTAAATACATATGCCATTCTTAAAACATCTCTAAGTTCAAATAACACCAAATATCTATATCTGTTTGCAGTATAAGTATTTTAAGCCTTATACATGAAAGAATTCCCACTGCAAGCTCCAGTAAAAGATTTTTTGGAGCTGCCTCAATGGCCACAACTATCATTTAACCACAATCTGGCACCTTTACAGGAAATGTTCTGCTACCCTTGAGCCTGACCTTAGACCTGTCTGATCATGGAACAGGGCAATGTTTGCTGACCAGCTCAGTACTCACAGACTCAGGGCAGCTGGAGCACTGCTGAAAACACTGAGGGACTTTGGCAATCCACCCCTTAATGTTTCTTGTACCCCAACCTCTAACACACCACACCCAAATGAATCTGAGGTTTAGTGCTATGGTATAACTTGAGCCACAGGGGGGAAGCTTTTACAGATATTTACCTTCTCATCTGTGTTGATGTACTTGTTGAACCTCTTAAATGCATCAATATTGAATTTCATCAGCTCTCCCAGAAGGTCAAAGTAACTCTGAAGCACATCCCGTGACTTGCACTCACTATCAACAATGCAGTAGAGAATATGCTGGTAGGGGAGGAAAACATGTTATTGCCACAGCATTAGTCCAAGCCAGCAGCACAACACAGACTCTGATTTAATCAGTATTTAAAGCATTTATCTGCAAGCTCCTGAGTGACTGAATGTCACAGCACCAAACTAAAGACAAGAATCCAAATGAGCCTCCTGTTAAAATAACTTCCAAGTGACACAAATGGCCACATCTGGCTGCCACAAGCAGAATTCACAGGTATTTTTTGTAAGTGTTCCCAGTATTTGTCATAGTTACACAGGAATAAGGGGCAGTTTTTCTTTTATTATTATTATTATTGCATCTATTGTGATTTCTCCAGTAAACTGTGATCCTGATTTATCTCCCTGAGTGTTTATTCCCCCACTACTGCAAGGGGGCAGCGTGAGTGGCCTTCATTTCCCTGCTGAGTTTTAAACTCAGTGTAATATTTAACACTACACTTTTACCCACTTTTGGTTGACTGCAGACAAATCCTTCTTGATTGCTATGGAGGATGCCTGATATAAACTTATTTACCTCCAGGAGTCCTCTCTTGAGGAGGAACATCTGATCTGCATAGGAGGTGGTGCCTCGCAGAAAACTTTCAACTGCCCTTGCTTGCCAAAACCTGAGAAGGAGAAAAAAGGAGGTGTTAGTTTTGGGGCAAGGGAAGTACTTGTTCACAACTGTGATTTAAATCCCCTTTCCTGATCTGTTTCATTCCACTCAGAAGCTGGAGTCAAACCTGTTGATCCTGCAGAAAATCACTGGCTGTGATTTCTTCACATCTGCACTGACACTACAGCACAACAAAACCAAACCTTTCCACAGCTTCTTCTCCAACATTCTCAGCTGCTCTAAGCTGAATGAAACCAAAGCTACATCCCAGGGGTCTCAAACAGCTCATCAGAGGCAAAGTGAACCCACCTGAAGGAGGATTCAGCTGGTTCCTTCTTCATGACCTGAAGCAGTCTGGTCAACAAACCTCTCTTCCCATCACAGACAAGGCTCCTGCAGCAGGAGGAGAAATGACAGCTGAGTGGAAAGGCTGAGCTAGCACTGAGCACTGAATCCAGTCACTGCTCCAGAGCTTTTGATGATCAAAATCTCAGTATTGAAGTACACAGTACAAATATTGTGCTAGTTCTACCAGCAGAAGAGTTCTCACTGCCCTCAGTAAGTATCTGCAATACCTGGAACACTACTTCCAATTAAGGCCAAAAGAAAAACTTTTCTCCCAGAATTTTAATGATTTCAGAAATGCCCATTCACACCTCGTGTGAATCAAGAGATAAGAAAAAAAATATTACATTTGGGCTTAAGAATGGAAGAAAACCCTTTTTCCCCCCTCAAAAAATGTAAAGGGAAGTCTAAATTCCATTTAGGAGGCAGAGCAGAATATGGGAAACTGGATGCTACATGAGGCTGTAGTAAAAGCACAGAGGCTGTACAACTGCAATGCTACTTGTATTAAACAGCACCTTCGGTGGAGCATCCACCTGCATTGAACTCATACAGAGGTAATGCCTTGATATCACATATCAAGAAAAGCAACATGAAAACTAAATGCTAAGGGTGAAAAACCCCCTAAGTTCTTCCCAATTAGACACAGTATTATGATAATAACTGTAATCTAGAAATCCTCTTAGAGATTCCCTTTTGGAACGAGGTAAATCTGCTCTGTGCAGACCAAGTCCCTGCTGATACCCTGAGAGTATTCTGACAAACTAAATTCTGCAAACAACGTTCCATCTGCTGAGGTTTATACACCAGAATCACGTATTAAAGAGATTATTAGATCAAAACAGTCCATCTAACAGATACTCAAATGTAACAGAAGAGATTCTGTAAGTGGTTTAACATGTTAATGTAATTTAGCTTATTCTGGTTATTAGCTGCTCTTAGAATACTCTGAGCAGACACTTGGATGTGTTCATACAGCCTGGAAATGAACATTTATGTCTGCACATACTGCTCCTGAATACCAGAACGAAGATTTATTAGCAGGAGCAATTAATGATTTGAGATCACAGTTTACCTTCCAGGTCTGTGTGCAATGCCTGACCTGAGGAAGGCCAGACAGGCAGACCCAGCACATCACAGTGAAGTCTGAGCTATAAACTCAAATCCCCTTTTTTAGGGGTTTTATAGTTGCTTTTGTTTTTGAAGCATCTTATTCCGAGCATAAGCACACCTGAAATTTGTTAATGACCATCAACATCCCGCAAGCCTGGACACCTCCCACTGAAAGGAGTCACTGAAATGAAAGTGTGGTGGACAGACAGAGATCAAACAAAACAGTTGATGTCAAACTTGCAGTCTAAGTGCTTCCAAAACTCTTAAATTCCCGACCTACAGCCTCAGTCCCCTCTCACCTGTCAGTGTTGACAACTGCATCCACTTCAGGGATGTTTGCTTTATGGGAGATTGCACTCAGCTCATTCAGCTCCTGGCTGTTCAAAAGGAGATACTTGTTCCTAAAGCAAGACAGTGGGGGAGGAGGGGAGAAAAGCAGGATGAATTCAAGAGGCAAAAATGCAATTCCATGAAAAGCAGAGCCACAGGCCTACAAGGACTGAGCTGGCTGCTTTCTCCTGGCTGCTCTTCACAGCATTCCCACTCTGCTCTCTGAACCAGGCCAGCCAGCTGGCAGCTTGAGAAAAACTCCTCTAAAATTTACCAAAAGCCACTTCCAACACTGACCAGCTTTGAGATGATGGTTCTTTGCTGACTTGTTTGGGATCTTATGGTTTGTAAATATATTCTTCTGGGTAACGCTCATTTTTTTAAAATCTCAGCAACATTATGCTGAATTTCAGACCAAAATAAATATTAAATAGCAAACATTTTCACAGCTTCTTGAAGTTTTTCTCTACCCTATTCCGATTGGTTTTTTTAAGTAATAAATCTCATTCTAAGTAAGAAAGCAGAAAGGGCTCAGTCAAAACGGACTGCCAAAAAGGATTCAGTCATCCTGGCATTTTATCATCTGAACAAACTTTACCCTGGAAATATTTAAAGACATCATGAAATGTAAAGATCCAAATAAAAATGGATAAAAACCCCAGGAATGTACATAAATTCTTTATCAAATACTGAACTTTCCATAATAAAAATAAATTCCTTTGTCTGTAAAGTGAACTAAATGCAGAATAAATCTGACAGAGTAGAAGTGTAATCCAGGGGCTCCCTTTGCCCAGTGGCAGTGTGCTCCCTGAAAGTCTTTCTGCTTTAAGTGTTCAAAATCAGAGAGCAAGCATTTTTTTCATGAATTTTTTTTTCCTTTTCAGGAAAGCTCAGGGAGCAGTGATGAGTGTGAGGTTCCCTCTTGCTCCCAACACTCATCAGGTTAGTGCTCACTGAGATTCTTGTGTAAAGCTTCCTTTGGTGTGGACTGAACAGGTTTCTACAATGAGAACAGAGCCCTTCTCTCCCTGCAATAAACAGTTCTGCAAATCTGGTTTGGACACAATTTCACTGAATTAATATCAGCATATGAGTACTTTGCTCTCATCTTGTCCTCAGTTAACTCAGCGTATCTGTGATTTCACAGAAAGTTCATGTAATTATTTAACCCCTCCCAAACAGATTCCACACATTCCAATTGCTCAAATGTTACAGCTGGGAGCTGTTTTCTGCTCAAACAAGCCTGAGATCTTTGTAGCAGCCACTTAAATAGTAACATCACCTGTAGAGATTTTATTGGAAAACCTGGAGTGATTCCCAGGCAAACAATGTCTTGCATGGAGGATTTACAATAGGTCAGCACTCCCTCCTTGTCTATATCCAGCAGCTCCCCTGTCGGAATCAGAAATTCTGAGAAATATTTCTTTGCATGTTTAAGAGATTTTAAGATCTCTGACAAACACTGTTTTTAACCTTTGTTCATGGAAAAAGGGCTTTTAAGCTCTGGAATGAAGCAGAGTTTTCAAGAGTTTGTATTAGACAGTAGAATAGTGTGTAGGTTTATCACAGGGTGAGAATTTTAGATATATGGGGTTTTTAGGATGGTAAGCAGGTGAAGACAAGATGGAGAAGTCCACGTGGCTTCTGGGCTTCTTCCCTGTTCTTCATCTGCTCCATGTTCTGCAGTGAAGGTGGCACATTATGGTTGGTTTAGAGTAGAGTCTAACTTTCTAACATGGATAATAGTTATTGGAGAAGTATTCTAAATATTGATTACGTGAGTTCTAATATAAAATATTAGAAATACACACCACCCTGTGTGGGTGGCATTCGGGGTTTTGTGCCTTGAACTGAGCTGCAGAGAGAAGCTCTGCTGGTCAGGAACAGAATGTATTGATAAGAAAGAATAAACAATCATGAGAACAACAGAAGGGACGACTCATGACCCTTTTCTTCAATATCTGGCTGGGGAAAAAAACCTGTTTGAATTCTCGGGTCACGGAGAACAGCCGGAGGAGAAAAACACACAAAAGTATTTTTTATAAACCCGAGACTCCCCATTCTCAAAGCTAATATTCCACAATCAACACAGCTGGTATTTGAAATTATCCATCAGGATTAAAACCCTGCACAAAAATATCAGCCTGGCTTCAGGAATGAGCAGCACCTAAAGTGCAAGATGCCTCTAACACAGGAGATTGTAAGGAAGTGGACATCATCTCCCAGGACTCAACGAGAGCAACAGGACTCTTATGGAATGCAGGATGCAAATCCACAAGTCCTCTGTACCAGCAGCACAGCATTAAATAACCCCAAGCAAACTGCACCACCCCTCTAACTATTCCAGCAGACCAAAGTTTTCCTTTTGAAGGCAGAAAAAGAGGAAAGCAGCCTCCTTATTCCTTCAGCCAGAAAGTGTTAACTCATTCTGTACATGTTTCAGCTCATCTCAACATGAGACAGAATGGGCTGGGGTTAACCACACCAGGCACATTCAGACTTGCCCACCACAGAGCAAATTCTTAGGCTGTTTCAGCAAAAACAAGCTGAAAGGCACATGAAGTTTAGGGACAGTACAACATCTGCTTTATGTAGAGCCTGCCCCATGCCCAGGACACCTGGAAACACAACCAAGCAAACAGCACCAAGCCAGAACCCACCACAGCTTCTCATACTCACTCATGGTGGTCACTGAAGCTCTGAAGAAGCCTCAAGAACTGTATCTTTAAAGTAATGTCCTAAAAGGAGACAAGAAAGGAAAAAAAAAAAAGTTTGGCTTTAGTATTTTTGGCTATCATTAGTTACCAAGCTGGCATGAAACAGCTGAATGGAAAACCTTTCCAAATCAAACCCCTCTGGACAGCAGAGCAAGTGACTTGAATAAATGGAGAGGTTGCACTTCCCAAAATAGAAGTGGAGATTGCCTCCAAGCCTATGCATGTAACAGGTAATAATTCTTTCTCACTGCAAAGGCAAAAAAGTTTATAATTGTACTGATCAATTCAGAATGTCTAGGTTTGGAAAGAAAAAAAAATATTAAGAGTTCAACACAAAACCACCCCCCCCTAAACCTGACCGTGGCACAATTTGTACCCTGTGCCTCTCCTAGGTATCATTTCTTTGAATTTTGGTTGTCTTCCACCTCTGACCTCCTGAAATTTACTCCTTTCTCAGTTCCCAAAATGGACATGTTCCTTAAAATCAATAACTGAACTAGGAGAGAGGGGAGAGGCTAAACTGGCCCTGCTAAATTGCTAGCATGAGCCAAGGACAGACTTCAGTGAAATCAATAATCCTCCAAAATCTGAATGCTACCACATCTCAAGTCGTTGATTATACAAACACCCAGTTACTCAGCCCAGCTCCTGAGAATTGTGAGTCAGGATAAAAATCCACCACAGAATTCCAGAAGTTCCTCACCGGGCTGCAATCACAGTTCTGGTTGTGTCCATGCAGAACCAGGGCTGAGGCCGAGTGCTTCCTCCAGATGAGTTTGTCAAACAGGTTATTGAGGCCAGGAATGAGTCTGAACTCCGCTATCATTTTATGAACCTGGGGAACAAGAGAGGTACAAACACGTCTGCTCCTGCCTCAAGCACAGATTTAATGCAGTCTGCAAACAGATGGGCACAATGATGTCATTCTCTGACAGAAGGATGTGAATTCTTGTTTCAAACAGCAAGTGTTTGTGTTAACAAACACTGCAGCAGTTTCCATTTGGAGGACAGGGATAGAAGACAGACATTTTGGGATAAAGCTCTTCACCACCAGTGACGGTGCTTCAATCAACCACTGGTGTCTCTGGAAGAAGCTTTGGGCATCAGGACATCACTTCTGTGGGAGTTCTCCCACTCCCACATGATAGGGGAGGCCTTTTAGAAAGTCCTTGTTAAGGAGAAGGCAAACTGGACTCTTGGTGTTTCTCATTCTCCGGGTTGTTTATTATTTTCTGATCAGCAATTTCTGCACACCAGGCTTTACACCAGTCCGGCATGCAGGAGAAAAAGCACCAAAATAGCCACAAACACACAGAATCAAGGCTCTCTTAAAGATAATTCACCAAATTATCACCAAGAATGGACATTATTTCTCTTTGTCTTCCAGTAACTAACTAATTCTTTATTCACATGATACTACACTGCAGCTCTGTGTCCCCAACACTGCAGAATATGGGGCAGATGAAAAAGGAAGAAGCCTAAAAACCACAAGGATCCTCCACCTTGCCTTCATCTACTTACCATGCTAACAAACCCAAAATCTAAATTTCTCACCCTGTGATAAACTACATATTATGCTACTATCTAATCCACATTCTTGGAAGTTCTGCTTCATCCCAGAGCCTAGGAAGCCCTTTCCATGGACAAAGGTTAAAAATATTGTTTGTCAGAGGGTTTGGATCCCTTAAAACATGCAGAGAAATATTTCTCAGCATTCTGGATTCCAACAACTTCCAGTACACTGAAAATGCATCTACACCAAACAGCTGAGCTGGGGATATTCTGCAGCCACTCAATCCCCTGAGTGTCCTTTTCCCTCTCCAGATACACAGCTGCAGCTCAGACAGGTCTCTGATGACAACAAAATCCATCATATCTGTTTTGTTCATGTGACCTGAGCAGGAGTCCTGAGCAGAGCCCAGCAGTGACACAACCACACCACACTGCTCCTTCAGGTTAAAGAGAAGCTGAACATTAGCAAAAAAAAAAAAAAAGTGTCAAATTGCTCAGGTTCCCTTATCGGTCTGCCTGGTACGTATTTTTTATTAGCTTTTACAAAAAAAGCTAATAATTTTGCTGTGAACAGCTGTTTAATACCTTCAGTCCAGGCTGGGATACTTTTGATGTAAAGAATTTAGAAGATGAGGACAAAGGGAAATAGAAAGTAGGATTCTTATCAGCTGTAGGGCTAGGACAATCAATACTCTTTGAGATGTGGTTACAAATGAAAACTGTATGACTGGAATGCCCAATGGTGCAAAAATTAAGTGCTCAAGTAATGGACATATTCCTTAAAAATAACAAAAAAAATCACTTAAAAATACCGAGGTTGTGCCAAGACCCAGAACCCAGCAGCATTTCAAGCAGATCGATCTACTTTGTTCTATTACTCAAATACCTGAATGAATCAAAATATCTGAAGCTGCTGCTGATTTACAGGTTTTAGTTCTAGTTTGCAGCACAGCTGATGGCTTTTTGCACACCTCTTGGCTGTAGCCACCAGATGTCTCATCTTTATGGAGATCACATTCCTGTTGTTGGACACCTCAAATATACACCTGAGGAGCATCCAGCTCCTTCCATTCATACCCACACTGCCCTTACAGATTGCTGAGTTTGGAGTCCTCTGGTGCTCCATTATTTTGAAACACCCTTGGACACTCTGGTTCAGTCACAGAAGCAGCTCTGAGGAATCTCTCTGAACTGAGTGTTCCCTGTAGTGCCCCTGTGCCTCCATGGCACAGGCACAATAGGAGGAAGCCAAGCACATGAGCTGCCTGCAAGAGCCTCAACCCTCACTGAAGGCAGAACTGTCAGTTTTAACCCCTGAATCTGCTCCTTTCCAAAGAACTCAGATTTCAAATCTGTGCAGTTCAGCTCTGAATTCTCACCTGATTGAGCTCCTCAGTCACATCACTGCCCCTGCACCACTCTCTCTCCCTGAGCCCAAACTCATTACAATTACTCTCCCTGAGGATGCCAAGACAATCCCTGCTCTATATTCAACTTTCAGTCTAGTTTGGCTTTCTCCTGCTGCCATCCAGCCTCACAGGAATTGCTCTGTTGCTTTCTCAACACTAAAACTGTCTCTGCTAAGCTGAGTTTCTGTGTGTGCAGTGTGGTTCCCTACAGCAGAAGCAAGGAAATCAGTTGATGGCTCTTCACCACAACACAGACATGCAGGACAGCCTAGAAAAATGCATAAGGAGAGTAATTTAGGGTGTGACTATAATGAGAAGGCAGCAAAGGCCCAGATCTGCAGAGAAACACCACTTATACCCAAGATCATCCCTACATGGCAACAGGAGGAGCCATGTCACTGCTACCACAGTTATCAATTTATGCAAATTAGCCAGCAATCAAGTTTAAACCAAGGATTCAGAGATTCATTTGGGGACAGGTTGAGTTTGGGAGGCTGTAGCTTGCTTCAAGCAAATGTCAGACCACTACATCCATTACTACAGCAGACTGAAGCAGGTTTGTGATGCCCTTGATAAAATTCTATGCAAAATGAATCAAAACTAAAACCAGCAAGTCCTCTAGCTGCTAAGACTGGTACCACAGATCCTGTGCTTTTATTCCTTCACAGAAAAAGGAGAGCAAAAGCAGCTGAAATGTTTGGCTGAGGGTGCTGTTGCACACTGCTGTGCCTGCATTCCAGAGCTTCCCATGGAAAACAGCTCAGCTCCAGCCCTTCCTCTGCCTGGCTCTCAGGAAGGGCAGAGGATTCACATCTGCCACATAAGCCTTATGCAGATTAAGGAGTAAAGGATGTAGCATGTGTTTTAAAGGAAGAGGATTTCACAAAACAAAACAAAGAAAAAAAAAAATCCAAACCAATTCCCAAACAAACAAACAAACAAACACACTGGCTCTGGACAAGAACTGTTTGGGAATGCAGTAACTAAAATCCTTCAAGAATTGAACTCCAGTCCTGAATCAGTCCTGGGAAGAAGTGAACTGCAGGCCACCTTAATCCTTAGTGTCCCCATCTGCACAGGGGCAGAAATAGCAGATGAAGGATAAGAGCTGTGTTCCCAGGAAATTGAAATGTAAATTCATCTTCAAAGCTAGCTGCTTCAGCTGCAGATTTTTTGCCTTGTCACATTTGACAGGAACACACCAGAAGTGACCCAGGGAGGGAAGGAATCCAGCACCTCCAGCTCCCTTCAGGAGCAGCAGGATGAGGGCAGTTCCTGCAGTATCTATAAACCTGCATTCTTGTGGAGAACTCAGGCAGGGATGAATCATTTTGTCTTGATACAATGGAAAATGAAATAGATCTCCTAATAGATCCATGTTCTGGCAGTTTCAGTTATGTTTTGGGCTTTGTTTACGTTTTATTTCATGCCTAACAGAAACAGCACCTACAAAAGGAATGACAACGTGATTAGGAGTTGTTTATGGTAGTGACTGTGGTTTCTGCAAGAATTACTGGTTCCCTCAGCTTCCTCTTATGTAGAATCTGCTTCTTTTAATGCCAAATGTCTGCTTAGAATCACAAAATCCCAGGATGGTTTGGGATGGAAGGGATGTTAAAGGCCATTTCATTCCCCTGCACGGGCAGGCTGCTCCAAGCCCCAGCCTTGAACACTTCCAGCACCCACGAGTCCACAAGCTCTGCTGTGGGTTTAGAGGGAACAGGTCAGTTACGTTTGGGACTGAGCTACAACTGCACCTGTATTCAGATAAAGAGATTTAGGAGATTGCCCTGGGGAGTGTTTGTGACTGATACCCTGGGAGGTTAGTTACTACCAGAAAACAAAACACTCTAGATAAATGTGCTCTAACCCCTGCCCATATCACAGCCTCTCCTGCCTAATACAACAGCCCTTTAATAACTCATACCAATTTGGCCCTCCCAGTGTCCAGGACATCTGAATGCCCCTGCTATTCCAAACTCTGCTGAGCTGAGCAGACTGCCAAAGCTGGAAATCTGCCAAAACTGCACCAAGGATTGCTTTGCTTTTCCCTTCACAACCTGGTTTTAACCAATTTAAATCAAACCACAGCCGAGCTGCAGTGACTGGTTCCTCATAAGCCTGTGTGAGGCAGGGAACAATTTTTTTTTTTTTTTTTCCAAAAGGAAGAAAGGCAAATGAACAAATGAGTGGGATTTTCAGGCAGTGACCAGTGCAGACAGCACTGAAGTGCATCTTCCCAACTGGGAGTTTAACACACTTTGCCAAGTCATGGCACCATGCTGCAAAAATCATCCAGAGCATTTCCAAAAGTGCAAGCAGCCCAAGAAGGGTAAGGCCTGAAGGGGCTCCATCCAAACTGGTCACCAGGGCACCAGGAGTGGGGAGAACCCCAGACTGCAGCTCCTGCAGCACCCACACACTTCCTCTGCATCCCTCCTGCACCAGAGTGGAGGCTCTGCAGAGCAGCCCAGCCCCAGGTGTTCCCAGTGAAACACTGCCAGCATGGGACTGCCCAGCTTTGTACCTTGAGCTTTGCCCTGCTGCTTGGGTGTCTGTGACCTTATCCACAAACACTCAGGTTTAAAGAGACACCAGCTGTGAGTGTGAGCATCCATTGGGACTCACCTGATTCCTCTGCCTGCCCATGAGCAGCACACAGAGAACATACAGCACCTCCAGCTTGTACATGATCTCGTGCATGATCTTCATGGACTGGGGCAGCTGTGTCCTCGTGGAGGTGTTGGCCAGCCCACTCTCATCTGAAGACTCTGAAAAAGATGGCAAAGATGTGAGACTGAAGCAGCTTCAACAGGAAAGGATTTGTTACAGTTGTTACTTTTACACTGAACACTGCAGATGCAGGAGTAGCACATCTGCTGGAATTTCCTTCTTAATGAAAAATAACGATGTACAGCAAATAACCAATTTGAATTACATGCTAGAGAAAAAATATAGCTGAAAATTTAGAGGAGATAAAATCAGATTTTTAAAATCCTTTTTCCATAACAAACTATATGGTAGCATATCCCTCAAATAAGGTGGCTCACCTAAATGAATTAATAGACTACAGCACCAGGGCATGGCAGAAAGGTAATAAAAGTAGATGGGAGATTATCAGAAGCACTTACCATTAAATCTACTTTCATTTCATACCTCAGTACCAGTATTCTTAGGCCACAGTTAAATAAATTTCATAGCCTTAGAATTACCCTGCTAAGAGCAGAAACAGGAGTACCAAGTACTTTGATTTCTACCAGACATACACTGCATTTTTGTTATACCAAAGGGTGAAGAAAAAAACAGGAGTCAAACCTAAATGTTGATATGTGAGTCCTCTATGCAAGAAAAGGGGAATCAGGACCAGATAAAGGAAAAGCAACACGTGGCAAGCCCTGAGAAAGGTTAGGACACCCATCAGCTGCTGGTGGGTGGAGGGATGCAGGCCAGGTACCTGTACTGCTCTGCTCTGCCTCTTCATTTGCCACTCTCATCAGTGCATCCAGCACGAGGGCATTGTCCAGCCAGGTGTACCACTCCTCCAGCTCCTGCAGGAAGCTGGAAGTCCCTGTAGTTTCAGACACCTTCCGTGTGGCCAGTTTGCACAACCGCTCGATGAAGCCTGGAATATTCAGAAGTGTAGCTGGAAAAAAAAAAAAAAAAAAAAAGAGAAATAGTTTTATTACAATTTAAGATTTAAGCACACCCACTTTAAGAAAACAGAAGTGCCTACTTTAGGAAAACAGAAGTGTATGGTTAAAAAGATCTGAAGATGGAAGAATTGAGTGCATTCTCCTGTTAAGGACTGGAAGAGAGCATCCATACTCCAGGAATAATTCAGGGTTGTTCTCCAGTCTTATCAAGGAACTGATCTGGCTGAAAACTAAGCTGGCTGAAACAAAGCAGCAGCCTTTGGAAGGGGCAGCTGCACGTCCCCTTTCCTCCTTCATTTTCCCTCCTGTTGTGTTGATCTGTAGTGACTGAACTGGCTCCCTGCAGCAGAGGGGAGGAAAGGTGACAGACACTAAGGTCCTGAATTAGCTCCTCATGGGGTCAAGGAGAAAAGGACAAAGAACCATGACTTGAAATTGGCCATGAACATTGCATGAAAGAGTTGCATCCCTGAAAGAATAGGTTCCCTGATACATTTTTAGAAATAGAATATACTGTAATGTATACTGCCTTAGAATCAGTCTCAGCTTGTGCCCATAGAAAATGATTAGCTAAACATTTGCTTGGCGTGGGCCTACACAAAGCCCAAAAGTTTTCAGCACAGTAAGAGCTGAACACAGCAGATTCTACACCTGATGGTACTTCTTTCAATTGCTACTCATCCTTCTAGGCAAGACTTCTGCAATGAGAACTCAGCACAGTAAGGAAAGCTGCACTGTGCCCAAAGTTAAAGCTGAGATCAGCCTCACAGATTTCCAAGGCTGGTTTGGTAACATGGGGCAACACAATTAATATTAAACACTCTTCTCTTTTTGATACAGACAAGACATCCTGTTCAGGACAGCATCAGATAAAATCAAAGAAGGAACTGCTCCAACAGCAACCACACTGCAGGCAGCTTTAGTTCAGGAATTCATATTTTATGGAGGACACAGAATTATTGAGAGCTGTTAATGGGAAGTCCATGGATGTGGCTGAGGCACAGAAAACAAATCCAATTATTTCAAGCCACTCAGAGAATGCTGAAATGACAGAAATTAACCCACCTAATTAGCAACACCATCTGAAACCAAGAGCTACAGTTTCATTAACAGGAAAGGTTGTTTCCAGGAAACAATCTGAGAGGAGTGAATCAAGCAAAATGTTTTGCAAAACACAACACTTTCAGCATCTTTCAGAAACGTAACACTGTGTGACATTGAGAGAGAACTTTATACATTGCTGAGATTATTCTGATTTGTTCACAGCACAATTACCTTGATTAATTTCAGCTCGGGAAGGGCCCAAGTTTTTTTTCTGCTGGGCATTTTTGGCCAGAAGTGTGTGCTTGTCATCACTGCCTGTGTCAAGCTCCGAGATGGTGACAGCCAGGATCCTGCAGAAGTTGGCCAGCTGCTGCTGGTCAAAGCTGGACACCAGGCTGGCCAGGTTGGGAATATCATCCAGCTGGATCATTTCCTGGAGGAGACAACACAGCTCAGTCACAGGTGATGGTCAACAAGTGAACACAGGCAGATCCTCCCTGGGGTGCTCTCTGGGTTATTCCAGTGTTAGATGGGATTTGCAACAGCTGTCAAGCTTAGCAATTCCAAAAGTACTGATAGCCACATTTTAAATATTATTTTTTGTATTTACGAAATATAAAACTAAAGAACCCACAAACCCACAACCTAATTTAATACATAAATTATGTTTAGGTATTAGAAGTTTCAATTTTGTTTTCCAATCTTGTCTTTTCTTTGAAACTCACAGGTAAGAACTTCTAAATTATTTCTCAGTCTTTTCATCAGAAGTTCTTTTTAATACAAAGATGTTGAAAACAGCTATCAGAAAAAAATCATTTTTGTTCATATAAACTAAGCTTGTTCCTATTTCAGGAAGAACATCAACCTCAATTTTATTCTAAATAATGAAGTATCAAGTTACAGACTCCTGATCTTCTCCACAAAATGTAAACAGGCACTTTCTAATCAAGGTTTTCCCAATGCTACACCTTGAGCATTTTCCTTGCATCACATCAGGGCACTGAGCTGCAATGATGCTGGTAAATAAGTTCAATAACCAGGTTTGTGCAGAAGATTTAAGTGCCCTGTGTCCCCAGCCCACAACTTCTCAGAGAGGTGACAAACAGGAATACAGGAATACTCCCAGACATGAGCAAGACAAGCAAAGTATGTGAAACACAATCAGCAGGAAAGAATGAAAACTGAGTTTCTGTGAGGTTCATCTTCTTTGTTTGTAATATTTGCTGTTCTTTAATGACAATGAGGTATTCAGATCATGGGGACACAGCTCCCATCATTCTCTGAACTGGGTAAAAGCACTACAAGCATGACACCACAGGAATAGTTTGGCTTCTTTATGAGAAGTGATTGAAGTTAATTATCACTATTAACAAGCAGGTTTCAGATAAGCTAAAAAAATTGAGAATGGCAGCTTGGAGGACTATCCTCAGCAACTCAAAGAAACAGCTGTCTCTCCTCTCCTGGGCTGGAAAGCCAGACAAATGATATTAAGAAAGCAGTAACTAACCTTTTTAACTCCCAGGATATCTTCAATGAGCGTTGCAGTTTGTAGGAATGTCTTTTTGTTTGTCATCAGTGTAAACAAGAACAACACAAAGTCGTTTCTCTCTGCCAGCCGCCTTGTGACTCCTTCCGTCTGGAAATGAGCACACCCAGAGCCAGTGAGAGCCCACCCTGAGCACTCACACTGCACAGCACATCCCTACAGAGGAGATGGTGCTGAGCCAGCTGCTCCAGGGAATGTTGTGATGGTGGCAACCAAAACCATCTCCAGTCCTTGTTTGAAGTCAACGTGGCGCCAGCAGCAGCGCCGGGACGAGAAGGTGACACCTTCACCTCAAGGCAGCTGTTCCCTTGTGTGACTCTAGAGCCAGCCCTGCCTGCCCGGGCACACACCACAGGGGGCTGGCTCTGCTCTGGGACCAGCTCCATTCCATGGTCTGCACACACAGCAGCTCCTAAAGCCTCAGCACTGCTCTGTCTGAGCAACCCAGATCAAGCACTGGCCTAAAGAAGGGGGTGCCAAACCCCAAAGTCAGGCTGAGGCACAAAACGCCAGGTTTAAGGCTGCCTTTCGTGCTGTGGGCTCTGCAGAGAGCACTGCCAGCCTTTCCTGGAACTCACAGCTACATTCTCACTGCTCACAGAACTGCGTCTTATCCATGACTGACATATTCCCAGTGCTCACAGAACCAGACTAGCAAAGATAATTCCCCAATATTTACAGATAAGCATAAAAACATCTAATACTGCCCACAGACCATTTCTGTGATCCTGGACACTTCTCATCCCATCCCAGCAGTAATACCAAAGTGAATTAAAACAGAGCAGCTAGTCTAGGAATTGAAAACTTGTTTTTTGGCATATCATGCTATTCTCAGTTTGCAAAAGTTGCATTACCTGCAGTTAAAAAAATAAATCATCCAAGCCAAGGAAAAAAGTGTTCCCTCTCTTCCCCCTCCCATGTGTACACAGATCCTTATCAGTGAGACATGATCTAGTAAGACTCAAACTCTGGAGATTAGACTGATGTTTTTGGAAGAGCTCCAAGTCACTAACTGGATCTTTTTAAAATTTTTGTAAAACAATGTTCCCTAGGTTATGGCACAAACAGGTGTGTGATGAAATAAACAATCCTAAGGACGTTCCCTGCATGCATAATCTGTGCATTTGCTTTTAGCTTCAGGATTTTAACAATAAGGTATTTTCAGAGGCCTTAAACCCAGCACCTCCCTTTGCACTGATCTGCCACGACGGAACTGAACTAAAATCCAGCACGTGGAGTTGCAGGATCAAATTTAAAACCCCTTGTCAGCCTCAATTCTGACCAAGACCAGCTGTAGCTGGCCTTAACAGGCATCCATTCCCAGCTTCAGATTTTAAGCTGGAACATAACAAAGGCTGGCACAGCTTTCCCATGGAAACACAGAGACAGAAAGATCCAAACAAGAGAACTTAAGTCTGACAATGCGGCTCAGAAAACAAATTATTTGAGTAACACATCAAAATACAAAGTGATCCTGCATTTATCTGAAGAAATTTTAATGTAAAGCTTCAGACTTAGTTTAAATTACACTCAAGAGTCAGTTTGTTATCTTATCAAGCAGCACACATGAAAAGTGATCAGAAGAGTTGTACTTACACATATACAGGTGTTGTACAGTATGCTTAAACAATCCTTGATGAGGTCATCACTTACTGCAAAGGAGAGAGAGAGAGCAGGCAGTCAGCAGCCATTCCCTGCCAAGGAACACCAGTGACCATGGGAGGGACATGGAGAGCTATGGAATGGGTGACAATTTCAGGCTGCCAGCTCACAGCATACATGCAAATGCCTTATGGGACAGAAGCCACAAGAAACACCCTGCACCTGACCTGTTCACATGCTAAATTATTTTAGCTGCATGTATTGGGGAAAAAAAAAATGACAGTTTGTGCAGTTTTCTCCTCTGGAAATTCATGCTTGTTTTCTCAGCACCTGGACTTCATAGAAAAACTTCCAATCTGCATTTTAATATTTAAAATATGTTTTCAGTACAGACCTTCAATTGCCTAAAGCTGCAGTTCAAATCACTTCACCTTTGAAGTCTCCTGACTGGCAGGCACAGGGTGCACCATGACATTCCCTTCCCTCAGCAGGGCTCAGGGAACCAGCAGAATCCCAAAGAGAGGAAATGAAAACACTGCAGCCAAGCTGCTCCAGCAGGAAAGTTGAGCTGAAGCCACTGCACCCTCTCTCCTTACAGCAATGTGGAAATGAGCAGTCACGTAACAACAAGTGTGCTGTTTTCCTGAGCTACTCATCTCACAATCTCTGTAGC
This sequence comes from Certhia americana, assembly GCA_018697195.1. Taxonomy (NCBI): domain Eukaryota; kingdom Metazoa; phylum Chordata; class Aves; order Passeriformes; family Certhiidae; genus Certhia; species Certhia americana. Next base: position 4,547,807 of record CM031874.1, on the reverse strand, counting down.
TCCCATCACACAAACAATGTTTCATGGCTTATTATTAATATTTTTTCACTGTAGCTGCAGCCACAGGAACAGTAAGAGTTTCCACTGATTGCAGATTTAGTGCTTTGAGTCAAGTGTGTCGTGCTGAGTGTGTGAATCTCCAGAACTGTGCCAGAAACAGGTGACTCTCCCAAATCCCAGCACAAATCAGTACCACAGAGAACAAAGAAACCAATGATTCACTCCTAAATGAATCAACAGGAAATTGCTGGGATGGAAAGAGAATAACAGAAAAATAGAACAATTTCTGTCCAAAACAGAAACACCAGGCAAAACTGTGGAAAAGAAAAAGAGACAAACCATCTATTTACTTACTTTTCTGCTTCTTTTTCTGCGTAATAAGAGTTGGTCTCATAAGGATTTCTACTAAAAGCTGTAAAAATAAGACAAAGAATTAAGGGAATGATCACTGAGATACAAATAACCAATTAATTTGTCAGTGACAAACCGAAGTCTGTCTCTGCTGAAGTCACAGAAGTGAATAATGAATACTCTACAATCAAACCCCCACTGGTGTCAAAATCACATTGGCAAATAATAGTTGCAGTTACCCTGAAGAAACAGTAAGAGCTGTACAAAATAATCTCCCACTGGCAAGCCTGAAAGAATTTGAGCTTGCAAGGAATGTAATTTCACATGCCTCCAGATAACATCAAGGATGGTGATCACACATCTCTTATAATAAGGAATCTTTAGCAATAATCTGCAAAGAGATGCAAATTTTACAAAGGCTCCCTCTAAATCTTGCTGGGCTTCAAAAACATTTCAGGTCCAGATAGAATTTAGCAGCTGCAGATTTTATCTCAGCACCAAAAAGCCACAGCTTGTGTACAGGACCCTGTAAGTATATTTACATTTATATTTATATTTAAGGATTGTAACAATCAGCTTTTCAAGACCAGGACTGTGGTTCTGACTGATGTAGAATTGATCTTTAGTTGCTTTCGTCTGTACTGGTTTAGCTTAAAACATTTTAAAAAACAACACTTCACTTAAAATGAAAGCTGGGAAACAGAAGGAACTGAGGACTTCTGCAAGAACTACTGCAAATGCTACTGGCTTTAAAATTGAGTTTAAAATTATTAACAGCAATGCAGGCATCACCCACAGTCAGTGCCAACTCACGAGATACTTTAGAGTTTGATCTTGATCTATTTGTCCCATCTTTACATTACCCTTCTTTTAATGAACTAATGATCCAGTCACAGAGGAAACCACTGCAGGCTACATTAAAAGCCCTGACAAATAGATTAAAAAATAGGCAACTTTTAAGAGGAATATACATTTTCTAGCAGTATTTGTAGTAGCAGCTGTAGCATTAATAGGGTAGAGAAAAATTACTGCAGTAATACAGATCACATATCAATGGCTTGTGTTTTAGAAGGAGAATGCACACCTCAAAGTTTGGGGTTTATTCTTTAATTCTTGGGTTTTCTGCCTCTCACCAGAGGCAGAAGGAGCAGAAAGGGAATTATGAGATCATGTTTCTTGGGATGGGGTTACATTCAGGTATAAAACCCACGAGGTTTGTGTACTTGCACTCTTAGGTCTTATCTTACATGGATGCATATAAAGGGAGGAGCCACTGAGCTGGTTTTGTTCTTGTTCCTTGAGGTAAAGGCTGTCAGAATCCAAAAAGATTTTAACTCTCACACATTTAAAGCCCAGAGAGTACACTGCAAATTGAGTGTCCTTCAAAGTCACTCCTGTTCTACAGCTCAAAATATTGCAACATAAAATCAGCACATGGCACACACAGCACCAGCAGATCAAACTTCTTCCCTTTCAAATCCTAGAGAAGGATTTTTGAAAACATACAGCATTGGATTCCATCACTGCCTTTAATCACATTAAACCCACCTTCATCAGCCAAATCTCTGACCATAGCACCAGGTAATTACAGTGGATCTGATATTCACCATCTCCAGCCCCAAATGGAAAAAACCAACCAAGCCCCAACCAACCAAACCAAATCAAAAACACACACAGATTCTGTGCACTATGTTAAAATAATTTCTACAGAAGTACCACTACTTCCCTTTAAAAACAAGGGAAATATAAAACATTTTTATAGTGTTTTCATTTGCTTGGGTAGCTGAAGGCTTTTGCCCTCAACTGACAGCAGCAACTAAAACAGTGCTCATTTCAAAACAACATAAACAGCAGCTTTAAAAGCAAGCTAAATGTGACAAGAAATAAATAGCAAAATCTGTTCAGTTAAACTAAATAAAAAGAGTGTCAATTAGTGTGCTGGAAAAATACAAATCATGCATTTCTAATGAAAGCCAAGCCAGAGTTGGGCACCATAAAACTGAGCAAATGGGTATTTGTGCAATGTAGAATTAAAGCAAATAAACAAAGTGATAAATTGCCAGAAACCTTCCAGATCTGTTTCAAAAACTTTGCCATAGATGAAGCAATAAAAACAACCTGGCTAAGACAGAGTCCTGATGGCTTAAACTGCCACAGGTCTCCAAGTGTAATTCTCACTGCTCCAATACCAATTGTATTGTTTTATCTCACAGCAAGGAATCATTTGAAACTGTTTTCATTCAGAACTAAAGGTCTAATCTTTTTTAAGGTAAAAACAGAGTGACTGAAGAAACAGCCAGGTATTCTATAACATATAAGAACAAAACACCTCACTTTGGATGTAATACCTTGAAAAATACACCCTTTTCCTGTTCTGATTAACAGAAAGAGACTGAAATCTAATGCTTAACACCAAACTGGTAAAGTCATTCTGTAGCTTGTGTTTAGAAGCTTCAAAGACCTCAGAGAAGAGATTTTTCAGTGGGATGATTATCATGCAGATCTTTTGATACTGAAAAAAACATACTTACATCGACTCCTCCAAACAAGTCAAATGTGTATGTGTTTGGGAAACTGGACTCTTGAGCAGCTTTTCTGTCCTCTGTGACATAAACCATGGCTTCCATTGAGAGGAGTGGAGAAATTTCCTGCATGTAAGGAAAAAAATACAGAGATGGTTCAAAAAGAAAACTGTTCATCAGTATAAACACAATTACCTTCCACTATCTGTGGACTGATCACTACCTGGATCCCAGCCCTTACTTACCAGACAATTTTGAACAGATATCATCACGCAGACAGCTTAAAAAATTAACAGGGTATGATTGCAGTAGACTTTAAAGAAAGCCATAACAAAATTATCTCAAGCTTTAGGAAGAAGGGTGCAGGCAGTACCTTTAGGATGCTTTGGCACTGGGAGAAGTCGCTGTTTGGGTGGCTGTGCTCATACAGCTTCTGTAACAGCAAGGGGATGCCATTCCACTTTGCTTGTTTATCTCTTTCCTTCAACAAGGCCTCTGTGATCTGCAATCAAGGAAGAACATGATTCCCATGTGTCCAAAGCTTCATAAGCAGGAAAATAACCTCATCACCTCCCTGGAGAAAGAGCTCACAAAATCCAGCACCTCTTTCAATGCAATTTAACCAGGACAGGAAGCAGCAGAATTTTGCAGATGCAAAGTATCTTCAGCAGCACTGGGCTTAAAGCAGATGTCATTTAGAGTCCATAATCTCATTCTGGGTTTGTATATTGATTGTGTATTTTAAAATGGGAACACATTAGTCTCTAAACAATTCCATTAGCAGAACTCCAATTGACAGGACAGTGAAGGAGGAAATGGGTGTCCTGCCACTGTCTCAAATTACACTGGTCTAAGGTGTACAATGCTGAGGATGGAAAGGATCATTACTTGATGCATTCAGCTAGAAAGGAGTATTTCCTCAGCCAAGTCCCAGGAGTTATTATTGGTCACAGCAATGACCCAAACCATGAAGATTTACAAGCAGGAACATATCAAAGATAGAGAGAAAATGCCCTCTGTAGTCTTGGGCTGGAGATCACCAAGTGAATCAGAGAACAACAATGCTGGCATTATCCTGAGAAACAGACTGCACCACAAAAAAGAACACTTGGCATTTGCTACTATACTCATCCAAACTTCCTTTAATTTTCTTCCTTATTCCCTGAAGTAAAAAAAAAAATTCTTAATATTCATCATTGTGTTTAACACCTAAAAAAAAGTAGCAGCACAAGATTAAAATATTCTGCTTAAAATCCACAAAAGATGCTTTGAGGCCTGAATACTTCCAGGTTAACGCCAGGATATCTGTCAAGGATGAGCTTAGGACATTCAATTAAAATCCACCCTCCAGTCAACACTGACCAAACTTTAACTTCTTTCTTCTCTAACACTTCAGAGGTACCTACATCAACTCCAACACAGGGACTTATCCTTGTACACAGGAAAAGGTAAAGCAGACGACAATTCCAGCAGGATTTTTGGCTGGGTTTACAAATGTTTTCTGTGCCCTCCAAATAAAAACAACAAAATAAAGAAAACCCCAATCCTCTGGTCAGCACCTCAAAGCAAACCTTAGAATGTGCTGAGCTGAGGAAGGATCACCCAGGGCAGCTCCTGGCCCTGCACAGGAACCCCAACAACCCCACCCTGGGCATCCCTGGCAGTGCTGTCCAAAGGCTCCTGGAGCTCTGGCAGCCTCGGGGCTGTGCCCATTCCCTGGGGAGCCTGGGCAGTGCCCAGCACCTTCTGGGGAAGAGCCTTGCCCTGAAATCCAGCCTAAACCTTCCCTGACACATTTGTGGTTTTGCTCTTACTCCTAGACCTCCACCCCTAAGCTGCTCTCATTCTTCACCTTTCTGTGGTTCAATGACATTTCCCTCCCACCTGCTTAAACCTCATTTCTTATTGTTTCAGGCAAGACATCATCCTCAGACACAGCTCAGTGCACAATTCCAAAGGGCCATTCAATTTCTGATCAGACAATTATATGCAAATATACTCCAACTTCTAAGTGAGATTTTAACCCTTTTCTCTGCTTGTTATACAGAAAACCTGAATCAGAATTGAATCAGAAAACTGCTACAAGCTGAGAAATCAACCTGGCAATGAAACCAATGTGGGTCCTCACCCTTTTTGTAAGATTCCTAAGTACTTAGGGTTCTTTTCCTGATGAAATACCTCAATTTTTAGGCAAATAAGAACTCCAAGGGTCTTGAAGTACCAGGTTTTCTTGCTACAAGCAATGATTGAAACAGCATGAGCACACATGGGATGTAAGATTCTCTCCAGCTTTTAATTTTTCGCTGATATCTGAATCAGAGGAATCAACCAGCACAGCTGGAGCATGACACAGTTTCCATCTGAGCAGGAGAAATAGCACAGGACCAAAGCAGAAAGCCAAAATGACTTATCATTTGGGTTCTGGGTCAGCTCCTTGGAAGTCACAGATTCCATTTACTCTTGAGATACCGAGCACAGAGTGAGCCAAAGGAGCTCTACCACTGCTCCATCCCAGGTGTGGGAGGAGGACAAACCCACAGGCTGTAGGAGGAATGGATTAATTGCTGGGCAAAGTGCAAAGCACACACAGCAAAATGCCAGGGAAAGAGTCCAACTCTCCAGCTCCAGCTGATGTGGAAGATACCACAGGCAGGGATGACGTGCATGGACTGCAATCTCAGGTTCCAGTAGCACAGAGCAGAATTCAGCACTTAAACGCTCTCAGCAAAGTCCAAAACCCTTTAATTAACATTAAAACCTTGAGCTGGGTTTAACACCACATTGCTAATCACATGTATGCTTCTTGGTTTGGGGCAGGATTCATCTGAGCCATCTTCATTCCCACTTCTGTACTAGCAGGGCTTCCTTTCCCTGCCCCAGGCTCCCAGAGGCAGCCACAGGAAACTTTCAGAACTGAAATTCTGAAGGAGTGAAGCAAATGTTTCCTTGCTCTCATCATCATTTAACTGCTTCCAAAAGAAAAAAAAAATAATAAAAAGGTTTTCTTTCTCTTGATTTAACACATCTTTGGTTTCACTGCAAGCTCTGGCTTGTGATCCCTGCTCTGTATTTGAGGCTACCCTGGCTCTGGATATTTCCATTGTGGCCGGGTGGTATTTGCCAATGCAAAGATTTTGGATTCTGGGAAGGGATTAAAATTCAATCAGACTTTGTGGAGCTGTCTTTCTTCACAACCATTTTGGTTAAAAACTGCATCTCCTGTTTTCTATAACAGCAATGCTTTTCATTTACAAGAATGGTTTTCTTTTTGGGGAAATTTTACTGAATAGTCATCAAAATCAGCACTCGGTCTTTTGGGGCTCCTTTCCTCAGTGGAATTTTTTGGTCTCATTCAAGCATGAGAAGTGCAATCCAACACTGATTTTCTTCATTCACTGAAAAACTCTGGATAAAATACCTGAAATCTTGCAACAAAACTTGAGAAGTTAGGTATAATCTAGCAAGAGCTAGAGGCTGTAGCAGCCCAGCTGGAAGAGGCGTTCATTAAAAGCTGGGTTTGGAACTGTCACACCTTACTGGTGTTAGGACACAACAGAATGAGGATCACTTCCCAGGAGAACAAGAGCAGCAGCATAGAAACCAGGTACAGCAAACCAAACTGGTACAAACACCAACACTGGCACTTCCCAGACTGCTGCAACACATCCCAGCTCTGGCTCACAAACAGAGAAACCCAAGGAGAGCACACTGGGGCTCTCCAGAGCAGTTCTGTTCCTTGAAAACAACAGTGGCACACACCAGCTCATCCAGAGCTCCCAAGCTGTGTCCCAGCCCAAAGCTGTCTGGACAACCCTGGTTTTACACCTGTGGGTTCCTGAATGCTGCTCCCCAGCCAGGTGATCACCACCTCACCAGGACCATCCATGTCCCCCTGCTCCTGCCATGCCACGAAACCATGGCAGCACAGATTAGCTGGAAGGACAATCAGACACCTTGGAGAGGATTGAAATTCAGAGATAAAAAATGTGTCACCAGTCCACCCATGACTGCAAGGTAGAACAGAGAGCACGGTTTTCTCTTCAAACACTCCCAAGGAACTGGAGATCAGGATTTCCCAGGAGATTACTCCAAAGACTGGTAACTACCATAGGAACCCTTTCCAGCTACACAGCTTAAGTAATTTCTGTGCATAATTTTCCTTGCGAGTACACAAAAGGCTGAAAAAAAGACACTGCATACAACTCTTGAGTATTTATTTTAAATTTCTTTCTAATCCTAGTGTCTTTTAAATCCTTTCAAAATTGACAGACTAAGAAGCACAGAATGTTCTGACTTGGGAGGGACCCACAGGATCATCCAGGGCAGCTCCTGGCCCTGCACACACACCCCAACAACCCCACCCTGGGCATCCCTGGCAGTGCTGTCCAAAGGCTCCTGCAGCTCTGGCAGCCTCGGGGCTGTGCCCATTCCCTGGGGAGCCTGGGCAGTGCCCAGCACCCTCTGGGGAAGAGCCTTGCCCTGAGATCCAGCCTAAACCTTCCCTGATGACATCAATTTGCATGATGGTCAATAAACAATTATGAGTAATACCTGCATCTTCATGAAGTTATACATTAGTATTTTCCTAAATCCATCCCTTGATCAGTCTAATCTCTCTTTCACCTGCCCCCTCCACTCTGCTCATCCTCCAGGCACAGTGGCTCCAGCAGCACAGAACAGCTCTTTCCCCCCTGCTCTGTGTCTATGCCCTGGCAAGTACTCAGCATTGTGCAACCAGCATTGCCTAAACATTTCTTACTGCCCTGAGATCTCCTGAAGCTAAAGTTGTTCCCAAATCCCTTCCCCTTCCAGACAGGATCTTCCTTTCCACCTCTGTTCCTGCACTGTGACAATTTTCCTTGCCCTACAAAGCAAACCTCTGATTTTCCTCAGCTTGCCTCCACCCCTGTGCTGAGCTGTGGTCAGTGACACCTCTCAGTGTTTTCCCAACACTGCTGATGAACCCAAGGCTCAGCAGTGGTAACAGCAGCACAAATACCAGGAGCTAATCCTCCCTTTGCTCTCCAGGGCAGGGCAAACAGTTTTCTGATAAAATTGTGTCTCTATTTCACATTTTACCCTTTAAACATTTTTATTGTCTTGCTGAGTGCTCGCTACAGGAGGGCGTTTGCTGTCATCTTTCAGAAAGCAAAACCAGTGACTCAGGTGTCCAGGCATCCTTCACAGCACTGAAAGGTTCCTGCTGTGACAGACTTCACAGCTATGACACATCACTTAGAAGGTTTTTTTTAATTCAACTTCTTACTGCAACCATACATTTAGGCTGGAAGTGTTTTTAAAAAAAGCAGAATTTCCATTCTTGGGATTTTCCATGACCGCTTCTGAAATATATATTCAAATGTCCTGAAAGTTTAAAAAGAAACAAGCACGAGATTATGGACCTCAACAAAGAAATGCAAGTACATGGTCTCTAAGTATTTTTAGTAAAGAGACCATGTACTTGCATTTCTTTGTTGAGATCCATAATCTTGTGCTTGTTTCCTTTTAAACTTTCTCTTTAGTGTTGGTCTTAACACAACAGCTTCTGCAGGAACACAGCTGCTGGCCCATGGAGCAAATCTGGAAAGCATTCAAAGGGAGAAGCTGCAGCCCTGCAGCTCCAGGGCAGAACACACTGTGGTCAGTCACCAGCTGAGCTCTGATCAAAACCAGGCCAGAGCCCCACGAGTATTAATCCTGAAAGGAAACTCTGCTGGGAAAGTCTGGGTAAGAGCACTTATGTCCAGCCTCTTTCCAACTCCTTGATTCTTCAAGTGCAGCTCAAGATTCCCTTAGCTAGATTCTGTTTCTCCATCCTCCCCAGCCCTGCATGGGGCCCCCAGCCCTTCTCCTGCCAAGCCAAGAGCCAGGCATGAACCCAGGGACACGCTGTCCTAGGATAAAACATGCCACAGCTTCCAGCCAGGTCCAACCAGCCCCACAACTCCCAGACCACAGCTCTGCTCTCCAGAACTGGAAGAAGAGTTGGGTGTGCCAAGACAAGGAACAGGTCTCCTGAACCTCCTGAATGCCCACAGCACTTCCTAGAGCAGGACAACTTCAACACAGACCTTAGACACCAGCAGCTCTCCAAACACACTACAGGATTTACCAGATCAGAAGAGAGTTACTAATGCTTGCTTTGCTGACCTTATTCTAAGAGAAAAAGAAATTAACTAATATGTATAATTACATTAAAATTTTATTAACTTTTCAGTTACTACTTTTCCTTGGAACTTCCTAAGTTTCTTCTTTAATTCATTTAGAAAGAAAACAAACTCTGTAGGGCTATCTAAGAAAATGCAGAGGGATAAGGAACATCACATCTACCTTTTTCTTCTCACTCATCTTCAGCTACACAAAAAAAAAATCAAACACCAACACAGTTTAAGTCTAACACAGGCACTTTTTGAGCATTTCTAGTGCACGACAGAGCTCTGGTCCTGTTACATAACAAAAGCACGTCCAGGCTTTCCAACACTCCCTCACTGTCCTCCCCTGAAGAGGCCTAAGCCTGCTAACACCCACACAATTACAGCTACTCAAGTGGATTATATTCACGTGAAGGTTGTTTTGTTGGTGCTGTTGTAAGGAGGAAATAAAAAGCTGACTCAAAACCAAAATCTTTTCTCAGCCTTAGGAAGCTACTCCTGCTGATAAGCTGCAATGGCAGGAAATGGAAATCTGGATGGCTGAGGAAGAAAATGTTTTCCTTCCGCAGAGCTTTCTTTCGAGTGGCTAGGGACTATCCTGCTATGGGAAGTGTCTGCTCCTAGGGATGGCAAAGCATGAAATACATCGGGAAAAATGGATTCCTTTTTTCCCTTCTGATTGTTTCATCTAAGCCTTGGCAATCCTATGAGGGTGAGAGCAGTGCTGATGCTCAGCTCTTGGGATTGCACCAGGAGCACGTTAGTTTGCCAATAAATCCCTGGTTAGTCCATTATTACACTGCTCTGTCTACAGAGCTGCACCGAAATATCTTCTGGTTTCATGGCACGTCCATGTTGTTCACAGCTGGCCTGCAGCAGATGAAGCGTGTACCTTCTTGCTAAGCGGATTTGAGGGATTTGAGCTTGATCAGCTGAGCCAGAGTGTTCTTGGCTTTCAAGGAACAGCAGCACAAGCCTTGTCCCTGAGCCTGTGATCCATGGCACAGATGTGTCCCAAGAAGGTCAACACACCAGGCCCCTCACAACCAATATTCTTATTAGAAATGTGTATCATCTCCTGGAAAGCTGTTCTCCTGCTGGTTCACCAGCCCCTGCAAAGCCTCCTGCACTGGCTCTGTGCTCAGGGCAGGGCAAATCCTGATCCAAGGTTATGCAACCTGATACCAACACTGAGGCTTGCAGCAGCCCCTGCCAGCAATATGGCTAAAACTGATACAGGAACAAAGAATGGCAGTACCTACTGAAATCTGCTTTAGCTAATCAACTGCTTATCACAGAATCATTTACATTGGAGAAGACCTCCAAAACCATAGAGTCCAACCTGTGACCAATCCCCACCTTACCACCCAGCCCAGAGCACTGAGTGCCACATCCAGTTGTTTCCTGGACATTTCCAGGGATGGAGACTCCACCATCTCCCTGGGCAGCCCCTGACAATGCCTGAACCATCATTTCCAGCAAGAAATTCCTCCTGTTGTCTAAGCTGAACCTCCTCTGGTACAGCTTGGGGCCATTTCCTCTTTTCCTGTCCCTGTTCCCTTCAAGCAGAGCCCAACCCTCATCTGGCTGCACCCTCCTGTCATGGAGCTGTGGAGAGCCAAAAGTTCCCTCTGAGCTTCCTTTTCTCAAGGCTGAGCCCCTTTCCCAGCTCCCTCAGTCACTCCTCCTATGACTGACTCTCCAGCTCTGTTGTTCTTCTCTGAATAATTCACTATTAATAATAAAGCAACACACCAACTGGCAAGGAAGCCACGGGCTCTGGGTAGGTGAGCACAGCAGGAACACACAGAGATCCAGATTCCAGAGCCTCAGCTGACCTCAGAACTGCCAGATATTCAGGGGGCTGTTGCTGTCAAAAATGTTTTTGTGTCCCTGTAAGATCGGAGTGATGAACTTTTAGAGGCAGGCCTGTCAACAGTGATCCTTCCCAGCTCCCAGCTCAATCAAAAATGGATGTGGAGATCACCTAAGAACAGCACACAAAGCTTTGTTCAGGGCTCAATGTCACTGCTGCCCAAGGCAGGCACCCCAGCACAGAACTGTCTTCCCCAGTCTCCAGGAATGAACATCCTGAGAAGGGTTTCCCCTCCTCACAGGACACCAGCAGTGCCATCCAGGCAGCACGTGACCCAAAACTTCCTTCCAAAACACAGCTACAAAGAGCTTCAAGGACAATCTCATGACTTGCTCTACAGCCCAACACAGCAACCTGACCCTCTCTCAGGCTGTGCAGGAGCAAATCAGTTGAGAAAAGTGAGCAAGGGCTCCCATGCTGCCATCGAGGAGTCAACTGCAGGAAAACTGGGAATGTTCTGGTAAAAAACAGAACCCAAAGAAAGAAAGCAGACAAAACTACCTTGTGCTTCTTTAAAGCTTACATCAAAGTGTTTTATATTTAGATTGTCTACAAACAAAAAAACGATTCAAGGTAAATAAAAGTAGAGAGACAAGGAATTCATAAAGTTCAAAATCATTCAGTGGGTTTTATTCCTCCTGCCTTAAGGGAATCCCAGAATGGTTTGGATAGGGAAGAACCTTGTAGTTCATTCAGTCCCACCCTTGCCACGGGCAGGGACACCTTCCACTAGCCCAGCAGAAGTTTCTCCATGCCCCAGTGTCCAACCTGGCCTGGGACACTGCCAAGGACCCAGTGAGGAATTCCCTCCAAATATTCCATCCATCCCTCCCCTCAGGCAGTGGGAAACCATTCCCCCTTATCCTGTCCCTCCATGCTCTTATACAAAATAATTTAAAATACCCTCCCTACAGCATTTATGAAGTGCTGTGAGCTCTATGTGTCCAAGCTTCAACTCTCAGGGTAGCACAAAGATGCCAAAATTTTTCAAGTAAAACAAAACGAAACTCCAGCAACGAAAACCAACCCCGTTCTTGGGCATTACAAGGAGTATGCAATAAGCAGAAGTTTCCTTGATTGCTCTAAAAGCTTAAAAGCCCCAAACGAAAACAGCAGCACTGAATTTTTCAAGCAAACCAAAGCTCAGAGGTGGAAGCACCATCCTACGGACAACAGAGGTGGATAAGGTTGGTACCTGACAGAAATTGCAGTGAGGTGCATGAAAGAAAGAGTGCAGAGGTGGACAGGTAAGGCAGTGAGACAAAGTTTGTCCACATGCAGTAGGAAATCCACTCCTAAAACAATCCCAAGGAAATTACTTCGCACAAAAGAATGAAGGACAAAAGAGCTGTAAACCCCACCTGCTCTTTTACCTCTCTGCTACAGAATGAGGCACAAGCATTTATGATGAACACGATGCCTTAGGATTTTAGCTTTTGTATTTTCCATATATTTGTAATCCTGCAATTCTTCAGTGTATAACTCTAAATTCCATACACGGTGTGAGCTGCTGCTGTCCCATTTTGGTCAGACACAGTAATTATCTGGGAATCAAGGACACCTCACTGTCTCAGGCCCCAAGAAAAGCAAACAAGTGAGTTTGGGGGGATTACCCAAAGCTGTAATTGGAAGATTAACCCCCAAAATGCAAATGGACCAAACTTATAAAAGTGTGAAAACCCCTGACATGGGGTTCATTTTTGGGTGCAGCCCCTGGAGGGCTTCATTTGCCCGAATGTACCTGAAGGCCTTCAATAAATAGATCTGCTTTTTATTCCCTTAATTCTGTCTGGCCTCTGTTTTTAGGTAAGCCCAAAAAGGCATCCAACAAATCTTCCCTTAATAATTGCTCAGAATCCTTGTTTATCAAGGAAAATGCTGTTGTTTGCACTAGTAAATTAAAGAAATGCATTTTTTTTATTCCATCTGACCTCTCTTAAGATACTTCAGCTCAATAAATCAGCACCTGAACGCAAGTTCTTTATCTCATGTTTCATTTCCCAAGTCTTTGCACCATTTTGCACTTAATCTGTAAGAAAAATGCCAATTATTCTCCGTAAAAAGAAATTAATAGTCCATTATCCTTGAGCAGCTTCTAAAAAAAAACCCAACATCAGCACAGGAGAGGCCCAGGCCCGGGGTAAGGAGCTGATTTCATTCCTTGGTATTTTCCAGCATCATCAACAGGGAAAGATGACAAATACGAAACAGACCTGGAGCAGTTTCTCATAAAACGACCTGCGTTACAGAGCTAAAATGTCTCCTAAGCCCTAACACCACGAGGCTGCCTTTGTGCAGGAAATACGTTTAAATTTCCACGCTGCATTGTTACAGTTACGGGCAGAGCTCCCTTTCTTTGCAGGGCAGGCCACCCCAAGCGGAGAGGCGGAGAAGGGCTGGGCAAAACGCCTGTGCTGGTGTTGGCAGAGCCCGGGGAGGCGGCACACGGGGCACCGAGGAGCCGGGCCAGCCTCGTGGCACGCTGCGGCAGCGGGGCAAAGCCCGAGCGGCTCCGCGGAGCTCCTCCCGGAGCTGGCAGCGGCCCTTCTCCGCGGGCAGGCCCCGCTGAGCCAGCCACAGTCCCCGGGCAGGCGGCGCTGCCCCAAACCCCACGGGCCTCCCTCAGCCCCGGTTCGCCCGCCCGCCCCGCGTTACCTGCGCCCCGCGGGTCAGCCCGCGGCCGCTGAGCTGCCCGTGCCGCAGCTGTGCCAAGATGTTGGTGGTGGCGGTGGCGGTGCGGGGCCCCGCCGCTCCCCCCGCCGCGGCCGCCATGGCCTCGGCACACAAACAGCGCTGCCGCCCGCCCCGCGCACTGCGCAGCCGCCGACACACGCACGGCAACATGGCGGCCGGAAGGGCAGCCCGCCGCCCAGGGGGCGGGGGAGGCGGCGGCGCCTCAGCGGGGCTGCTGCCCGCCGCTCGGCTAACGCCGGCCCCCCGAGATCTCTTTATAGCCACTAGGGCCTTTATTTCCACCGGCATGTCTTTATATCCGCTAGGGCCTTTATAGCCACTCATTAGATCCCCCCTGACCAGGGCATTTTGGTACCATCATCCAGGGATTTCCAGCAGGACAGCCTGGGATGTCTTTCTATCCACTAGGGCCTTTCTAGCCACTATGGCCTTTATTTCCACCGAGATGTCTTTCTATCCACTAGGGCCTTTATATCCACTATGGCCTTTATTTGCACCGGGATGTCTTTCTATCCACTAGGGCCTTTATATCCACTATGGCCTTTATTTCCACTGAGATGTCTTTCTCTCCACTACGCTGCCTTCATTTCCCCTCAGCTAGGCCTAGCCCACACCGTTTTCCGTTTAAAGAAAAGCTCAGGGAAGACTGCGATCGCAGTTCGTTTTTGTTAAAATGAAAGATTTGTGAGATGGGACAACATTAGGAGAAGGAACGGTTGAGGCTGTTCTGTGTTGTTGTGAGTCACTCAGCACACAGCAGTAATCTGAGATTAGCTCAGTTGGTCAGAACACCAAAGTTTCAGTTCCTGTCTGGGCCATTGACTCGGAGCTGGGCTCGATCATCCGTGTGGGTGCCTTCCAGCCCAGCCGAATCTGGGAATCTAATCAAAAACCACCTAATTACTCACAGTAGCCATGGACAGATGAGTTCTCTCAGCTCCAAGCATGCTGAGGAACAACCTCATCTCCCAAGATGAGGAACCATGCTGAGGAACTCCCTACAGCTCCTTGGCTGTCCTGCTGGAAATCCCTGGATGATGGTACCAAAATGCCCTGGTCAGGGGGAATCTAATGAGTTGGAGATCTGGCCCCTGCCCCGTTATTTTCCTCTGCCTCACAGCTGGGACGACGCTGAGTTTCAGTTCCTAACCCAGCACTCAGCAAAGCTGTTGGAGAAGGCCTGGGGTTTCTGCAGATTAAACAATGAAGACTGTGGGAGATGTGAACAGCTGGAAAATAAAAAGATGACCCATGGTGACAACAAAGAGTCACTGAGACAGCTTCATCATTATCCAACAATGCCTGGTTTTGGGTGCTGCTCTCTCAGAATAGCTGCAAGGGCTCTGTCAATGCAGAATTCCTGCACTGTCCCAGCTGCCATGGGAAAGGAGGACATAACTAGCTCTGTAGCTCACCACTCCTTTCAATACGCCCATCCAACACTCCAACTATCTCTTACCATAGCTCATTCACAGCTGCAACAGGATTTCTACCCCAAAGGATAAAATGCAAATTTTATTTAATTTTACAGCACTAGTAGAGGTCAAAACAACAAAAAAATTACTTTCTCAAGGCAACCACACAGCAGCACAGAGTGGGCGCTGATCCAGTTGTATTTAAGTATTTCCCTGTTCACAGGGATTTATTTATCCTGTACCTCTAGCCCACTCAGATAACTGTAGCTTGTGTGTAGCTTGCTCCAGACTCCTCAATTTCCAGCAGGTTTGAAGAAAGTCCATGACTTTCTGTCCTCCCTTTTTGTTTTTCCTTTAGAAAGAAACCCTCTTGGTCACACTGATTTCTCCTTTTCTGGTCATTGCACACACCTGTTGCCAAGACACTGAGAATGTATTTAAAGGTTTGGATGTGCCAAGTCAGCTGTAGACCGAGAGGTTCATGAACATCTGTTCAGCTGCCTGCTGCACCAAGGCAGGGCTGCAATTTCAGCCTGGGCTGAGTCCCCTTCCAGCCAAGCCTTGTGCATGGCTGGTGTTCAGCTCAGCTGGGCCACCCCGGGGGTGGCTGCACTGACTGAGGTACAGGGAAATACGTGGTGCCCAAAGGGAAGTTAGAAACAGGAAGGAAATGGGGAAATAAAAGATAAGCATGTTAGATTCTTTAAAAAGCAAGCTAGCTACACTGTGGAATCAATCAAATGTTTCCTAGCCCACCCTCCAGCTCAGTTTTTTGTCCAGACATTACCTGGACATTTACTGAAGTGGTTTTCAGGCAGGAGGTGCTGACCCACACTGCTCTGAAACAGGGGAACTGAGCACCTTCCCATGTTCCAAGTGCTCTTCTCTCCTCCCACACCATCCTTTATGGCCAACACAACTGCCAGAGCTACGAATCTGAGCCCTCAGCTCAAAAGAAATAGGTTTTGTCTACTGGGCAGCAATTTTTCAACATCGTGAACTACGTGTTTATCAAGTGGCCAGAGATAAAAGATGGAGCACACACAGAGTTGTAGTGAAGCTACAGTCATTCCTGCTTTTCCCCTTCAGGCTCATTTTTACAGAACAAAGTAAGCAGAGGTCTTTCTGTAAGCCTGTAAAACTCACAAAATGCAAGAAGAAAGGTACATTTAACATGCAGATCTTTCTTTTTCTGGACACCTGTTTGATATTCAGGCAACCAACTGCTTTGAGATCAGCAGCTCGACAGCATTAACAGCTGGTATCTGAGTCAAGCCTTAGAAAGGAGCAGTAGCAGAATTTAATGGGAAGTGGTTTCACTTCATAATAGAATTCACATTGTGAGGTACCACACTTTCCATTATGAAACTATAAAAATACATTCCCAGAATCTGAAACGAGTTCAATAATTTAAACTGATGATGCAAAGAGAATCAGGTGTTATCTAGGAAGACCTGTCCCAGTACTGCAAGTTTGGAGTTAAAAGATTGACTAGGGCAGCTCAGGAGGGAGTGGGAGCTTTTCTTAGAGTTTCTCTTCTCTCCAGCTTTCACTGAAGAGGCATCTTCAGAGTTTTTTGCATTTTCCCCTTCCCCATGGTCAGGGGCTCTTTTTAAAGTGAATTTCTTGGTTTTCTTCCTTGAGTAGAATTCCCTCAGCAAGTCTTCCACCTCCCACTGCTCTTCTTTGCGCTTCCTGCAGCAGTGCAGGGCAGCAGGGTCGATGGGGTGAGCCTCAGTGTTGAAGATGTACCCTCCAGCATTCAGGACACACTCCCCGTAGGGTGTGACCACCACATCAAAGTCTGAGCCATCATTGTGCATGAAGTTGTCTGGGTCAAACAGCAGGTACAAGTATTTGATTGTTTCAGCCAAGAAGAAGGATTCCATGCGATTATCCAGCCTGTGGTCCCTCAAGTCTTTGATCTACAAGAGAAGAAACAGAGTGGGTTACAGTTCCATTGAATTCAGTAAGTTATGAATTTAGGGAGAAAACTGAAACCAACTTGGAATTCATTTCAGTTAAACAGCACAGTATGACATCAACTCACCCTGTATCTTATCACAGAATGCTTTGGGTTGGAAGGGACCTTAAAGATCACCCAGTGCCACCCCCTGCCATGGGCAGGGACACTTTCCACTGTCCCAGGCTGCTCCCAGCCCTGTTCAGCCTGGCCTTGGACACTGCCAGGGATCCAGAGACAGCCACAGCTGCTCTGGGCACCCTGTGCCAGGGCCTGCCCACTCTCACAGGGAAGGATCTCTTCCTTACATTTAAACTCTCCCTCAGTTCAGTCTGGGCAAGAAGAGCTTCCCATCATTTCCCCACTAAAGAAAAAAAGCCATAAGGCTTTTACCTACTTAACTCCCTTTATTTTTAAAGAGGTTTTTGTAAAATAGAGCTTGACAGCATGCTCGAAATCCTCTATTAAATAACTTTACAGAAATCACTCACTGCACTAGTGGTGTGTTTGACCAGATTTTCAAGGCACAGTGGGAAAGCAGAATCACACACCTGGCAGGAGGAGCCTGTACAAGAGCCTTCCTGCTCAGCTACAACACCTACCAGAAAGGCAAGAGAAGCTTCTGGTGCTTTCCCATGTTTTGGCCTCTGGGGCAACAGCCCATGATAGAATTTGGCCCATAGTGAAGACACTATGACCAGAAACACGACCAGCAATTATCAGAGCAGCTTCACAGAGAATTACAAGGGGCTTGTTGGAAAAA
Source organism: Certhia americana (assembly GCA_018697195.1). NCBI lineage: Eukaryota > Metazoa > Chordata > Aves > Passeriformes > Certhiidae > Certhia > Certhia americana. Next base: position 4,530,071 of record CM031874.1, on the reverse strand, counting down.
ATTCAAGTTTCGTCCAAAATGATTGCTTGACTCAATGGCAAAACATCCCTCATGAGAACACCTTCTGCAAGCTGATTTTTAGCAGCCCTTCAGCTGCCATGGCAGATGATTTAGCACTCACAGTTGCAAACCCACAGTCCACCTTGCTGATTTTCTCTATGGACTCCACAGCATCTCTCCCCAGCTCCAGGAGTGTGGGGTCTCTCGTGGCACGGTACAGGTACATGGCGCTCTCAATCAGCTCTGCAAAACACCCAAACATTTGCCAGCACAAAGATTATCAAACCCTACACACAGCAAAGATGAGCTATTCCTTGAACTAATTTAAAAACGCTCCAGCATAATCAGGTGAACAGCCTGGCTCCAAACACAGATTTTCCTTTTCCTAAGAACGTGCTACAAAGAAATTCCCTCTAACCAGCCTGCAGCAGCTCAGGTAAGAGTGACTAATGCTCCCTCCCACATTCAGAGAGTGGGAGAGAAGCAAGAGACAAAAAGATTAATACTTCGTTGTCAAAGTTAAAAAAAAATGCTTCTGGAAAGGATTACAAACAAGAAATTCAATCCTCAAAATACAGTTTTTAAACCGTACAGTGGAAATACTCTGTACAAACAACATAAGCACCATGCTGTGTTTACTTACTAAAGTATACTTTAACACCTTTGATAGTTAGGGCTGAGGAGTATTGGGAGATTTGTCCAGTGTGGATGTCACCTGAACATTCAGACTAAAAGGAAGTTAATTATTCTCATTTACATTTATGGACCCACTAATCAGGTTAATTTTTTTTTTTTGGGGGGGTCAGAGTTGTAAAAAATGAGAAAAAAAAGAGATAATTTCCTTACAGTATCACAGACAACATAGAATCCCTCCTAGATGCAGAACTGGAACAGTCTATTCAGACCCACTTTCACTTCCTATATTTAAAGGACACAAACAGTCCCTTTAACATTTCCCAAGACTGAAGCACCTCCTGCCAGATAATCTAACACTTAAACATGTCAAATCCCACATTGTGAACAAAATTCATTACCCCCTTTCTATAGTAACACTATGGTTTGCTTCCTGTTTCCTTCCTGTCTTTGTGAGTGGGGAAAAACAAAACATGCAGCTTTAACTCTGGAAACCCCTGCTCCAAGCCATGAAGGAACTGAGTCAGAGCAGAACTGGGAAATTGTGCTGTTACTAATATTTGATCCCCCTAGCAGAGCTAAAGCAGGAGTTCATGTCCTTTTTAATTTCAGTTCTGTTTACCAGGCCTGAGTGGATATCCTTCCCTCTTGTCCACGGTGTATCCCTGGGGAATGTTGTAGAACTCAGGCAGGCCCCCAAACTGCTTCCAGACCGTGTAATAGTTGAGGAAGGTGCGCATGGCATTATCTACATCCCCAATGAGGCTCTGAGAGACAGGGAACAGCAAAGACACATGGCAGTGAAGAAAAACCAGCACAGGAATTGATGCAATAACTCTGCTACAGGCAAAGAAATACCCAGTGACAGAAATGGGGATTTCAGCAGGTCTGAGTGGTGTAACTGATACTGGGGCACAATGCCTTAAGAATGCCACAATGCAAGACTAAAAATGATGCTTTTCTGGTGGATCACATTCCCACACCTGATTTTCTTCCACATTCTGATTTTTTTTTAAACGAGGCTGTGTTTCTTCAGTCAAACGTTTAGTCAATCACAGCATCCAATCTCTTAGTTAAGAAAACAAAGTCTCAGTCCAAACAGGAAGACTGATGAGAAAGCAAAGCTCTTGATGGGAAAAAATTCACACAAATAGAACATTTTTTGAGGTGATAGAAAAAGAGGTGTGAGTTTCTTTGTCTTTCCATTCCCATTTGGATTATGGGACCACTCTCAGTGGAGTTTGCTACAACAAAAGTGCCCTCCCATCATGTTGAATGGGAGATTGTAGATAAAATCAACATTTTCTTCAACATGACCTTCCATAGGCTCAGGCTATGGCAGACTTCACCAGAGATCAACCCGAACTTTTAAACCTGCACAGATGAGGGTTATGGTTGTAACTTTTTTCTTGAAGAAAGATTTCTTGTCCCCTGACAGAGGAATAGAATCATCAGGTGCTGCTGATATGACAGCTCTTACCTGCAGGCCTGGCCAATAGGCCTCCAGGGACTGGAACACAGGCATGGACACTGTTCCTTTGTACATCTGCACCCACAGGTACCAGTCATCAAACTTGGTGTAATTTTTGATAGCTTTGTTATATTCTGTAAAGAAACAGATGGGTAGGTAAGCCATCTGTAACAACAAAAAAAATTAAAAAAAGAAAAAGAAAGCTTATTTATAAGAATGAGAGAAGCCCCTTTTTCACTTGAGCCATGTTCAATGACTTTTCAGGGTGCTCACTTTGGTAACTGTTATCACAGACTGATCAAAAATTTTACACCAAAGCCTTCAGAACACTCTTGAATGTGCCCCATTAAATCCTCCCTCCTGCCAAAGGTGCTGGAAAAATGCCTTCCCACAGAAAACAAACACTCACCTAAAAACATGGACATCAGCTCCTTGTCCTGCAGGAGGATGGCTCCTTTGACCAGGTATTCAAAGTAGGAGTCCACCCCTGCCCCAATCCCAGCATCCTGGGCCACCCACTTGGCAGTGACCACATCAATGTGGTTCCCCACCTGGAAAGAGCAAAGAACAAGGAGAGAGGGACTTAAAGTGACACAAGAAATCCTGGTCCTTTTTTCACACCATCAGATTCACAGATACACAGTGTCCATTCCAACCAGCATTTTCTCCATTGCAGGACACATTCATCAACATCAGAGAAATATAAACTGCAGAAAATAAAATTTGCATCCTGATAATGTATTTTATATATCTAATAAACATTTTATGCTTCCAATATCAACACTTCACTGGCCAAAACAACACATTTTAATGCTACTGTAAAAATTCACAATTTCAACGTGAAGTGTCTGGTTTTAATTCTGATCTTACAAAGGAGTACAGAAGGTGGGAGAGGTGCAGATACAGAGACAGAGGCCAAGAATGTCAAAGGCATAAGAGCTGCCATGTTAATATTTAAATAGATGCTGGCACTCTTCAGCCTGTGAACAAACCCAGCTGATGGAGAATTAAATACACAATCATGTCTTTCACAGCAAACATGAAAAAAAGCCAGCAATGATTGAGGATTTGGGGTATAAATCAAAAATAAACAAATCCCAAAGCAAACAAAGGGAAACATTTCTTCATACAGTCGGTGAATAATTTGTTGCAATGAACACAGGGTATAAATAAATCTGTTTCAGTTCATATATGTAACACCAAGAGTTCACAGAGGTTAAAGAAAGCAATAGAAAAGAGCAGGAGACAGGGAACATGGAGATAATACTCCTAGCTCTGGGTATTCCTGAACCCCTGAGCTGTACAGGCTGGTAATATCTCAGTGCACTTGCCATGCTCTTGTTTTCTTCCCTAGGCCTTTGTCCCACCAGGCATCAGACAGACCTTTCATTTAATCTGCTTACAGCTGCTGGCACAAGAGCTGCAGCTCCCAGCAGGAGGAGGCATTTGTCTCCCAGCCACATCTGGTGTGGGCCAGAACAATGGGATAATGTTGGGCTGCTGCAGTAAAGCAGGGATGGGGATGCTGCAGGTGCTCAGGAACAATGTCAAAGATGAGCCTTCAGCCCAGCCAGGAGCACTGTGGTTATTTATCCAACTCTATCTCCTCTCTGTTCAGGCTTTTTCATTCCTAGAATTGCCTCCACAAAGCTACACAAAAAGCAGCCCAGCACATTCCAAGTCCACTCCTCACTCACCAGCCCAATATCGGAGCGATTTTTCCACAGTGCCTTCAAAGCCTTCCTGGCAACGTCCTCGAACACTGGGTCACCAGTGAGGTGGCTCAGGGTGGCAAACTCCACTATAAATGTGCCAATTCCAGCAGTACAGGTGACTGGGGTCTCCCCAGGGTTTACTCCATGCAGCAGGTTCACTGTGCCATAAGGCATCCCAGTTGGGGTCTGGAAAGCTGAAACACAAAATTTTGGGGTCACAGAAGCGCTCAGTGTTGTGTTTAACACTCTCAAGCAAACACGTGCCTCAAATCCCACTGCACACCAGCAGGAAATGGGTCTGGGGTAACTGCAGAGAAAAAATGAGATGCAGAGTGTGATCCTGGGAGGGTCAGAGAGGGTATCCCAAGGTACACGCAGTGCTGGGAAGGTCCTGGGGATCTCTTCCACCTTGCCAGAGCAGCAGATTGCATCCCCACATTTTTTCACAGCACAAGCAAGGTGGTCACTAAGCACACTGGCCAGCAAAGTACAGTGAGGCTGTGATGGCCCCATGGGTGCACACAAGGGAACAGTGCCATGCCACGAGGGCACACAGACCAGCTGCAGCCCACAAAGAGCACACGAGGCAGCATCCTCTTGTCTTTACAAGCTGCTATCTCACAGCCTTTATTTATTATTTATATTAGATATATTTCCCCTCAACAAGCACCGAGCACACTGATAAGCACACACAGCACTAGGCATGCACACATACAACAGCATCTTCCCTACCAATTAAACTTGGAGCACTGAGCTTGGAGCTCAGGGACCACAGGACTGGTTTTTGAGCTGGCTCATCCAGCAGTGCATCTCCCAGCACAGGCAGCAGCCAGCTCCTGACCTCCAGCAGAGTGACACACAGCAGACAGGGGCTCACCTGGCAGCAGTTTGCGAGCTGCCTCCTCAGCCATCCTCAGGAGAGGGCCTGAGCACGGCCAGCCTGCTTCCACTTCCACCCCAGCCTTCTTGGAGAGCAGGTGAGCAGAGAGGAGCCCTCCCACCACTGCAAGGACACAACAGAATCCATTACACCACACGGGGAGGAAGGAGTCCAATTCAAATCCACAAAAGCAGAGTGATTTGTTCCTTGCTGCTTGTTTGCAGGGCAGCAGAAACTTGTAGAGTGACAGGACAAGGAGTGGTGGCATCACACTGAAAGAGGGAAGTGTTAGATGGGATATAGGTAAGAAATTCTCCCCTGTGAGGGTGGGCAGGCCCTGGCACAGGGTGCCCAGAGCAGCTGGGGCTGCCCCTGGATCCCTGGCAGTGTCCAAGGACAGGCTGGATGCATCTTGGAACTGCCTGGGCTAGTGGAAAGTGTCCCTGCCCACGGCAGGGGGTGGCACTGGGCGATCTTTAAGGTCACTTCCTACCCAAACCACTCTCAGACTCTGATATATTTCTTTTTTCTAGGAAGAGTCAAAAGTTCCCGTGTGACAGCGGCCGTGAGTTATTAGCTATATTTAGCTATTACTTATATAGTTAATACAGCTATATTAGCTAATGTGAGTTATTTCACAGGCTTGTCTGTGGTCATGTAACAACCACAGAGAAAATTGAAAAAATTAGCACATCAATATTTGGCAGGACAATCAACAAAAGCATAACTAACAGGTTTTTTTAGTGTTTTTTAGCTGGATGGCACTGAAGCAGTCAGGCATTCAAGGTGCAGGACTCCTTAGGCCTTTGTGATTTTGAAGGAAAAACAAAGAATAATCCTAGATATTGACCATCCCTACTCTAAAACAGTATGCAAAAGACAATAGGATGGAATCTGTATGCTTTCAGTGAAAAATATATTTATTCCAAAGCTGAAAACCTCACACTAGAACACTGAAAGTGCCACATCTATTTCTGCTTGTGTTGAGCAAAAAGGGATGTGCAAAGACTGAAAGGAAGTGACGTTTGTTTTGGGGTTTTTCTCTCTGTTTATGCATCCTTTACTCTGCATCCCAAATTTCCTCTGCCCACCTCCTCACCGCCACCTCTGAGACTCGTACAGGAAGGAAACCCAACAGAAACCCCACAGAAAACCCCACTCACCTCGAATGTTTGTTTCAAAGACAGATGCGTTGACATCAATATCAAAGTCCACCCCCTCCTGCAGCACGTTGACAACTCGCTGGAACTCAGAAGCATTTCCCAAGATCTGCAGGGAAACAGAGAATCAGGCTTAGAGTTCATGGAAAAACAGAGCAGTTGAATATTTGGGGCTCATTTTAGTTTGGCTTTACTATTTTGTGAAATCATTAACTACAGATATTACTAAAAAAACCCGACTGACAGTTTCATTGTGTTTCAAAATGCTTTTTCCCCCATTTTTCAGGTCTTTACTCCAGAGTGTGACAGGAAAGGGGCACCCTGCCACCCCTCCCAGGGGTGATGCCAAGGGAAATGGAAAGTCCTCAGGTCAATGAATAACCGACTTCTGGCACCACCACACAATTTCCAGGTGTCCAGGTGGCACGCAGAGGCCTTGAGCAGGCTGTGGGCACTCCGGGCTGGCTCCTACTCACCAGCAGGGTGTCCAGGGCGTCGATCAGGGTCAGGGAGAAGCTGCGGAGGAGAGAAGCGAGGTGAGACCCGGCGGAGGGGCGCGGCCCATCCCCGCCCCGGGGCCAGCCTTTACCTGCCCCAGGTGTCCTGGCCATCGCACGTCAGCGGCCGCAGCTCGTCGTAAGGGAAGGCGCTCTGCAGGTAATGCTCGTAGGCGTGGTAGAACATGGCACGCACCCGCTCCCTGCGGCACAAGCACGGCGCGCTCAGCCCCGGCCCGGGCCGGCCCCGCACCGCCCGCTCCGTACTCACCGGTAGGAAGCCACATCCAGCCCGCGGGCGGCCGCGCCGCTGCCCGCCGGGAGCCGCAGCGCCCAGAGGCACAGCAGCGGGCCGAGGAAGCGCTGCACGGCCGCGCCGGGGCCCCGCATGGCCGCGTCCCTCCGCCGGGCCCCGCTCACCCGCACTGCCGCTCCCCTGCCCCAGCGCCGCCTCGGCACTGGCCACGCCCCTCCTCCCCTCCAGCCAATGGGAGCGACCACCGCCTCGCCCTGCCCCGCCCCGCTCTTCCTGTCAGCCAATGGAAGGTGTCTCCGCTTCTCTCGGCCCCGCCTCCCCGCCCGCTCCAGCCAATGGGAGCGGCGAGCGCTCGGCGCAGGCGCTGGCGGAAGCGCTGCGCGCGGTGAGGCAGGTTGTGGGGAGGTGCGGACCGCCTGAGGCGGCGGCGGCGGCGGGAGCGGGGGGGCGCCGGGGGGGGGGGGGGGGGGGGGGGGGGGGGGGGGGGGGGGGGGGGGGGTGCTCCGGGGGCTGCCGCCGCCCCGGGGGGGGAATTACCACCGGCACTGCTCTCAGAGAAGCGGGAGGTTCCTGCGTTTCCTTCCGGAGGCTGTAACTCGACGTCTTGATGGCAGGAAAGAGCTGAGCGGGCAGCGCTTTAGGCGCTGCTCTCAAGCCCCGATAATAAATATAAGCATAAATAAAGAATGCTGTGACGCTCCCATAGAAATGAGGCGTTGGCAGCCGGCTAGGTGTTGGTCCTGTGGTCCTGTGCGGTTCCTGCCGGGAGCTGGGGGTTGAAATGTGCCAGGATATTTGTGAAGCAGCTGGGGATTGCTGGTCTGAAAGCATCTCTCCCGACAAACCTTGCCCGTAATTCAAACCCAGCTCCGGCTGAGGTTTGTCTGCTGCAGCAGCACCTGCTTTGGAAACCGGTGCCGGATGGGGTGCTGCAGTGGTGCCACCCTCCCGTGCTGTGCTTCAGACGTGCTGTGTTCCCGTGTCTCCGGGCAGGTGTGGATCCGAGGCAGCGGGGCTGGAAGCAGCCCGGTTCCCTGGGGAGCACCGAGTCTCCTGGGGCTGTCCATAACTTCCCAGAGCCGCTGGGGCTGCCCCTGGATCCCTGGCAGTGTCCAAGGCCAGGCTGGACAGGGTTTGCAGCATCCTGGGACAGTGGAAGGTGTCCCTGCCCATGGCAGGGGGGGGATGAGGGGAGCTTTGCGGTCCTTCCAACCCAAACCGTTCTGGGATTCCCTGGAGAGCTGTGGCTCACCCCAGGAAGGGTTCCCCAGCCTGCCCTCCCAGCATGGTCACGCTGATTTTGGCACCCTGCAGTTTAACCAGCACAGACTAGCTGAGATCTCCCTGTACCTGCATCTCTAGGCTTGGATTGATCCACACCAAATCCCTGCTGTTCTTCCCACCTATGCCCATAGATGAGGGGGTGACCCAGGCAGGGAGAGCAGGAACAAGAGAAGTGATGAATTAACTTCGGATTGACTTTAGATGGCAGAAGTGCAACATTCAGAAATCAAAACTGAAACACTTGGCTTGCAGGAAGGGAAGGGGCACAAATCACCCAGCACTGTCATCTCACAGCAGCTACAGACTCACAGAATGATTTGCATTGGGGAAGACCCCAATGATCGCTCAGTTCCAACCATCCACCATGGACACGGAGGTTTAGCATCACGAGGGGCTGGCTGTTGATATTCTTTAAGAAAATAACCCAGTTTACCCCTCTGCTCCCAGCCTGGGGCCATCCCACTAGGGGTCAGTGCACACCCAGGTACCAGCACGGTGGCCCAGACAAAAAGCCACTGAGCAATTTTCAACATACTGTTCACTTGCTGCAGCTGTAATTTGGGTTTCTGGGGCCATTTATCATAAAAGTGTCTGCTTGCTGATGCCGTGGCTCAAGGCTGTGGGAGTATCTCACCGTGTTCCTGGGAGAATCAAACTATTGGAGCTGATTTCACTAAAAGCTGTCACAATACATTACTGGAATGCTTTTTATTCAAGTTCATTTTCCAGACTCTGATTTAACAGCGTTCTAGAGCGCTGCTATTTGCTGTATACTGGAGCAGTAATTTCCCTATCAAAGTCAGTTATTCAGTTCTCAAAGCTGACAGCAATCTCTTCGAAACAGATGCGAGAAAAGCAGGACTGGACAGAGCTGTGCAGTGTCCCCCTCCTGGCATCAGAGGGAGGAGCAGTGTCCCCAGCCTGGCATCGGGGAGAGCAGGGAAGGTGGGAATGCTGTGCCACTGAGGCCACGGAGGAGATAGGTTCGGGGAAGCAACATCACAGATGCTAATTGCGCTAATCAAAGACCAAAAGAGGGGATGAACAGAGGGTGGTGTAAGTGGGACTGAATCCAGGGGCTGATGAGCAAGAAATCAACGGCTGGGAGAGCCAGCTGGATCAAAACTGGTTGGGAAAATCTTTTTAAAAAATGGGTTTGGTGCAGTAGTCATCACCCTCCTTACGATTTCTTTAGGCAGCCAAGCACCCAGTGGGTGGATTTGGGGGGGAGACGGGGCTGTCTCCTCCCAGGCACCTCCTGAGAACCACAGGTTGATTACAAACCTCACCTGAGCGAGGTGACTCTTGTGACCACCACAAACCCCACCGCAGACGGGCTGAGAAAAGTCTGTGGGTAGCCAGGTGGGCTGGAGGGGACAGTGCTGGCTCAGGGGGTCACAGCCCTGGCTGCTGCTGCTGCACAGCCCCTGGGTCCTGGAGAAACAGCAGCTTCCAGCTGGTGCTGTGGAAATCACCCGTGTGCTCATTGAAAAATAGAGCTGGTGGGCTGGAGAATGTTTGGAGGCAGGGATGGCTTTCACTGTGGCTGTGGCATATTCTGGGAGATATTAACATGGTTTGCACATAATATCATACAAGTTACATAGGCTGGGCTGCAATAAATCAAAGAAGATGCAGGGAGTGGTGCTTCCAAATGGGCAGAGCACCTTGCTAAAATATTTAGGCTGCATCAGAGTTAAGTGCTTCTTCAGATGCCCCCTTCCAGACTTTCTGTCTTTATGGAAAGGCTACTGGCAAAATCACCTGAACTTTGGTTTGGAGATGGGAGGGGCTGCAATTACAGGGGCGTTTAATGCTGGTTTATGACCTCTTTAGGCTGAGGACATGTTTACTGCTTGCCATTACCATAAGTGGTGCTGTTGCCCTGCTTGCAATTTTGATGCCCATTAAGATGGAAACTGTATGTAAATCAGGATCCCTCGTTAATATTTATAATTCATGGTGGGTTGTAGGAGTTTGTCTGCCATGAGAAGAACCATAAACAGGAGGTTTATGAACACTGAAAACTGTTGCTAAGGTGGTTCTCTTGAAATAATTTTCCTTTGCAGCCGAACATCAATTCTTAATTTTAGTAGCACACGTAGCGGGATGGAAATGATGATTGATTTTTCTCCAAGTGCTGTGGGCTGCTTAAGTTGAGATTTCACTGTAAAAGACTAGACATTTCCAATTGCTTTTTATAAGTTCAGAATTGATTTTATTTGTTTAGCACATGACTAACATAATAAAAGAGAAAAATATAGTCAGACAGAAAACACAGAAATCTGATGGGCTGCCTGGTTTCTGGCCTTCCTTTAGGTGATGTGATTTTAAGCCATGCTTCTGCTCCAGGTCTCTTCCAAACTGGGCCATACAGAAGCTTTTGCACTGTGTTCACAAAGAAATGTGGCTCTGTGTAGCCTTTCAATGTTTTGTGCAAGTCTGGCTCACTGCTGGGATCTTGACAAGTGAGAAAGCAAAAATAAAACTGAGTTAGCATCAATGTGTCTTGGTTTTTAGTATGGGTCTAGTGGCACCCACAGTACCTGACATCCACTTGCGTGAGTGAGGCTTCATTTTCTTTCTCCAAGATAGGATTTTCCCATGGGGAATGTGGCTTTGATATTGTTTTTTTACCCAGCAGATTTGGAGGTGTTCAGGTGAGTGGTACCTGCAGGCAGAGAGGGGACAGGCAGAATTTCTGTGACATAAATCCATCATGTCCCTACAGCCAAGGAGCAGATCCTCGGGGGAGAGGTGAGGGTCTGTCTGCTCTCTGCCCCTTGCACCACAATGGTCAGGAGGGTCTGCACAGGCTCCTACTGCATAATTTGCTTTTCTTGGTGGGCTTGCAAAGAAAAACAAATGGGTAAGAAAGGTTATTTAGCCTCACACATAGTGGGAAAGGGGTGGGAAATTTGGTTAGTGGCTCCTGCTCAGCCAGAACTTGGACTTTGAACTTCAAAATGGTTGTTGTGTCAGAGAGAATCCCTCACCTTTCACAAGAGTATGGTTAGAAGGGCTGAGTTTGGATAGAAGGGCTGAGTTTGATAAGAAAGGCTGAGTTTGATAAGAAGGGCTGAGTTTGATAAGAAGGGCTGAGTTTACAGCTGGAGAGAAGCAATGAGAAAAGATTCCTGTGGCTCTCTGGAAACACAGGTGGCAGAGACATTTTATTCCCTGGTTTATGGTCATGTAAAACAAATCCACTGTGACTTGTCAGCGAGCAAGGATCTCCTGCTGCTAGGTAAAGGGCAGGGCAGGGGTGAGTTTGTTTCTCTGCAGCAGGCAAGGACTGTGTGCAGGAGTGTCTGACTCCACACTGGGCTGCAGGACTGGGAGAGGCAGTTTGGAGCTGCTGGGAGATTTCCCTGGCATTTGGGAAAAGGGAGTTTTGTTGTAAGGTTTTGAGGAGGGACAGGGGAGGAAGAGGGCACCCCCAGCAGCACTCTGGGACAGTCTGGGCTCGGGTTGGGGTTTACACAGGAGCCTGAGTGGCAGAAACTGGCACTGTTCTGTGGTGTGGTGTGAACAGCAGAGATACACCAGAGCACATCTGGAGGAGGCACTTCTCCAGCATTCACCTTAGGTTTGCCTTTTAAAACAACCTAAAATCACTTGGAGCACTGGCACAGGCTGTTCCCCAAACAGGCTGTGGCTGCCTCATCCCTGGAAGTGTCCAAAGCCAGGTTGGAGCAACCTTGTCTAGTGGAATATGTCCCTGCCCACAGAATAAGATGAACTTTAAGGCCAGTTCCAACCCAAACCACCTTAGGATTCCATGATTATGGCTGCTACACAGTGTGTGTCACATATTAAGGCATTTGGGTGACAACCCTGATGGCTGTCTCTGTCCCCAGACTGATTTTGTGACAGGGGTAAAGAGTAAGCTGCTCCCTGCTGATGCTGTTTCAACCTACTTGGGGTAACAATCTGGGAAATCCTTAAAGACATTGTTCTCTGAGAAAATTACTTTGATATTTGACCATTGCTAATTTTGTGATGTAGAAATTTCCATGAAAACAGCAGGAATGATCTCTAGAAATGGTCATTAATGGAAGTGACTGCCTTATGGGATTTGGGAAGGGGGTGGGTTGGAGTGGGCAGGCAGGGCAGAGGGACGCCCCAGCAAAGCTGGTTCTGGAGAAATGTCCCATGGGGATGCCTGCTCAGCTGGGCTGGCTCACAGGAACCAGAGCCACCTGAGGAGCACCAGAGCCTGGTCCTGGCAGAATCTGGGTGGGATCCATGTGCTGGCCATACCTCACTCCTCCCTGCAAGACTTGTGATGATCTAGGCAATGAAATACAGCCCAAATACAGCCCATGGTCTGTGACCTCTGTCCTTCATCAGTTGGCTGTGAGAAAATTCCCAGCTGGGTTTTCTGCAATAAATACCTGCTTTTTTTGTCCATGCTGTTGGCACTCAGTGCCTTTAAAAGTTACATCTTCCTTTCTGCACTCACACACTGAATAACCTTCTCCTGCTGAGGTCCTGGCCTCCTTTTCTGGGGATCTTCATAATGGCATTTTCAGTTTCTCATCCATGTTTGATGAGAAGGATTCCAGCAGCAAGCTGACTTCCTTAAAAGCTTCACTGCAGGTGGCTCCTGACCCTGTCCTTCCTGACACTCTTTCAGAGTTGTTCTTCCCTTCCTGCAGTGTGGAAGGAGATGATGGGGACCTCTCCTCTCCTCTCCTCTCCTCTCCTCTCCTCTCCTCAACTCTCCTCACCTCTCCTGAACTCTCCTCGAACTCTCCTCTCCTCGAACTCTCCTCGAACTCTCCTCTCCTTGAACTCTCCTCTCCTCAGCACAGCAGGGACAGGAGCTCCTGGAGCTGAGCAAGGGCCTGGAGCATCTCTGTGCCCAGGGGAGGCTGAGGGAGCTGGGGCTGCTCAGCCTGGAGAGGAGCCCCAGCTGAGAGAGGTGCTCAGTCCTGGGTGTCCCTGGCTGTCCCTGGCTGTCCCCAGGTGTCCCTGTCCATCCCTGTCTGTCCCTGGCTGTCCCCAGGTGTCCCTGTGTGTCCCTGTGTGTCCCCAGGTGTTCCTGTCCATCCCTGTCCATCCCTGGCTGTCCCTGTCTGTCCCTGTGTGCAGTGGGGGCAGAGCAGGGCCCAGGCTCTGCTCCTGGCCCAGCAATGTCCCCAAAGCCACGGGCAGGGACTGAGCCCAGCAATTCCCTGCACAGGAGACACAACTTCTGCCCTGGGCAGTGCCCAGCCCTGAGCAGAGCCCAGAGAGGGGCTGGGGTCTCCTCCCTGGGGATATTCCAGAGCCACCTGGATCAATCCTGTGCCCTGTGCTCTGGGATGGCCCTGCCTGAGCAGGGGCCTGGCACCAGATGAGCCCCTGTGGTTCTTTCCAGTCTGATCTATCCTGGGATTCTGTGGTTCTGTGATGCTCTGGTCTCTTCTCTTCCCATTCTGCTGCTGGCTGCAGGCACAGGAATGACCACAGTGCTGCAGCTGCCACAGCTGCCAACACAGAAATAATTTCAAAGGAAATCTGTGTGGTTTATTATTCTTTTTATTTTATTATTATTATTATTTTATTGTCTTTATTAGCAATTACTGCTAGTGATCCAGTAGTGTCCATGTCATGAGAGGACAGTTTTCTGATTCTGGCAGTTCTGCTGTTGCTGTCTGAATAGTCAAATGTCAGTGGGCTGGAGGGCTCCTTGTTCTCTTATTTGAAGCTGATATTTATTTCTATGATATTTATATTTTTTTCTCTGCCTATGTTATTTAGAGCCTTCTAGAGGGCCTTGAAGGCAAGTGCTGGCTCTGTTTTCATGCCAGACAAAATGTGTGTTTTGAAGCATCTGTCACCACTCCAGCTGGGGAGCTCCTTCAAGGCACTGAGGTGATTTGGTGGCAGAGGATTCCAAAAGGACAGGCTCCCAGATGGGAAAACAACAGGCTGGCAGTGCAGAACTCCCTGCAGTGACCTCCCAGCTCTGCTAAAACAGGTTCCTGTTTATCAGTGTGACAGGAGAGCTCCTGAGCTCTGAAGGTTGATGTCCACCCTGGGAGTGGCAGAACCAGCTCCTGAACCCAACCCTTTTTTTTTACTGGTGTGCAAAGAAGAAACCAGCAGTGGTACAAAGGGACACCTAGCCACCAACCATGGCACCCTCATCTGCAACTCAGCGTGGGTAGAGGATGATCAGTGGGGGCACAGGACCTTCTCCTGCATCTTTCCTGCAGTATTTTGGGGACAAAATGTATTTATAATTTGTATATAATTTGTCACTGATCAGCTGTAGCTGAGTCCCCATTCCAGCCTGTGTCACACCTGCTTTTCCAGGTCAAACATCTCAGGGCTGTGGCTTGTGCCTCTCAACTTTTCAGTTGTGATTTCTTGTAAATTGAACAAGCACCACCAGGTGAATAACAATAACAAGGCGTCACCCTACCACAACAATGCCCTGCAGCTTTGGGACCAAGTTCAATAGGATTCTTGCCAACAAGTCTGAGTTGAATTTTGCTCATTTTGATACCTGGTTGTTTGGGCTCATTTCCTGTCTTTTCCACTTTCTTGGGTTTTTTGTTTGTTTTTTTGGAGGTTTTTTTTTTTTTTGTGGTGTAACAAAATTCAGTGAAGGTAAACAATAGAAATGGGTTAAAAGTTTACAGGACCATGCTTGGGTGTTTTAAAAGCATCTTGGAGAACATCTTCAAGTATCATTCACTCAAAAATATTGTGAATCAAGTGAAATGTAGTTAAAATTCAGATGACGCTTATCTATGTTTTAATCTAACACGTCTTTGTGGGTAATACCTTGTACCAACACACACTTTCTGAATTTTTGCACATATATACAGCTGAAAAAGCTGTTTTCATAGCTGAAAGGGGAAAATATGACCTTTTGGAAATTGTGGAACTTCCCTCTGCTGTCTGAAAATAGAAAAAAAAAAATCCAGTGAAAAACACTCTCAGAGATTTCTTTTGCAGATTAGGGAGGAATCTTTTAACCTGCAGTCAAGGAAAGCTCAAAGTGTCTTCTGCAAGGGTCCTCACTAGGCTGTGCAGCAGATGATAAATGATCCCTGTGTTAGGTTAGAGGGCCCAGGAGGGCCCAGCGATCAGAATATGGGCTGCAAAATTATAAGGTTCTAAAACTTTTGAGCTCTGCCTGTTTTCCTCCTTGTTTCGGAGACTTAAAGGGTCCAAGAGCTTTTCAAACTTCATTTTCCTTAGTGGCAGCTGAGATCTTTAACTGGATGGCATCACCTGGGCTGAGATAGAATCACAGAATTGTGGAATATCCTGAGCTGGAAGGGACCCACAGGATCATCCAGGGCAGCTCCTGGCCCTGCACACACACCCCAACAACCCCACCCTGGGCATCCCTGGCAGTGCTGTCCAAAGGCTCCTGGAGCTCTGGCAGCCTCGGGGCTGTGCCCATTCCCTGGGGAGCCTGGGCAGTGCCCAGCACCCTCTGGGGAAGAGCCTTTCCCTGATATCCAGCCTGATCACACAGCTTCATGCCAGTCCCTTGGATCCTGTCGCTGGGTTTAAGAAACAAAACAAAACTCCTGGGAGCCGCTGGTGCTTGGCCAAAGCAGTGGAAGTTCATGGTACATCAGTGCTTTCTCCAGACACTGCCACATGTCTCGAAATTTTAAGCAATGTTGGGATGGTGCCAGAGCATCATGGCCATGAGCACCTGTGCTGCCTGCACTGCCTGGTGTGGGGACTGTGGGGTGGTGTGCAGCACCAGCTGAGAGGTGCAGCAGCCCAGCCTGAGGTTTGCCATATCCCATGGGATTGATCACCTCACAAGTGCTGGAGCTGTGGCTGTTTAGGGTCTGCTGGTGTCACCTGAACTGCCCAGTTTGTCCCAGAAGCACCAGTGGCCTCTAGCCGTGCTGCCAGCAGAGGTGCAGCGGGTGCTGCGAGGTGATGAACGGCCAGCTCATCTCACAACTGCTGTCACTGCTGTGGTGTTGGGAAATGCCACCCAGATGAGAGGTGGCTGTGCTCCAGGGCGGGTGAGGAGCAGTCAGCCCGCTCTGCTGTGGGTACAAACACGTTCCCACTCTGCGCTGCGGTGCAAACGTCACTTTCTGGTTTCTCATGAGAAGCAGGATTTGTCCTTCCCAGGCTGGCTCTTGCCTTTTCACCTGTGCTGTCTCGTGTTCCAGACCCATCTGGGAGCTGATGTTCTTTGTGTGGTGTTTCCCCCACATCCCCTTGGATGCTCACTCCCATCCACCCCTCACTGAAGTGAGAGTCTCCCAGGCTCCACTCCCCATCTGTTTAACTAAGGGGGAGTTAAATGCTCATTTATTGGCTCCTGCCTGCATTTTCCCCCACCTCAGGGGCAGGAAGGGATGTGCAGCCAGAGTAGGACATGGCAACACCATATGTCTCGTGGTTGGTGCAGGCCCTGGGGAAAGGCATTTCTCCATAACAACAACCATGCAGCACATCTGCCTGAGTGATTTGGAGGCTGTTGACCTACCCAGCAAGTATCCAGGTGGGGAACCCCCACAGCTCACCCAGGAGAAGGGCTTCTCCGTAGCTCCAAAACTTTTTCCCTTCCAGTGAGTCTTAGAATCACAGAATGATTTGGGTTGGAAGAGACCTTAAAGCCCACCTGGTTCCACCCCTGCCATGGGCAGGGACACCTTCCACTAGCCCAGGTGGCTCCAAGCCCTGTCCAACCTGGCCTTGGACTCTTCCAGAGATCCAGGGGCAGCCACAACTTCTCTGGGCACCCTGTGCCAGGGCCTGCCCACCCTTACAGGGAAGGATCTCTTCCTGAAATCCCATCCATCCCTGCCCTCTGGCAGTGGGAAGCTGTCAGCCCTTGTGTTCTCCAGCACAGCAAGACCTTTTCCTGCACTGCTGCAGCCTGACACTGGGAAATGCAGTCATACATCAAAGCCAGCAAATAGGAGATTAAAAATGGGTTTTTAAAAATGGCTCTTGAGGAAACAGAGCTTCCAAATCTTGTATAACCCCTCTGTCCAGGTTGCTGGCAGCAGCATGTGAGTTTTGGGTCCTTTAATCACCATTTTTAAAGTGTAAAAACATAATATGTGTGACAAAATCATCACAGTGTAGTGGCCCTTTCTTTGGGAAGGCTTAGCAAGGGTTTTCAGCCTGGGTGGCCATTTTGCTGTGGGGATAATGTACCCCAAATCTGGCTGTACCACAAACCTGTGGAGAAATCTCATCTAGGAAACATCCCAAATAGAATTCAGGGATTGTTTTGCATCTCTCATCTATACCAGCCAAGGCTGGGAAATTGATTCTCCTGCATGCACCTTGGCTCATTCCCAAGTACTGGGAGAGGTGGGCTGCAGTGAGGAAGAGGGAATAGGAAGGTACAAGACAAAGATCCCAAAGCACTTCCCATCACTGGAAGTGCCCAAGGCCAGGCTGGACAGGGCTGGAGCAGCCTGGGATAGTGGAAGGTGTCCCTGTGCACAGCAGGGGGTGGAACAAGGTGGTCAGGAAGGTTCCTTCCAACCCAAACCATTCTGTGATTCTGGTGAGGAGCTGGGGCTGGGCAGCTGGGAAATGACCTGGTGAAGGGAGCTGAGGTGGGGTGGGAGCAGTGCCAGCAGGGTTTGGTGAGACCCACAGCTTCCTTGGCAGAGCTCTGTGAACTTTCCATCCCTGCTAACAAATCACACGAGCATGATCATAATGACAAAGGAAATAATTACTTCTTCTTAAGAAACTCATCTCCTCGCACCCCAGGGCCCGTGTGTGGAGCAGTGAGGAGTTGCAAGTTCTGGAGCGTGGGAGGGAGTGGAGATTGGCAGAACTCGGGTCGTGTGTGCCAGGTGTGTGAGTGCAGGGGAGCTGCAGCAGCCAGGCCTGCCATGCTGCAGGTTCAACAAGGTCACCTGAGGGCACAACCCTGTGGGCCAAACCCTGCCAGGTGCTAAGGCAGCTCTTGGTTATGTGGCTAATTCCAAATCACCCTCAGGTCAGCCTGCAGAGTTTGATCATGAACACCATTGCTAAGCCCTTCGTGGGACAGCAGCTTCAGAGAGCTGATCTGTGCCTGGCTGCTGTATAAGCAATGACTTTGCCTCCTATGTGTCTATCTCAGCCCACCATTAGCATTTAAAATCATTCCTTACCATAGGAAACAAAACACAGCTTTGAAAAAAACCTGACCTGGTGATGGGCTTTGTTTTGCATTTCTTTGTGACAAAAGTGATTAAACTGCTAAATCACAGCTGCTTTTCTCATAAAAAAGACAAAGCATCTTTCAATCACTCCATCATTTCAAGAGCTGCAGAAAGCTCTAGGTAAATGGGAGTGATTTGATCAATCTTGGCTTTATCACTGCATCTCCTACACCCACAGGTTCCCAAGCAGGGTGTATTTGCTGTCTCATGGCCTGAAAGCTTCCCGTGTTACTCATAACTTAAACACCGAGAGAGAGATAAGGGATTTGGTTTGGTTTGTTTCCTTTCAGAAGAAATGAACATTAATAAATATCTCATTACCAGAAAGTGTCATAGTGAAAGTACAGCGCTTTCTCCTGTTCCACGGTTGGCTCTTTAATTTTCACTGTGGTTAAAGAGCAACATGAAAACCCTGAAAAATGATCCCAGTCACACTCAGCTGAGTTTTCAATAACTGCTGGATCAGATAGGGCCGAGCTCCTATCGCGGGAGATGATCAGATATGGAGCAGCAACTGCTGCAGACTTTGCTCGGCACAAATTATTCCCCCTAATGTCCACTGAAAGGTGAAAATCTGCTGTTGCAGCACCCATGATCTTCAGTATTTCAGAAAACTCCTCAGGCCCCAAGGCTGGTTTTCAAGGAGCCCTGGTCCTGCTGTGAGCCATTTCCCATTGCATTTCCTGTCACAATTATTGCTCCAGAGAGAGTTTCTGGGGAAGGTTTGCTCCACCAACTTGTTTCAAGGAGCGGTGGATATTGATGCTCCAAAATTGTGGGCTGGCTGTGGAGGTGGCCAAAGGATCTGCTGCACTGGAGGGCAGTGATGGGGTCTCAGGCTGATCTCTGGGCATCATGTTCATGGTTGTCTGCAAGGTGGGAGTGAAGATGCCACTGCTGTGAAGGATAAACGACACCAAGAAAGGGTGCCCAGAAATTGTGGAATCAGAATATCCTGTGTTGGAAGGGACCCACACTGATCATCAAGCCCAACTCAATGAATGTTCCACTCCAAATGCAGCTCCAAGTGGCAGGAAGAGAGGTGAGCATCAACCTGGGGTGAGATGGAGCTGGTGGAAAGGAGCTGTGAGCCAGGATTGTCCCCAGGCAGAGGACAGAGAAGATGCCCAGCAAGGAAACTGCCTGCCATCCTTCAGCCATGCCTGGGACACAAACCTCTCTGCATCCATTCCCTGGAGTGGAGAACAGAGAAAGGAATCATTGCCAAAATCATCCCACAGAGCCTCAAAAAATAGCTTGAGCCAAGAATACAACACAGCCTGTCCTGGATAACTCCAGCAAATCCACTGCTCATTGGAAAGGCCAGTGGCAGAGAGCTGCCATAGAGCATGTGCTGCTGTGCACTTCATTTTCATTTTCCCCTC
This sequence comes from Certhia americana, assembly GCA_018697195.1. Classification (NCBI taxonomy): domain Eukaryota; kingdom Metazoa; phylum Chordata; class Aves; order Passeriformes; family Certhiidae; genus Certhia; species Certhia americana. The sequence continues at coordinate 4,510,636 of CM031874.1, read as the reverse complement.
CTGGAAAATCCCTGTGTTCCAAATCCCACCTGTAGCTCTTTGCTGATACTGGTGGTGGGTGTGATTCAATGCCTGGGTCTGCAAATGCTTTTGGGCAAATCGTGTCCTCCAGCACCATGAGAATGGGGAAATGAATACAGAACACGCCAGGAGTGGGGAGTGGAGAGGGAAGCTGGGAAAATGGGTGAGAGAGCAGAAAAAGATCAGAAAACAGAGAAAGGTCCATCTCCTGAAACTGGTAGAAGGGAAAGATCTCATGGCTTTTAGGCCAGTTCTTCAGATATGAGTCCAGATTTTAGAACATGTAGGGTTGGAAATGCTGTGGTTTATTTGCTACGAATGATTTACAAGGCCCTTCAGTGGGAAATAAATTTCACAGGACAATGCCTCCAGGGAAAATAATATGTGTTTGGATGGGTGATTCATCATTCTGCATTAAGCCTATAAGCTCAGCTGACATCGAGGTATACCTGATAATCTCTTATCTAAATAATTTCCCCTTGAAATCCTCCATCTGTGCAGCTTTGTGCTGCTGATGGGAGGATAAACTGCTGGGCCAAAACTTCTGCTGGGAAAACTGGCCTTGTAGTGATATGGTCAAGATGGGGAGGTGCTGAGTCCTGCCCAGAAGACCTCACTCCATGTTGGGTTATGTGGAAGGCACCAATGGTCACAAGCAGCTTTGGAGAGGTGGTGGAGGGTAGGGGTGGAGGGCTGCTCTGCTTTTTTTTTAAATCCCTTTAAAACTTCTGAGAATGTCCCACCTGGTCATGCCTTGACTCCTGACCAGTACTAGAAGACTAAGAGCAGAGCCTTCATCTAGCTTGGCCAGCCTGGAGTTACCTTCATGCTGAGACATTTCTCCAGAATTCTCCAAATCTATTCTTTGCTGCTCCCAGTTTGGGTCACCCTCATTAGCCACCCTGGGATGACATCAGACCCCAGTGCTGAGTTCCCCAAACATCTTCCACCGGTGTGATGCTGAAAACATCCAACAAACCCCATCCTTCCACAGTGCCCCTCAAACTCCATTTTTTTGCCTTCCTGTCAGCATCCCCTTTTTTCCTGCTGTTGCAGGCACAGGGGTTCCTCCATCCAGGGGCTGTTTTTGGGGGGATGATGTGTAGATCATCACCACTGCACTTTGTGTGTTGGGGCAGGACAGCTCCATGGGATGGGGGTAGATCTTGGGATGTGTGTTGAGGCTCTGGACATACAGCTCCTTCCCATCCTTATCTTTACAGCTGTGCTGCACACCAGGGACACCTGTGGGGAATTGTGACCCCCCTGCCACTGAGGCCTGCTGGCTGGCTGGCACCTGGTGTGCCAGGGTGACGTGAGGCCTGTGCTGCTGAATTCACCAAATTAGTCACTAATTATAGCATCCACCTACAGTGTCCCCAGCACCCGAGTATCTGTGAAGGTCACAAACCCCGTGATTCAGCCGTGAACCCGTGTGTAACTCTGGTGAAATAACAGGAAATATGGGCATAAGGAGACGTCAGCCTGTCACTGATTGTGCCGATAGCGTGTTCCCTGCTTCTCCCTTTGCCATGGAAACAGGCTTGGATGGCACCCAGAAGGGTAAATGCTCTGCAGCTGCCTCTCTCCGGAATCCAGGCACTGTGTTTGCCTCCTCTCCTGGCTGGCAGGGATAGCTGAGCCCCACAGCAGCTGCCCCACAGCTCCCAGTGCACCTCTGCCAGCCCTGAGAGGTGGAGAGGACATCTGCAGGAAACGTCCAGCCCAAATGACATCCCCAGTCCTGGCCAACCTGGAGAGGAGGAGGACACTGAATGCATGGTGCTCATCCCTCTGCCTCCAGGATCCCATCCACCCTGGACCAGCTCCAGGATGGAGAGATGGGAGCAGCTTCCCGTGGTGCTGGTGACTGGGTTCTTTCCACTGACACAGTCTCTGGGTGGCAGCAGGGCAGGGCTGCCAGTAAACAGGATCACTGGAGCCCTTCAGATGTGGGTATTTTTCTTTCCTCCACAGGGGAAAGCTGTGAGCAGAGCTCTCCTCCAGGAGTTTTGGTGTGTCAGGAGGAAGGGGCTCGCAGCCCGGGGGCACATCCGAGTGTCTGCATGGCCTGGTAGGGAGCAGGAAAGGGTCTTCCTCTTCCCTGCAGCAGCTGTAGCATGGGTGGTGGGCACAAAAGCTGTGTCTGGCCCTGTTTTGGGCAGGTTTCTCTGCCCCTAATCCACCTCATGAACCTCATCACCAATACCCATGGAGCTGCTCAGCCCCCTGACTCTTTCCATCTCTGAGAGCTGCTCATCCTCTCCCAGCTTCTCCCACATCCTCCTGGCACTCCCAAGCTGTTGCCCCCCTTATTTTTCCCTCTCTGACTCCTCAAAGCCCATCTCTGTTCCCTGCCCTTCCCTCAGCCTCTGTAGCTGCAGGATTGTCTCTCCATCAATGTGCAGTTTCAGCAAACCCAGAACATTTTGGAAGGGCTGCAGGGATCTGTGAATTTGCTTTGAATATAGCAATGTGTTTTGGCTAAAGGGAACAAGAGAACATTTTGAAAATGTCAAAATATTTTGTTTAGGCATTTTTTGAACAAAATGTTTCACTTGGTAGTTGACAAAAAAGAAAAAAGAAGAAAAAAAAATCAGTTCAAAATCTCTAAAACAAAATCTTCCCACTTTTATTTTGAGATGGCACCTGCCTGGGAGAACTCAAACTACAAAGGCACAAAAAACATTTTCAATGGTAAATAATGTCCAGGCACCCAGGAGAGTTTCTTCAGTGGAAGTCAAAATGTTTCAAAGGGAGTCAAAACATTCCTTGATTTTTTTTTTTTTTGTTTTGCTCTGTTTCACTTAGGTGGGGAAAAAAACTCCTTGTCCTTGTTGGGCCTGGATCAAGAACTGGTGTTCATTTCTATGTTGGCTGCTAAGCAGAAATATTTATGGCAACAAATTGATAAGCAGCACAGGTCTGCTTCTTGTGCTAGAGAGGGAATTAATGCTGGCATCAGGTTGTCTGTGGTGATCCTTCCTCTCTGCTCCTCTGCTTTGGCTTCTCATCCTGTAGGATGAAGGCTCCAGAGAAAATCTAGAGTTTGCTCCAACCCCTGCCCTGGAGCTGTTTCTGAAGGGAGCCTGCAATTCCTTTGTGTTTTTCAGAATCCCAGACTAGTTTGGGGTGGAAGGGACATGAAAACTCATCCTGCAGTGGGCAGGAACTGCTCTTTAACTGGACTGGGTTGCTCAGAGTCACATCCAACCTGACTGTGAATGTTCCCAGGGATGGGTCATCCACAGCTTCTCTGAGTAACCAGGTACATTTCCTGAGGGATCTCTCTGTCTGGCCATGTCCTCCTGTCCTCTCCTTCCCACTGGAGGGATAAAAGCCTGGGGTCATGATCCAACTCTCCTTGCCCAGCACTGGGGGCATTGAGCTCCTGCTGAAAACAACACACATCCCATTTTCTGCCTGTTTTTCCATGTGCTCCAGCCATGCCAGCTGCCTCTTTGTCCTTCTGCCATCCCCCTGTGAGTCCCCCACAGCTTTTATAGCTGGTGACTAATTTCAAGTAAACTTGCCCAAAGACTTGAAGGTGGGAAGTTCCTACTGGGACACTCACAACTGGGAGTGGGGAGGACCAAGTGGGAATGGGTGATCTCGTGGTGTTTTGTCTCCTGGCGGCACCTCCAAGGCTTGGGTGACTCTTCTGCTACTTCTCACCATGAGCTGTAATGTGAAATGCACCACTGAAACAGAACTATTGAAAGACAAGTGTTTTTGGTTAAACAAACATAGGAGGAGTGACTGAGGGAGCTGGGAAAGGGGCTCAGCCTGGAGAAAAGGAGGCTCAGGGGTCCCTTTTGGCTCTCCACAGCTCCATGACAGGAGGGGACAGACAGGGGAAGGTTGGGCTCTGCTCCCAGAGAACAGGGACAGGGTGAGAGGAACAGCCTTGAACTAGGAGAGGTTTGTATTGGAGATTAAGACAAATTTCTGCACAGAAAGGGTGGTCAAGCACTGGAACAGACTCCTCTGGGCAGTGGTGGAGTCCCCATCCCTGCCGGGATTCAAAAGCCCTGTGGATGTGGCCCTTGGGGACAGAGGTTGGTGACGGCCTTGGCAGTGCTGGGGGAAGGATTGGACTGGATGATCTTAGAGGCCTTTCCAACCTCAATGATTCCATGATTCTTTGACAATCCCAGCTTTCCAGTAAATCCCACAGCCCTCCTTGCACGGTGCCCTGGTGGAGTGGTTGGAAGGAGATCTTTGTGTTGAGCTGAGCAACATCTGAGTTTGCCAGAACATATTTTCACTGTAAGAATGACAAACATTTTGATCAACATTTATTAGTCATCAGATAATAGAACACCCACAGATTTTTATCTGCTGTCTCTTGTGGGCTTTTAGGAGGTTTGCATCAGTTTTGCAGATCACTGTCTGATGTATCACCTGGGACCAATATTTTTCTTATAGCTGAAGCTGCTGAAGCTCCACGTGTGCCAAAAATTCATGTATACAGTTACAAAAAGTTCTTCCAGTGGAGCTTGGTGAATGCTTTTGTACAAAACTCTCAGGTGGGGAAATTTTCAGTTCATCTGAAATGTAGCTGGTTTGTGAACCAGCTAAAGTCTCAGAGCTGACATGCACCACAAAGATTCAGTTTTTATTCTGCATCACCTTTATGTCCTGGTGTTTGCAGGGAAAGGTACAAAGCGATGTGGATGTAGTTTAAAGGAAGACAACCAGAGGAAATCCAAAAGATCCATAAGTGTGAGAAATATTAATGTATATATACTTCTAAGAAGCATTCAGAATTCTTTTCCCCTCCCTTTCCTCTTATCCTTCTATTTCCCCTTCCCTTCCCTGAACTTCCCTGAACTTCCCTTCCCTGAACTTCCCTTCCCTGAACTTCCTTGAACTTCCCTTCCCTGAACTTCCCTGAACTTCCCTTCCCTGAACTTCCCTTCCCTGAACTTCCTTTCCCTGAACTTCCCTGAACTTCCCTTCCCCACAGGCAGGTTGGGGTCTGGCTGTTCTCCCCTTCAGATCTGCCAGTGAACCAAGCAAATCTATCCATGTTCTACTGATTTCAGGGAAACAAGTCCAGGCCTTTGATTTTCCCTTGCAGCTCAGTCCAGGAAGCCCTTTCTCCTCAGACTCAGCAGAAATCCCCTTTTTGGGATCTGCTTGGTCAGACACCTCTGATGGACCAAATGGTCTCAGCTGCCCTGAGTGCCCAAACTAACTTTTCTCCCTCCTGAACTTTCATGGAGGAGCTGTTTTTATGTCAATGCCTCAACACAATTCCCCCCCAGTTTTGTCCCTCTTCTTTCCAGTTTCCAGCCCATTTGAACCCAGTAGGAGCCATCAGTCAATGTGCAGTGTCCGTGGATTCCCCAAAGCACCACCAAGCCCCAGAGTTCTGCTGGATTTTAATTCCATGGCTCAACTTCACTTCACAGGGAGCTGGTTTGGTTCTGCCAGAAAGGGACAATAGAGGAACTCATGGAGTTTGAGATGAGAGGGAAATCAAGTGCAAGGCTGCACTGGGGTTAGGTATGGCATCCATAGAATAATAGGTCATGTGTAAGTGTGTACATATAATTGCAAATAGATATTTATTTATGTGTATATGAAAAAAACCAGACATATGTGTGTGTGTATATATAAAGCATGAACAGAAATATTTAAGACTGTGTATATATATATATATTTTTTTTAAGGGTTTGGGTTTTTTGTTTTGGGGTTTTTTTTGGTTTTTTTACATAACTGGTATCATTTGTGCTGTCCCCCATTGCTGTGGCAGCTCCGGAGTTGCCATCACACAGGATTTGCCTGTGCCCACTAGAGGCCAGTGTGAACCTTGAATTAAGATGCCAGTGCACTAATTAATCCCCAGCCTTCGGGAGGACCGTGTTTGCTGTGGGATGAAGCCCTGTTGCTCAGGAGATGGTGGCCAGGGCAGGGCAGTGGCTGTCCCCAGAGGGCTGAGGAAACTCTTTCAGATAAGAAATCCTGTGTAATCCTGGCAAAGATTGGAAAATCCTGCTGTGCTGTCATAGCTTGAGCATGGGACCTGCTCAGATCCTCTTCTCCAGCCCTGCAGAGCTGGGCAGGCACATCCACTGGGTGTCCTTGGGGACAACGGGCACACTGTGGTGCCAGAGCAGGTCCCACAGCCTCCTGTGCCTGTGCCACTGCCACCTGGGCCAGGCTGGTGCAGCTCAGAGCCCCGGGCTGGAGCTGGACAAATAAACCCTGTGACTGCAAACAGCGAGGTTTGGATGGCCCTGAAAAGTGAAATCAGGTCCCGAGGAAAAAGGGAAACCCATTGCAATGCTTGGTTAAACTGGAGATGGAGTGTTTCATGCAGTTTCACACAAGTTTTCACCTCAATGTGGGCAGCAGCAGCAGCAAATTGAGACGCCTTTCTCCATACGAGATCGTTTCGACACAATAAGAGCAGAGCCTTTGGTTACTGCATGTCAAAATGAAACATCTGGTAGTGCATTTAGCCCAAATTTGCTGGTGTCTGATCCATCTGGGGAGCATCTCTAGCAATGGGGGATGAGGGCAGAGAGGGGCATGAGCCAGGGAGGGTGGCACTGGTGTGTGTGGGGCTGAAGGGCAGTGAGGGGGGAGGGTTTTGCTGTGTCAGCTCCTCAATAGTGCAGCTGTATTTTGGGAACTCTTCACCTACAATTGGTGTTTTTTAAAACCTTGTTTATTGCTTGGCTGACTTTTTCTTTAGGAGACAGAAAACGAGACCAGCGTTGCTCCTGTAGGCAACAACTTCTGTCTTTGGCCAGCCTGGGGGAAACAGGGATGCCCAGGAGTACAGCTTCACATCCTGTTAGAGGCCCAAACCCAAATGCTCAGTCCTAAGTCCCTTTTACTTATTTTTTCCCCCTATAGAGCACAAATGAAGACAAGACAAAAACGCGAGGCGATGTTTTTCCCAGAATCCTTCCAAAATGTATTCTTTCTGCCTTTTGCATGATCATTCACAACTTGGATGAGCTGAAATGTACTTCAACATGACCTGATTGATGCTAAAGTCTCAGGAATGACCCCAAGGATGGGGATGGAGAGTCCATCACAGTAGTAAGAGGCAGACACCAAAAATGTAAGAATGGTACACGTGTACACCATATCTCATGTCGACCTTCCTTCTGTCCTCAGGTCAGGGGAGTTCTTCTGCTTGCTTAAAAATGGGCATTTTCCCCTTGCCCCACACCCCAGAGCAGCTACTGGCAGAGAAGTCCATAGATTTGGTGCTGCTCAGTATCAGCACCCTGAGGCAGGATGCCCCCGAGGGACTGAGATCAGAGGAACTGCCAAAAAACAAAACAAAACAAATGATTGCTTTTTACAGCTAATCCAACGTGAGCAAAAGCTTCCAGGGGAGGATTTGGGGTCACTGTGTCAGGGCCAGAAGAAGTGGGGAGCTGCCCTGAGGAGGAGCAGTGTTATCAGACCCTCTTTGCTCTCACCCCCAGAGCCCAAAGCACAGCCTGGGGTTTAGAGGGCTCTGATGGAGGGTGTGGGTTCTGGGGCTGCATCCCAAGGCACCCATACCACAGCCAGGAGTGTCTCAAAGGAGTGCAGCCACCCAGGGGTTAACCTGGATCCTCTCTCCATGCACAGCTTTCCTGCCAGCCTGCTGAAATCCACTAACAGAATTAGCACTGGAAATTTGTGCACTGTGCTATGTAGGGGGAAGGAAAAAAAAAAAAAGGAAAGAAAGAAAAGCCATGAAATATATTTAATCTCTCATTTCAGAATTGCATTTGACATCTAAGTTAAATAAAATGTTCCTGAGGTCATTAAAATCAGAAATAGTACAAGATTTGGGTTTACCATAGTTTCAGAATGAATCAGGTTTCTGAACTTGTTTTAATCTCTGTATAATTGCTTTTTTGTATACGGTAACCTTTAGAAAATGAGTTTAATAATTAGTCATCTCAAACTAGTTAAGGACAACATCCTGCCCTCAGTTCAGTTTTATTTTCAACAAAAAACCCATGCCAAAGTAAATTTTTCACTATGGTTGAAAACATGGATTCAGGCTACATGTTCAGCAGGTGAAACAACTTGCACTAAGCCCCCTATAAGTTTGAAAGTTCAGCAAGTCTCATCTTGGTGGCTTTTCACTCTCCCTCTCCAAGAAGAATGGGAAGAGAAGAGAAAATATGAAGAAGCAGCATCAACCATGGCTGATCCCTTTGCTCTGCCCCTCCTGGGCACAGAGCCCCAGGACAGAGCAAGGAGAAGGTTTTACTGGGTGGGAAAAGGACCTCATGCCTGGAACCTGCTTTTCCCAGGATGGCAGGCCTGGGAAGAATCCAGGAAGTTTCCAGGTCCTTTGGGTGCCTGCACTGCCTGTCTGGAGGTCACCATGACTGGGTGATGCTCAGGGCCCTCCTCCTGTTCTCACCACCATCCCCCTTTTCCCACAGCACTTCCCTCACTTACATCAGTCTCATCTCTTTCTTTCTCCCCATCCCACTTCTGACCACCATGAAGGTGTGGATCTCTCCCCTGTTTTTTAGTTTCCCGGTGCCCACAGCTTATCCTCCCTGGTGGGTCCATATCCTCCAGGTCAGTGGTTCAGCACTGTCACTGTCCCACAGAGCTGCCCTTGCCTCAGGAGACAGAGCCCTACCCCAGCACAGCCATCCATCACCTGTCCCCCTCCTCTTCCCTCTCAATTTCTGGCAGCGTGGTGCAAATTTGGACCACAGGTTTCCCTCACTATCCTCCTGCAGACTCCCTTTCTCCATCACACTGGAAAAGGCACTGCAAATACATTCCTCTCCATTTCCTGTGTTTAATTTAGTTTAAATTCCTAAAGGTGTGGACCTGCCATTGTTTCGCTGGAGGGATTATTCCAGAACCTCACTCTGGGAAATTACTCAAGCTTCCTGCTGCCCACCTTATGTTCCCATTTCATCTCATTATGACAGAAGTTGGTTTTGTAGGAGCTCCTGGTTTGCTGACCAGATCCTTCCAGCTAAAGCCAATGGTTTCCATGGTGCACAGGCTGATGGCAAGTGCTCCTGGCTTGGAGTGGCCTTCCTGGCCATGCTGTTCCACTTGGAGGGACACTGCTGCCATCCTGTTCACCTGGTGTCTGCAGAAGGAGTTAACCTGCCCTGGGAACTCCAGGTTCCTGATGCAGCTCCCAGCCCTGGAGTGCCTACTGAAGCCAGTGCAAAGCCCCCACCATGGGTGGGCTGAAGCTGTAATCCCAGAATTGTGCTAGTATTTGGATCAGGAGTGCTCAGTGCTTAAATGTCTCTTGCAGACGGCTGGGAGTGTGTTTTGCTAAAGCAAACTGCAAATACATTTAGTATCTTCAATTTAGCTTGACATGTTGCCTCTAGAAAGAAGAGATGTGTTGTGTTCCAGGCTCTGCAGCACAGGCAGTGTCTCTGACCTTCTTTTGTCTCCTCTAGAGCCCCTCCAGACCCTCTCCTGGGCTGCCTGGGCAGGGGACAGAGCTGAGGGCAGCAGGGAGGAGCTGCTGATGCACAGCTATTTCTGTCACAGCACGGAGTATCATCCAGCACTGACCAAGGGAACAAAACCAGAGCCTGTGTGGAGACCAGAGCAAATCCAGGAGCAAAGGCCAGCTGGGAACAGCCACCTCAGTACAGGAACCAGGGGAAGCAGCTCACCTGAATGCAGTGACAGCTCCAGTCTGGAGCAGTGGGATGAGGGAGCTCTCCCCATGCTGAGAGCCCACCTAGGATTCAAACTTGGATCTGCTTTTCACTGTCTTCATGGAATAAAGGTATAATTAACACATCCTCTCTATTTTCCATGCAAAGATGAGGGTCTCTTCCCTCTGCTCAGGGAAGAGCAACAGACTGGAGACAAGATGATGAACTAGATCCACTTCGGCTGCCTTCAGAAAATTGTTTTTGGCTCAGAAATGTTAGATGAGCTGATAACTCCTGGTAAATGTAGCAGTCAGGTTCCCTGCCCAGTCCCACACACTGATACTCACATTTGCCTTTCTGCTCCACCTTCCCCTCTCCCTTTCTTGTTGCAGTTCTCAGCTTTACAGTGCAGGAGGCCATGAAATTTCCCATCAGTCCATTGTTATACTGGACTTTGGAAACAGCCATTTGGAAAGAGTTTTATATGATATTTTTTCAAACCACTCATAGCTTAGGCCAGTTTTTGACCACATTCCTAGCCCATGGTCTTCATACACAGCACCCACCACATGTGTAGGTGCAGGTGTTCTGCAGGTCCTTGACCACCCATTCAAAAATTCACACTGGAAGCCAAAAAGAAAGCAGGGATCTGTGAATAAAGTGCCTTAAGACAGAAATCTAAGGTTCCCCAGAGTGTCAAAAGGGAGTGGGTCTCCCATAGGTCCCATTGCGTCCATGGGGAAGTCTCAGTTATCCCATTTCTGTGGTAGAACATACCTATGTTTAGATATCCAGTCTCTCCCTGGGTTTCTGGAGCTCTAGGGCTCCTCCAGAGCTGCAGTGGTGTGAGTTTGTATATGTGTTTGCTCAATGACAGAGCAGCTCTGGATTTTTACCGGGAATTTAAGCAATGGGAATGCTGATGTCTGGAATAGCTGATGGCTGGCAGCAGGAGATTTCTGGGCTGCTTGGTGTGAAACATGTCTTCAAGTCCAGGGCAAATGCTGAACATGAGGAAGAACAAAGCACTCCAGGAAAAGAGGCAAACACTTTCCCAGCAGGGCAGCACTGGAGCATGGCTGGATCTGGCTCACACAACCCCTGCTGTTCCAGAGAACCTTGTGAAGGGGAGATAACTGCAGTGATTGCTGTCCAACATGGGCTTCCCACAAACCAGGGATGAAAGCACTCTGGTTGGTGCCCATGGTGCTCTGGTACGTGCTCATGTCTAACTAGTTCCTAAGGATGCACCTGCTCTTTTTCTGAAGGTCTGGTGGCACAGCCTGAAAGCACCACATCTCCCTGGGGCTGTCAGAGATCCTGCTGCCAAAGCACCCTTCCATCTCATTCCCTGTGCTCTACATCATTCTGTGCAGCAAGGCTCGAAGGCACCTGGGTGTGGAGGGTCCAGGTGTCCCACCTGGTGGCAAAATCACCGTGTGTGACTGGTGGGGAAGGAACTGTGGGAGGTGGGAGGGCGAGGCAGGAATGGCACTGTCCTTGGCCTGTTGTCACTCTGTGTCACTCATGCTCGGTGTCTAAATAAACGCCGACAAGCCCCAGTGGTGTCTGGGGTATGCCCAGAGGAATTCACCAAAGTCAGCATCTAAATAAGGAAACACTGGGCTTGGGAAGCTTGTCCATGGTGTGAGTGTGGAAACAACGTCAGCACAAGAAGGTCCCTTCCCCCTCCCTTCCCTGTTTGCTTTTGCTTCCCTCCTGAACAAATGAAGACAACAGCTGTGTTATTTAACAGTGTGGATTTTACTACCAATGAAGAATGGGCCTTTAAAACAGGCAAAATGATCTGTATCCTTCCAGGGAAATGTGGAATTGCAGGTTTGGCCAGGATGACCCAAACAATAAAAGTGCAGCTGGAGCATTAAAAAACAGAGTTGGTGGTAAGGATGGTTGGGTTTGGCTGGACTAACTGGAATGGTGATCAAAAGGACAATTATGCTGCTTTAGGAGCAGAGCCATTTGCCACATACTGCTATAATGGCAAACCTTAAGGATTGCTGGATATTCAAAGACTGGATCAAACATTTAAAAAAAAAAAATTAAAAATCTCTCTATTGCTACTATTTTTCTAAAGGTCACTCAGATACCGTAACCATTACTTCCCAATGAAAATCTTGGATGAAAACCTCGGATGGCATCCAGGAGCAGAGGGTATCGGGTGCTGAGCAAATGAGAGCAGCTCTGGGGGCCAAATTAGAGCTGATCTGGAAACGGCCACCATGGGTACCAGAAGGGATGAAACCACATCAGTGCACAACTCCACACGTGCTCAGCCAAAACATTTCCCCTGTTCTCAGCTGACTGCTGGAATTTACCTCTTTGAGCTGCCTTGACCCCAAAGCATACAAACAGTTGAGTCTGGGGAAAAAAGAGGGAGTTGAATATTCATGCTGCAGTTTCAATGAAAGTTGTGTGGCGAATAACTCTGACATGAATGACACAACACATCCAACATCTTGTCTGAAGCACTCAGCAAGGAAGCTTGAGGCGTGCAAGGCATTTTGAAACCTAAATGGGAACGTTTTCGTCAGCTCAGGTGGCAGTCAAAGGAGACCTGATGCATCTTTGGGGTTAGTTTGATGCAAATGGGCACTTGAGGAGAAATGTGATGGTTGGTTAGCCAAAGGCAGCGGTAATGTGTGCTAAAAAGGCCATGGTATTGATTGAAACACATCTAGAAAACATCAGGCTGATGTAAAACATGAATAATCAGCACAAGCTAAAGGCTATTTCATGGAGCTCACCAGCATGTGTTTGTGAGCACCCTTCATTAATAAATCAATGTTCGTGCTGGCAGAGGGTTCAAAGCAGCTCTGGGGAGCTGCTGGAGGAGGTGGCTGTGCCTCCAAAGGGCTGGTGACTACCAGGGTGCTCAAGGACACCAAGGGACAGTGATCACTCATGGAGAAGGATGGTCCTGGGACAACATGCCACAGGAAGGGATCTACCTGCAGTATTGGGGCTTGCTCAGGACCAGCAGCCAGCTCCTGGCCCTGGGCTGGGAGAGCCCTGCACCCCACCAGTGCAAAGGAAGCTCGATTTCACAGAGTACTTCCCTCACTCTTGTCCTGTATCCATTGCAGAGATCTGGAGTGGCTCTTACAGAGGCCTCCAATCCACAGACAGTCAGAGAGATGCTGTGGGGCATGTGAGCCAGAAATGTAGCAGATTCTGGCAGAAGTTGCAAGTCAGAGTGAGCTGTGATATGGCCCTTAAAAAGCTGTGTTTTCTGATAAATGACTGAATTTTCTCTGCCTCCATTCCCCGCTCCCTTAACACTTCTGCTGCTGGTTACCTGACAGACTCAGACATTTCTGCCTGTGGGACCTTCTGCACATCCTGGGGACCAAGTCCTTGACTCTTGAAGGGCAGAAACCTTCCTCTCTCTCATTCTGGGACTTCACAAACCCTTTGGGATGCTTCACAACAGAACTGACAAGGTGGATTTGTCCTGAGTCATGTGTGGGGTGCAGAATCCTGTGCTGATGCACACCCCACGTGAAATACTTTGCATAGAGAGCACTCCTGAATTTTTTGTGCTCCTGGAGCTTAAATTTTGATCTCCCCCAGTCTTCAGAACTGACCTGGAGCTCTGACTTCCCCCCAGTCTCTTTCTTATGACATGATTTGTGTAAAATCCAGCATCACTGTCCAGAGCTGGTTTTGGAAGGAGAGGCCACAAGTGAGTGATTGGTCCAACTTCTTCCCCAGAGATGGGGCACAAATTCATGGATCTTTTCTGCTCAGAGCTGGAAGCAGGGCCAGATAATGTCAGAAATAAAGGTGTTTTCTGCCTGCCCTCCCCTCCCCAGCACTTGCAGAGCAAGACCCCTTTCAAGCACTTTTGCCGAGCTGCTGAGGAGCTCCTGTCCTGGCAGCGTTTTTAGCTGCCACATCCTTCCACTCCTGGGCTTCTCAGCCCATAAATGTCAGCTAAAACATGAACTGCAGATCCAGATTCCTGCTCCTGGCTGCTCCAAGGCTGGGAGCAGGCTGTGCTTGTGGTTCAAGAGAGAGATTTTGGTGCAAGAGTGAGCTAAATGCTTTTGGGACCCTGGGAATATCTCTGCCTCCATGCTGCTGGGGCTTCCAGCTTCCCCCCTCCTGATCGTAATGCGGGCTGATGGCCCTGTCACGGTCAGGGGCTGTGACAACGGCTGACTCTGACGTGGCCCTGGGGTGTCACCGTGCCGTGGGTGTGTGCCGGGGCAAGGGTGTCACCACTGCCTGTGACAGTGATGCTGCGGGACACGGGGTCACCGCGGGGAGACAGTGATGGGCACTGACAGCTCCCGTGCAGGGACAGGAGGGATGGGACAGCTCCTGAAAGGGGACAGGAGGGATGGGATGGCTCCTGTGCAGGGACAGGAGGGATGGGGACAGCTCCTGAGCGGGGACAGGAGGAATGGGACAGCTCCTGTGCAGGGACAGGAGGGATGGGACAGCTCCTGTGCAGGGACAGGAGGGATGGGGACAGCTCCTGTGCAGGGACAGGAGGGATGGGACAGCTTCTGTGCGGGGACAGGAGGGATGGGGACAGCTCCTGTGCAGGGACAGGAGGTATGGGGACAGCTCCTGTGCGGGGACAGGAGGGATGGGGACAGCTCCTGTGCAGGGACAGGACGGATGGTACATCTCTGACTCTGATGCAGAAGGAGCGTGGTGGCACTACAGTGTCTGTCACCCGTGGTGGGGGAAGCAATACAGGTAGTGAGGTATGGGGTTGGAAGGAACAGTCTCCTGCACCCCAGAATCACAGAAAGGAAAGGACCTTAAAGCCCATCTCATTCCACCCCTGTGCCATGGGACACCTCCCAGCAGCTCAGAGCTCCGTGCACCCTGAGCTCTTATGGCTGGGATCTCCCTGGGTTTGCAGGGCAAAGCTTGACTTTCCTAAGGGTTCTAGAAACCAATGGATAAATCCAAATTCCCTCGGGTGCTCATGGCTTCACACCTCTCTGTGAGCAAAGCACAGAACTCGTGTTTGAGCAGCACATGGAAGCACAGAATGGCCTGGGTTGGAAGGGGCCTTAAAGATCATCTCATTCCAAACTCTGGTTTGCTGACATTTCAGAAACAGAATAGTTTTGTGGGGCATTTTTTGGGAAAGACTTGCTGCTCAGTTGCACACATAATGTTTCTTGCAGAGACCACCAAAACCAAGATACTAAAAAATGAAGTAATCTCTTCTTGGCCCTTTCCTTCATTCCACCATCAATTCATGCAGGAAAATTGAGGTTTTACTTCAAGAACGATGCATTTTTAATGGATTTTATTTACATAATTTTTCTGTCTAATAAGATGAGTTTTAAATGCATTAACAGCAACATAGTTCTCTTAGACCTTTGGAGAAAAGAAACTACAATAAAGATTCTTGTCTTCTAATATTCTGGGTTTCAGGCAAAAAATTGTACTATGAGATAGGAATGCTTAAAAAACCCATAGTTTCACTGAACAAGAAAATCCAGTTAGAAAAGGAAAAAAAAACTGTATTGGAAAACATCTATTTGCCCACAAAATAATGTAAAAATAATGAGTCCATATTCCTCTTTGATGTGTGTGGCACATGCTCCTTTAAGGAGAAATTCTGTATTTCAGAGATAGTGTGCATATCGTGGAATGAAACGGTTGTTATGGCAACAACTCTCAAAAGCAAGTACTTAACTGAGAAATGTGTTCCACACAGCCATAGAAAAATGAAAACATGAAAACAGAGACAGGAAGAATGGACAAACAGAAGCAGTATGAGATGGCAAAGCCATTTCTGATTTTTAGGCGTGCAGAGAAGCAGCACTGAATCAGCTTTGGAGATTTTTTTTTTTAATTTAAAGCCAAAGTTTAAAGCTGCATCTATTCCTGGAAGGTTTAATATGTCTTTTATTTGATGTTGGTGATCTAATAATTAAGAAGCGCTACATCATATTAGCCCACCCTTCTTGCTGTGGACCAAAGGAGGGGCTGATGTTTATTTGCTACTGTGTTCAAACACACCCCCAGCCTGGGGCACAGGGAGACAACTCTCCAGGGAATCTGCACCTCCAGGATCCCTGGGATGGCTGGATGCATCTCCTGTGGCTCAGAGCTCTGTCTTTGAGACCTGGAGGTCAGAGGAAGGTGGTATAATCATCTTCTGTCAACCACCTCTGGTACCTGAAGGAGCCTACAAGAAAGATGGAGGAAGTATTCACAAGAGCCTGGAGTGCCAGGACAAGGGGGAGTAGCTTCAAACTGGCAGGGAGAACATTAAGATTAGAGATGAGGAAGAAATTCTTCCCTGTGAGGGTGCAGAGGCCCTGGCACAGGGTGCCCAGAGCAGCTGGGGCTGCCCCTGGATCCCTGGCAGTGTCCAAGGCCAGGCTGGATGGGGCTTGGAGCAGCCTGGGACAGTGGAAGGTGTCCCTGCCCATGGCAGGGGTGGGATGGGATGGGATTTCATGTCCCTTCCAACCCAACCCATTCCATGATTCTCAGATTCTCTGACCTCCAGCCAGGTTCAGCTCCAGCCCCATAAGCCCAGTCTGGTCCATGCAGCCCCAGCCACCTCCCAGATCAGCCCAAAGCCCCGTGGGACAGAGGGACAGAGCAGCACTGGCTGCCCTTGGCATTGCTGGTGTCTTCTCCCACCACAGCAGCATCACATCATCATCATCACCAGACTGCTTCCCATCCTATAGAGAAAACCCCTCTGGTCTTTCTCCTCCTGGGAAAATGGAATTCCTGAGCCCCAAATTATTCATGGGGTTAGCCCAGCACAAGCTAGCAAGGCAGAAGTCGTTGTGGTCAGACCATGTTTTGTTTTGGGATCCATTTCCACATTTCCACATTTCATTTTCACATTTCCTGGCAACCCAGACTCCTTCAGCACTGGCAATAACTTCTAACTTCATAATCTCCCCAATTTCATAAGCACTCACCTGATTTTTGCATGAAGACACCCAGGCAAGTGCCTGAGCAGCTCCTTTTGGCTCTGCTCTCCTGGCTGGTGACTTGATGCTGCACGGCCTTCCCTTCAGCTGGACCCACATCCCCTTTGTAACTCCTGTAACTCTTTCCATGGAGATTCTGGGAAGAATCTCTATTGAAAGACTGATTTCCCATCAGGCTCAGTATGCAATATTTTGTTTAAACCTAGACAGATTAGCTCCTCTGCTCCTCTCTATTTTCCTATTAAAATGATATTAAATTAGTTTTATGTGCTCTATTTTTGATAAAACCTCCCTGTTTTGGTATTTTTTTGGTCTCATTTTGTATTTGCCTCCATGTCCTCAGAGGCTCATGTCTCAGTGAAATTTTCTAAGGTGAATGGAAGGGCCTGAAACCAGAAAGCGAAGCAGCAAAGTAAAAAACAAATTACTTAAAAAAGTCAAATATTTGACATAACACTAACTGATCCTCCCAATTTCTTTACCTACTCTATTCCATACTGGTTTTGTGACTGCCCATCCTGAGGCACTCAGAGCCCTCACTGGTGGGTGTCACCCCCTGTTTAGCAGTGCCAGGTGTTCCTGTGGCTGCTCACACCCCACGAGATCCTTCTCCAGGAGGAAAAGCAGCAAAAAGCCTGCAACAAGTGGGGATGGCCCCTGGCTGCAATACTCCTACCCCTCACTGACCTCCTCCAAGCAAAATCCTGAGGATGTCAGGAAAATTAATCCTGACAAACATCAGAGGTTTATTTCCAAAAAGGAGACAGAGGAGTTCTTTTACTTTATTCGAATAAAGGGAGAGGCCACGGGGCATTTTCCCTGGAGTCTTTCAGATTTTTGGAGGATGCAGCCTCCTTTTAATCCCAATTTCCCTCCTTTTTATCCCAATTTCCTGGCCTCATTTCCCTCTCTCTTTCCCCACTGGCTGAGGTACTTGAGAGGTACAGACTTCCCGGAAGGCCTGATCCCTCAGATTCCCCTCTGATATATAACCTTCCCTTTTAATTTTTAATTCTTATGGAATTTTTGGTTTCTCCCCATTGTTTCTTTCATCTTTCAATATCCAGTTTCATGTATCAACAAACCCACAGTTTGTTTGGAAAGGCAAATACCTTTTTCCCATTCATCAATCAGTGGAATCCTTCCCGTTGTTCCCTTTCTCTCTCAGTGCTGGTTTTATCTACCAGCAGACCCACAGCTTGTT
Organism: Certhia americana; assembly: GCA_018697195.1. Lineage (NCBI taxonomy): Eukaryota > Metazoa > Chordata > Aves > Passeriformes > Certhiidae > Certhia > Certhia americana. The sequence continues at coordinate 4,492,844 of CM031874.1, read as the reverse complement.
TGTAAAGACAAATCCCTCCTTCCTCTCATCCTCATGTTCACATCTAGGGCAGGTGCATCACAGCCAAGCTCTGTTCCTTTGAAGCCTTTCCTGTGAGCTGTGGTTTCCTCTCACAGCAGTGGGGAGGGGAGCGTCTCCAGAGCCCAGGAATCCCAAGACTGTGCCAGACCCAGGAGGCTGACACCCCTCCAGAGCATCCATCCCTCTCCAGTGACTTTTCTGGAGCTCCCTGCAAACCCCAAACTTCATTTGGGAGACAGCTACAGACTGGCTGGATGAGGATTTATCCAGCACTGTGTGTGACGAGCGAAGGGAAGGATTTCTCCATCTAACCCAGGGCTGCCAAATCCTCCTTGGCAAATAAGTCACTTACATGTCCCAGAGGCAAAGCAAGAATTTGTAAATGAAAACTTTTTCAAATAAATCTTTTGTAGGATTTACAAACCTTCTGATCGGATTTGTAACTCCAGACACAGATTTGTACACTTGCTGAGAGATGCGAAGGATTTAAAAATCCATCTCTTGACTTGTGAAACAATCCAACGTTTTAGAAGCCAGGTAGCTAAAGCTAAGACTAAAAGCACACAGCACTTGGACCTGAAGGTTTAGTGACAGGATTTATACATTAGAACAGGGAGATAATGTAACTCAGGTGTATTAAATCCTGATTTATTAACAAACTCAGAAGTAATAGCTTTACAAATAAGTCCCAAGACATTTAAAAACGCTTAACCCTTGGAGTACTTGCATTTGTCAGGCTGCCATCTCTGGGAATGTCAAGAAATATGACTAAATATATCAGGAAAAATTCAGCTGCACTGCAGACAAGCCCTGCAGCCTCTCTCACTGGTGTTCCTTCTTCCACAGGAGCCAGGAGCAACTCCTGAGGGTCTGGGAAGGGCTTTCTGCAGGTGCTGCAGACACTGCTGTCACTTTTCTGGAGGGATCTTTGGTCCTGGTGTGCTCACACAGTTGTCATGTCTGCCTGCTTGGTGTCATGGGGCCCTGTCACAGCCCTCTCCTGACATGTCCCAGTGCCACCACAGCCTCTCTGCCTTTGGGGGGGTGAGGGTTTGGCTCAGGAACCTCAGGAGCATATTCTGGTGGGCAGAGGTGTTGGGGAGAGGGCTGGGAGCACTCAGGGATCAGGACAGGCTGTTTCCATCACTGAGGGCTCTGTGAAAAAAAGACTTTCTGGGTAGGTTCTCGTGCATTGTCTCTTTCTCCTCTCCAGCAGCCTCAGGCTTTTCTGAGTTACCTCCTGTCCAGGCTACCTGGCTTTGAGGTTTTTGGTGGGTGGAGATGGGGAGCCTCTGCTTTGGGATGATGAGGATTTCATCCAGCTGTTCCAGCTCTGTGCTCTTGTATCTTTAAATCCCTTGGGCTCAACAATGACCAGAAGCTGATTTCTTCCTGATCACAAGCAATTCTGTAGCAATTTCACCTTTGACAAACCTGTTGGAAGACAAAGTTTTCTCCTGCAGAACCACCTCTTCTCCATTCACTTATCCCAAACACATCAGCAGAATGAAGTGGCATTTCCAGAGCAGTTGTAATTTTAGATAGAAAAACCATAATTACCTGGAGGAGTCTGTCAGAGCTGCTAATTCCCCTTTCCTCTTCCCACTGTGTCCTCTTAGGTTTTGTTTAGCATAAATGAGTTCTCAGAGCAGTGGCATGGCCCAGGGAGCACTGTGGCACAGGATTGCCCATGGCACTTGGCAGGCTCCAAACCCTCGGGCAGGGAGAGAAGCCCAGGGTGCTTTCAGCTCGTGAAAGAGCTCAGTGCTGTTTGTGTCCAAACTTGCCTGGAAGCAAAATGACCATTCACAACAGCTTGCTCTGTTAGTGGTGTAAAGTGCACTAGAAACTGATTGTGAAAATAATAGCTACTTCTTGATGAGAGAGCCAAGAGCAGCAGCAAGGGCCGGAGCGCTGCGTGCTGGAGGAGCTGGAAGGGAAAAGGCACTTGACACCCTCATGGGTTCAGCTTTCACAAACAATTACAGTTGTAAAAATTATCTCTTATTCCTCTGCTGAGCCATTCTCTCTTCCTTCTATTTGGCTTTTTCACAAATGGCTTCTCATTATTTTGGGGATATTTTCCTACCCTGCTTTGGTCAGGACTGGTTCCACATATTGAGGGATCCAGCCACTGAGGATGTATAGGTGAAGCTCTCCTCTTGCTGAGGGACATGGGCCACTGCCCCAACTAAGTCATTGCAGCAGCTCCAAAAGTCTCTCCCTGGCCTCTCCACTTGTCTTGTTCAATTGGAGACAAGGAGACTGAGGTCAGACCTCACCACGGGCTGCAGCTCCTCCCGAGGTGCAGCTCCCCTTTCTGCTCTGTGACAGGGACAGGATCTGAGGCAATGTGCCAGGGAAGGTCAGGCTGGATTTCAAGGAAAGATTCTTCCCCCAGAGGGTGCTGGGCACTGCCCAGGCTCCCCAGGGAATGGGCACAGCCCCGAGGCTGCCAGAGCTCCAGGAGCCTTTGGACAGCACTGCCAGGGATGCCCAGGGTGGGGTTGTTGGGGTGTGTGTGCAGGGCCAGGAGCTGGACTCCATGATCCCTTCCAGCTCAGGACGATCTATGATTCCATGTTTTAAGAAATATATTTAAGATTTGAGGTGCTTTAGGGATGAAGTATCTGCTGTGCTTCCCTTTATGTGTTCAGCTTCTGAATTTTTCACTTTAGACACTGAGAGGTTGTCAGTTTCTCTCCTGAGCTGGCTCAGGTTTGTGGTGGACCAAAGCCCTGATTCAATAAAACATTCAGTCACCCTCTGAACTTTATTCACATAGTCCAGGTCAACTTTATTCAGGAAAGCTCTTGAACATGAGAAAAAATCCCAAGTGTTTTCAATGATTTGGTAAAATTTGAGTGAGGGGCTGGGGTCTGTTGTCCTGCCAAAGTACTCAGCAGAGCTCTCACTGAAGGCAGGGCTGGGATTGGAGTACCTCTGTGAGAGTATTTTTTGTGATGTTGGGCCACAATAAAGTTCCCAAGGGCTTCTGATGCCTTGCAGTGAGAGAAGAAAGAAACTGTCCATCCATCCGTCCATCATCCATCCATCCATCCATCCATCCATCCATCCATCCATCCATCCATCATCCATTATTATTAAGACGTCTGTGTAGCGTTTTTAAATTTCATTTCAGGTTAATTAGACAATTTTTTTTCTCTAAAAGTCTTGGTGTTCACTAGGTTGATTGAATATCTATGGTTCGGGTTAGTGAAACCGTATCCGTTGTGAATGAATTTGTTTATCAGGGAAAAAGGACCAAGGGATGGAAAAAAATTAAATTAAATGTGGATGTGTGGAGTGACAAACAGTATTCAATAGGGCTTTTAGTTTAATTGCTTGTATTTCATTAAGAGGTGTATTTATCAAGAGAATTCTTCATTTTCAAAAGATATTGGATGTCTTCTTGTTCACTTCTGGCTTTTTAGATACTCTTGTAGTAGTCAAAAAACACAGAGGGCTGTTGGTTTAAATACAAAAAATACTTTATTGTGACATATCCTGAGACTGTGACATCACTGCTGTGTGATGACAGCCTTTTGATGACATCCACATGCAAATTTCAGGGAACAGGGTGTGCCCCTACATAATTTTACAGACCATCACTGAAGATCCACTTCTCCCTTTGCTGCTCTGTGGCCTGTGGCCACTCTGAAAACAGCATATTAATGCCCAAAGTTTGTGTGAGGAGCAAACATTCCAGCTCCAAGCCCTGGAAACATTTTGGACAGTCTGCTTTAAATCTTTTAAAGACTGTAAATCCCTTTGGGAGGAGCGGTTTTCACTCGTGTTGTATTTGGATTCCAGTGCATCACTTGTGGTTGACAAATAAAAATGAAATGGGCTTTGGGAGGGTCTGGCAGGAGCTGTCCAAAGACAGAGTGGTTGTAACTCCAGGGCTGGTGTAGATGTTTCTTTCTCCTCCTGTACTATCCCTGAGGAGGCACAGCCACCTGGAGTAGCACGATGAGAAATTGGTTTATTTCTGTAACTTTCTGTTTGTTTCTAATCCAGCTTTTCTAAAACTTGTGAGTAGACAAGCCTGCTGCTGGGGCTGTTTGGGAGATGGCAGCAGGATTCCAACAAAGCTCCCAAAAGGTTAAATAGCTATTTTTCTGGATGTCCAGGTGCCCAGGGTCAGGGAGCCCAGATTCAGAGTGTGATGATCAGAGTGTGAGCCAGGGGGCTCACCTGGAGGGTGGTGGGACACAGGTGGGCCATTAGTGTGGGGTCTTCAGCATCACTGCTCCAAGTGGAGGGGATATCAGAGCTCAGTTTTGAATGTGTATTTGATGTATATTCCTTTGGAAAAGGAGTATCTTTTAGCCTGGATGTAGGAAAGTACCTGGCCAAGTATTGGGGGTTCAAGAAGTATTGAATACCCAAGCTGGGTATTCAAGAAACCCTCAGTGCTCTGGGCTGGGTGACAAGGTGGGGATCAGTCACAGCTTGGACTCGATGACCTTGGAGATGTTTTCTAACCTGAACGATTCCATGATTCTTTATGGAGGAGAACTGGAGCAGAGCCCTGTGCCACCAAGTCCTGCCCTCTCCATATGCAGGAAACTCCACTGTGCATCACTTGGGCCAGGCAATCAATCTGCAACTCAGAACTGATTCAATTCCTTGTCCTTGAGAGATTTGCTTTTCAGATATTGAGGCTTGGGAGCAGGGAGTTTCTCTCCATGGATTTGCTTAGTGCCCAGCAGATATCCTGGCAGGGCCTCTGGGAGTGACTGTATAATAAGTAGCTTTAATGAGTGCTAATTACACCCAGCACATGGGTGAGGAAGCTCTTTCCTGAAACCCAGAAGTGTAGTTCAGCATTTTCTGCCTTGCCTGTGCTCTGTGCTCCCGTTTGCTTTGGAATTGCAGCCAGGACAAGGCCTGTCCTCAGAAAGTCAGTATTTCTCCTGTCCTGTGATGAGAATTCACATTCAGAGAGTCCAGGTAAGATGCTGGGAGGGAGCCCATGAAGAAACTGCCAATTATATCCTCCTGAAACCTTTTGTCTGTGATATTACACCAGCATCATGACAGTGATTGTGAAGCTAGGACTTTTACAGGAGCAAACCAGCAAAGCATGGGGCGATCCTCCAGGTTGTTCCCTCTGGGGGCAAACTATCACTGTACAAATGGAAAGAGTCAAGATTTGGGCAGAGCAGCGCTGATATGGTTGAAGAGTCTCTTTTTTACCCAAATCTACTGAAGGAAGAGAAAAAACTGAAAAGAAAGGGGGAGTAAAGAAAGGAAAAAAAGCAGACCAGCCTTTTCAAGAAAGCTTGGTAGCAGAAGCAGCAGCAGAAGGTGAAGGGTGGGCAGGCCCTGGCACAGGGTGCCCAGAGCAGCTGGGGCTGCCCCTGGATCCCTGGCAGTGTCCAAGACCAGTTTGGACAGGGCTTGGAGCTCCCTGGGATAGTGGAAGGTGTCCCTGCCCACAGCAGGGGGTGGAATGAGTTGAACTTTAAGGTCCCTCCAACCCAAACCATTCTGTGATTCTGGGATTCCTCTGCTGCAGAGCCCATGAGCTGTTCCTGGCAGAGAGCCTGTGGAGAGCACTGCCAGAGATGCTTCAGGAAGCTGGATCAGCATGCCCAGCAGCTCCAGCCCCATAGCCACCAGCGTTTTGTCCTCACCCCTCAGTAGCTGTGGAAGTTGTGCCTATCAGAAAATCTGCCTTGTCCCAGCAGCGGTGTGTTCGCTCCGATAAGGGTGCTGTGTAATGGCAATTATGTTTTCATTTGTTGTGAGAAAACTTAATACGCAGAGTGGCAGAAATGTTATTCATCTGCTGTTAATTATGAGCTACTTACTGCAGGGAATCATGCAAAAACAAAAAAGTGCAATCAAATGCAATAAAGGGAAGCAGCTTGTGCTCTCGCCTTCATGCTGCCTGGAATTAGTGCCTGCCACCAATTATCACCAATAATGCAGCACGGCCCCGTGGGTGACCTTGCCTGGGGCTCTACAGCAGCGCTGGGGACATGGGTGCCAGGGCAGAGGGGTGGGCAGATCCTTGGGACCACAATCCTCAATGCAGCAAAACCATGGGACTGGCTGGTGTGATCCCAGTCTGAGCTGTGAGGGGAGCTGCAGCAGCATCCCAGCAGAGCCCAGCTGCACCGGGGAGCTCAGCCTTTTCCACATGGCTGTGTTTCCCTTCTCCAGGATGTGGGAAACACCAGGAAGGGCTGGGGGAATGCTGGGGCTGTAGTCTCTGATCCTAGGAGCAGGTCCATAGCCACTCAGGTGTTGGAGTGTCTGTGCTCCCACCTGGTCAGCATTCCTGCTTTTCACCCCAGCCCGACTCCCACAGTGGGAAAACAGCTGTGTGTCATACCGTGCCTGGTTTGGGATTCCCTAGGATGAGGAAAGTGCTGCCCTTGGACAGGAGTGGGTCCTGTTATCTGAGGGATGCCAAGGTGTCCAGGGCAGGAGCAGTGGGGGGAGGCTGAGGGATAGAGCTGGGGCTGTTCAGCCCAGATAGAGAGCCAGGGGAGGTGTCATTGCTGACAGGTGAGAAGGTGCATGGAAGATGGGCCAGGCTCTTCCCAAAGGCACATGGTGGGAGAATGAGAGGCACCAGGGAAGTTCTGCTTAGTTATAAAAGTAAGTGGTGAAACTTTGAAGCTGAGGCTCAGAGAAACTGGGGGGTCTCTGTTTCCAGAGCTGCTTGGGACTCCAGTGAGGAAGGTCCTGGAGAACCTGCTGCAGCTAGACCTACTGGGGTGTATGGGCTGGACTAGAGACATTCAGAGCAAACTTTTGACCCATAAAGTTCATTCTTGGAAGGCATTAGGATGGCTTTAATTTCCCTGGACACTGGATAGTTGGTGGTTCCTCACCCTGCTGAGCTGCCTGAGCTCTCCTTGTCTTACCCTGGGAGTGTCTCCATTGCAACGCTGAGTTACATCAGAAGTCAATGAGACACAAAAGCTGCCTTGGGATTGGTGAGAATGACACAAAAACATTTATTTGAGACGGCAGGAAACAGACTATTGAAGAGACAAGGCTGGGATGCTCCTTCCCTGAGGGAGCTGCTGCCCCTGAAGCCAGAACATCATCACCTACACCAGCCTGGGGAACAACCTTCAACGGGCATAAATCTGCCCTGTGGGGGAGAAAAGAAGAAAATAACCAGGGTGTGATCTGCACAACAGCTCAGTCACTGATGAGGATTGTCACTAATGCATTTTTGAGCACTGTGAGCTCATCAGCCTGACATAATGTAGGAAGCACTTTAATTCCCACAGAGATTTTTTTTTCTTCTTTCCCTAGAAAGTAATAAATAGCAACTGTAACTTCTTTGAGGCAAATTTCTCTGCAGATCTGTGCCATATCTACTGAGAAACTTCCTTCTGAGTGTATCCATTAAGGATTTAACAGGAGGAATGTTACCTGTGTTTGCATCCCCTCTAAGTACCTTTGCATTGAGACGTCACAGAGATTTACACCTGAAATCTCTGCCTGGTCTCACAAGACTTGGATTTTGTGAGGTTCAGTGCTACCCCTTTGCCTTTATCACACAAATATTCTGGCTGAGCTCCTCAGACCAGAGGGGCTCACCCAAAACCCCACCAATATATCCAAGCCTTAAAATGGGCGCAGGTGCAAACATTATTCAGTATTTGCATAACAAATAAATTCTTGATTACTTGGATCTTTCTAGGAATGACCAGGAACGAAAAAAAAAGAAAAAGAAAAAGGAAAAAAAAAAAAAGAAGTGAGATTCATCTTCTCAGCCCTCAGCTGTGAATTTTCTGCTCAGCTCTGCTGCTGATACCGAGAGAGCAGATGCTTCCTTACTCTGCAGAAACTCAGCGTGTGAAACAGTATTTTAACAGCTTTATCTGATATTTTATATCTCACTGTCAAACATAGCAATGATTCCACTTCTATTTGGGTAAGTAATCTGAAAAGAAGGCAGCAATAATCTCTCCGGAGAGCCAGGCACGGGACTAATTACTCCAGCTAGAGATTTGTAAAGACACATTTTCAGTGCTGGGATTTTATCATTCCACAGGGTAATTAAAAGACATCCCTGTCAAAAGAAGTTTTGCAGCCTTAAGTATTCTTTTTCCTCTATGAAGAATAACCCTTTCCAAGCTCAGCACTGGGATGGCTTTATTTCCAGGGAAGAGTGAGGGGTACCCGTGGTACTTGCCCACCTGACAGCTCAGTGTCACTCTTGGTGGATGTTTCTGTGTCACAGGATCCCAGAATGGCCTGGGGGAGAAGAGACCTTAAAGATCATCTCATCATCTCATCATCAGGACACCTTCCACTGAAACAGATTGCTCCAAGCCCCATCCAACCTGGCTTTGGACACTGAGTGTTGGGGAGGAGGGACACTTGGTCAGATTGTCAAATGCTCTAAGTTGGACTTGTGCATCAGTGGCCAGCCAGAGGAAGAATACCTGCTTGGAATTTGTTTCTTCAGTGAAGCACTTGCTGAAATCAGAACAATTCCAACTGAAAGAGGGAAAATTTAATCAGATATGCAAAGGAATTCTCTACTCAGAGGGTGGGCAGGCCCTGGCACAGGGTGCCCAGAGCAGCTGGGGCTGCCTCTGGATCCCTGGCAGTGTCCAAGGAGAGGTTGGATGGGGCTGGCTCAATGGAAGCAGCAATGATCAAAGCAGGGGTTCAGAAGCTGACTGGCTGCCAGAGGGGATTTAGACCCAGTTTGGCAGGTACTTGGAGGGACAAGTGACACTCAGGGAAAATTCTTTGGTTTCTTGGGATATTCACATCTTTGTTCAAAGAGCTGGAGTTCTTAACATCCACAACCTCCTCAAAGGCTGGTGCTGGGTTTCCCAAAAGCTGTCACTGAGCCATTGACTCTTCTGCACAGCTTGGCTAATTTGAAAATCCAAGTGTGGCATTGCCTGCAAGTTCCCCTGGCTTGCACAGCACAGCGTGGCAGTGACATGGGATGGTCCATGCAGGTGAAAGCATGAGGAGCTAAACTGCACTGCCTCATCCATAGGATTCAGGCCAGCTGGAGACCTCTGTCTCCTGCCTGTTGTCCCCTGCAGCCCCTTTCTGCACCTTCCTCTTTAAATTTCCCTGCTCTTAAGACGGGTTTTTAGTCCAATAAAAGATTTGAAAGTTAACGAGTTAATTCCTAGGGAGACAAAAATCTTTGGAGCTGATTTTAGTGTCCTTGGGTAGAAAAGGAAACCCGTGGCCACAGTCTGAGAGAAAAGCACTGCACCTGCACCTTGCCAGCTTATTTTCCTCCTCTCTGCTTGTTCCTTTGGATGCATCTGGGGACCAGAGCTATGGCAGCCCAGTGACACTGATGTGACACATGTAATGAGAAGGAATTGGTGTAAAATGCAATGTATCACCAGATCAGCATCATGCCTGTTCCTTGGCATCCTGCCCATTTCCATCTTGATCCAGGCATTGTTTAATTGCCTAATGGTTATACTGAATTTATTTATTTTTAACTTCCCATGAGCATGGAGAAATGGAAATTCAGCATTAGGAGATCACTTAACAAAACAGTTCTTTTCAGAGAGGTTGACTCCTCATGGTTCTTTTCCCTGAAGAAGGAATCTGTGAAGATTTCAGGCTCCAGCTGTGCCAAATCCTGGCAGATGGCAGCTAAAACCATGTGGCAAGGCTGGGGGATCTGGTGTGCATCATCCAGATTGATGTTCCCCTCCCAGCAGCAGCATCCCTTGCTCAGGATCCTCTTTTCCCTGCACGGATCATTCCTCAGCTGGAGGCTCCTTGGAGATAGGACAGTGGGAAACCTGAGCATCAAAGAGCTGCTTGGGCTCTGTGGGTGGATGCTGGGCCAGGAACTGGTTGAATTGCAAAAACTGTAAAAAAAAGGGTCTAAAGGAAAATAGAATCTCTGCAGCTGAGTTCAGCTCTCATGGAATAACAGTCTCTGACCATGGAAATGCACCTGGGGATGACAGGCCATGCCTCTTCATGTCTCAGCAGTCTCCAGATTTCCAGTCCAATTTTAGGAGCAGTGAAAGTGGAGAGACTCCACATTCCTGTGGGCAAGTCAGACCCTCTGGAGGAAGAGTAAACCAGCAAATTTAGAAGAGTTTCCCATTTTCTCCATCCCAGTCAGGCAGTTGGGCCTGACTGCAAACATTAATCAATTCAGCCATTCACTAGTTTTATTTTTTCCCAAATCCCTATTTAGAAACTTTCCCATATTTCTGTGAAGACGATTCCCTATCACCCTCTTTATCTGGTAGGGAGTTCTCTGATCAACAGGAACTCTATGCTAGAAACAGCCTAATCAAGCAAAATTAGTATTTTATCATCCAATACTAACATTTAATCCTATATTCATGCAGCCTGCTTTAAATATACTCCCTACACATCCCTTCCTGTAAGTCTCTCATGCTCTGCCAGCTCCACTCTGTTTTTATCCATAAGGAATTGAGCTCGTACCTGTGACAGGTGCAGAGTGTGTTGAATCTTTTGATCATCACACAAACCACTCATCCTGATGTCCTTTAATCTAAGCAATGCAAAGAAAATCCTATGCACTCGCTTTATGCTCCTTCCATCTCCCTGAGTTTAAACAGGAGGCTGCGCAGCTCCAGATCAATGGACCTAAATTGTTTGTATTTAACTTAGGTGGGTTTAAAGGAAAGCTGCTCAGCCCAGCTGTCTGCAAGTTCACAGGATGGGAAGGGCTCTGTGCTGTTTAGTGATGGGAGAATTTGAGTTACCTTTGAAACTTGGTTTGGTTTTTTACAGCAGTCAAGTAATTAAACAGGAGAGAATAATCACATCACTTACTGCTACATCCTCCCCATCTTCCTTGTTGCACAGAAACTCAGAGTGAAATCCTTAAATTTATCAATTATTAAGAATTTCTATAATTCACAAATGTGGTTTGGATTTTTGTCTTTTCTCTCTCTGGGAATTACCCCTGAATTATTTGTGAGAAATAACCAATATTGCCACATTGCTCTTGGTTCACATGGGTGGGGTGAGCCAGCTGTGTGTTCCTGCCTCTTGCCTGGCTGGTTGTAGTTCCCAGCCACTGAGGCAGGAATTTTGGAGTGGGGGATCCCACTTTGTGATGAAATACAGCCCTGCTTTTGGGGAAATGTTCACTGACATTTCCCCCCTCCATTAAGTAACTGAACATGGTGGGAAAAGAAGAGGAAGGGGGCAGTGGAGGATCTGGGGCTGGTCATGGTGCTCACACAGCTTGGATATAATCCCTGTGAATCAGACAGGCTCTGCAGGTCACATCCCAATCAGCATCTTTTGCTCTTGGGTCCTTTCCTACAGCCTGAAGCTCACTGGTTCCAAAAAATCTTGAATGGACCCCAAAAAGAGTTGTACCATGGGGGAGATCCATACAATCTTCTCATTTCAGCTGCTCAGAGAGGTGTGAGGAGAGTCTAGGACACCCTCCCAGCTGAAAATGCAGCCTGCTGTTTTACCTTATAGATAAAAGTTCACTTCAAATATAAATATTCTGCCATGAGTGGGGAGAAACTTTGTCACCGTGAGGCCCTGAATTCTTTATTTAGAAAAAGCAGGTGCTGTTCGCTTTAATGCTGCCACCAGGAGGATACAAGCAAAAAAATAAAACCAACCAAAAAACCCAACCCCAAACACAAAGTTCCCTCCCTGCTATGCAAAATGCCAGGGAAAGCTTTTTTCCATTGCAGTGGTCACAGGCCATTTTGCTCTTCACTGGTGACAGGGGACCATTAGAATACAATCCCTGATGCCTGCATATCGTAATGAAAATCATATTTCTTCCTGAACTGCTACATCAATTGTCTTTTTAGTAACCTGTGAAGTGCAGCTCTATGCAAACCAGGGAATGGTCCTTCACTCTTAATCTGTTCCCCTGCAAGATAAGTGATAACTTCTTAATGTAACTTTCCAGTCTGGTAAATAAGAAGTAGCTACAACATGATCCTGTGGTTTAAATAGAATCGTCTTGCTGAGACTGAGTAGCTGCTTCCCATCCTCCCCTGGGCAGGAAAACTGATTTTGATAAAATCAGAGCATCCCTTTCTGTCTCTCTCCCTCTCTTTCCCTGGCACCTGCCTGAAAATCTGCAGGCAGGCCCATTTGCATTTCTGAAATCGTGTGCTGTGGGAACTGGGCCTAAAAAAAATATGTGTTGGTGGCAAGGTGCTGTCCCAGCTCCTTGGTGCAGCACTGCCTGGAGCAGGGATGGGGTGAGGGGCTTGGGACTGGCACAGGAGCCAAGGGGCAGGGGGAGTGGGGACCCCCACTGCCATCCCACTGGTGTGACCACTCTGTCAGCACCGATTCCTTCCCCTGTGACCTGTCAGCTAAATTCTGTGTGACACCCCGTGGCCACCAAGTGGCTGGCTGTAACTGCTCCTGGGGCATCTGGTGCATCCCAAACGGGAGGTGGGCACTGGGACAGGGCTGGGGGGTCCCTAGGAGGGCAGTTAGGATCTGGGGTTAGGCAGCAGGCACATCCTGACCCCTTTGGAGACATCCCAGCACCACTGCAGAGGTGCCCAATTCTTGGCACGAATCACAGGCTCCAGTGCTGCCTTTCACTTGTGTGGTGGAAACGATTCAACCAACAGCAGGGAGTTCAGAATCCCAGGATCACTAAGCTTGGAAAAGACCTCCAACATCATCAAGTCCAACCACTGACTCAGCACTGCCAAGCCCACCACTAACCCATGTTAGTAAGTCCCACATCTACCTGATTTTTGAACACTTGAAGGGAGAATGACTCCACCAGTTCCCTGGGCAGCCTGTCCCAGGGAATTCCTGACAGTGGCAGACACTTGGGTGTGTTGCATGGAAGTGGCCCCCAGTCCAATCCCTGCAGCATCTCCTGGTGGCTGGGGACACCTGCCCAGTTGAATGACAAAACCTGATTTTCCTCTTGGAGGTTTGACTTTTTTGTATTTCTACTTATTGTACTGCCCCAAGCCTACAATTTTTTAAATAGAAAGTAAGATTTGGCTCCAGGCAACAAGCCTTCAGGAGCTGCCAGCCCCTCTCTGGGCACAGGAGCAGTGCCAGCACCAAACACCCACCTGGCTGCCCCTCTCCACTGCAGGCAGCTCCCAGAGGGTCCCCATTCATTTAAATCCCTTTTTCAGTCATCCCAACCAGAAAAAGAGAAAATAAACCCTGTCTCCAGCTTGGTCAGGACAGGATGTAATCTGTGGGTGGGAGCACACTGCTCTCTTCCCTTTTCTGTCTTTTCTCTCTCATTCACGTGCACCTTGAGGGACAAATAATTCAATCTGCTGGTGGATTGGCAAAGACTTTAATGAAAACACAATTTATTTGTTGTTGTCTGATACATCACCAGAGACAAGGCGAGGGGCTGAGTAATAACAGGTCTGGAAGGGGGAGAGCAGAGCAGGGCATGCCACCAGCATAGGAGGGTTCCAAAAATGTATGATTTCAGTTTCTGGTTTAATTAGAATTTATTTTAAGTGGGTTCACATCAACTAATGAAACAACTGTCATTGATGAACTGCTGCAGGGCAGGCTCGAGTAGATTTTCATCTCTAACCAGCAGCTCAGGCAGCTCGTGTGAGGGGAGGCTGAGGAAAGTCTATTAGAGACAGACATCAATTTAAAACTCCTCATCTGAAGGAGTATTGATGCAGAGGGGAAACCATTAGAGGATTGTCATTGGGTAACTGATCCAAACCCAGAGCTCCCCTCAAAACCAAAATGCTGCTGTTGGCAGCTTGCTGTGTTACCTGCTGGAAGGGGAGTGGTTCTTTTCAGAGCACCCTGACCTGAAAGTTCATGCTGTGTGTGGAGAAGGGTTCTGGAGACTGATGTCAAGCAGATGTGAACCCCCAGGCTCCCCACAGCTGCTTTTGCAGGCAATCCGGGGAAATTTGCCTCAGGGATAATTGAAAGTGCCATTCTGTTCATGGGCAAACTGAGGCACAGAAAAGCCATGCAAATTCCTGGAGCTTAAAGGGTCTGTGGGACACCACAGAAATAAACTTGGTTTTCTTGAGGATTATTCCTGCAGTCCAACACCTGTGTTATCCTTCACCCCTGCAGAGCCTCAATCCAGGTTAATTAGAAACATTAATTAGCTGGACACTCCTGTGCTTTGGAAAAGGCCCTGGGTGGGGTTTATTTGCCACACCTGCAGTGAGCAGTGCCCTGGGTGGGTGCTGGCAGGGGCTGATACAGGGACATTCCCCAGGCCAGGAATCACCCGGGGTGGGAAATCACAGGGATAAGTGTCCAAATCATTGCTGGTCACTCAGATGCTGTTTCCCATCACATTTCATTCAGGCTTGGGGTGAAACTGTCCCTCAGCCCTCTGGAGCTGGTTCTCCCAAGGAGTGAGGGATCCCCTGGGCTGGTCCTTGATCCCATGAGAGGACGTTGATGCCAGACCTGGCTCCTGGGTGCAGCTTGACAGTGGTGAGTACCAAACCCAGACCTGGCCTGCAGGATGGGTGCTGGGAGAGCAGTGCCCAGCTGCCCTGGGACTTGCATGGAGCAGCTGTGCTGGAGGGAAAGAACAGGAGAGGCCCCAGACACCCCTGAAGTAATTCCCAAAGAGGAACTTGTGAGACAGCAGGAGTCACTGGGATGGACATGGAGAGAAAATGGAGGAAATTATTGTAAGGGAAGACAATTCTCTATTTATGGCTAATATAAGGAAACTGCAATTACTACATGGGCAATAAAAAACAAGGACGGCTGATCACTCTAGTGCTAATTCCCATCTCCTTTCACTGCAGGTACCAGGTGATGGAGACGTGGGTTTGTCCCAGGGAAGACCTGAGACTCCTGCTGCAGATCCTGACAGAATCAGAGCAGGAAGGGAAATCATCCAAAGGATGTTTGACACAGTAGAATTTGTTTTTACCTTTTTCCTTTAGAAAGCAAAGCAAAGCAAAACAAGTTAGGAAATTACATGCATGCTTTTGGAATGAGACAGTAGCTCAGGGTCATCTGTGTTTATTTCCAACACTTTATCTGATTTCCGTGGGCCTTTCTCAAAACAAGGCTTTTGGGTTTTTCCTTTTCCAGCCCAAGCTCTGAAAGGTAAATTTAGATCTGACCTATCACAAACAACCCAAAATCACACTGGAAATACATTCCTGCCACTGTCACTCCCCTCCCCTGTCCACTTGCACCATGACTTTTCTTTCACTGTGTGCTCTCCTGGAAAAAAGAAGGATGCAAACACTGCATTGCTCAGGACCATGCTGATGACCCCCAAATTTAGATGACACTGTCTCTTCTTGTGATCAAATCAAGCATTGACATGGCAACAGCAGCCCTGCTGGGGACCAGGGCTGGCATCCTCCTCCCTGCATCAGCCTCAGAATGTGATGCAGGTGCTTTCCTAAGCCACCACACTGACAGTCACCAGGCCAGCCCACTCCTCCTCCAAACCAAGGAGCACATCCTGGGTGGGTTCTGTAGGATCAGAGCTCTGGAAAGGTTCATTTTCCAGCTGAGGCAGTTCCTGGCCTGGCAGCAGCAGGAGATGTCTCCTGTCTCCCTCCTGGAGAAGGCAGTTTGCAGGGGAAAAGATTTGGGAGCTATTTAATTTTAATATTTTTCATCAGAAAGAGGGGGAAATTTCTGTTGCGTGTGGATTTTTTTTCTTTTCTTTATTATTTTTCTGGACTGAAATGGATTTTTTTGATATATTGAATATATTTAATATTCAAATGCTGTGAATTTGCAGGACGGAGCAGACAGAGACTGCCTCTTGCGATAAGAGACATTATTACTGTTGTGAAGAATTCCTTTAAGATTCCATCTTAATCGTTCTGCTATTGAAATGGAAGAATAAAGTAATAAAATTAGATGTTTTGAAAAGACTTGATTAAAAAAGTAATTATCCTGCCAGGTTCCTCCAGCTCAGGCCCTCTCCTCCCGGAGCCCTTCTGCAGAGTCCCGTGGGGATGGAACAACTTTGTGTCAGGGCACCTCCAAGGCACAGCTGCTTCCCCTCTCCTCCCTCTGGACAGGCATTGGGGATGTTTTGGGGGCTGCTCCTGTGCCCCACAGGGTGGGATTTGTTGGGGTGTGTCTGGTGTTGCAGTGCAGGCTGTCCCCAGCAGTGTGTGTTCTGTCACCAGCTGTTGGAACTGGGCCAGGGCTGGGGCTGGGGTAACCCTCTGTCCATGGCCCGGCTGTTCAGAACCAGCTGGGGCACTTTGCTTTATCTCTGCCACACCCAGCCTCCCTCCAGGGAGAGAGCTTCTGCTGCTGGGCCAGGGAGTGTCACTGAGAGAATTCCATCAGCACATGGGAAATGCTCCAGACAGGGCAGGAGACAAACATTCCTACCTGGATCCAGTCTGGGACTAGGAACACCAAACATTCCTACCTGGATCCAGTCTGGGACTGGGAACACCAAACATTCCT
>CM031874.1:4326096-4476436 GCA_018697195.1 Certhia americana | reverse complement strand
TTCAAACCACAACAGGGTGTCCTGTGCTGAGTACAGGGTTGGACTTGAGCCTTGTGAGTCCCTTCTAACACCTTGGTGTTGGATATTCCTTGGTTCTGCCATTCCTCTCTCCCCAGCCAGGGTCTCCCACCCCAGGCAGAGATCAACATTCCCACACATCCCATGCTCCCCAGGCAGCTCCCTGCAGCTCCAGATGCCCATGGGTGACCACAGAGAGGCTGGGCAGGGTGCCCTCAGGTACCCTCCAGACCCTCCTGGAGGCAGGGAAAGGCTGGAGGGAAAGGCACAGCTTCCTCTGGGCAGCCTCAATTGCTGCTCTGTGGCTTCATCAACCTGTGAGAGCATGCACAGGAACCTACTGAGGTCTGGCACACTCAGACAGCAGCCCCAGCATGTCCTTTGGAAGAGTCTCATGCCATCATGCACCATTTCTGGGTGACAAGCTGGGGCTGGGGTCCCCTCTGCCCCAACCTGGGGTCCCCACAGCCTGCACACCTCTGACCAGGGCAGACAGGATGATTCCCCATGCCTGGGACACCTTCCTGGTCTATGGGCTGGGGGCAGGGTCTGCCCAAGCACTGGCCCCAGCTGCAGCTCGCTGTGCTGGAGGGACAGGATTTCCCCAGGAGGAGGAGAGGAGGGGTGGCTACACTCAGAGCTGTGCTGGGCCTCCCAGACCCTCCCAGCTGTAATTGTGCAGCTCATTCATTCTGCATTTCTAATGGGGAAACACAGATGGTGACAGCTGAGTGCAAAATGCATCTATTAAAATCTGCTGCTGATTGTTCCTCATAATGGGCTTGGGGTTTTTTGAAATATGCTGCAGAGAATCCACATCCTCATCAGGAGTGGGACAAGTTACAGGAGACTCATGCTTGTGTCTGTCTCTTGGCCATTGCCAGGCTTTTTTTGGCCATTAATTATTATTTTCCTAGCAGAATAACTGGAGATCCATTCCTGCTGGGGCTCAATGGCAGTTAGATATGTGCTGGCTGAATTAATTCTGCAGCTGGAGACATGAGGCTTCCCAGGGAGGATGTTTGTCCCAGGAGAAGGGCTACCTGCACTCCAAGGCTGCCCTTTAAACAGCTGGAGGTTCTGGTGGCACCTGAAAAAACAGGGTGAGACCTTGTGCTGCACATCCTGAATGTGAGGATATTTAGTCTGAAGGATAATCTTGAGAAGCTCTGCCTGACTCTGTGCACAAGATTCACTTTAGTGTATGAAGCTCCTTCAGCTGCAAGGGGTGGATCTTAATCACTTCAGGACAGAAGCGGAATTGTATTTGGTCACAGAGAGATTTTTGGGAGCCAGTGAGACCAGCCCCATGCAGCCAGGTACCTTCTGCTTGGGGAGGAAAACACTTCTGTGCTAATACTCATCACTTTCTCCCTGAGAAACTTTGGTGAAGTGGAGAGCAGGGACAGGGGGAACTTGGCTCCTGCTGAGCATAGCAGGATGCTGTAGGCATGGGGAAAATGAGGTGCAATCTATCCCAAGCCTGAAAGCCATCTCAGAGATTTATTTTTCATAATTCCCCTTCATCATCCGTCACCTGCAGGTCAGGGCACCTGTGAGACCAGCACACCCATGGAGGCACCAGCAGAAAAACTCCCAGATGGGGACAAAATTTGATGCCAAGTGCAGGCATCCCCATTCCTGCCCAGAGCTGGGAGCATGCTGTGCTCCCTGCTGCCAGGCTGGGTCATTCCACATCCACATTCCACAGCCCTGCGGTCCCATCCCAGGGATTTGCCAGCACCATCCAGCCCTGCCCGCAACCCTGCACCATCTCCCTGCTCAGGGCCTGCCTGCACCACTCCCACTCTGCTCCCTTGTCATAAAAGCCATCATTTTGCTGGAGAATATTTCTGAGCTGGCAAGATTTCCCCCAGGTTGGAGCCTGAGCGGAGCTCCCGGTGCTCTGGCAGTGACCTTATAATTAAGGGTGTAAAGGACACTGCTCCCAGCCGACTCCCTGAGTGCTTATATTTCAGTTTGGGCTACATCCAGCCCTGGTAAATCCATTAATTACACTTCATACAGTGACATTTACTGACGAATGAAAGATTTCATTATGTCTGCCTGCTTCCTCAAGCTCAGTAAGACCTCGGACAAGCTCCCCTGAGCCCTGGCCCTGATTATTTCAGTACTAGTGCTGGACCTCCTTGTTTCACACACACCTCACCTGCAGGGAGGATTTAGCCAAAGATCTTTGCTCTGATCTCCACTGCGCTGCTTGGACCCAGGGGCTGCCAAAGGCAAGGCTGGGTTCATCCTCCCCAGCCCAGCTTTTGTACTGTGCAGGGACACAGGAGGCATCTCACTTCCAGGGAGAGAGAGGAGGGGCATTAAACTTTCATGGAAACAAGTCAGTGACAAAGGCAGAACATGAGCTCTTCGCTTGGCAGCAGCTCAGGAGGAGCCTCCAGGCCCAGACCTGCAGCACAGGGTCCAGGCAGTGATCCCAGGAAGGGCAGACTCTCACAGCAGGTCTGATAAGGGCTCCAGGGGATGTCCATGTGGCCATGGCACCTCCAGGTGTGCTCTCTGAAATCCCCTTTGTCCCACCAACATAGCCCTCAGGATGTCCTGAGACAGTCAGAGACGAGAAAGTTTGGAAGGAGGGAGCCTGAGCTCTGGGGTAGGTTTGGGAGTAGCTCCTGAGCTCTGCAGAGGTTCACTGGAGGATGTCACCTCCACTGTTAGGGATGCAATCAGAGGGAGTTTGAGTCAATGCAGAGGCCCTTTTCCAGGACAGGATCCTGCTGTAAAACCTGTCAATCTCTCCTCTGCCTCTGCTCAGAGGCTGTGCTGCCCTCAGCTCTATTCAGCCAATTCTAGGTACTGTGGTGGGAGAGGAGAGAGAACAAATTCCTGTGAGTGCTGTGTTGGAACAGCCCATGTTTGGAGCAGCTTCCACAGCAGCTTTGAACAGCCAGCTACCTTCACATCAGAGCAGATGAGAGGAACTGTCCATCAGGAGTTCTGCCTCTGCTCACATCCCATCCCAGGGATCCTACCACACACCTCAAACCCAAACCCTGGCAGCCCCTCCAAGAAAAACACATCCCACATCTTTTTGGGTTCACCTCTAGTCCTTCCCAGAAGAGCTGCAGGGGCTGTGGACCAGCTCCCTGACCAAGTGTAAGGATGTGCTGCTCACCTGCATCCTGTAAATGTCCATCAGTGGAAGCTGCCACAAACCCTGCTTGGGGCATCCAGGGACTGCTCCCTGCAAGAAAAAGCCCCAAGCCTCGACCCTTGATAGCTGCTGTACCCAGAATTATTTCTGGCAGATCACTGGTGCTTAAATGACAGCTACATTAGCTGAGTCAATGCTGAGGATGTAAATGTGCAGCTGGCAGAGCTGGTGTTTAAGCAATAAGACATGACAGCAGTCGGGGTTTGAAGTGATTATTGCCTGTGTTGGTGTGCAGAGAGGCAGGAGGCTGAAGGTCAAGTGGCTGGAAGGGCTGGCAGAGCACAGGGATCCCCGTGGTGGGCACTGCAGGGCCCCAGGCTGGCAGCACAGAGCTGGGCACTCTCTGAGCACCCTCACCCCAAGGGCACCTTGCTCATGGCCAGCAGACACTGAGCTGGTGTGGTGTGGTGTCTGGGAGGGCTTGGTTGGGCTGTACAGGTGTCTGTGGCACTGCTGTCCCCTCTCTGTCCCCCTGCAGATGTCCATGGGTCCTATGTGCTGTGACCCACTCAATCCCAGCTGCTCCAGCAGGAGAACTGGAGGCAGGCACAAAGGTGCCCCCCATGCTGGGGAACACAGAACCGTGGGATCAGAGGGTACCCTGAGCTGGGAGGGACCCACAGGATCATCCAGGGCAGCTCCTGGCCCTGCACGCACACCCCAACAACCCCACCCTGGGCATCCCTGGCAGTGCTGTCCAAAGGCTCCTGGAGCTCTGGCAGCCTCGGGGCTGTGCCCATTCCCTGGGGAGCCTGGGCAGTGCCCAGCACCCTCTGGGGAAGAGCCTTTCCCTGATACCAGTATTCCTAAAACATTCTAACTGTTGTCTTCTTCTTGTCTCATGGTTAGAAATCCCAGCTTAAATTCTGACTCTTTAGTTTGAACATCCCTGACACAGCCTTGGCATTGGGATGGCAGTGACCTTCCTCATCCACTGGCCTGCTCCAGGAGCAGGCTGTGAGCTCAGGATCAGGGAGCATCCTGCTCCCGCTGCAGGCTTTGGCAGTCAGGACATCTCACCCCTGGCTGTAGCCCCTGCAATGCCACACTGCTCTATCACCTTCTCTCCTCTTTCTCCACTCAGCACAGGAGAGTTATCCCATCCACTTGGCTTTCTTGTTGTCCTGTTTCTGCAAGTCTGAAGGTGGCCCTGGGCTTGGGCTGAGGGGCAGAGCTTGCCTGGAGCCAGGGCAGGATAAAGGCAGCAGTGTAAGAGCCCTGTCACAGCAGAACCTGGGCTCCAGGGACTGCAGAGCAGGGGCTGTGGGCTATTCTGCTGCTGCTGGGCATTTCTCACCTAACTGGTTTCATGGGGGCAGAGTTGTATGAGAGTGATTTTAACCCTTCCTTTCGAGAGACTCAAAGTTCACCTGAGCACAGGAGGCAGGCATGTGTTCCCCAAGAACAGGGACAGCTCAGTTTATTGCACAGAGTGCAACATTCCTGGTGATCTCCCTCTCTCCTGCGCTTGTTTTCTCCTGCCACAAGAGAGGCTTAATGGGGTGGCTCAGGGGAGCAGCAGCTCCTGCCTGAGACCTGCAGGGATGTCACACAGCAGGCCTGGCTCTGATGGGGAAAGATGCAAGATCTGGAGAAGAAGGAAATCAATGGCAGGAGAGGATTTCAGGTAACTGAGGCTTCCTCTCCAGGATCTTCTTACATCAAAAATGCTCCCACAGCAGAGAATCCTCTCAGACAAGAACACCTGAGTGGTGGTATTGGGAAATGCAGTTATTCATGGAACCATGGAATGGTTTGGGTTGGAAGGGACCTTAAAACTTATCTTGTCCAACCCCTCTGCCATGGACAGAGACACCTTCCACTAGATCAGGTTGCCCAGAGCCCCATCCAGCTTGGCCTGGGACACTTCCAGGGATCCAGGGGCACTGGAGAAACACACAGAGCTGGTTTGTGGTAGCAGACTCTGAGCAGGTATCTGCTGGGTACAGAGGGGACAGGATGAATCCAGATAATTCCTGACAGCTGTTGTGGGCTGTGTTGGTACCAGGGGTGTAGGCAGAAGTACAAAGGCTGCTCTGGGAGGTCCAACAGAGCTGCTTGGCAGGGGCCGATTTCCAGGACTGCTGCAGCAGCACCCTCAGGGATACTGAGGGTGATCCCAAACTGATGGCAGGCAGGGATCAGGAGTGTTGGTGTGATGGTGGTGCACAGAGGAGAGGAGGGGCAGAGGCAGGAGGTGAGGACCCAGGACAGGACAGGTGGTCTGCACCTTAACCTTGGCAGAGCCATACAAGGGTTGGCATGGTCCAAAGGGATCCTGGGGTGTATTTATCCTGGGGACTGGGGACAGCTGGAGGAAGTGTGCCTGGTTCAGGTGACCTGTTTGACTGTTTTGGTGGATGTAGCTCAGTGCAGCTCCAAAAGGAGGACAAAACAATTACCATGAATGAAGGAGGTGAATGAGGCCACATGTTTGGCATCACCACTGATCCCAGCTCCATGGGCATCCAGGAGCCCTGGTGAGGGAGCATAAGCCATGAAGCTGGTGCTTTACTGGCATGATGGGAACACAGCAGGGTGGTGGGAGGGTGGTAGGACATGGGGCAATAGAAAGAAAAGCATAATAAAAGCATCAGGTGGAAAGAGAAGTCTGAGGGAATCCCTGTGGGTGCCAAACCCAAGGTCTAATAACAAAAATATGCTGCAGTGTGATTCTACCCTGAGAGCAGTGGTGGGGAAAGATTAAATGGGCTGAGCAAAGCTGTAAATTTAGGCCAGGTGATGATGGTGGGACATGTCAGCTGCTCACACTCAGGCCAGGTCAGTGATGGCACTAGAGACTGCGCTTTTGGATGTGACAAATCTGTGTCCCTGAAGGATCAACTTTACAGCCTGTGAGGGGCAATGCTGGTCTGGTTTAGTCCTGATGCAGGTGCTGGTGGGGCACCCCTGTCCTCGGTCAGGCTTGGCAGTGTGGGCAGCAAGGTGAGCCACCCTGCCACCTGTGTGCCTGTCTTCAAGAAGGGAGCTGCCTGAAAATGAGTGAAAAGGACACCAGAGCTGTGCAGAGAGCAAGAGGCTCCACAGCAGCTCAAGGGGAGTTCAACAAAGCTGCTGGGGGATTGGTTTAAATCCAAGTCAGATGTTGCAATGCATTTGACTAGTCCGTTCCCAAGGATGCCCCAGCCAAATTATCTTTACGTGTGTTTATCAGATCCTCCAAAATTTGTCAAAGTTGCTGAAACAACAATAGTGCTAAACTGAAAAATCTTCCGGGCTCCTGAAACAATAGTCAAACTAAATCAAGACCAAAAATGCTAAGAAACTAGTAGCAAAAAAATAAAAGCACTCAATAAAAAAACACCTAAACTTTAAGCAATCACTCTTCCAAAAACCATTGTAAAGCTTAAGTAAAAAAAAATCAATCAACCAATTAAACAATGTATAAAAATATAAACACTAGTCTTAAAAATGTATAATTAAAGTTGTAATATAAACAATAAAAAGCTTCTGCGTAATCATATGAGTTCAGTGTTCAAAAGCTCCTTTCACCTGCAGTCAGAGAACAGCTTTTCCCAGCAGATTGTTGGAGCTGGCTGCCCCAAGGAGGTGGTGCCAGCAGGGTCAGGGGGGCTGGCACAAGTTCATGGACAGCAAGTCACTGAGTGGATGGACAGGACAGGGGATCTCTCCTGAAGCGTTCAAATCCAGGTTGGAGGGAGCTTGGAGCTCCTGGTGTTGTGGAAGGTGTCCCTGCCCATGGCAGAGGGTAGGACTGGCTGATCTCTAATATCCTTTCCAACCCAAATCATTCCACAATTCCATAATTCTATGATTTCCTGTTTTCTAATCCAGCAGCTGAGAGCCACTCACCAGGGCAAGCCTGGATGCCTCCCCTAAGGCAGAACAGGCAATTTTAGTGTTTCCTCACCCTCTTTACTTCCCTTTTGCACAGCTCTTTTCTTTGCAGGAGGTGTTTAAGATCTTAACCAAACATGGCTTTTTAATACATGTGCTCAGAGACAATATTTTTTGTTGTTGATTTTCTCCCTGCAAATAAAAATACCTTCAGCAGAAGCAAATAAACCTGAGCAGGTTTGTCAGATCCTTCATATGAGAAAAAACTAAAAATAAGTTACCTACAAGGTTTGTAGTGAACAGAGGCGAACGGGCAAAAGTTGAGGGTGGGGATGGAGACAGGGAGTTGCACAAAGTGCAGAATTCACGGCCTGATCTCTGCTGTCAAAACCCAAAGCAGCAAAGGAAAAGCAAACCCCTCCTCTCCCCCGGGTACCCTCCACCATCACCTACATCAGGAGAGCCTCATTAAGGCTCTCAGGCTCCCAAGGTGCTCGTTAAACCTGAGCTGCTCCCTCTGGACACACAGCTCCCTCTGCCAGGGGCAGGGCTGGGCTCTGATTGTGGATATCAACCAGGAACAATCCCCTCGCCCATTTATCCAGCGAGGAAAATTCATTTCCTTTGTGCTCTCACTCCTGCCTTGGCAGGTTTGGCCTGGCACTCTGTCCCTCTTCGTGTGACAGTGACAACACAGCTCCATCCCTCAGTGCCAGCCTTTATCTGGGAGCTCCTCTGGCTCTGACAGTAAAAAATGCTCTTTTCTGTGCTGCAGAAGTTCATAACGTCCCAGCATTGATAGGGATAGAGTGCAAAAGAAATAAAATCAATAAAATATTCAAGGCTTTCACATTATGAGCTCCAGCAAAACTTTTTACCAAATGTTTACTGTATAATAAATTCTATTAAAAAGCCAGAGCTTGTATGCTGAAGAGGGGTGGAACGTTGTCACTTTAATTGCAATGGCATAAATATTTGATATTCAGTAAATTAGATCTGTAGCTCTGAAAACATTCTTGCAAATGGATTTTTACCTGTAGCACAGTGCCATTAGCAGGAGAAAGTCAACACAGCCCCAGGGCCTGTAATTAACTCAACCCAAGCAGAACTAAACATTTTTGACAGTTTTCCTGGTCTGGAATTAACTGTCATAGCAGAGAATGAAAGGAAGTGCATTGTCACATTATGTTTACGTAAAGTCTGTAAAATGCTGTGTTTTGTATTTTTGTTTTGTTAAGTCTGAGTTTCATGCCCCATTATTTTTTTCATCATTAGAGACAAGCTTAAAAACAACTAATGATGGATTTTATATCCTCAGAGTAGTCTGAAAAAAAAAAAAAAGGGAAGACATTAGTTCGGTAATTCAATTTTTCTTTATTTTTTTCTCTGTAATGAAGCATGGTACACTGTGTTCTGGTATAAATCATAATGCTGTGACATTTGAAGACATTAGAAACTCTGCTTTTCCTATCTGATTCAAGGTTCTCAGATAATAAGCAGTTGTCTAGCTCATGTCTGTCTATTTTCTTGGAGCTGGGGAAAGGCGTATGTATGGTTTTTTCCTTCTTTTCTTTCCTCTTTTTTTTTTTTTTTTTTTATTTTGTTTTTACAAAAATAACTGTCACTCCACTGAAATGCAAACCCTTGAGGGCAAATCTACTTAATGCTTCCCTGAAAGCTACTTATTGTCCAGTAGCTCAGAGAAAATCTGTACTGCAGTAATTGAAGGGATGTGTTGAGCTCCCTGACATTTTGTCCCAGAAATTATCTTACCTGAAAAAGAAAGGGATATTTAGCAGGAGAGCTCCTGTGCAATTGGGGAATGGAAAGATGCTCATAAACAAGCTGATTAAAATAGATGGGGTTTGCTACATTTATAGCAATAACTTGGGCTAATAGCTTACATTAAAAGGGGAAAACCTGTTTGGATGGCAAATATATGTCTGCTGCAAGCAGGGATTCTGTTATAATCTTGTCTCTTTCCTGACATATTGAGAAGGCAAGAAAATAAGGAAACAAAAATGTCAAGATTTTTTTTTTTTCTTCCTAAAGATTGCCAGATAAGGAGGAAAAAACCCAAGGCAAAATTAACAGTGCTCTCAGCTCCTGCTTGTGCTGCTCACCTCAATAGAAAGCTTTTATTTTGAATTTCTGAATATCTCAGGGAAAGAAGAGAAACCCCTCTTTTCCCAAGATACATCATGTAAGAAATGACCTCAGCTCGATGCAATTTTTATTTTGCATTCCATTTCAGCGTAGAAGTCCCTCCCATTCCTGCACTGGGGCTGGTGGCAGGAGGGGTTTTAATGGTTCCTCATCAACCTGCAGTTGCCTGTTCACTTCAGTCTCCTATTATGGCATTTTCCACATCTTCATCCGTATCCAGAACCACTTCTGTGATGAGCACACAACACCTTCATTAAGAGAGAGAGGAAAAAAAAAGCAGGAAAGGCAGGAAAGCAGCCTCTGGAAGAGGGGAATCTGTGAAAAACCCCTTATCAGTGAAAAACCTCTTATCCAGGGGCTTTCTCACCACTACAGGAAGGGGACTCTAGCAGTGGGAGAATAAACAAATGAGAACAGATGAGGCTTCACTGCTCCTGACAATCAGGGGCTCGCTTTGGAGTCACTCCATTCCGGTTGGAAATTGCAGCCATGAGGAATGTTTATGGGATTTTCAGCTGCAGCTCCTCAGGGGTTGGATGCTGTGGCCGGCACTGGTGTGTCTGGTGGGAGCTGGGGGTGCTCCACAGCTGCCCCGGGGTGCTGAGCCCCTGGCAGGTCCAGGAGAGGCTCCAGGGCAACAGGACTGGCTGCTGCTGCTGCCTCTCTTCTCCCTGAATTAGGCAAATTACAGAGAGCTGTCTCTTCGCTAAATTAATTAGCTCAATTAGGCTGGGGGGGATGCAGAGGCGTGTGTGTGCTTCTTCTCGCTCTCCCTCTTTGATCCTTCACCTCCTCCTGCAGGCCCCGAGGTTTGTGGGCATCCCCCGGGGGCTGACTGGAGCCGCTGCCATCCCCGGTGGCACCCAGGGCTTCCCCCAGTCTGAGCCCATCTGGGAGCACTGGGAATGCTCCAGCCCAAGCTTTGAGATTCCCAGCCCCTCAACACCTTCCTTCTCCCAGCTTGCCTTTGGGCTGGGGCTGAGATTTTTGGCTGGGTCTGAGATTTTTGGCATCAGGGATATTTCCCACCTGCCCGTGGGATTCTGTCCTGGGATGCTGCCACCAAGGCACCAAGCATGGCACACGTGGGAGGCTCCATGCCACCAGGGCTGGAGGGAGCATATCCCTGTCCCCTGGGATGGGACACATCATGGCCTCCTACCCCTCACACTTCCCTGCCTCTGTTTTCCCTCTGGCTGTGGGTTTGTCACTGCAGAGGGGGATCTCAGATCACAGCAACTTTCTGACACAGAATACATCACAGCCACTTTTCTGCCACCTCCTGCTCACAGTGTTCCAGGACAGGCAGCTGTAATTGCACCTTGGCAGCTGCTGGGATCTTCCTTTTGGGATCAGACCATGCCTCTGCCAATCCCTTTGCCTCCCAGCACCACCAGAAAAGCCTGACATTCCACAAGAGAACAAGGAGCCAGGTCCTGCTGCCACCATGGGTGGTCACATCTTCTTCCCAACACCAGGAAGCTGTTCAGGATTCCCTCCTCAAGCCCCAGGTTGGAGCAACACCAGCACTTCCACTGTTGACACCCCTGGGAAGCTGCCACGTCCAAAGCCCTTTTCTCACGTTTCCATGTGATAAAAGATTCAGCACGTGGAGAAGAAACCAAGTTCTGATTTATTAGTAGCAACTAAACAGTAAAAGACAGCACAGGGTCTATCAATACTGCTTAGCAGTAGAGCCTGGTGTAATCTCCTGCATGGCAAAATAATCAGGAATGTCACTTTTCATAGGATTCATCAGAAACAATGAGACATTTCACAAATAATCCTCACCCAGCATTAACGATGAGATATAAAGAGACCCAAGTGCAATTACTAAAGAAAACAATTATATGTCAGCAAATATATTCATCTTCATTTGATTTAAGCACCCACCTTCCATGGCTATAAAAGGGATTGGAATGTTAACTCAATTTGTGGGGCAGCAAATTGAGCCTGCACAGATGTGATTTCAGCGAGGTGGTGCAAAGGGAGGTGAGGAATAGAGCAGAAACACAGATGGGATGAAGCTCCAGGATGGATATTCCCATCCCAACTCTGCATGGAAATTCTTCCAAAGACCTAGTGAGTTCTCTCATGCTTGGACCACACCAGGAATTGGCTGAGTTAAGAGCTGGCTGCAGTCTTTCTATTTTCAGAGGTTGCATTCTTCTACCTCCCTTAAATCATCACTTTCTTCTGAACTAAAACATGTTTTCCAAACATTAATATAAAT
Source organism: Certhia americana (assembly GCA_018697195.1). NCBI lineage: Eukaryota > Metazoa > Chordata > Aves > Passeriformes > Certhiidae > Certhia > Certhia americana. Next base: position 4,465,013 of record CM031874.1, on the reverse strand, counting down.
GGAAAACTGGGGTTAGGTAAAAAAAAACTCCATTAAAATTTTTTCTCTTAATATGAAAGATAATATTTTTTTTTCTTTAAGCAAGAGTAAGTGTGTTTATTTGTGCTTGAAGAAAGCATCACTTTCTGCAGCTCTTTATGTTGGCCACAGCCTGGAGGCTGAGGTACATGGAATAACCAAGGGCTTTCAGGTTTCTTCTGTGTTCCTGGGCTCCACACTTCCAGTATCTGAAACCAGACTGAGAGAGTTGGGGCTGTTCAGGCTGCAGAAGAAAAGGCTCCAGGGAGAACTTAGAGCCTTTTCTAGTGCTTAGAGGGGCTCCAAGAGCTGGAGAGTGACTTGGAACAAGGACTGGTGGTGATAGGCCCAGGAAAAATGGCTTTAACCTGAAGTAGGGTAGATTTGGGTGAGATATATGGAAGAAATTCTCCACTGTGAGGGTGGGCAGGCCCTGGCACAGGGTGCCCAGAGCAGCTGTGGCTGCCCCTGGATCCCTGGCAGTGTCCAAGGCCAGGCTGGATGGGGCTTGGAGCAATCTGGGATAGTGGAAGGTGTCCCTGCCCATGGCAGGGGGTGGAAAGAGAAGATCTTTTAAGGTCCCTTCCAACCTAAACTCTTCAGTGATTCCGTATGAGCTTTGGGACGTTCTCCAAAGCCTGGGTTTCTGCTGGCTGCTGTTATTTCTCATGTCAGCTGATTCCACCAGCCCTGTCTCACACCCCAGCCCTGTGTCTCTGCCCCTCCCTGGCCTGCTGGGCAAACCTCCCTCTCTGCCCCATTTACCTGCGTGGGCAGAGGGCACTTCCCACCAGGCTCTTCCACTTAAAGAGAAGAGAAATGGTGGTGATTTGTCTACCTGTCTTAATGATGAGCTCTTTTTTTGTGATCAGGTCAAAGGGGAAAGAAAAGGGGAGAAAAAGCCCTTTTTTATTTTTATTTTTTTTTTGTTGGGACTCTCACATTGAGTCATTTTGAGGGTTTTTTTTACCAGTTCTGAAAACTTATCCTCTCCTAACGATAAGCTCTACCCTACCCTGGCACAATGCTGGGTTTGGTTTGGGTTTTTTTTCCCAAAACCCTGCAATCAATTGCATGTTCATCCATTTTCCTGCTGCCTTTGCCTGTTCCCTGCCCCATCCCCCCAACGTGTACCAGCACAATATTACCTTTCTGAATGCAGAGGGAAAGGAAGAGAGACTCAGAGCACACGTGAATCACAAGGAAGTGGTTTCCCTAGTGACAGAAACCACATGAAAGCTCTCACCGTTACTCTCACGGGACCTTTTAGCACTTTGGATTGTGGGGAGAGCAAGAAATGGTAAAAAATGCTGTGGTTGGGAAAGGAGCAGGTGAAGGCTGAAATGCTAAATGGTATTGGCAGCCCATGAGAAGCCACCAGCAGCTCTAGGGGGGTTTTCCTGAGGATCCTGTGGAATCACACAGGCGCCTTCTCCAAGGCAAAGTGCTGGAGATCTGGGGAACCCAAAGCACAGCTTGCTCTGAGCCTGGCAGCACCCCAACCATCCCTTCTTTCCATGTCACCTGCCCATGCTGGGCTGTCCCCTTGGCAGCAGCCTGGAGGTGACAGGGAGCAGGACAGTGGTGGCACCCCAGCACTGGGGTCACCGCCCGGATCTCCACGTGCTGGAGGCGAGCGCAGAAGGAAGGAGTGCTTGGAAGGAGTACAGCAGTAGGCAGAGAGGCAGATGGAAAGGGCAGGCAGACAATTATCAGTGTCTTTGGCTCACACTCAAGAGCTTTTTCTCCTCCTCTCTCAAATGTCTTCGATTTTTTTGAAGCATCTCTGACAACAAATGAGAGCAACACCGTCCTGAGAGCCCAGAGAAGTGGTGTCCACGTGGGAAACCAAGAAGAAAAGCATCCTTTGCTGAAGCAGGACTGTCTTCCTCTGCTGCGTTGTCAGCCTGGGCACATTAGCTTAATAACGAGCTTTTTAGCAGATTTCAGTGAACAAGAAGCAATTTATTTGTCGTCATGGAGACAAAGAAGACCTTCTGGAAAAGAGCACTGAATGAAGAGAAGAAGGTTTATTGTGCAGAGCAATGAGGCATTCACTTGGAACATTAGCATCACACAAAGCAGGCCATACAAGTGGTCTTGCTAACTTCTGGATGCATGGTTGGATGCGTTTTGGGTCCTGGTTTTCCCTGGAAAGGCCAAGAGGGGGACTGGAGCTTGGTGTTTTATGCAGGATATTTGATGTCCAGCCCCGTTCCTAGATGACTCTGGGGGAAACACAAAGGCTCCTTGTTGGTAGATGGCTGAACCTCATTGGTTGCATTTCTGCTGGGTATTTCCAGGGACTGAAATCTGAAATTCAGCTGCCAACTGAACAAACCCCAAATAAGCCAAGAGCATGCATCTCAAAGTGTACTTTGTTCATTTATTTTGACAACTCTAGTGTTTCTTTAATTATTTATAACACTTCTTACTGGAGTAGATTTTTGTAAAAGTAATGAAGCCTTAGTAGTATAGCATCTATGATCACATCTGCAGGGGAAGGGGGAGGCAGGCCCTCTCTGACGTGAGGGGAAAGGAAAATGTAGGTTGGAAACAAAGTCTTCCTTAAGAAAAGTTTTCATACACCAAAGGAGAGGGCAGACCTGTTATAACCAGCACTGCAAGGGTTAAAAGGAGAATATTTTTTTTGGGGTGGAGGTGAATTCCAGAGAAGCAGCTTCCTTCAGGGAAGGTGGATTCCATGGGATGTGGATTTTGGTAGAGTGTTTGTCTCTGGAATGCTGTCAGTGGGGAGCTGAGGTTTGGGATGCCAGCAGGGGGGAATGGAGGTGCAGAAGGAAGCTCTGCCAGGCAGCAGGGCTCCACTTCAGCAAGGTGCTCACACCACTGCAGGCTGGGGAGAAAGCTTCACTTGAAGCATCATCCTCCATGAATTCCAGGACGCTGGTGTGGAACACCTTGGAACAGCTGATTTTTCACGGTGGGCTGAATTCCCTCCGAAGTCAGGGTGACAGTTTGATGTCACATCTTAGGATTCCAGCAGGAAGAAATGATTTTCCCCATCCCTTCCAGGGGACAGGTGAAGGCTGTGCCTAGCAGAGGATGCACAGGTGAGCACCCCAAGGTTTGCTACGTCTACACCTCGATGACCTTGGCAAGAGGGCCTTTGCCATGGGAAACTTGTCCTTTTTGCCCAAATTCCTGAGTGTGCTCTCCCCAGGGAGTCAGGAGCACCGTGGCTGTGTCCTCCTTGGAGCACATCCCACCACAGGCCTCTGCACCCTCTGTGGATGCCCCAGAGAGGTGGGGAAAGAAGGAAGATCCCAAAGGACGTGGAGCATCTCCCAGGGGTCAGAGAAATCTTCTGGCAGAAATCTGGCCCCAAAGCAGGGCAGAAAAACATGGGTAGTGCCTGGCTTCGGGTGAGGGGCCACTGAGGATCCAAACCTCCTCACCAAGAGGACTTTTCTCCTTATTGAATAGAAAAGCCAGTTCTACCAGGCAAATGCTGGAAGAATGCAAAACCACAAAGAGTTTATATATTTAACCCACACGAGGAATATAATTATTCTTTTTAATCAAGTCTATTCAAACCATTTATTACTTTATTCTTCCATTTCAATAGCAGAATGATTAAGATGGAATCTTAAAGGAATTCTTCACAACAATAATAATGTCTCTTATCGCAAGAGACAGTCTCTGCTCTGTCCTGCAAATTCTCAGCATTAAAATATTAAATATATTCAATATATCAAAAACCTCCATTTCACTCCTGTAAAACAATTCAAAGGATATGAGGAAGAACCAGAAAGGGGCCCATTACAGCCTGAAAACAAATTCAAAAATAGGGAAAAGGGAAAAACTCCAGCATACACAATGAACTGCAAATGGAACTCCGGCTCCAGAAATCCAACTTTATGGCAGAGCAGGCCTGGGGGAGAAGGGCATTATCATTCTGAAGACTCATTTATATCAGCACACTCTGTACATTATATAAGAGCCAGACTTCTTTCAGCTCTTGATTTGTTGTCATCTTGTTTTTCAACGTACCATATATTGGTGAGAGCAAAACTTCATCTGCAGCCTGTTCAGGACACACTTCTCAGAGGGCATAGCAGAATAATAAACAGGTAAAAAGCAGTGGGCTATGAATAAAATCTGTATCTTCCCCAACATGAGGGACACTTGGGCAGGCACAGAGGCACAGCTTAGATGTGGCAGCAGGGCAGGTCTGGCTGAGCTTGTTGAGGCATTTGGGTATCCCAACCCTTTTAGGATGCCTCTCACGCTGTTATTATATTTATTATTTGTTGTATTTATTGTTAGTATTAGTTTATTTTATTTATTTGTTACATTATTATTGTCACACTCTTGTTGTATTTTTAGGCTCTTAATATGCCTCGCTTGTAAGATACAGGTCTCCTGGCTGAGGGGGAGGCATACTGGTTGTATTTTCTAGGCTAATTCTTCCTCCTGCTTGTGACTAGTCTGTGGAAAGATTTTGGACATCCTGAAATGGATCTTAGATAATGCTAGGAGAGGTCTTCTAGAGCCTTCGGTTTCCAACACTTTATATCAAATTGTTTCATGTATGGTTGACAAAGGCCTGAGCACTATAAGTAAACAATAAGTAATACAGGAATGAGCAGGGATTTCTAAGTCTCTAAATTTTGTTTATTTAATAGTACCTTTGTTGTGGTTTGAACACCAGGTGTCTGCTAAGGAAGGCAGGAGCCTCCCTTGGAATGGAGAATTTAAACCCCCTCCCTCACAATTATTATCACTTTGAAATTCAGGGGCTCTCAGGCAAAGATATGGGAATAGGAATAACAGTTCTTTATTAGGGGAACTAAAATAAACAATAAAACCAAAACACATGCAGTAAGACAAACAAACAAACCCCCCTGCCGGAGTCAGGATCCAACCTGTCCCCCTGTGGGTCAGGGTGTTGGTGGCAGTGCCATCCCATGGTGGCTGCAGTCCCAGTGGCAGATGTGGCTCTGCTGAAGTGATGCTCCTGGAGAAAAGTGGAGTTTTTCACTGAAGGTCCAGTGGTGAGAGATGAGCCTGGTCTGCCTCTGAGAATCCAGGAAAAGGTGCCTTGGTGTTCCAACTCCCAGATTTTTATCCAGGTAGGAATACTTGGCTTCTCCCCCTGTCTGGAGCATTTCCCAGTGGGATGATGGAATTCTCTCAGTGACACTCCCTGGCCCATCAGCAGAAGATCTCTGCCTGGAGGGAGGCTGGGTTGTGGAAGAGATCAGAAAACTGCCCCAGCAGGTTTATTGACAGTTGGCCATGGCCAGACAATTACAGCACCCCCACAGCCCAGTTTGATCAGATGGTGACAGAATACAGAGTTTGGGTGACATTTTGCACTGCAAACCATGACACACCTGGAACCAGCCTCTATCCCTGACTCCCTGGCCTGGCAAAGGGGATCTGAAGCTGCCACAAGTTCCAGGGGACTGAAAGTGTTTCTTTTCATATGCTTCATATCACATACCCCATGTAATATGGTGTTTAGGGTCTCAAAGAGGCAGTGAATGTGGGAGGTCATCCCTGGAGTGGGTGAGACCAGCCAGGGTCCTGCCCTGCTGCCTTGGAGCACCACTGGCCTCACAAGCATATGGCTCTTTTCATTTACAGGGTAATCCAGCACTCTGGGGATCTCACCCAGTGCTTTGGGTAGGCTTCATGATTATCTTGATGGCCTTCTGGATCTGGCCTCTGTAATTCCAGAATGGGACAATTTCTAATATTTCCCATGCTTTGTTTTTTTTTTTTTTTTTTTTTTTTTTTTTTCCAAAGTGTTCCCAAAGCATTTTTAAGATTTTTATTTTGCACTGTACCAAAGATCACCAAACTCACCCTTCAGGGTGGTCCAAAGCCTGCAGGAGTTTGAGCTGGCTGGATCTCTGATGGCTTTCATGAGAGAGAGCATGGAGGAGGCTGAGTGTGGTTTCTGGAGCTGTGCTGAGCCAGGACACAAGGTCCCTGTTGGCAGAATCTCACCAGCACAAAGAGCCCAAAGTTTAGGTTGGTACCTTCATTCCTGCCCAGGCTGGTGCATGAGGGGGAAAAGCTGCAGGTTCAACCCTTCACCATCCTGTGGATGTGTCTGAGCATCTCTGAGCAGGTGCTGATCCAGCTAATTTCCTCTTAATACACAGGCATGGAGTGACTCTCAGGCATCAGTCACTGCGGCATCTGCTGGAGCTTCTGACTAAAGACCCCGAGAAGGAAATGCTACAGTTTGAGCATTGAAACCATCATGCTCACCCTACATTCACTTATTCTAGCTAGCAGACAAGTTGAAAACTGCCTGTGCAGAGAAAGGAAAAACTCTGAGGAGCAGGAGGTAGAGCTCTGGGTGGGCTGGGGGCTGTGGTGGCAGAGACCTCCCAGGTGGGATGTGAATCTCAGCTTTGGGCAAAAACTCTGTGTGTATTGAAATGCTCTCAAATTAACATCTCTGGGCAATTCCAGTCACCCATGTTTCCTTGGGGTGGGTGATTCATTCAGGGTGGGAGGATGATTGCTGAGAGCAGAGGGGACCCCTTAAATCAGAGGGTCTTTTTGTAGTTCAGGTCATTTGAACAGCATCAAACCAAATCTGACCCAGCTGCTCCAAGCCACCGAGTGCTCGGCCTAATTTTGGGGACAATGCACTGTCCATGCCCTGGGATGCAGGAGCAGCACCTCTAGAGACCCTCAGCCCCTCAAAACATCTGTGAATAATTCAGTCAGGGGCAGGCTAACAGGCAAACAGTGAGACTGTGTATTCCACCTGGATGAGCAGGGCTTGGGGTGAAAGCAGAAATCAAACATTTCTTCAGCAATCTCTGCCAGGCTCTTTCCCTTTCTGTTATCATTACCAGGGTTGATTTTTTATGTAGCATTCAAGGTTAAACCAACAGTGCCCACTGTTCAGCCTTGCTGGGTTGGGTGCGGAAGGGGGCACACCATGAGGTGCAGGTACAGAGGTGTTCAACAAGCTCCCTTTGCTCTGACATCAGCTCCCTCCAGCCCTTCTTGTCCCCTCTCTCTCAGCAGCATCTCAACCCTGAAAGTCAGAGCCCATCCTCCCTCTGCAGCTTTTGACTCAAAATCCTGCCTTCTACTCCAGCTGTGCCTTTGGAGAAGTTTGACTGCATGCCAGGAATGCTCTGGCTGAGGCTCTTGATGGCTTTCATCTTCATTCCCCCCCTCCTGCCATGCAGAGCTGGGACCTGCTCTCCAGTGAGGCTCCAAGGAAGGGATGTGTCCCCCCCACAGGGAACCCCACCAAGGAAAGCACCCAAAATGTCCCAAAGCACCACAAGATGCTGAAATCTGCAGTTCCCTGAAATCAGTCCTTCCTCACAAAATTGTACTCTGCCTTTCTTGTCAGAAAACCTTCCTGAACCACAAATCCCTTTCTTATTTTTCCCATATCCTTGCAGTTATCCCCACAGCCAGGCAAGGACTTCCCCCTCCAGCCAGGATTGTCTGTCCATCCCTGGAACAAAGGACACAGTGGTTTAATTTGTTTTTCAGGTTATGGTATTAAAAAGAGATGTGATAGACAGGAAAAAAATGTGAAGAAAACTAAAAGTACCAACGAGAAGAGAAATGCACAAGGACAGCAGTAGCAATTCTGCAAGGAAAGAAGCTGGATGGACCAGGATTGTGAAGGAAGAAGAATCAAATTCTCCTCACTGCAGGAAAAATCTGGACCACAGCCACCTGTGATGCTTGGAAGTAGCACCAGCCCCTTTGTCTGGGGATATTTTTCCAGCAAGTTTTGTCCTAGAATGGTAGAAATTAAAAGCACATTTTTATTCTTTCTCTGAGGAAACAGCAGGGATATGTCTGTGTGGGAGGGAGCTTCGAGAGGTACGTGAGAAGGAGCAGGGTCTCACAGGCTTGGTGTGCCCACACTTGGAATGGGACTGCTTCTCTCTGGTGGGGGAGGCAAAGCATTTAATGGAGAATTAAATCAGGCTGCAAGAAGGGGTGAAATCCTTCTTCCTCCTGCTGGCACCAACAGGAGCTCTAGGTGTAGGACACTTAGGAGAGCCAGTCTCAAAGTGCCTCCTCAGAAATAGTCTCAAAGTGCCTCCTGGGAGCCCAGTTCCAGCCTGGAGAATCCTCTGGTGAAGAGCTCCACAGCCGTTCTCCTTTGTCTTTGCTTCCCTAGTGGGAAAGGAGTCTTTTGGGGCTAAGATGTGGTCAGCTGGGAGCTGAAGGATATCAGCTTCTTCCAGCCAACTGCCCATGGGATTGATGGAAATTGCACAAATGAGCCACAGTCTGGACTGGAACAGATTCCTTTTACCTTCATCCACCCCAGGAGCTCAAAATGAGCTTTAGAGCAGGGGAAACACCCTTCCCCAGCTGCCTGCACCCCCTGCACTGCCCCTTCCAACCAATCCACAGACCCCAAAAATGGCCAGGACCCTGGAAACATCCCAAGTGGAGATGCTCAGTGATCATTAATGATCATAATGATAATTCAGCCTATTCTACTCTTACTGTTCTTTTGAAAAAAAACCCCAAACCCCAGAACTCCCAAACCTGGATACAGTTATGAATTTTCTTTCGGCCTCCAGAAACCATTTCCAAGCAGTTATACAGCGAGTGGAGTTGAAAAGAGCCGCACACAATTGTCATAAAATGTAATTAATTTGGAGTAATTCACAACGGAGAAAAAGTACTGCAAAGAGTAAATTGGACAGGAGACTTGTGTGCTGGGGAGATGTGGTTTTGAAAGGCTGCTGACTAATACAGCACTGACCTGAAAGCAAATCCTTACATTCATGCTGGACCGGCTGTTTCCATGACAACAGTTGTTATTAGTAACTGAAAATGTATTGCTCTTACGAGTGGCAGCATATTTTTTTTTCAGTTGAATTCAAGAGCAGCTGGGTACTTTACTCATGAAGATAAAGTGCTCAGATCGCTACGGCGCTAATGTTGTGTGCTGCACCTCTCACCACACCAGCCTTATACCTACACACGATACAAAGAAACGGGAGCATTGCTGGAGGGAAAAAACCTCCTGAGGCACAGCGTAAACGGCAACTTGTATCAAAGAAATCAAAAGAAAATAAGCAGGGCCATCACCGTGCTTTAAATTAACTCTTCAGTGAAATTCCTGGGGATTCAGGCTGAATCCCTAGGGTGTTCAAGGAACAGGTAAATCCTGTTTGGAGATAAGCGAGCCAGCCTGATATTCCCAAATGTGATGCCAGGCCCCCAAGGGACACTGAGGACATCTTACCCTTTAGGTTAAGCAACTTCTCATGCACTACCCCCTCTTGTTCCTGAGCACAGGAATTTTTATGATATTTAAATGAACAAACTTGTGAGAGAGAAACTCTCCCCTGGTTCAGACCTGTGCAATGGCTCTGACTGTAGAAGCATCTCTCTGATATTTCCTGAGGAGGACTTTTTTTAAACTGAAAAGAGTAAAACTGTTTAGATCAGTTTTTAGGAAGAGATTCTTCCCTGTGGAGGGTGGGCAGGCCCTGGCACAGGGTGCCCAGAGAAGCTGGGGCTGCCCCTGGATCCCTGGAAGAGTCCAAGGCCAGGTTGGATGGGACTGGGAACATCCGGGGATGGTGGAAGGTGTCCCTGCCCTTTGCAAGGGTGGGACTTCATGGGCTTTAAGGTCCCTTCCAACCTAAACCATTCTGTGATTCTTTGAACAGGATCACACATCAAAGAGCTTGGACTGTGCCACCCCTCAAAATAACCAAAATACTGAGGGTAGCCTCCAATTGCCACTAAACTGAGATGATTGCTGACAAATTTATCTGTGGTTCTTGTGCTGGTGTGTATTTCAGATGTCCCCCTTCTGGGATCTGTGGAGAGAGTGGAAATCTCTTTACATCAGAGTAAGAGGGGAGTGGAGCCCAGGAAAACAGCAGTTGTCAAAGTTGCTCAAGTAGGCAAAAAGCTGCACATGATATTCTGTGAATGAGCCTGTGAATAGCAATAACATATTCAGGAAGCAAATAAGTTACAATCCATAATCAAAAAATGTTGCAAATTACATCCTTAATAGATTACATTTATAATCTACTTGAAAGAGATCTTTAGGCACTTAATTGACACATTCCAAGATAGCTATAACATATTGGCTAGTTAGATACCAATTGACATACTTATTAAATATCAATTAGCGCATTCCATAATTTGGTACCTAATTAGCTTGCTATAGCTATTCTATCAAATGCCAATTAAATGCTTGAAATTTCTTACAAGTTGGCTGTACTAAGATAATAATTAAGAATGCATTGCTTAAGTCATTTTTAGTTAATTACATGGCAAACTAATTTTGGCTACACACATTAGACCTTTCAATAAATCCCTCTTTATCAATCAATTGGTATCTAATGAACTCATTATTCTTTTGCTACATCTGAATAAAACCCTGCTTTGCCATTCTTCTAGATGGATCCCAGTCTGGATGTGGGGCTCTGTGGGTCTGCCACCCCCAGGGCTCCCACAGGGGTGGGACATGCCCCGTTCCCAGCCTGATGAGCAGTCCCTGTGCTCCCATCCACGCTGTTTTGGGAGGGGTGGGTGTGCAGGAGTCACAGCGGTGCCCCCTCTGCAGTGCCACTGCTTCAAACCTCCTGTGGCAGGGAGGGCTCAGCGCTGACCCAGCAGCCACACCCAGGGTGGGTCCGAGGAAGGATGGAGAGGATCCTATGCTGGGAGGGAAGGGACAGCTGGCTGAGGCTGCTCTGAGGTGTGGGAAGTGAGGACAGAGAGGGATGAAGGGGTTGGAGCTCAGGAGAGATGGAGGAACAGAGTACAGTGAGCTTGAGCTGATGCAATACAGGAATGAGCCTCGCAGAGCTCTCTGTGTCCCCTACGGCAACAGAGCACCACTCAAAACACAAAAATAGCCTCTTGTATTGATGTCTGCTCTCTCTTTTCCCCAGCAGCTATGAGTCAGCTGCCTGATTAGGCTACTGCAGTGTGTGGAGCATCTTTTCTGTCGGAGGAATCTTTTGCATTAAGGCAGCCAAGTTTGTAATGTTCCTCTGGATTCACTGTTCTGTGCTAGGGGAACTGCATGGCAACTGCCCCATCCCTGTGACTGACAGTGCTTAACTGGGCACCTGTAACATCCAGACTGTGAGACCTCTGGGGGGGCTGCTGGCCTGGAGTGTCAGGGTGGGAGTGTGGCTACGGGGTGCAGTGAATATGGAGATTGATGTGGCAAATCACAGCACACATCACCGTGAGAGTGGGCAAGTGGAAGGAGTCCCTGCCCATGGCTGGGGGCTGGAACAAGATGATCTTCAAGGTCCCTTCCAACCCAAACCATTCTATGATTCTGTGATCATGCCCGTGGGTGGCTCCATCTTGTCTGAGAACACACTCAGGAGATACAGCCCATGACTCTGCTCTGAACACTCTCTTTGTCTCTCATTTTGACTGTAAATCAATGAACTTCTAGTACTCATCACCTTGCCCCTAGGTTCCAGTCTTTTATTTCATTACTTTTAATGAATATAATGAAGATAAGCCTTTCCTTGTTTTTGCTCCCATGTATGTATGTTGTGCTTAAATTAGCAAAGTGATATTGATGAAGTGGAAAGGGATTTTTCAGAACAGTCTGAGATGTCTGATTTCTTCTGGGCTGTCAGGGTGTTGCATCCAGCTGCTGAACATGTCCCAGGATGCTGGTGGAGGTGACCTGGGGCACAAGGAAGGGACATAAACAAGTCTAGGAGAACTGGAAGGCGGCTTCCTCTTCCTCATAGATCACCCACTGTTTGTTCTCCGAACACAGCCCATCCAAGGAGTGTCTCTGTGGAGTGACAGGACTCATGTCCCTCCATCCCTGTGCAGGAGTGTGTTCGTGCTGACAGAGTGGGGAAGAGCAACTCACTGTGTGGGCCTTGACAACAACATTTTTTACATCAAGCAAAGCCAGAAGCTTGAACAAATGCCTTTGTGGTGACAGAGTGAAAGGGCTGCACAATTTTTTCTTCATTCTGACATAATGAAAAAAGGCTTTTGACAAAATCCATTCTGCCCTTTGAATGAAGTTATTTGTTTGACTAAATGCACTGACTCCATCCAAATTATTTATTAGACTTGCTTGACATTGTAGGCAACCTGTATTCCTGCAGGGCTAGGGGTGAGAAGTGGGCTCTGGATTAATCTCATCAACTGATAACAAGGCAAATCAAGCAAAGCTTTCCACTTTAAAAAAAGAAGGGTGGTGGGAATTCAACCATTGCACACCTCACAGTCTCAATCTGGGACACTGCTTGGAGCGTGTTCTTCCCACGCATCCATGACAAATCAATAAAGTTCATCCTTGGAACCCTTCATTAATATTGTTGTCAGCATTGGTTTTTCAGAGGTTTCACAGGAAAAACACCCAAACATATGTGCTGGAAGAAGGATTCCAGCTCCTTTCCCTGTGGGATTAGAAGTAAATAAAGGGAGAAGGAGTCTCTGCTGAAGATGAAGAAAAAGAGAAACAGGAAATAAAGAATTTAATGATTCTCTCATTCTAAATTGTGGTGATGCAGGAACAAGGTGCTCCTCCAGTGAGTGCTCCACCAGCACACCCCAGCTCTGCAGGATCCATGGGGTGTTCAAGCCCTTCCAGCCACTGCAACAGCCAAACCCAAGTCAGTTGTCTGCCTTTTCTTGGGCAAAGGCTATTCTGGAATTCTAAGTGAGAAGAGCAGGCTGGGTGGTGTGAACATTCATCTGGGTCAATTTTCTGTTTAATGGCACTTTTCCATCAGCTGAGCACAGTTTTTTACCCCTATTAATATGCATCCCCCACTGACTTGGCCTGAGCTCTCAGTGGAAACTACTGACGTCTGAGATGCTGACTCGGAGGTTACTGAAACCGAACTCACCCAAGCTGCATGGAGGCAAAGAGCCCTCTGTTCTCCTCACTCTGCCTCCTTCCTGGGGCTTTTGTGCTGCTTCTCACTTGGGGTTTCACACCTTGGGGGTCACAGCTGCTGTCTGGTGATGGTGGGTGGCCAGAGCAGGCTGGGATGGTCTCCTTCAACTCGAACTCGGAGTTACTTTCTCTTGAAATCAAGGATCGTGCGTCACAGGGAGCGGGACCTTCCAGTGACGCGGGGGGAAAAACCAAATCAGTTGTTTTGTTGCTCTGCAGTGCTGGGAATGGGGCAGTGAGAAACCCAGCCGTGCTGGGGTCACACTGACTAAACCTGAGAGCAAAAAAGGGCACAAAATCTGTGGAAATTACCAGGTGGAGCGAAACCAGTTGAGGAAAAGCGTACAACTTTCCACGCTTGGCTTTGGTGCGAGGATCCTGCGTTACGGGAAATGTTTGCCGTGGGGCGATTAATAAAACCTGCTGAACAAATACCGAGCCACTAAACAGCTCCCCTGCACATTAATAATCAGATCCAGGGTAATATTTAATCTAGCCATTTAGTCTGTAACGGACTAGCTGTTCCTTTGCTTTTAATTACCACTTTCGTTTTAAGCTAACTGTACAAATTGGCAAGATTTATGAAGCCTCAGTGAACACCATACCTCAGCCTGTCTCGTGGCTCTACAATTAAAATGCTCATTTTTGAACACTAGATTTGTTTAATCCTCTAAAGAACGCTTGAAGTCATTTGGACAAATATTTTAACCTCTGTTCCTTTCTGAATGAAAGTGGGTGCGAGGGAGATTGAAACCAGCTCTAAGTTGGTGCACAGCAGTGACCATGACACTCTTAAATGGCAGCACAGTGATGTTTGAGATGGTTTGGGGATGAGATGGGCATTTCAACTTGCTTTTCATTCATGCTTTCTACTTTTGTCCTCTTGCTTTCCATGAGAAAGTCTGTTGCTTCTGTGAGCAAGTTATCCCAAAATTACCCCAATGGTTTGTGGGTGGGAGCAAGAGCTCCTGTTCAGGCTGGCTGAGGTCTCCAGGTTTCTCTGGGTTGGTGCAGTGTTCACTTAGGTTTGTGTTTTCAACGCTCTGTTGTTGGAGCACTGCACAAACACAGAATACGGACATTTCCTTCAGGTTACAAAAGACTCTCCTTGATGAGAAACATTGATGGCCCTTCCTTAGTAGATTAAGTGATGAAGATTTAGCTCTTCACCACCCCACCAGGAAGCAGCTCCATCCAGATCCTCACAAAGGGCAGCGAATTATCCAGCCAAACCTGACTGACCTCTCTCTATCCCTAGGTAGGAGTTGGAAGTCTCTGCTCTCTTTCTCTGCACGTTCCCATTGCGGAAATCAGGCAGACTGTGTGAGGGCAGCCAGGGTTGGCTGAACCCCTGCCTGGTTCATCTCTGGCTCAGGGTCTCCACGTTCAGCTCCAACTGTGTGAGGAACACAACCCTTGATGCACGGGAGTTGCTTGTGGGAAGGGAGCCTTGCAATGTAATTTTTATTAGGGCTAAGGCTGTTCCGTGCCTTGCAACAAAGCAGAACAAGGAGCTGAATCTCCTGGTGAGGAAGGGGAGATGACACGTCCGCTCTGCTGGAGCACAGGCGAACAGGCACTTGCCCAGGGCAGCAGCCTGAGGCACAGACAGAAGTACACATGGGATGCTCCAGGGCTTGTGAAAGCTGCTCCACGCCCATAACAGCTCCACAGTGAGAACAGGCTCATCCCCTCCAGCGCTGCTTTCTGCAAAGCCAGCAGGAGAGAAGCTCTTTCCCTTCTCTCATCACCTCTCTGCCTTCCTGGACCCCTCCTCTGCACTTGTAAATGTCTTACCTACATTTACCCTCTCCTTCCGAGCAGAGTGGGGGCTCAGCCAGCCCCACGTGTTGCCCAGGGCTGTGTCTGCTTTGTGCACACCCAACCCAGCAGCCGCCCTGTCCCTGCATCCTATGACCTGTCATCGTGGCTCCTTATGTCTCACAAAGCGCTGGCACGTCTCTCTAAGTTTCATTTCTGAGCAGGGCAGTCCGCGTCTACGAGGAAATGAAAACTCGACAGAGTGATTTGCAGCCCCAGCAGCCCCCTGACTCACAGGTCTCCGTTCTCCCCCATCCCACCCCGAACTCCCTCCGGGCCGTGGGAGGCTGATTCATCTCCAGCCGCCCGCAGGGTCCCTCCCGCCCGGCCCTGGGGCTCACACGGGAAACCTCCCGGGGTGAGTGATGGGGAAATCGTTCCTGTGGCTACCCGAGCCCGGGCAGCTCCGCAAAATCCACTCGTGGACTCGTGCTGTCACCCCAGGCCACTGTCACCAGTGGTGCCATGCAGCTGCCGTGCTGCCCTGGCACTGAGCTGGCTGCTCTCCTGCTCCCTGCCTTGCTCCTCTCCCTTTTCGTCCTTGATTTTCTTCACCACTCCCATAACTGGTTCTTTTACCCTTCTCTTTCTTTATCTTGTGTCTTTTATCTTGTTATCTTGTTCTTGTCCCACTCTATTTTCTTCTGAGGAAGGTCCATAAACACCCTAGTCCCCTCTGTCCAAGCACTGCACATCCTGGGGGTGAGGCAGGATCCCACCGTTCTTCCCCACTCTGAATCAGCTGTCATGGGCAGCCTGGAAGGTGTAAATCACGGGAAGAGCAGCCCCCACACCATCTTCCCAAGCTGGAAGCTTTCCCAAGTCATGCTGCTGCAGGTGGCAGTGGTTATCTCCATGACAGCAGGCTGAGCTGTTCCAGCTCGGCTAACTCTGCCCAAATCCTGCAGAATCCTGCGGGGTCCTGTGTGACTGCTACAGAGGATCCCAGGCCCCACCTAAGGATACCAAAAAGTGGAAGGTTCACCACTTCCTTTATAGATTTGTCCCAGTGTTGTTAACTGTCATCTGTCCCAAAATCGTGTGCCTTGTTCCTGAGTGGAAAATGTTCACATTCACCTTCCAGCCTTTCCTTGCTCTGTCTTTCCTTGGCAGAAATGTAAGCTCTTTAGTATCAGACATTTCTATCCCAGCTTAATTTTTATTCTTTCCTTTGGCTTCTATAAATGTCTCATTTCAAGATATTTTCTTGCTCTGTTATGATTTATTTGGCTATTCCCTGAATATTCCAACACCTGACTTTATGCATGGATGCCAGAGCTCTGCAGTTTGGCTGCAGGAGTTTCAGGGAGTGCTGGGAGGAGAGGTAAGACAGCATTCCCTCTCTCTCCCTCCTTCATTCCCTGTCACATACACCCCGTGTGCTACAGTAGAAGTTCTTGTTCAAGTGCTCAACCATCCCTCAAAGAGCTTTGGCTGGGGGTAGATCCTGCTTGGAGCTCCCCTTTCTCAGGGAAAGAAACACCTTGGGGTCACATCTTTTTTCCTAATGCAGCTTTGCATTAGGCTGGATTAAAGTGGTTTCCTTTCTCTTCCTTTTGATTAGGCCCTGTTTTCCAGATGACACCAGTGTGTCCAGTGACAGTGGGGGCTGGCTCTGTGCTGCTCACCGGTTCACCAGGCTGTGAGTGACCCGTAGGTCTGACCAGCAAGGTTCCTCCAGCAGTTTGATGGAAGGAATGGAACTGCCAGCCCTCTGCCAGCTGTCCCTGCCACCAAAAGTTTGTCTTTCTCCCGCTGCCCACTCTCCTCTGGCAGCTTTTTTTCTCCCTGGCAAACTCAGAATCACAGCCCAGTTTCAGTCCTGGCTCCTCAGAGAGAGAGTTGTAGAATGGGTTGGGCTGGGATCCTAAAGATCATCTGGCTTCAACACTTTGGGCACAGGATGGAGGTTATTCTCCAGTTATTATTAGAAATCATCCTGAAGTCAATCAATATCTGCAGGCTTATAGGTGGGGTGAGACTCAGAGCCTCCAGCAGCTGAAGGCAGCAGTGTAACAGCTCGTATCAGCCAGCTCTGTCTGAGACAGACAGTGGGAAATTACCTATTGAGTGTAAAACACAGAAAGTTTTTATACAGGTCATGACCTAGAGCAAAATGTCTGGGCTGGGTTTTTTTCCCAGTTATTTCCATAGATTTTTTTCCACTCACAGAAACCATCCTTCCACTCTGTCCTGGCATAAGGACACTGACAATGGCTGGCAAGCAGCCTGAGCTCCTGCCTGCTCTGGGATCACCCAGCTTCTCACAGGTCTGGAAAACTTTCGTAAACAAGAAGTCTCTGAAAGAATAGGATTGGAACCACTAAAAGGAGTTTGTAGACTGGAGGGAGAAGTCAGATTCAATTAAATTTCAGAAAAAATTGAACATCCCATCCTACTGTATTATTATAACACCAGAACAGTCTTGGAAGGTGTTGGTTTCCCTCTCTTTACTGCCATGAAGGTGCTGACTTACAAGAGAATTAAGTCCTACTACTCTCTTTTGCCTTCTTCTGACATTTTGATTTGAAAGGATCAGTTTCTTCTTCTTAGTTCCACTCACACGGAAAATATTACTAAAAAATATTTTTAATAGCAAAAAATAGTCTTTGTAGAGTCTAAGGATCTGCTTTGCTGTATCTTGTGCATGAAAACTTCATTGGAGAAATAGTCCTCACATAAAAGGTTGGGTTTCAAATTTTAGGAGCCTCGTAATCATCAAGGTTTTTATTAAGAAGTCTAAAATAGAGCTGCAAAATACTTATAAAGCTGTAACTAATCCAAAGTGAACTTCACATTCACAATATTTGAGATTTTGAGTTTTAAGCCACTTCTCTGATCTGCATGCCAAGGGGCCCTGACATTGTGTAGGAATCTGAAACTCAAGGGTGAGTGATGGGACCTGATCTAGAGCCACCCATCCCAACTTTTCTCCAAAGCCTGTGAAAACGAAAATCTACAGAACCTTGGACTGAAGTAGATAAGGAGGTCAGGAAAGAAAAGAACAAAGAACAAGTGAGAACTAGAGTGTTTTGAAGGCTCATTTAATCCTTATTTTAAAGAAGTAAGAACTCCAACAGTCAGGAGATCCAGCACTCCAGAAAGTTCATTTCACTCCATCACTGAAAGGAGTGAAAAGAGTCACCCTTTGGATTGTGCTGTGCCTGTCTGACTGTACAATGGAACAAATCACCTCAACAAGGGGCTCTGGAAAGGTGGAGAGTTGCCTTGGATTAACTCCCAGTACCACGACTTGCGTCTATTAAATCTTCCTAAGTCAAAGACATTTTTCCCCAAACTAGTGAGAAAACACAAGAAAAATCCCCAAAAAGGCACCTTTAAAGACAATAGGTGTTTGAATATTTTTTTTCTTTTGCAAGGCTCTGAGATATTTGTGTGGGACTCTTTTCTCAAGTACATAAAAGGAACTAAAGTCTTCAAAATGTGAGTGAGAAAAGAGAGTGGAAAATAATAACGCAGGCCAGTAGCCCACACATACTCAAGAAAATATCACTAGTGCTGGCAGCAAATGGAAAAATCCCTAATAAGCTGTGCACAGATTCCACCATGGAGCTTGAAAATTTGTGTTTTCATCAAACTCTGCCATTGCTTCTTCCAGAAAGACAAGATTTCCCTTTCTCTGTGCTCCTCATGACTCCTCCAATGGCCACCCCAACCGTCCCTGTTCCTGCAGGACCAGCAGGCCCAGCTCATCCAGGGACACAGCAGCCTTGTCAGGAAGATGTGCCACAAGCCATGGAGATGAGCTGCTCATGCCCCTGCTCCTGGGTGGAAAACCTACGGCCTGGAAAACTGGTATCCTCTTCCCGTTTTATCCCTCATTCAGCTCATTATCCCTGTGTGTCTCTGTCTGGGAACTGGAAATTAGGGAGTTGCTGAGGTGCAAAGCACTGCCCAGCCCGTGAGGGTGGATGTGCTCCAGGCAGCCCTACTGCTCCCAGGGGCCTGCACAGGACTCGGGCACTGAGGTTTGATCCTAGGGCAGCTGATCCCAAGGTGTTTCCCTCAGAGCCCTAGGACCTTGTGAAGTGCCTGTGCAGGTTTCCATATGCTCAGGGCACCAGAGTTTCTCTAGGTGAACACCAAAGCACGAATGTTTATGATGGCAGAGTTAGGAGAGCTTGGAAATCAGAGAATCACAGAATGGCTGGTGTTGAAAGGGACCTTGAAGATCATCTGGTTCCACCCCTCAAATACAACTTTAAAAGAGGGAGAGCGAGCTCAAAGCTTTAGAGGAGTCTCCAGAGGAGCAGAGGGAGCTTCATGCACCACACCTTAAATTCCTTGCCCTACATCAGCTGCCAGGTGAGGTAGGAAACCTCCTTCCCTGTGCAGCACCTGGGCTGAGACCTCAGGCTCTCAGAGGCAACAAGTGCATTTTAAGATCATTTCATCAACACTTCAACGCAGAAAGCAGATTTGGTTTTATTTTGAAATCTCCCTGCACCACCACCATTTTCCTCACAGAAACTTTGAAAGAAGGAATTCTGCCACTGAATAAACAAATCTAAAAAGGAGAAAATAGATTTTAAGATTAGGAAATGTGTATTTAATGAGTGATTAAGTCAACTAGTTCAAAAGAAAGCGGATTAAAAGTGTTTCTGGGTTGTGATGGTGGACAGTGGTGGTTGTAAGTGTGGGAGAAAGCCAAAAACAAAAGAAATGAAGACAGGATGGAACAGCTGGGGATGGTCAGGAGACCTCACAGCACCTTCCAGTATGTGGAGGGGACCTCCAAGGAAGTCAAAGAAAGATTTTTCACCAGGAACTGTAGTGATAGGACAAGGAGTTCAAACTGAAAGAGGGGAAATTTAGGTTAGATATACACAAGAAATTTTTCCATGTGAGGGTGGCGAGGCCCTGGCACAGGTTGCCCATCCCTGGAAATGTTTCAGGCCAGGTTGGATCACCCCAGTAATGCAGAAGAGATCTTTATCCCCCTTCTCTGCCAAAGGTTTTTGAAGCAGCATTCAGCAGTGCTTGAGACACTAAGCTGAGGCACAGAGTAAAAGGTCATTTGGTAATACAATGCTGGCTTCCCACACACTCATTTCCACTTGACTAGAAACTGCTAATTAGTTAACACCAGCCCCAAATGTGGCACATAAGCCTCAGATATTAATAGGGGGTTTCAGTATTGGTTTGATATGAAAGTATTAATCAAAAATAGGCGTGGGTGCATTAAGAATATGAAATAGGCACCTTCACAGAGCAGACTTTCAGCCACAGAAATCCTGACTTAATGGAAAGCCACAAGTGTCTGCAGTCAGCAGTTTCCAGAGCTGATGCACTTGTCAGTCTTCCCTGGAAAACAAGGGATTCCTCAGGCTTGAGCCCAGCCCAGGGTTTCCTTCTGCACATGTTGGGGACACAGGCCTAAGGCAGCTGGGAAAGGACACACCCTGCTGCTCCCACTGCAGGTTCATCTGATGGAGGTTTATCCTGTGCCTGGTATCCACATCAGCTCACTCGGGATCAGGAGCAGCCTTCAAGGGACTCATGATACATCATCAAACATCACTCGAATAGAGACAATTGTCCTGTGAATTCTAAGCTGCAGAAAACACATGGGTGTGGGATCTCCTGCTTGATTTTCCCTTTCCAAGCTAAGGGATGCACCAAGGAGAAATGTAAGCCAGGCAGAAGGCAGAGCTCTTGGTTCTCAGGGCAGGGTGGCTCCTTCTCATTCCCAGAGTGCTGCTCAGGTGTTATCAGCTCATGCTTTCTTTTCGTAGTTCCACCCACCCAGAGGGTTCTGAAAACATCATCCTTAGACAGCCTGACACCAAGAGAGAATTTTTTTTTTCCTACTATTTTTAAATTCCATGATATTTTAAACCCACTTATCTGGAGCATGAGCCATGATCACTTGATGCTGACAGAAGCAGAAATGATCACCCTTTCTCTACTTTGGGAATTGTCCCTCCAGCTGAGCTGTGAGGAGGAGGGCACAGCTACAAGGGAAAAGAAGAAAAGAAGGAAAGCAGACAGCAGGGCCATGCCAGTATCCTTGTGGGAACAGAGGGTGCCTGTGAGTCCTCAAAGAAAAGGAAATTATAGGAAATTCAAGGAGCAAGTGGAGTTCCATTCCACACAGAATAAGACACAAGAATGCTGTTCCAGGTCCCCAGCCCTATTTCAAGAGAATCTCGATGGAGGGAGCACTGGGAGAGGGAAAGCAAAGGGGTGGAGGGGGTTCTCCATCCAGTGTCATTCCTGTTCTGGGCAGGGTTGTCCTACATGGCATCAACCCCTTCCTGCAGTGCCTGACTCTGCAGCGGGGGTTTGGGGAGAGCAGAAGAGTGCAGGCATGGCAGAGGGGACAGGATGGCAGAGGTGACAGCACTGTCAAGGGTGTGCTGAGGTCTCACACAGTGGCAGCAGTGTCCCATCTGCAGGAGGAGCTCTGTCAGGGTGTGAGGTGCACAACAAGCTCTGCCCACCCTGGAGGAGTGACTGCAGCTCAGCAGCCTCTCACCACTTGGGGACTGTTCCAGAAACCACTGGTGGGTGGTGACAGCCTCGCCTTGGCTTTCAGATGCTGCTGTGTCACTGAGGTAACCTTTCCCCAGTCACTGGGGTTTTGGTTTTATGCTGGTGAGTCAGGAGAAGATGCTGATCATCATCACCACAGCAAAATGAGTTCTCAGTTGTAAGTCAGCCAAGTGTGCTGTTGGCTGGCCATGGACACCTTGCAGAAATGGAAGTACATCCTTGAATGGATGAAGCAATGCCTCGTAGAAGGGGTTTGGGTTGGATGGCCAGCTTTGGTTCACAGATGATATTTTACCCTCACCAAATCCTTGTTGTGATGTTGTCCTTCTGCTCACAGTAATTTTCCCTCTTCAAAACTCAAGCCAAAAATGAGGAAAAAAAAATTCAGGATGACCTCAGACATTTCAGTTCTGGCTCCAGAGCTTCTTCAGAAATGGCTTAGGATCACATAACATGCAGTTTTGATCCAAACTTGACATAGTTATGTTTTTAATGTTCTCATTAGCTTCATTGTTTGTTAAGAGTAGTCTCCTGACACTCCTGTCTCCCCATCTTTTTTTTTACCTACAATCCCCTTTGGGTCTAAACACTGAGCTTCACACCCTCCTTTTTTTTTAGCTTTAGAGCATGCCTGCTTGGCTTTTCTTTGGGCATCTTTCACAGGTGCATCTGAGAATCTCAGTTAAAAATTAAAACCACAGGAGGTCTAGTCAAAACTGCGTAAATTTCTCCAATCTGAAGGTTTTATGGGTCATTCCAAGCTGATTGTATTGAACTTCTTAAAATTCTACCTATTGGCAACAAAATATTGTCCTTTTTGGTAAATGTAAACTAAACATAAGAATGTTTTTTCTGTACCTCCAGTGTGTGACCAGAGCTAAACGTAGAGCTGATGGGACCAAAACATTTCTAGTCCTGGAAAAAAAATTAAAAAAAACTGATCAGGACATTTAATTTCAACAAGTATCTCAGTGACAGATGGGGCTTCCCATTCCAGGCCACTTCCTCTGTGAGAGGGAATCCACAAGAATCGGAAGCACAATGCACGGCCTGTGCAGCCTCTTGTGCTCATCTGGTCCCCTTAACGTGTGGAATGTGAAATTCCATCTGGCAGCCATGTGCACTCCAAACACATTTGTGGGGAGAGGGATTGCAGAGCTGTGGGAGGCACTGCAGAAGCTCTGCTCGTGGTGCCACCAGAGGAACGGGCACAGAAGGTAGAGCAATGCCAGTGGCACATTCTGCAAATGGGGATTTTATGGGGCTGTGAAAGGTGGAGGTGGTGAAGGAATAAGGTTTTGGTTGCTCTGTTCTGTCACTGGGTGTGGCTGTGTCCTGCCCTGTTTGCAGCCAAGGGCAGCTGAATGCAGGCTCCTGGGAACAGAGGTTGAGGTGGAGGGACTGCACTGGTGCATGACTCTGAGCTCTGCCTCTTTGATCTGGTGCAGTAAATATGATCCTTTTGGTTGAGCTCCATGCTTTGATTACAGGCTAAAAGCTGCGTGTGTACTTAAACGCCCGAGCAAATAGAGTGAACTGTTCTTGGAAAGCGAGCGCTCACAGTTTAATTTATCTCACTTATCCCTCCAGTCTGGCAGCTTATAAGTAACTGCTATGATCAGAGACAAGTTGTTTCCCATTCTATCTGGAGGCAAATAATAGTTTCACAGAAAGGGATGTGACACTCTCTGTACCTAAGTGCTTCTCACACACAGAACATTTGAAAATTACGATTCAAGCGCCGGGTGTCAGGCGAGGAGTCAGCCCTGGCTTTTTGTGGGGAAGGTTCTCCCTGGACCAGAGCCAGCCCGATGTGCCATGGATCAGGTACATCCTGAGGGTAATGAGGCAGCAGCAACACAACTACCACTGTGTTCTTCATAATAGGGACTAATGGGGCATTGCTGGAGAGCGACTGATGCCACGTATGTAATTGTGAGATGGATGTGTGAATTTAATAGGGCACAGATTAGAGAGTAATCAATAAGTCTGGGCCAGAGCCTTAATGGAGCTGATACAGTGAGGAAATGCTGCGTGGCAGAACTATCTTTGCAAAACAGCTAAAATTCCTAAATAGTGTTTCAATGTTGCCTTCAGGAGGGATGGAGGAGGATGCTGCACCCCTGAGGATGCAGCCCTCAGAGGAGGGATTTATGGATGTTCCTGAAATCCTGGCTCTTCCCTCAAGTAAGACATGTGCCTTTTTCTCAGATACCAACATCTCTGGTGACGCTGCTCAAAATTGAGCCCCTTTCTTCACATCAACTCTTTTGGTGCTTGCTGGCCTCCTCACACACCCACCTGCTCCTTTGGGAGCTCCCTCAAGAGCTGACGCCAGAGCAAGAAACATTGCAGGGGATTAAAGCCCAAGCTCTGTTTTTACAGATGGATCCATTGGCTACAAAATTATGTGGGCTTTAAGTGAAAGCCCAGCCCAAAGGGCTTTAAAAACCATGACTCAGTGATGCCCCTAGGCTGGGGGAGGGCACCATGCGAGGGTATCTCCATCTTCTGAGGACACCAAGCTAGAGTGGATCTGTCCCACTGTGCACGGAGGATTCTTTGTGAAGCAAAGTGGAAAGAGGCACATTACATCCTTTTATCTGAATGACACCAGCTTAGGTAATAGTGTTTTACTCCCTGTGGCGCTAAGCAAGGCATAAATCCTCTGAGAATTGAAGTAATAGACATAAACCCTCCCCTCTCTTCTTCCCTCTGTGACTCCACTCTTCTCCACTCCTGTATTAATGGATATTTTATAACTGGAAGGAATTCCAGTGTCTGTAGTAGGTAGTTAAACATCCAGATGTATCAGTAATAATTATGCTCAGCTTGGGGAGGTGAGGCACTTGAATAACAGGCATGGTTTCCATGGATGGCTACAAGATTATAAACATAAAATTTATAAGTGGAATGGGAACATTTGGTTTATTTTCTCTTCTCTTTACAATCACTGCCGTTTAAATTGAAAACAGTGAAGGGTAGCAGAGCCAGGCAACAACCTGAAGACTGTAAACAAAATAATTCATGTCTTACTGATGGGATATGGTCATATAATCAGTAAATTAATTTAGCCTACTCTAGTTTCACCATTAACTTTCTATTTTCTCATTTCAATGGCATTTCCCTGCCCAGTTTATGTCTCTCTTCAATACATATTGTGCTATAAACCAGAAGCAAATATCTTGAAGGGTAAATAAAAACATAACAAGTCGACAAAAAGGATGCTATTGAAGTACATTAACTTCTACTTACTATATTTTAAAATTTTCTTCATCCAAGATTCATTTTTACTATTTGATCGGTTTCCAATATAAAACTAAAATGCCAAGATATTTGATTTTTACACTGTGTCCTTAGTACCTAACAGCACCAAATGTTTCCCTACGACAAGACAAGTATTTATGACCTGGAAAGGAAGGAAAAGCTTGCAAGCCTGAGGGTATGAAATCAGGATGATTCAGAACAGAAGCTGGAAAATCATTTCAAAAGGTCTTCCTAGCCCTGACTGGGACAGTGGTTGATCTAAGCCATGGTCGGGCAAGAGAGGAACCAATAATTCATATTGATTTAAAGCCATCTTTGCTACAAAACAAAGCAGACACCTGATATCCATGTGCAAAACCTGTCTGTGCAATAGCGCATCTGGGAACGTGTGCAATTAGTGAAATTAGACAGCAATTTATATGTAAATGCCCATCCAGTCAAATGTGCCTTCCCTTAATTTGTGAATGCACTGGAATATCATTTCAGAGGGATTTTCTGCATTTCCAAAACCTGCCCCTTGGTAACGGAATGCGAGGATCCCTCAGTGCTGCCCACGGCTGCAGGGCTCTGCTGGGGCAGGAGCGGGGCCAGCCAGGGACAGGGCTCTGCCTTGGGCACTGCCATTGCCCTGGGTCGTGCCAGGGAAGCAGGACCCTGGAAGAGTGGCCTGCACCCTGCAGGAGCTGCTTGCTCTCCCTGGATGAGAGAGAGCTGCTGTCCCACCTCCTGGAGGATCTGTCCCTGACTCCCAGCGCTGAGGGACTGGAGCACCTCCAGCTGCTGCCTCAGTGCTGCTGTGTGTGAGATCAGGGTCATTCCAGGAACCCTGTGATGTGGGAACAACCCACCCCAGGGAAGTGTGATCTCCCATCAGCCAAAACCTGGGGCAGATTTGGGCTCTGGTCCTGTGCAAGAACTACATTTGGGTGATAAAGCTGGGAGCTCTGCACAGGCTTGTGGCTCATTGGCCACGACAGTCCTGAGAAAGATTAGGCTGTCACTCAAACCTTGGCTCTCACCCACTCAGGTGACTATTACTTCCTCTTTGGCAAAAAACCCCATGGTGACAGTACTTTGTGTCCTTGACATGCCCTTGAGGACCTCAGCCTGTCCAGCTACCAAAAACACACCACCTCTCCCCTCATCTCTGCCTTGAGCTTCTGGGGAATTTGGATGGGTAGGACCTCTATGCCCATGAGAATTGAGAGTACATCTCAAGAAGCTGCTGGGAGGGGTAAATAAAGCCCAACCTCTCCCCGTGACACAGGTCAGAGGAGGCTGCTGAGGTCTGTGCTCACAGAGCAGCACTTGTGTGAGGACAATATGCAACTTGTACATGCAGGTTTACCAAGAAGAGGATAAATTTTAATAGCAGGACTATTTTAACTGTTCAGCATGCAAACAGGCTGCTGTGCTGATCTGATCAATGCTGCTTTGCAGGCCACATTTGCCATGGTGCTATATATAGTGTTCCTGGAGTTTTATTTAATAGGATGCTACATTTGATCCTAATGTGCCATCTCAGAAATAATGAAGCAGAAAAGATCTTTATCTTCTGTGAAAGTTGCAGTTATTGGCAGCCATTCAGAAAAAAAATAAAAGTAATTGCACAATCTTTGGAGATATTGTATTGCTAACTGATTTCAGTGTGAAGCTTGGGTGGTTTTCATTCTGAGTTAATCAGGCAATGGACCATATATGCTGCAAATACATCACTTTCAGACACTCTTCATATATTGACAAATACAATTGCTGGGACTGCTGCCTGAACCAAAGCTTTCTGTTTCTTTGGATCCTCCTTTTGGAGCTAAATAAATAAATAAATAAGTGAGCTAAAGAAGAAGGACTCTTTACAATGTGCCAAAAGCACTCCTCTTGCAGGAGCACAGCACTGTTTGCCATTCAGTTGCATGATTTTGGAGCAACCAATGCAGATGGCTCAGGAACTGGCATGTTTGGGATTGCTCAATGTGCTAAATATAGAGCTGGGAGTGGAGACAGGGCCCTAAATTCAGCAGGACTCAGTGATACAGGGATGACATTTTAGTGCTGCCACCTGTGCTACAGGAGCTGGACACTTTATGAGGAGCCCTCAGCAGCCCCAAGGGGTTCATGGGGCAAGCAAAGAGCAAACCAGGAGCTGCTGAAGTGGCAGGAGGTGCTGGGGAGAGCCTGCAGGGTGAGCAGACCCTTTGAAGATGTGTCTCCATGACTCCAGGCTCATGAAGGTTTCTCCGCTGAGTGTTGAGGTTCATCCTCCAAGGACAGCACCTAAACCATGGGGCTGTCTCCATGCTGAGAGGAGGAGGTAACCCCAGGGCCTCCAGCAGGGCAGTGAGTTTCCACTGCACCCTCAGTCTCAAGCTCAGTGAGTATGTGGGGAAAATGCAAGGAATTTTAGGATTCTGAGAGGCTATATTTTGAGTTTGTGCCCCAAAATGCTATTGGAGCTGCTTGAAACCTTCTAGTGAATCTAGTTCCATAAAACCTTTGAACATCAGGCTTTCCTGAGGGCTGGATGAGCTTACCCTTCTCTGCCTGAGGACTTTCACTTTCTGAACAGCAGAAGCCCAGGATTCTGTACCCACATACTTGTGAAATCAGGTACTGTGCACACAGATGTGTGACAGATGTGGGCCTGGAAAAGAAGGAGCACAATACCCTCAATGATTCTTAGCCCTAGAGTCCCAGAGACATCTGTGGGGCAGCTGCATTTGTCACAGAGTCAGCTGGGCAATAATCAGAAGTACCAGTGGATGGATGACTCCTTCACTGCTGGTAGTGATGCCTTAGGGCTGTAGCTTTTATATTTTCCAAATCCGGTACTGCATTAGCGTGTAACTCTAAACTCTATTAGAGTGTTGGCTAATTGTCTTCACATTTTGGTCAGACATAACAATCCCTGTAGGGCCTGAAATTCAAGGACATCCTACAGCCTCAGGCCCTGAAAAGTATAAACAAAAGGGGGGGGGGGGGAAGAGCAGACTGGGGGTAAATAACTTCATTACCTGAAGCTGTAATTGGAGGATTAACCCCTGATATGTAAATAGACCAAACTTATAATTTTCTGAAAAATTTATGACCACCATCCACCTTGGGTGTAGCCCCTCGTAGGCTTTTGGCTGCCCAGGGTTCACCTGTTTGAAGGCCTTTAATAAATACCCACTTTTTATTCTCTTAATCTTGTCTAGCCTCAGTTCTAGGTAGCCACTCAAAGGCATCACTAGCAGCTGCAGGGCCTCTTTCTCCTCTGCTTTCTGGCAGAGCTGGTTTTGCCACCATTCCTTCAGTCTGTGCTGGAACCTGGGAACATTACAATAATCCATTGGAAAGGCAGCGAACAGTGATTGCACAGTAGGATTTGTCACAGGAACACTTTCTCCCAGGGTCAGGGGTAGAAAGTCCATCAGTTTCCAACAGCATTCCCTAAAAGATATTTGGATATTTGGATCCTTTTGTCTACCTGTAACTCGTTTGTGGGTCACCTCAAATAGGTGTTACAAAATAATGTAGTTTGGAAAGGCTTCCTGAAAGGTTTCTGTGTCACTCACAGATCAGAGCAGGGCCCACCTGAAAGTTGGGTGGAATTGCTCACAGTCATACCCAGTCAAGTTTTGAAAAGTTTCTAAGCATGGAGATCCTTGGGATGTGTTCTCCAGCGCACACACAACATATGCAATGTGAAATCTTTGTGTATTTACATGTCCTGATTTCCACAGCACAGAATTCCACCAAGAAGTTGGTGATTTGGGTTGATTAGAGGCTTTGCTGATGTTGTAAAGCCTGTGGGAATAAACTGTCTCACAGAAAGTACCCAAAATAGCATCACAGGGCTATATGAAGGAAGCCAAGCAAACACTGCAGTAACATCCTCAGAACAGGGGGACAGCCAGCACTGGCACCAAGGACAAGAGCTTGGAACATCAGGCCACGGCCTTTAGGGCAGGAATCTGCAGGGGCTTGTCCATGCCCAGGCTCTATCACAACCTGGAAATACAGGGTTTGTGACTCTGCTTCCCCATCTTTATAATGGGCTCATCATGAGCTGCAGGTTTTTCCAGGAGTGCCCATGAGCTGCAGTGGGGATAGAAAATCATTTGTTTTACAATGGAAACTTTATGTAATGAATGAATGGTGAATGGTGAGGCTGGACTATTTCTCATCAACCTCCAGCTGATGAGTTAACCCCCCTGACTCTGTCTCTCAAAAGGATGTCATCCAGTGGCGTTACCTGCCTTCGTGTACAGTCCTAAAATGAAAAGTAAAAAACATTCCAAAAGGGAAAATGACATCCCACATGCTAAACCTCCTTTCATGATCTTTCACATCCCATTAACAGCTTGGTGTCCATGGTCCCGGACACAGGGTACCTGCACTCAACATCCTCCAAAAAGGGGAGTTCAGGGTGGGCATGGAGCTCATCCTCCAGAGGGCTGGGGGGGATGTAGCTCTCTACAGCCTGCTCAAGCTCTTCTATTTTTGTGAGGGTGTTTCCTGGGAGTTCTGGGCACTCTGCTGGTTTGAATCCTGTTACTGTGAAGATTTCCACCGGCTCAGTGATGTGTTCAGCAGCTTGCCCCGCTCTGCTTGGTCATGTAAATGTCAACGTGAATCATCAGGACAGAAGCAAGAGTATCAAAAGGGCTGCATTTCCTGTCCCAGCAGTGACATTTAGAGCATTATTCAAGCCAGTGATGGTGATAGGGAGGACTTGCAGGAGCTTATCACAGGATCCAAATCACTCGTGAGGAGCCTCATCAGAAAGTGTGTGGTAAAGGGCACCAAATAAACAAAACGGTGCCAAAATCGAAGGTGTTTCAGCCTCAGTCACAGCACACACACCTTCCCTGGGCTGTTCCCAGAGATCTCTCACCATTTCCCTGCCTTGGGCTGCCTCAGTGCTTGGCTGCACCTCCAGGCACTTTGGGCTGTGTCCAAGGCCAGGTTGGACAGGGCTTGGAGCAACCTGAGACAGTGGAAGGTGGCAGGTTGGACTAGATGGTCTTTAAACTCCCTTCCCACCCAAATCATTCTGGGATTCTCTGGTTCTATGGATAACTTCTTGTGGAGGGTAGGGAGAACCATCCCCTCCCTCTTTTTTGTGGTACTCTCACCCCAAAGGCTCCAGACCCCACCCCTAGCACAGCCTAGGCTCAATCCATGCTCCCCAGAACTGAGGTGGGCAGGGATTCCTCCTTCATTCTTGATTTTTCGTCCCAGTTAATCCTCATATTTGGCAGGAAGGATGCTGCTGAACTGGTAGAGTTGTTTCCTGTTTTCTTTGAGTGAATAATGTACAGGAGCCTCTGTGCTCCTACTCCCTGATTCCAACACTCAGGCTTTGATTGCCATCTCAGTGGTCCCAGTGCAACTTGTTTTTCAGGGATTTATTATAAAAAACAGTGAAATTCCCTTTGGGGCAGTAGCTTGGCAAACAATCAAAACAAAGATGGGAGCTAAGCTCTAAATGATCCATTTTCAATCAGCTTCTCCCTCAGATACACTCCTGCTTCCAAGATTTAAATGAAGAAAGACTTTTTAGGGAAACTAAATTAAAAATAAAAAATCCTCTCTCCAACCCCCATGCTGGCAATTATTTCTTCCATCCTAAAAAAGCTGGTACAGACACTCACTGGAGCGAACTGATCTGAGCAACACAGTCTAAAATCAGTAAAAGCCCCCTTAGGCAATATCTTTTAGGTTTGCTATTTTCTTCTCTGAAACTTCTCGCTGTGATTTGCGGCAAAGGAATCTTTCTCTATTTTTAATCACCTTCATCACAATCCCTGCTCTCTCCTCCTCCTCCTGGCTCCTTCCTGGGAGCTGCCTGGCTGTCTGTCTGTCGGTCACGTTTGGAAGAGTGACAGATTGCCAGTTGGAAGGGAGGCACAGTCTGGGAGTGCAGTCTTTAGCTGATAATAACTATTTCATCAACATCAGCTCTCCTGTTTTACAAAGCGTAATTCATAAAAAGAAAACCCTCTTGGAGGTTCTCACAATACATAAAAGCATATAAATAAAATATAAATGAAGAAAACAAGACATATTAATTACGTACAGCAGAACAGGCTCATCTAAAAAGCTTGCTTGTCAGTTTTGATCTCAAGTTTGCTGGTGATTTACTGCTTTTTATGGCTGGTGGAAGAGAGCTGGAGAATAATCCTATCCAGAGATGACAGGCCAGTGTGGCTGGAGCCTGGACAACAGGGCCACACACACACCCTGGGCTTGGGTAGACAAGGGAGCCAAGGGGAACAGAATTTAGCACACTGAACTGCAGAGCTAGAAAAGTGATGGATCCATTTCAAGGTGGAGAGGAGATTTTTGAAATTTGATGGGGTCTGAGCACAGAGAAGGCATAAAGCAGGGGAGGTGGGCACATCCCCAGCCCACCCAAAGCTGATCAGCCACCTTTGTGCACACAAAGAAAAATGTCAGGGAGGGAGCAGGAGTTTCATTAAGCCTGGGAACATTCATGGGTGTATGAATCAATGTCTCTGTGAGACAGGGGGAAGCACTGACAAGAGCCACAGGGGCCAGCAATAATTCATAAGCAGTACAAAATGAAGCTGGTCATGCAATTGATACAGAGGCACAGCACGTGTTTGCTCTGGGAGAACACGATGCCAGGCCTGGGGAAAGCAGAGCTGCAAACTGCAACTCTGAACACTTCTGGGGCTCTTCCCCTGCTCCAGCCCTGCAGGCAGGGTGCTGGGATGGGCTGTGTCTGCAAAAGGATCTGGGAAGTGGATGGTTAAAGACAGAGTTAAAGCAATAAGAGGGACCAATGTTTATCGGAGTGGAGTCCCAGGGCAGAGGGCTCACTGCAGCCAGTGCCACCATTCTGGGGTAGATGGGAGAAGTCTCTCTGAACCCACAGGGTTGCTGCTGTCTTGTTTTCATGCCATGGGACTGAAGGAACACTGTGATGGGGCTACTTTGGTCTGAGAGCTCTCAGCCTGGAGGGCTTGAAGACTGTCTGGGTAAAAAACGTTTGGCCAAGCAGGGAGAAATGCTGTGGGGCAGATCTGGACCAGGGAGTCACAGAGTGCAGGCTTGACAGGATTTCTTACACAGCAAGACAAAACCTGTTCTATAAGCTGTTCTATAAGGGTGCCAGCAAAATTTGAAAAGTTCCTACAGCTCGCAGAGAGGCCTTTGAAAAACGTTGTGCCATCATTTCTAAACCTTGTGTGCAGCACAGAAATTCAGCTGCTCGTGCTTTGTGAGGGCAGGCCCAGGGGCTATCGCTGTGCCTATCAGTATGTGAGGGACATGTGGATAAGCATATGATCAAATGAGTGTCACAGCTCCCTGGTGCCGTGCCAGGCAGCATCTGTGTCAGCTGCTGGCAGGGACTTCTGCAAACTTGCGTCTCTCTGCATCCGTGAGTTTATCAAAGATCACACAGCAGCCAGCAGCCTCTCGCAGCTGAAAGACCAAATAAATCTGTGCCTTGTCTCCCAAGGTCCTTCCTCGGAGGCTGTTATCTGTGCCAAGAGGAGCAGGGATGTGGGAGGGGTGGGTTCTCACACCCTGTCTGCACCCCCTGGGCCGCCCAGCTCCAGGGCATGCAGGTGGTGGAGATGCCTGGCAAGGGCTGGGGAGGCAGCACACGGCTCTGCTTCTCCATAACAGCCACAGGAGCCTCTGGGAGGGAGTTTTCCATGGAAAAGTGGGCTGGAGTACTGCTGGAGTGGAGGGACTGTGGGCAAGCATTGCCCTACAACCTTTGCTGCCTTGAGGACCTGCTAAGTGCAGGCTCAGTGCTGATTTGGCTTCATTCCTCTGGGAATGTCACCACACTGTTCATGGAGATTGCAGGTGGATTTAGTGTATTTTCTCTCAACATTAACACTACTGTGTTGGCAGCCCCACTGGGGAGCAGTTTTTGAGAAGGCCTAATTTGGGTGAAAAAATTGCAGGCATCTAAAAACACAGAATGTGTTCAGGCTCATTATGGTTATGTAACCATATTCAAACTCTGCAAAATATGAAACACATCCTTTTCATGATTTGAAGTAAATGCAGTTTTATTGAAAACATTGGGAAAAAAAAAAAAAGAAAAAAAAAAGAAAAATGTGAAAAGAAGAGCTCTATTTTGGGCCAAAAAAACATTCAGTTTTCCCCACAAATATTTTTTCCTTGATATTTACTGGTTACAGTACCGCTGGGTGGCTTCAATCATGGATCCCTGTGCCATGGGGGTCTGCTGGTACAGGGACTTTCTGGCTGTTCAGGATGGCAGTGGGGAGGAACCTGCAAGGCTGGTGCAGCTGTGGAAGGACAGGGTGGATGTACTGATGGCTGTGGGTGTCTGCACTGGGTCACCAGGACCCAAAGCTGGGCTCACTGGGGTCCCCAACAGAAAAAAGAAATGGACCCTTTGGAGTCAGTCCAGAAGGGGCCACAAACATGATCCAAGGGCTGGAGAACCACTGCCATGGAGTCAGGCTGGGAGAACTAAATGTGTTCAGCCTGGAGAGGAGAAGGTGAAGGGGAAACCTCAGAGCCCCTTCCAGGGCCTAAAGGGGCTCCAAGAGAGCTGGAGAGGACTTGGGACAAGGGATGGAGGGACAGACAAGGGAGTCATGGCTTTACACTGACAGAGGGTGGGGTTAGGCTGGATATTAGGGAGTAAATTCCTCCCTGTAAGGGTGGGGAAGGATGCCCAGAGCAGCTGTGGCTGCCCCTGGATCCCTGGCAGTGTCCAAACCCAGGTTGGACACTGGGGCTTGGAGCAATCTGCGCTAGTGGAAGGTGTTCCTGCCCATGACAGAAGAGGGGTTGAGATGATCTTTAAGATCCTTTCCCACACAAACCACTCTGTGATCCAATGATTCTGTAATCAGCTGCTTTTATTCTCCCAATGTCCCAAAATCTCCACTCCAAAGGACAAGCCTGAGATGGGAAGCTCAGCTGAGCTGGGGGTGGCACAAGCATGCCTGGGCCAGCAGCAGTCCCCAGCTGGGCTGCATGTGGCAAAAGCTTGTTTAAATGCTGTTAAACTACTGCTGGTATGAGAAACCCCTCTGGGTCTCAGGTTGTGAAGTGCAAAGCCTCCCTCAGCACTAAACTGCTGTCAAATATTAATGCAGTTCCCCTTCCAGCTCTTATTCACAACAATTTTTCACTGCAGCAGGAAATGTTGCTACCCACAGCTAGCCTGAATAGCAAAAATGTGGGATTAATTGACAGCTGTAAGACTAAACAAGGAGGCTCCTAAGATATCATTCCCTGCCATGGAAGATGCCATCAGTCCTGGCACAAACACCAGGGCAGGACAGGGAAGGTGCTTCCAAGGAGAGAGACTTCAGTGGGATGGAAAGGAGGGTTCTGTGGTAAAATCCCATGGCCTCTTAACAAAACTGAACCTCTCCTGCCCAGGTCAGAGGTGACAAGACCTGTGCCCAATTTTGGATGACACGGTGATGCCCACACTGCTGCCACCGAGCCCACAGAACTCACTGCAGCACCGTCTCCTTCCCACACATCCCTTCTGCTTCTTCTGCCTCCCACAGAGGCTGCCCTGAAAAGTGCAGGGCTGCAAGGAGCATGAAGTGCTGATCAAGACAAATCCCAGGGTTTCTCTTCTTCCTGGACACCCCAATCCTTGCCCTAGTCTGTTTTCCCTCTGGCTTGGCAGTCTGGTCTTGTTCTCCAGCCCAGGCACTGAGCCTGGCAAGGTGTTTGGGGAAGTAAAGACTCACTAGGAGCCAAATCCAGGCCTGGGTGCAGCTCCTTGAATCAGGACCTGGTCTCATCTGGGTGCCTATCTGAGCCTGTCTTGCTGCTTTGTTCTGGAGCTGAGGAGCAACAGGTGCTTGTCACCAGCATTGCTCTGCCCCCAAGGATTTGCCTGTCCTTGTCCTCTGTGTGTGCTGGCTCTGCCATATCCCCTTCTCCCAGTCCCTGGTCCCGGGGAGGGATGGGGATGGTAAAAAGGTGTTAGTTTGCCAAAAGGAGGACAAATCGAGCTGAAGTCCTGGCTCCACCAAAAGCCTCTCCCCTTGAAGAGCAGCAGCAGTTTCTGAGCTGAAATTGTGCCACAGGACACGGGCCAAGGCTGGGCAGATGGAGATGCTGCAGAGACAGACCTTTACTGCAACCAAGCAACCCCGAAATAACAGAGTGCATGAGTCCATCCTCCCTCTTTACACCAGCCTTCATTTCCTTCTGACTCATTCAGTCTGGGTAAAGAATTTTCTTTATTAGTCAGAAATCAATTCCTCCTACTCCAGACCGGTAGACGATGCACTGTGCCACTTCATGTTAGCTGCACTTGTGTCTGACTGCCACACAATGTGGCAGGGACTGGAAATTTCAAGCTGAGTTGGCTTGGGAGGCAGAGAGAGCAGGATGACCTGTGCTCCGCAAACACCAGAATTCCCCAGATCAGATTTGGACTGTAAATTTCAGATTTAATCCCACCTTCTTTTGCAGAGTGAAACACCATTAGTGGGGAGGATGTGGTGGAGGCACAGAATCACAGAATCACAGAATCACAGAATGGTTTGGACAGGGAGAGACCTTTAAGATCATCTCAATCCCACCCCCTGCCATGGGCAGGGACACCTTCCACTATCCCAGGCTGCTCCAAGCTCCATCCAGCCTGGCCTTGGACCCTGCCAGGGATCCAGGGGCAGCCACAGCTGCTCTGGGCACCCTGTGCCAAGGCCTGCACACCCTCACAAGGAACAATTCCCTCCCAATATCCCATCTAACCCTGCCCTCTTGCAGTGGGAAGCCATTCCCTGTGTCCTGTTACTCCATGCCCTTGTCCAAAGTCCCTCTCCAGAGCATTTTTTTAATATCTCCTGGAAAATGCACAGAAAACCTTTACATTTTCAGTGGTTGTAATTGCATATATCCAGTGAATATCTTTGCCAAATATGACTTCACTCCTTTTGCAGCAGTCCAAAAAAAAAAAATAAAAATTCTGGTGTTACAATTCTCCATATAATGTGCATTTTCACTTTTCCCTGAGTGTGTGGCTCTGAACGCCAGAGATATTCACAGTTTCCCTGTATGTGTAAATGCTGCAATGTAGGAATGTTATAAAATCCCAGGGAGTATCACAGGGGTTTGTTCAACACAGACAACTGCACTGTAATGGGGGGATCTAACCAAGCCCTGGAGAGCATCTGACACCACAACTGCCAGCCCAGCTCTGGGAGTGATTCCTGCAGCTCTTCCTTCCTTTTCCCTGCAAACTGCTCCTGGTTCCTACTGCTGGGTGTCAGGAAGATTGGGAAAATACTGCGAGAGTTGAGTGTGCAAGGTAAGTGTGGGTCTGCAAGGCCCACTCTCTCCCAGCAACTCTCTGCTTTTTAGAAAAAACAAATTGGTTCAAGGTTTTCTTTTGACCGCAGTGAAAACAGAGCTCAGGAAAACAAATGATAAAGACAGAGAGAAATTATAAACTCAGCTAGTCCTACTCAGTGCTTTGCATTTCTTCTCAGTAAGAGCTGTGAACTTGCATGGTTTTCACATTCAAGGTACCTGAAATTCTTGCAGAAAACAGGAAATGAAAGGAAGGGTCCTAAATACATATTGAGTGCTCATTAGAGGGTTACAGCTTGGGACCTAAATACTGCAGTACCTCTGCTGGAAAACTCCAGTGACCTGGGCCACTGCAGTCAGCTTTGGAAAGCCAATCCAAGCAAAAGTAGCAGCAGGAATAAGCTCAGTCTTTCTTTCCTGGGAAGGTGTTGTTAGGAATGCAAAAGCTGGTTATTTGTACTAAATTTTTGCTGGCTTCAAAGGAATGCACCTGAAAAGCCTCATGAAGGGTGAATATGAACAGACCAGCAGAATGGAGAAAAACAAAAGCTCTTTTCTGCAAAAAAGGCAATTCTGGGAAGGAGAAAAAAAAAAAAAAAGGAACAAAATAGAAGTTCTAAAGAGTTGGACCTGATTGAGAGAGTGGGGGTTTTTCACAGGCAGTAGTGAGGGGTCTGTAAGCCTTTACTTTGCAGTAAGGAAGAAAGAAATCCCACTGTTCTACAAACAGCAGCAAGGGTTTCCCAGGAAGCCCAGAAGACTCCTAATCCTAGATGGCACGTGGATCCAGCACTGTCCTGCTGTGTCAGGATAACCAGGTGCCATTAAGGCATTAACAGAGCTGCAGATTATAAGGTCAGGGGGAACACTCTGATCAGAACAAGATACTCGAGCAAACATTCGCTGCTCAAGGTGAATCACTCGCAAAGAGAGAATTAATGCTAAGGAAGCACTGAAGCCCTTTGGCAGAAATAATCTCCGGCAGCCTGGTGTACAAGGCTGTGAGGAAGCTGTTTATTTATAGAGCTCAGCAGAACAGCTTTTCCTGGTGATTGATAATATTGTCTTCATGGATCATCCCATGTGTGAATCCGGGTGAAGAATCTCCTCCTGTTTCTGGGTCGAGCAGGAGAAATGCAGAGCCTTGCTGGGAGCAGTGAGATCCAGGGAACAGGAACTGTTTCTCTCACAAACCATCCTGCTGCTTGTGTTAGTGCATGTCCCATGTCCCAGCTTCTTGTACATCCTTGTGGATGCTCCTTGTCCCTGTCCCAGCTCCCTGGAGCTGTGGGAATGACAGAGACACTTTGTGCATCTTCCCGCTTGGAGACTGTCGTGCCCTGTGACTTCCACTTCATCCTGGAGGTGACAGTCCAGCTGAATGTCAAGACACAAACCTGGAAGAAGAGCTTCCAGCTCATCTCAGATTGTGTGGAATGTGGTCCTGACAATGAGGAAAGGGACAGCAAAGCACAACAAAGCCATTTAGCAGGGGAAAAAGGGCTGCCAGGAGTTCTAAACCACACTGGTAAAGATTTTCAGGACTCACTTCCATCTCTGTGGCGTTATTTCATTCCATCTAATCAGAGATTTTGCTATAAATTTCCCAGTCTCTGATACAAGTCTGAGAAATACACACAGACAGCTGACAATGAATTTAGTTTTGAGTCCCTAATGATTTATTTCTCTCTTTCTGTAAGGTGGTTTTCTTGTGTTCAGTGACAATCCAGAAGGGTGGGACATGGACACACACTGGAGATTTTAGCAAAGACAGGATGCATCAGAATTTGGGTCATAAGCTACCCTTAAATCCAAAGAATAATAACATTTTCTAAAAGACGCATCTGTAGGAATGGTCTAAAAACCTTTAAAAATAATTTAATTTTATTGACACCTGGGTGACAGGATAGAAGTTGAGTTTCCAGATCAGATCAAATCTAAGGTGAAATGGTGAGGTCTCAGCCATTCTTTCTTCTGGCTTTCTGAGGTTCTAATGGGCGTCTCTTGGATAATTAATCTGGGGATATTTTTCAGAGGCTATCAGAGATGAAAACGGTGTTGGCTGGTGAATGGCAGCACTCAGAACAGCTGTAGTTTCTTCCCAACCTTGCAGGGATGCCAACACCTCCGAGACAGCTGAACCTTGGCTTCAGAATGGTTTTGGTGACTAACAGGCCTTGAGAAACTTGTGGCAATGTCAGAAATCTCTAACAAGCCAAGTGGCTTTTTATTCAATTATTTACATCTCTGAACAGATCAGGGCTTGCTCCCAGGTCCCCATTCCTTGGCAGAAAACTAAACCTGGGGTTTTTTTTCTCTGATTAGATCTGGGTGAAGCAGAGCCAGCATCCCAGAGAGGGCAGCTCCAGGCAGGGCACTGCTCATGGAGACATTTTGTTTTTCCTTCACAAACACAGTTCCTGGTGCAGGTATTTAGGGAACAAACAGTCCTTTTGTAGACCAAATATAAGTGGTTTGTCATTATCTTGAGAACAAACTGTTTGTCTCTCCAGTTGTAAACACACTGAGGACAGCTACTTAGTCCTGCCACTACAATTAATAGTAATTTAGGTCACTTTTGCAGTATATACTGACTGAAGATGTAGTCTCCCAGAGTTTCTTGTCCTTGTAGAAAGCATAGAAGGAAAAGAATTATGTACCATTTCTCCTCTACAACCCACAAGTCATACACCAAAATGCAGAGAAAATGCTGAAAACAAGCAGCTCCTTTGTGTCCTTGTGTGTGTGACAGAGGCAGAAAACACATCCATGCCTCCCTGACAGAACATTTCTTGTCAGGCACCAAAGAGGCCATGAGCTTATTTAACTGAACATGAGAGGAATTTGCAAATCACATGGATTTGCCAGCACTCCCAGCAGCCTCACAAATGTAAACTCTTCATTCTCCCAAACCCTTCCCTCTCTGAGATCAGACACTGTCATGCATAATGTCCTGTGATAATTTTTCTCAGATTATTTTCCAGCAGGAACCATGTATTTGTGGGAAAGAGAAACTCCTCTTCTAAGTGGCAGTGTTCTTACTGTCTCTTGCCATGTTTCTGGGTCATCACAGATCTGATTTGCTCTAAGGAAGAAAATTAATCAAATTCTCCAATTTGGAGATTGAAGAATTGAACTCTTAGGCCTTCTTGGTTAGCCCATTATGAAATCATGGAATAGCCTCAGAGGAAAGGAACCCACAGGGATCATCCTCTCCAGCTCCTGTCCCAGCACAGACACCCCAAAAATCCACCCTGTGTCAGAGAGCGTTGTCCAAATGCTCCCGGAGCTCTGTGATTGCTTCATACACACCCCCAAATTTCCTGACCTGTGTGGAAAGGCCCCTTCCAGGTGAGTGTGTTAGCACCAGAAAAGGAAAAATCCCAGGATTTCAGTACCATAAGGCTGCAACATTGGCCCTGGCCCTCACTGACAACACAGGCTCAGCACTTCCATTCATCCATCTGTCAAAGTTTTGGGGCTGTTTCTCTTCCAATCAATCAGCTCCAAAGACTGGGGAGAAAAGTGGTGAGATCCTGACCTTTTAGGTTGGAGAAGAGGCAAAATATCTTTTTTGCAGAATGCAAAAAGCAAAGTTTGGCTTTTCCAGTGCCCGTTAGTCCCATTTTTTATAGTAAATGAGAGATAATGGGAAAGAACTAAAGAAACAGTACATTTCAAGGGGGGAGAGGTATGGTGGTGATGAAAACAAACAAAAGTAGAAGGGATGTACCTGAGAAAAGCAAGAGGAGTTCCCCTGTGCTGGTGGATCCCCAGGTGTCCTTTGTTGTCCAGAAAAGTCCAGGAGACAAGGGTCCTAAAAGAGAGCTCAGATTGGAGCCCTGGAATGGACAGATTAAAAAAAAAAAAAAAAAAAAATTCTGGGAAAAGTGTAAAAACAGAGATTATTTTCTCCACACCTGTATCCCCTCACCTCTTGCTACCAAAAGATCACCCAAGCCTTTTGAGAGAAATCCAAGGGTTGTTGCTTGTACTCAGACTAATATTTGACAGTTGGAGAATAATAAATACTCAGCTTTCAGACAAGCAAAATGTTATTGTTTTACAAAATCATAACTTGAGTGTGGTAATTAAAAGCATTTTCATTAGGCTTTGCCAATTCCGCCTACACGTCAGCGCTCACAACAACTTGTCATCCGTGTGGGAATGGATCCCAAACAAGCAAAGGGCTTTTATAAGTGGTTTTCCCCTATTATTTTTAGACAATTTTCTACAGTTCTCTGGACTGTTGGGGAGCCACACACCTGCAGCTGATTAAACCTGTCTAAGAAGAAGAAAAACAAGGAAAATATCCTCAAGTAAAGAGTTGTAAAGAGGAACATAGCCAGTTGGTTATGTTGGTGGTGGAGAGGGCAGAATTCAAAGGGCTTCTGTCATGATGGGAAGGATCAGGAATGCAGACAAGAATTAAAAAAGAATGGCTCTTGGCTCCAAGAGTAGTGAAGGACTGGGGTGAATCACCTAGCAGGGCTGGGGAAAGAGGGAGAGGATGTGAATGTGAGGGTCCATTACTGAACTTTAAAAAAAATAGGTTTTCTTAGGTTCCTGTCAGAAAGAACAAATATGAGGGTGATACTGTTTGGGATTCACTTTGTGAGGTCCTTTCTAGCCCTGCTCTTTGGGATTCTTGCTAAAAGGTAAACTGGTGTGACCTGGTATTATGTGCCTGATTCAGGAAACACTCACACAGTCCCCTGCTCCTCTTATACCTTCAACTCACTCCGTGGGCATCCAGTAGGCAAGCTCTGGGTTCTGGGATAAAAAAACCTGCTGAACCTTTTGGCTTTGCCATGTGCAGGAGACTCCACAACCTGCACTGGGGCCTGGCCCCTCACCTTTAAAATGCAGGGAAATTGCAGCTGGCAGGGCTGGCATGTCCTGTGCAGGTCTGTGAGGGCAGGCAGAGCAGGCAGGGCAGGCAGGGAGCAGCAGGCAGCTGATCTGCTGCATATGGAAGGCAGAAATCCCCAAGGGCTGGCTCAGTGTGTCACACAGTGCTCACAGAAACACTTGCCATTTGAGGCTAATTTATGATTATCCCACTCACTTCGGAAAATCCTGTTTATTTTTCCGAGACATTAATTTTTCTGACCGCAGAATAATTTTTAACCCAGTTTGTAGTCAGATGCCTGGGATGCTGCTGCTGCCTGGTGAGCACATTGCTCCTGGTGAGCACTTGGCACTCGTGGGACATGGGAGGGTGAGGACACAAGGACAAGCTCCCACCAAGCCACCTGCTCCCCTCTGTTCTGCCTCAACCGTTCCTTGTCTCAGGGTCTCCACCCCAAGCACCTCCTGTGCTTTTAGTGGAAAAATATCCCATGATAGAAGAACTTTGCGTTGAAGTGGTGCCTCATAGAAGAGAGAGAAGAGGGACAGATCGCTTTGGTGGCTGCTGTCCCTTGTCACAGAAGCTCTGGTGGCACCACTCTGGGCTGTCTGACCATCCTGCTGACTCTCAGTTTAAGCCACTGAGGGCTTTGCCTTCCAGAGCTGTACAGTGCAGTACATCCATACTGATATTCCAGCAGGCTTTGTCTTGTTCCCAAATTCCTGTGTTCACCCTGCACCAAGAGCAAGGCCATTTGGAGCAAGCCTGGATTCACCACGAGCCTTTTCAAGCCAACCTGAGGAAGGCTGAACTTCCCAGTGCAGTACATTTTACTATGAATAAATTTTTTCTTTTTTTTTTATGAAGACTTTAACAGTTGGCCCAGGCTGTTCTCCCTTCCATTACAACATTTGGGTAATTTATGTTTTCATACCAGGAGGAGATGAGTGAAAGAGGTCACATGTAGGTAACATTCCCACTACCACTGCCACTTTCACACTGCAGCCTCAGCACTGGGAAACAATTGCAGCCACCCTGGCCATTCCCTGATAATCAATTAAACCCCCTTTAATTAAAGCAGGAGATGGATCATCAAGCACCCATAACCTGCTACGAAAACATATTTAAAAGATCCCTTCCAGTCACTTCTTTTGGCAACAGATGAGCTGATAAACTTCAAACTTTTAGGCTGGGAGGATCGTATTCCACAGTTCCACACCACCTGTGGGGTCAGCTTGGGATTTTAGCAAGAGCTGGTTGCAATGCTCTCTGTGTGCCACGGTTGCTGTGCTAGTTCGCTTTGCTGGCAGAACTGAAGGCAATGGCATTGCTTTCGAGAAACATTTTCTGCAGCTGAATATTTAATTTTGAAAAGTCAGTTATTGTTGCTAATGCCAGTTTGTAGCTGCAGAGAGCAGGCTTATTTTTTCATCTCAGGGGAAGTGAAGAAACAGCCTTTGGGTGCAGTTTTGGAAATGCTGATGTTTGCCGTCACCCCTTTACTGACTTTTGCAGATATGTAACTTCTGCAGATCATCCCAAAATCCAGCTTTCAGAACAATTTATTAGGCTGGAAAACACCCAGCACTGGATCCTGCAGGGAGCTGCCTGGCAGCCAGCTACTCCACACTGGGCTAAGGAGCTAAGGACATCCTAGGACACCAGTTTAATCCATGGATTGTAATTCAGTCCTTCTGGACTGGTTTGAGGACAGGACTCCTCTCCACTGGGGTGGGAGAAAGAGATACCATGGGCCTCCCCTCCTGGGGCTGCAGGTCTGGATGCTGGGCACTGCCCTGCACTTCTTTCCCTGCCAGAAGAGAGAAAAATCTCCTAATTCCAGAGAGAGATAATTATCCCTGACCAAGTCCTCAGTCTCTAATCTGCAAACAGCTGCCAGTACATAATCACCCTGCTCATTAAAAGTGACAGTGCTCCAGCTCCTTGCTTCACCCACGTCCTTTCCTCCTGCACTTGCCTGACATTCCCTCTCATCTCCTCCTGCTCCTGACCAAGCAAGCTGATCCCTCTCCAGCAGTACCATGGACAAGGAGAAGCAGTGATGGCTCTTCTTTCTCATGCCCTTTCTGGAAAATGAAGGCAGAGGTGCCCCCAGCTCAGATCACCTCTGACTGCCTTTTGCTGCTGTTTGGACCTGATCCTAATTCAGGCCCAACTGCATCCAATTGCTCCCCCACACACAAATGCTGCTGACTTGATCCCAGTTCCAGAGCTGTTGTCAAGGCCATCATGGTGAAAAGGATGGAATGTTTCTGCAGATAATGAGAGAAGTCTCCACAGCGGAGTGAAGTTCTCCTGGTGTTGGGACTGAAGCAGAGCGCTCAGAGCAGAAGCTTCTTCCCAGAGACACCCAGGAAACCACTGGTGTCTCTGTGGCTTTGGGACTGTCTTAGCTCATCTTCCTTTGAACCTGCTCCTGCCAGATGCTGCTCAGACACAGGAAATGCGGGCATCTCTCCTCTTCTACTTTTACTCAGCAATACCTGGAAGAGATGTTCATCTGGGCTGTGTCCCAGCCTCTTTTGTCAGCATGGTTCCTGTCTAGCACAGGCTGAAACAGCAGGTAGCACTGATGTCTCCCAATAAACATTTGCCAGTCTAAATTGCCCTGTTTATTTTGTAGATGTTCTCATGTTATTCTGAATTAAATGAGACACCAATTTTCTGTTTGGAGCAGGTTGGTCTCCCAAGCTGCCTGCTCCTTTTGGAGGAGAAACTGGAAAAAAACCCCACCTGATGAGTGGTGAAAAACCTCAGTCTGCCTGTGTCTCAGGCTCAGAACTCTGTGTGTGTGTGTGTGTGTGTGTGTGTGTGTAAAGCTCTGTGAACTTCACCAGCCAAAGTGGAAATGATGACAGAAAGCCAGAGAAAGGTCTCATTGGCTATAAAACTTAAGGCACCTGCAGGACTCTCATGTGTATTCCCATGGGAAGTGAGTTTGGAAGTCTCTGTGGTCAGTTTTACAGTCTGAGTTTGAAGCAGCTCCAGGCTGTGTGGGAAAGGCTGCTGGAAAGCTGCTGTTGGAGCTGTCTCTGCCTGCTCTCCCTGATCCCTTCTGGGGCCAGTGCTGGGCCTGACATCCCAACAGCTGCAAGATCCAGCTAATCCCATCACACCAGTGAAATGGCCCTAAATCAT
Source organism: Certhia americana (assembly GCA_018697195.1). Lineage (NCBI taxonomy): Eukaryota > Metazoa > Chordata > Aves > Passeriformes > Certhiidae > Certhia > Certhia americana. Next base: position 4,421,199 of record CM031874.1, on the reverse strand, counting down.
CCCTGTCTGATTCTTGACTCCAAAGAGTCATTTCATGGCTGATTGTGAGTGATGCAGTGTGTGGTAATGGATGTATTTAAATGGGATTTATGGGTGACACCTGTCACATAGACCCTTCCATCAGTGACAGGCTGCAGAGATTTACACAGTGACACTGAGCTGCTGTAAGAGCTGCCTTGGCAGTGTTGGAGCCTTACAGGGTTTGTCAGGAACACAAACTGGGCTCCTTTGGCCTCTGGCTGATACAGCACCACACAAAATCAGTGGCAAAGGATTGAGTGCATATTGGCATCTGTCCATGGAGTAGTTTCTTAGCCCCAAAACTCTGTTTTGCCTTTTCCTTAAACATTGTGGGAGTTGTTTTGGTGAGTCTTTGGTCACAAGAGTTTCACAGGAGCAAGCAGCATCTCAGAAGAGCCCCACCCCATGATTTCTCCTCCCTCCCATGTGCTTCCCACAGTTCATAGTGTCCTAGAATGGAAGGGACTTCAAAGATCATCTCATTCCACCCAGTGGACACTTTCCACTATCCCAAGGTGTTCCAAGCCCCATCCAGCCTGGTCTTGGATACTCCCAGGGATGGGGCACCCACAGCTTCTCTGAGCAGCCTGTGCCAGGGCCTCACCACCCTCACAGGGAACAATTTCTTGCCAATATTCAAGGTGAATCCACCTTAAATCATTCTCCCTTGTCCTATCACTGCTTGCCCTTGCAAAAAGCCTCTGTCCATCCTTCCTGTAGGTTCCCTTCAGGCACTGGAAGGCTGTTCCTATTTGCTGATGACTCTGGCTAAGGTGGACACCCCTCAGCTGTGCCACCAGGCTTCTCCTCCATTCCTGCACACACCTCTCAACCCAGCTTCCTCCTCCCAGGATCCGCTCTTCTCCCTGGATCTCCAAGCTGTGGTTCCAAACACTCTGCTCCACCCCCTGATTTCCTCCTTCTCCAGCAGACCTCTCTGCCAGCCCCATCCAGAGGATCCTTGCTGCCCTTCCTGTGGAGGATTAGTGGGGATATCTGCAATGAGATTATTTCTAGGAGACCGCTGACACTGGCCTGATGTTAACTCTCCGTGTCAGCTCTGCTCAGGCACGGCCTGGCTGCACGATGGTTCCAGGCAGGATTTCTATTGTTTCAGATTTTATTTGGGGGGGCGGGGAAGGCTGGTAGATTGATTTGGTTTTTCCTCATTGTTTTTTCCCCCAAGATCTGTCTTTGGCTGTTTATGTGAGGCAGTTCACATCACAGCACTCCCAGACACACACACAGGCATGGATCAAACAGCTGAAGTCACCAATCAGTCTAAACATGCCCAATATTCACAATATTTTGCTCCCTGAGCTATCAAAAGCAGCTGGATACTACCTTGAATTGACCTGTGGGAGTTGACTGTGCGAGAACATTTTCTCAGCAGCAACATGATACATTTCTTGCTTCTTGGGTTTTTTGGGGTTTTTTCATCTATATCTTTATAATTCTGCCGTAAGGCAGCCTTGGATTTGTAAAATTAGCCTGTCATAACAAATTCATGTCCTCATCAAAGGCTGCTGTTGTGCTTCCTCCCAGACTGGAGAATTCACAGACTAAAGCTGCATTATCACAGTAATTTCAAAGTTCAATAGCATATTTTCAAAAGCAATTGCTTTTAAATGCAGTTTGTTACATAACAGCAAATTTAGACTTACACTTTTCCTCAAAATGAAAATTAAATTCTTTAAATAGTAAGTCAGCTCCTGTTCACTCTTGTCTTTGCTTTTCTTATTCTAAAATGATACAGCTACACTTGGTGCCCCTGAAAGTGCAAGGTTAGAAGGACTATATAAAGTCTTTTTATTACAAAAAAAAAAAAAAAAAAAAAAGGGATTTGTAAGCCCAGAGAAAAGTGGATTTTAAATCTCTCAAAATTCTCAAAAGTCTTTCACATGACCCTCTGGCCTGAATGAGAACCTTTTGTGCAGAGAGGTCCAGGGCTGGCTGGGATTGAGAGTAATGGATGGCAGTGCTGGGGACTGAGGTTGATGAGAATGGGATATTGATGGAAACATTTCTGATCAGAAAAAAACCACTGAGCAGACCAAAACCCCTCATCCTTCTGATGCAGAACATCACCTTTACTTTTCTGGATGAATCACAGCCCTCTCTTGTAAAGGTGGAACAAGCTCAGCTCCTTCAAACCTTGTCTGCTTGTGATTCCTTGTTGGGACTTTTCTCCTGGCTCCACAACTCCTCTTCTGTTTCATTGGTCAGGACACTGCCTCCTCCCCCAGGGTATCCATGGGGATGCCCACTCTGGCCATTTTCTGCACACTCTGGCCATTTTCTGCCCACTAGGAACAGCCCAGCCTTTCCTTCCACACCCACAGCACATCCATCTCTCTGCCATGGATGCTCTTGCCTGAGATTCATCTCATTTTTTTGGTGAGGTGCAGAGTTTGGTCACATCCAACCCAGTGAGCCACTGAGAGCATCATTAGCTGGCAAGAGAAAGGAAGACCTTGAGAACCACAGTTATCTTGACCTCTCTGATTTATGTAATTTCCTTCAGAAATATCTCAAAACCACCTCGATATCATTCTGCAAGTCCATCCTGAAAACTTTCCTTTCCCCTGGCAGGCACCCACAGGTCCTGGGTGCATTAAAAGCACCCTCTAGCACATTGACCAATAAAATTAGGCTGTTTGGTTGTATTCCTCTTCTTTCTGTACCCCCATTTTATTTTCCTTTGGTTTACAGTTAAGTTGTAAATTTTGGAGGTGCTGTATTTTAATCAAATTCCTAATAATAATAATAATAACAATGATGATAATAATTTGACGATATGCATTTCTAATTAGTTGGGACAGATTTTGGTTGGTTAATCAACATGGGAGGATACTGTCTAATAAATGTTTAGGTTGCATCCCACTGGAATCTCCAGGAGATTTTGCTTTCTTTACCACAGGTGCTGGTTTGTAACATCATTTAGGGACACAAGTGCTGAGCTCAGTTACTGCTGAATGAACGCTGTCCATTGTTTTTTTCTGAGAGCTGTGGCCTAAATTTTCAGCTTTAGGAGCCTAAAGGCTCCCTAACTCAAGATGCTGATCAACCCAAACCACTATCCATGTGCAAAAACATATAACCATTTATATGCCTGTGAGCTGAAAAGCTGCAGGAATTTGAGCCTGTAAGTCCAGTGCTTACTCTACCATTAATTAAGGTTATCTCTTTATTAGTCATTTCCCTTGTGAGGGCTCAGACAACATCAGTCCTAGTGAATAGAAGATGATCTTAACCTTGCTTTTTTTGGCAGTTTGGGAAATTATAGTTTATTGAGTGCTAAGCAAGTCTTACCAACTGGTGCTTTGAGTTACACGGGTAAAGAAATGAACTGCAGCAGATCTGGAGCTCTCAGGTCTATCTGTGTGCTGGGGACAGATTTCATCCAGCCTCTTCCCTTAAAATATGCTCAATAATCAGCAGAGATAATGTGAGAAGTAGCAGATGGGCCTCCCCAAGGAGCAGGCAAACAGCATAATCCATGTGGGGTTTGGGATGGGTGGGCAAGGCAATGGATAAAACAGGCACTTCTAAATAGTGATTGCTGGCCCTGAATGCTCAGAGGTGTCAAGGTGCTCCTGACTCAACCCAGCTGCGGGAAGTGGGAAAAGTACAAAGAAATGGGGGCAAAAAAGGATAAAATTAGTTCCTGAGGTCACCTTCACCCAACACCATTTGACTCTTGTGTAATGGTTACTCTCACCCAAAAATGTGCTGGCAAATACAAGGAAATTGCCTGAGAGGCTTCCAAGGAGTTGGAAGGATGAGCTGTCCAAGGAGGACCTGGCTGTTGTGGTTTGGAAATGGAGAAGGCTGAGAGCACTCATGGATTTGCCACCAGAGTCATGAAGTTGGCTTCTTGAAGAAAAAGACAACTTGGCCATTCAAAGAAAGTTCAAGCGCCTCTCAAGATTTATGTCTTTGCTAAAGGGTGATTCAGTCACAGAAGAAATATAATTTTGGCTTTTGGCTGCCTGTCATTCCTTGCTTAGTCATCTCAGCATCCAGATATGTTGGAGCATCCATGCTACAACACAGAGGTGAACCAAGACCAAGTGAGTATTGAGGAGATAAGAGTGAAAGCAAAAGGCTGAGAATCTCAGCATAAAGTTCACAGGATGAATTAATGAATGATTTTCATAGAGAAATAAGAACTATACTCTCCAAGGAGATTACTCACAATGAACAATTCGATCAGCTCCAGCCTGAAGAAAGGAAAAGGGGAAGAATAAATAGTCCTTCTCCAAAAGGAAAGGCTATTAATACTGCAGTGTCTTAATGGCTCACACGAGGACTATTGTTATCAAGTGTATTTATTAATAGCCTGGATGCCTGAGCATTCATCTCAGTGCATGAGCAGTGAAAAGAAAACTTGTGGATAAATATGAAACCACGTGAAATGGTCAAGCCTTGAAAGCTTGGGTAGGAAATTCCACAAGTTCCACGGTGGGGCACTGAGGTGGCTGAATGAATTTGGTGCATAAAAGGCAAAGAAATGGGAATTGGAAGGGACAATATGGACTATTTATGTCCATTAATGGGTTCTAAATTCACTGAAACTGCCCAATAAAAGCTCACCATTGACGTGAAATGCAATGGGAACATCTGCCTGGTGTGGCACGCAGAAGCTGTCAAAGGGCAAACAAAATTTGTGAGCTAAGAAAGGGAACAAGGAAGACACGAAATCAAGCAAGGTCCTGGAGGGTCACACTGCCAGAGACCTCTGTCCTTGGATGTTCATCCTCAGGTCCTCAGCACTGTAAACTCACTGCTGTCATCTCCCCAGCTCAGAACAGCAGGAGCTTGGGGGAGACAGCCCCAGTGAAAAGACTCAGACATTCCAGACTCAATCCACCAGTGTCTGGGAGAAGTCCCTGTTTTCCAGCCTTGGCACAAACATGTTATCTCTGCCATAAGGTCAGACCCCTTCCTACACAGGGGAGATTATTCAAAGAATCATTTAGGCTAAAAAGACCTCCAAAATCACTGAGTTCAGCCATTAACCAGCACTGCCAAGCCCACCACTATGCCATGATCCTGGTGTTTTCCACCCTGACCTGCCATAAATGAGCTCAGGACAGCAGCCATCAGCCTTGTGCACTGTTAGTACCAAAACAGCAGCTAACATAGAAGGAACTGCCCCAAAACCTTTTCCAGAGTTGGAGGTTCTTCCCTCCCCCTTGCCACTGATCCCAGGACCCAGCAATGTCCTTCAGCAATCCAGGCTCCTTGCCTTCCTTTAACAGCACTAATTACCTGCTCACATATTGTGCTGAACCATTTTAATGTTTTAATCCTACTTCCCCAGGTTCCTTTCTTTGGAAAATGAATTCCTGTTGTGGGGAGGGAATTTTGTGATTCTTGCATGAAAATCCCTCCCTGTGAAGCAGCAAATCCCGGGCAGCAGCATAGATCTTGTGTCTCACCTCTTTGTACATGGATTCCTCCATCACCTTGTCTGCTTCTGTCACTCCCTTCAGTGTGTTCACAAGTTTTTTGTCCCCCTCACCTTAGCCAACAATAAACTTCATTTTCTGTAGGAGAAGAGGCTCTTCCCTCACCTTCCCTGACCCCTGATTGCCCTTAGGTTGTTTTCACACCCATGAGATGTGTTTGATTTGGGTGTTTGCAGATGTTGGGGGATGTGGATTATAAAACTTTACTTACAATTTCATCCAGCCCTGAACTCAGCACTGGCTTTCTGTGCTGGCTGTTTGAGCACCTGTCAGCAGACAATGAAACTTCTCCAAGTTTCCTGTTTCAAAATCTTCCCTTATCCTAAGCCTACCCCAGTGGACATGGATGTTTGGCACAGTGTTTTCCTCAGAGTACAGCTTGTCTTCAAACACCTTCCACGTAGTGCAGCACTTACAACATGTCATGTAGCTCTCTCGCTTTTCAGCTGCTCCATGCACCAAGTTAAAATCCAGCCTTATGCCAACTCCATAAACAAGCTTCCAGCCAGCATTCTCTCCCTGATGTCCTCTACTCCTTGCCTAGGCACTTAAAATCTTCCATTATTCTGCTCTTTCTACAAATTTTATTGTTTATTCCAGTCACCTCCCAGTTCAGTCTTTTTCTCCTGTGTAGAAAAGGAGAGATGGTTTTCCCATCTCCCCATTTATTGCATTTTTATCTCATAAAGTTTGTGGCTAAATAAATACGATCAAATCCTTCATGCAAAACTGATATATAGAAAATATTATATAAGCAGCAGTGATATCTCCATTAAGGAAGGCCCCAAATCTGCATAATTCCACTGGCTTAACTGGAATAGATCTTCATAGGAACCAGGGTAGATGGAAAATGTTTCCAGCACTGGCCACATTAGAAATTGCTATTTTCAGGTCCTATTAATAAGCTTGCAAAATGTTGTCCTTTGGGCTGAAATTGCCTATAATCAGCACCTATCCCACAGTGATTTCTCCCTTGTTTTGAAAGTTTGTGCAGAATTAGGAGATCTGCTTTTGAATACAGTAAAGAGGAAAATATCTTCTTTTTTTAAGTCTTTCTGACCTTTTTTTCTTGGCAGCTCTACAGCTGAATTGGCCGTGGTTTGAAATATGCAATTTGGCAGGAAAATAGCCCTCATTGGGGAGCAGTGCAGGGCTTTGTATTGCAGGAAATTGGGTTTGATTTGCCCATGCTACAAGTATTCAAAAATTGCAATCTGACCATATGCAGTGGAGGGCTTTTGCTAAGCTGATTAGAGGACATGGAGACCAGGGAACAGGAGTCTGCATGAGCCAGAGGAAAAAGGGACTTTCTGAGGGATGGACAAAGGGACCCCAGTGTGGTGGAGAGGGATTCTCAGCTCCTTCCTCCCTCAGCTCAGAATCCCAGGATGAGTCAGACTGGAAAGAACCACAGGGGCTCATCTGGTACCAGGTCCCTGCTCAGGCAGGGCCATCCCAGAGCACAGGGCACAGGATTGATCCATGTGGCTCTGGAATATCCCCAGGGAGGAGACCCCAGCCCCTCTCTGGGCTCTGCTCAGGGCTGGGCACTGCCCAGGGCAGAAGTTGTGTCTCCTGTGCAGGGAATTGCTGGGCTCAGTCCCTGCCCGTGGCTTTGGGGACATTGCTGGGCCAGGAGCAGAGCCTGGGCCCTGCTCTGTCCCCACTGCACACAGGGACAGACAGGGATGGACAGGGACAGACAGGGATGGACAGGGACAGACAGGGATGGACAGGGACACCTGGGGACAGACAGAGACACACAGGGACACCCAGGGACACCTGGGGATACCCAAGGACACCCAAGGACAGCCAGGGACACCCAGGACTGAGCACCTCTCTCAGCTGGGGCTCCTCTCCAGGCTGAGCAGCCCCAGCTCCCTCAGCCTCCCCTGGGCACAGAGATGCTCCAGGCCCTTGCTCAGCTCCAGGAGCTCCTGTCCCTGCTGTGCTGAGGAGCCAGAGCTGGGCACAGCACCCCTGAGGAGCCCCCAGGGCTGGGCACAGGGGCAGCTCACATCCCTTAATGGCACAGCCAAAGCAGTGACCCTGCCAGGGCACCCAGAGGTGCTGACCCCAGAGGGACACAGGCAGCAGCAGAGACGTCTGTGCCTGTGCCAGACACTGAGGGACATCCCTGGTGCAGTCACAGTGGTGGGGCTGTGTCTCACAGCCCTGTGCAGAGGGCCAGGAGCTCTCTGGGCACACACAGCAGGCACTCTGCAGAGGACAGGAGCAGCTCCTTCATGTGATGCTGGGCTGGAGATGGGCACGAGGCAAGAGTCACCCACAAACTGCCTTTAGGTCCGGATCACCCAGCTCATAGTTGGTTTGATTTTATGTGTGGTCTCTGCATGCCAATGCCTGTACAACCATGTCACTTCCAGGCACAGGAGCCATCCTGCTATTTTCAGTGGCTTTTTCCTGGTTATTTGAGACCTTGTAGGAATAGATCCATACTGCATGATGAAATAATTTTTTTCTCTAGGCTGCCTTCAACACTGGGAAAACTGAGTCTGCAGCAATAAACAGAATCCATATTTCTAATCCATTTTAAACCAGAAAGGAGATTTTTCACAAACTTCCTCAGCTATGAAGATTCTTCAAATCCTCTTCAGTCCCTTTAAATATTAAATCATTCTCATGCACACACCAGGCATAGCCCATTTCAAAAAGCAGGAACACAGGCAAATCATATTCACATGCACATTCTTTGGAGCAGTTGTTAAACTTGTGGGTGAGCTGCCTGAATTAGTGGAACAGAATATTTGACTAAAATAAAAATATCTTTAGGCCTGACAACTGGAAATCAGTTTGCAACAGTGATTTCTGATAGACAGTTGTACTGCATGGGCAAATTCCATGCTTCAGGAAGAAGAATCAAGAGACAGGATGAATAAGAGATATAGTTAATAACAACTAAGCATTGAAAAAATTATCCTTCTGAAACACGGTGCTGGCCATCCTGGACTGCTCTGCTCTCTTTGACCCAGAGCTGTGTTTTCCTGCAGAAGTAATTAGGTTTTAATTCAGATGTAGTTTCAACACCCTTCTTTCAAGCTGGTTTGTAGCTTACTCTGAAAATCTCCCAGCTGAAACCAAAGTGTGAGGATAAACTAATGAGTGACCATATAAATATATCCACAGAGAGGGAGGATTTGATTAAACTGAGCTCTTTGCATTACAAACACCTTCCAGTCTGATTTGCCAGGGAAATGAGGATGAGTTTATCTGATCCATGCCCTACCCATGGCCTTCATCATTCATGGCCACTCACTAAGATGTGTAATTCCTACTCTTTTTCATTCTTCTTACCAATACTTTCCTCCTTCTTTGCAGCAGGAGACCACAACAAAGCACAAAAGAGGGAGGCAGTGCTATTCCTGCCCTGCACTACAGCACAGAACCCATTAATTGCACTTTTGGCAGTGAAGCCCAATGAGGTACGTGCATATAGGGCTCAAAGCTCTTTAAATATTCAGGAAATGTTCCCCTAACAAACCTTCACTTCTTGGGAGCTGCTCTGCCAAGTTCCAGTGACAGAGGAGTGGCTTTTCTGAATTCAGTGTCATTGGGATGGGTGATTGAGCTCAGAGCAAAAGTGGCAGCAGCTGGTTCAGGCATGTGAGGGCTGGGGCTGCTTTTTAATCCAGTTCTGAGGAAATCCTGCACCTCCAGGAGTACTGAATATAATGGCAAGGAGGATAATGTTATGCAGCTTGATATAACTCAATAAAACCCCAGATCAGGGCCCCCTGAGATTACACAGGTGGTCATTGAGCCCCTCATGTTAATGCTCTGCAGCTTTGCTGTGTGGCTGCATTTCTACCATCTCACAGTGAATCACATCCATATCTTTCTTCCTCGGCAACCTCCCCCCACCCCCCCATGACAGTGGGCACCATGATTTCCTGCCTCTCCACCTATGTCCTTTAATTTGGACCTAAAGCTGTCTTTTGCCGCCTGTGCTCAGCTCTCAGGGCACAGATGAAGAGGCCTGGGCTGGGTTTCAGGATGAGAGGAGGTAACTGTGCTCACAGCAAGCAGGGCAAGAGGAGCTCAGGATCACCCAGTCCAGCTTCCCATGGCCACACTGGGCTTTGGGACCCCAATGTATTGAACAGAAGGTGGGCTCAGGAGTGAAACAGCAGCACTCAGTACCAGCTAATCCTGGTTGTATCAAATTCAGAAATGGCTGCTGATCCACAGGAACTGGAAAGAAGAGCCCTTAAGAGAGTGAATTTATATTCTGAGCTTTTGCTTCTCACTCACAGCTGTCTGAAAAACATCACCCCCCCCCCCCCCCCCCCTCCCTGAGCTACTCAATGAGAAGAGCACAAGGAGAAGGAACAGCTCAGATCTGGATGGGCTGTTTGTCAGGTATGAATTCTCTCATCCAGTCACTCTCACTTCTATTCAGTACATGTAATGAATGTCGGAAAAATCTGGAAATTTATGTTCAGATCAATGGGAGCTGATTAATTACCTAAGATGTATTCAGATAACAGAGTTGAGAGGAAAAGCAAAGGCAATGCTTTCAAAAATGCTCAATGAAGTAAACCAAGTACATTGCGAATACGTTTAAAGGATAAGTGCAAAGACGACCCAGGCAAGCGAGGTATCAAAGAAAGGAGACATCCAAAAGCCAGTCTTACAATCAACAACATAGACATGAAGGAGAAAAGAAATCTCTAAAGCTATTAAAAATCTGGAAACCTATTAAAAATGGATTAAAAAAGGTACAAGGAAATCAAATCAAGAGACATGGAGTGGCACTTGCAAAAGAAACCTTAAACAGAGTGGAAAAATTACTCTGTGATCCAAGTGAATTTAAATAGTGGCTCCAGTCATGATGGAGAACAGCACTTTCTGATTTCACAGGCCAGCAACTAGCAGATGGAATGTGGATGTGCCTTCAGTCCATGGGAACACTCCAGGGGGTTCATCCTGCCTGTCCAGCTGGGGTGTCCCCACCTCAGCCGATCAATGATTTCAGTGATACTTAAAAATCCAGGCTCTGCTCTGCCTCCTGTTCCAGCAGCATCAGAGAGCCCTGCCCGGCTCTCAGAGGTGCACTTGGGACAGGGAGAGCACCAGACAGTCAGAGCAAGGGAAGGGCAAGAGAGAGCTGAACCTGTCTTCCAACTCCTCCCTGCACAATTAACCCTCTCAACACCAAGAGCTGCCAGGGGCCCTGCAGAGATGCTGCTCCCAGCCTGCGCTGCTGGACACAGCTTGGAACCTTGAGGATTTAAGCTCTTTGTCAATGCAGCAGTCTCTGAGCCATGGACATGGGAGAACGATGAGTTAATATTCACACAGAGAAAGCTCATGGGTTGATGTGCAGTCTCAAAGCAGAGCCCTTCTGCAAAGAACTAACATTTTATCGAATATGTGATGGGGAATCTCTTCTGCTGCTGCATCAGCTGCCTTCTAGAAACACCACAGCCAAAAAAAGGGGTGAAAGCAGGTGCTTTATTCTTGGAGGTTAGAATGGACTTTCCCAGCTCTGCCCCTTCCAGGTAAATATGGCCCAGATCTGGCTGTCTTGTCTCTCCCAGATGAAAATCTACTGGCAGCTCTAATTTTCCCCACTTTCTCACTTTTAGTTTTATTTTGTCTGTACAAACATCGACACTAACGCACAAATCATTACTTCAGTGGCAAAGGAATAATAAAGTTCTCACAAACAAAAAGTTCCCAGGTGAATTTTCCTAAGAGAATTACGTGAAAGATTGAACATTCAGGGATACCAGAGGCACTTGAGTGGTGACCATTATTGCTGCTCCTCCAGGACAAGCAACCAGGCAAGTCTGGCTGTGCTGCAGGAATGCTGAGCCACACCTTTCACCTCCTGCCCATCCCCTTCTTTCACAACCCCCTCCCCAACCAGAGGATGAGAAAAGACCTCCAGCACTCACACCACACAGCCCACCAGGAATGTCTCCATCTCTTCTCCAAGCCAAGGAGTAGTTTCCTCCCTCCCCTCATCTTCAGGAGATGTTTCCAGATCATTACTGCTCTTCTATTAAAAATCTTCTCATAACTTCCCAAATGCTTTCATGGCCTGCATGATGCATTTGTTCTTGTTCCAAGACAGTGCTTTAGCTTGAGTAGTTTTCTTCCTCCTCTCTGTTCATTTCCATTTCTCTCACTGCACTCAGGTCTCTTTTGGTCATTGTTTGCCCCTCCTGCACCAGCCAACCCTCCCTCTCTTTGGGCAGATGAGTTCAGCCCCTTCCAGAGCCATTCCCTTCCCCTTCCCATCACTGTCCTGCAAGGGGGGAGAGTTCTGCAGAGCTCCTGGCTGTTGTCATGCCTGGGCAGGGAGGGCTGCACTACTCACACTCATCCATTCCTAGGGGGAAAAACGTTGCCTGGGGTAAGCCTTTTCCAGAGCTCCACCATGCTGGCAGTTCCCCATCCCCCGCCACAGATGAGTGGAAACAACTTTCTCTCCTGTTCTGTCATTTCCAAGTGATGAGGCCCAAGCTCCAAGCAGAAATTCATGTTATTACTCCCAGCATGCACAGCTCTCACTTTGTACTATTACATTTCATTCTGCTTCTATTACTTCCCTCATCAGGATCATCCAAGTGTTTTATTTGTTATATTTGATCCGATTTCCCATTTACCTTCGGGTCTTTAATTATTCTTTCCTGGCAAATTTATTCAGAGCTTTGCATAGCGTTGATGTCTCTAGTTGCCTGGATCCTTTATTTCTTTTTTAAAACAGAAGAACTGGGCTTGTCATTTTTTCTGCTCGACTTATGTATTAAAAATTCTGGAGACTGGACTCATGATTTCGTGTGCCAGTTCTTTTAAGAGTCTGGGTTGGATTATTTGCTCCCCCTGGCTTCAGTGCATTAAAGCTCTTTCAGTTCTGCTTTCACCTTGGATGCTGAAATTTCCATTTTTATACATCTCATGCCCATTAGTGATCATCCCTGTGCCCTTGTGTCCTGCAGCAGCCTCTTTACTGAAAACTGAAGCAAAGTACTCATTTAGAATTTTTTTCTGTGACTACTTTTGTTTTTTATTTCATCCATCTTGCTTTCTTTTTTTGTCTGTGTGACCTGGGATTTTTTATTTAGAATATATTTGTGAGCAGTAATTCAGCTTAAGTTTTGGCAAGTCTCATTTCAGTTGTGCAACCTCTGCACTCTGAGGGAGTTTGTTGATTTATCTCTTCTTCTGTCCCTTTCAGATTCTCATCCCACCCCTGCCATGGGCAGGGACACCTTCCACTGTCCCAGATTGCTCCAGCCTGGCCTTGGACACTGCCGGGGATCCAGGGGCAGCCACAGCTTCACTGGCAATGTGCCAGGGCCTGCCCACCCTCACAGGGAACAATTTATTTCCAATATCCCATCCATCCCTGCCCTCTGGGAAGCCATTCCCTGTGTCCTGTCACCCCAGGCCCCTGTCCCACCTCAGCTCTTTGGAGCCCCATGAAGCTCTGGAAGGTCTGAGGTGTCCCTGGAGCCTTCTCTTCTGCAGCATCAGGAACATCTGCTGGAAATTTGATGGACCAACCTCTGTTCCCAGGGTCTGCAGGTGACCACAGCCCATCTCCCTCTGGCAATACTCTAAACACTACTTTTAACATCACTGGGTAGCTGAAGAAAAAGCAGTCAGATTCCCTTCTTCTGTTCTTATTGTGTAACAGTAGGAACAACCTTTTTCCCCTGCTCACCCAACAGCAAAATTCTGTGGCAACAATAAAATAAAAACTGAAACAAAAAAACTTTTCTGAGAAATCAGCAACCTTTTCCCCTTCACACACGGTTCCTGCGGTTGGAGTATTATTTAAAAGAGCTCAGGTAACTGATACTGCAATTTAGATCTGAAGAAAAACAGACCCCTCTGCCAAAAGCTGAGGTTTCTCCTCTGCATTTCTTCTACTTGAAGATTCCTCAGGTACCTGCCAGTGCAGTGTTTCTGGATGGTTTTTAAATGGCCTGACCAAGCAAAGGAAAAGCAGTTTTAAGGGGGGCCAGTGGCAGAGAAGAGAGCCACACAAAGATATTCTGCAGCAAAAGGGGGCATCCTACACCAGCCATCCTCATCCTCTTTTGTTTGAGTGTTTCTCATCTGGTTTGGGCTGCTTTTTTTCGATTTTTTTTTTGGTGTGTTTGATTTTATTTTTTTTTTGTTTGTTTCTTTGTTTGATTTTTTTGAGTGTTTTTGATTTTGATTGGTTGTTTGGTTTGATTTGATTTGGATTTATTGAGATTCATTATTTCACTGAAATATTAAGGTTAGGGAGAGACAGCAGGGTCTACTCATCTTCATTGTCCAGTGGAAAGCATTTCTCATCCCAGTGAAAAATCTTGAGATGTCAAAGATTTTCCCAATTTATACTGAGATGAAACTGGTTTCAAAACCATTCTTATTAAGAAGAAGAAAGCATGATATCCCTGTGTTTAAGGCCACACAAATCTGGACCCAGCACCGGCTTTTCCTTGAGCTAATCCAGCACCTTGTGTCCAACCCAACCCCGTGTTCCCTCAGGAGGCTCAGGATTCTGCTGTCCTCAACACTTTTTAGATGTTCCAGGAAGGACACAGAGCCAAGGGAGCAGAGTGGGGGGTGAAACCAAGGACAGAGTGAATTCCAGTGTGTATGGGACTGGATGGAGGGCAGCAGGCACCTCAGAGAGAAGGGGAGGCTGTGGGAGCAGCAGAAAGGGCATGCTGAAAGGCAGAGGAGGATCAAATAAATAGATATGCACTCACCATCTCTGGTGCCCAGAGATTCCCCAGCTCTTGATTTTCTATATGGGGGATCCTTATTGAGGAACCATTCTGGGGGGCCCAGTCCAACCCCAGCACTGCTGATGGTCCTGAGGGTCCCCTGCTGCTGCTTCCTGCCAGATACATCCTGCAGATCCCATTGTGGATTTCCCAAATGCTGAGTCCGACCCATGACACAAAGCTGTTAGGACAACCTCATAAATCTCTGTCTTTGCAAGGACGAGTCAGCTCTGCTGCAAGAGGGAATGAGGACAGAAATGAGTTCTTTAAGTGCATTTGGTCAAGAAAAAAGTTCTAGTTTTTGTTGGAACTGTTAACTTCCTTCACAATTAAATAATTCCTTTACTAACGAGGTCCAGTCCAACTTAGGAAAAGAGTGAGTTCATTCAGCATTTACTATTTCTCTGATTAACCAAAAATGTGATTTTAGGCAGTGATTTTTCCCTATCAGACCTCCCAGATGCAATTATTTGCCGTGCAATAAAATTTTCTCTAATGAAATCCAATGTGCACTAATAAAGATTGGATTGGCTTTGACAATGCAGCCTTTTGCTCCAATTCACACAAAAACTACCAGAGATGATCTTAGGCGCACAGGGAAGTTTAGTGGGTGCTGTTGGTGGAGCCTGTGGCACCCCTTTGTGTGGGATTTTCCACAGGCTGCATTAGTGGGGCTGAGCCAAAGCAAAGGCTCCATCTGAGTGCTCATCAGACACTAATTTACTGCAGGTCCTGCTATAAATAATGCATCCAGTGGGGAGCTGAACAGCCCTTAGTGGAGTAATGCACTCAGGCTTCTTCTTCCCACAGAGGCCAAACCTCATGTCTGCGCTGGGATCACAGGAGAACTTTCCCAAATCACCTCAGTGACTTAGGCTCAGTATAGGAAAGACTCGGGGATTTAGATCTTACATTTCAGTCAAGATATTTGTATCTCTGTCAGGCTATTCCTTCCTTTATTGCCAGGAAATGCTGACTGAAAAGCAGAAAGCGGGCAAAAGATCTGTTTAGATATTCCATGGGGATGAGATGTAGGTTCCCTGTGGGGTTTTCCAGCCACTGCAGTGAGGAGCAGCAGTGGAGGGGGTGGTCACAGCAGCACTGTCCCTAGAGACCCTCAGGGCAGCAGCAGGCAGGGATGGGGATGAAGACTCATCACAACCTTAGTCTGACACCTGAAAGATGAGAAAATTATTGGTCAAAATTGACTTCGAGAAATGGGCTCAAAGGGTGTTCTGAAAATCCATTTGAACACCTTTTTATTCCCATCCAAGAGGAGGATCCAGGTGATCCAGTCTTCCTGCTCTTGCATTGCCTGTGTAGGGAGGATGAAACCTGGAGCTCCTCCCACAGAGCTGTGCAGTCTGTGCCTCTCCAGGTTTTCAGCACAGGGGCGGTTTTAGTGACAGACTGGATATTTTTTGCTTTCTGTTCCACCTCTTCTCTCTCAAGAATCTGAAGAGATCTTGGCTGACACCTTCCCTGCCTTGTGTGTTGTTTTGGTTTTTTCCTCCCTCCTTATCCTTCCAGTTAACCCCCTCTTATGTCCCCTTAAAAAACCCTGAAGGAGCTTTGGTCTTTCTACCCACAAACATGCCACAGCTGTGTGGGGTTTGTACCATTCAAGATGAATAATGGAGGTTCCTTAGAGTTTTCATGCCTTTCCTTTCCTTCACTGGCATTTCAGTAGTGCCACAAGTTTTTTGCAGCCTTCCAGTCTCTGACACAGCAAGCTCTCTTGCTGCTTATTTCACTGGGGGGTTTTTGACCTCGAGTCCCCTCACATCCTTCACAAGGGTGGTTTGTTCTCTCTGCTCATGAAGTTTCCACGGGGCAGGAGAGGTGTTTCCCCAGGCCAGAGGTCAGTTGTGGATGTGAGGACACTAACAGCTCCAGAGTGTCCCCAAGGTATGGAGGCTTCTTCTGAGGAGTGAGCTGAAAAAGCAAATGAAGAGTTCTGTTGCATGCTCTACTTTGCCTTCACCCTGGAAGGTGTTGTGCATGTGCCTGGCTATGGAGCAGGGGTGTGTTGGTGCAGGTGAAGGCACCACGTTCTTAGGAATGGTGGTGTTGGCTTTCTTGGGCAGAGATCCTCAAATCAGAATCATTTTTGCCGAGCATGGGGTGCAGGGATGAAACAAGGCCATGCCCACACACAGTGAGGCAGAGCCTGAAGGACAGTCAGACATTCAGAAGCTGATTTTTGCCAGCTACCCTGGAGAAAACCCTTCAAACTCTCCTAAAAACTACCATAAAATTTATGTAGCTCCTTGGGACCCTTGAGATGTGTTCTCCTGTTTGTATGACAGTGAGTTCAATAACAGCCTATCCACAGGCCCTGAAAAACAGCCTCTGGAGCTTGCCCTTGGGGTGTAGTTTGAGATACAGACACATCAGGGGCAGCCTCAGCTGCTCTGGAACTGCCCCTGCCCCCTCCAGGCTCCACATGCACTCCCACCCTGCCCATGGCTATTCCTGCCCCATCCCCAAGGCTGAGCCCTACAGCAAGCACTGGGGCTGTGGGGCAGGGTGCCACTCTGGGCAGCCTCCACCACCAACTGGGATCAAAATTCAGCCACTGGAAACTTGGGTTGGAGTCAAATCCCTGGTTACACCATGAGAGTCTCCAGCTTATTAAGCACGGAAGCAGCAGCCCAGCTTTGTTTGAGAGAGGATTTAGGAAATGTAACAAGCTGTTTTTCTGTTAGATGGTGAAAGGGGAAGAACAGAGCTGTAGTAGTTGTGTTGGTTGGGTTGGTTTTTTTTTCCCCGAGTCCCTTTTTATCTTTTGGCAGCCCTTTGTACAATTAAATAGCTCCACGGGGATGCCATATGTTGCCAATAGTTTTACACTTCTCAGTAGTGGGAGGCTGGAACACTTTCCAAATTGACATGATAGGAACCCATTACAAAATTCTTCTCTAAGAGGAACGGCTAAATGTTCTGTCAAGGAACTGAATTAAAAATAGACCAACTGCTATTGTTATCTCCCCTAAAGAATGCACATGGCATCACCCACAACGTGGTACATCTGGTGGTACATCTCTGCTCCTGGGAGCCCCAGCAGGAGTCTGGAGGGCTGTAAGGGGTGAGGGGCAGGGCTGGGGCCAGACCTCAGGGGCAGAGGGGTGGGTTTGGGACCCGCCTTCCCTTCCCCACAGCCCCTGAACAACGTGATCATGCCAAACCCACTGCCCTGGGCAATGTGCTGTCCCAGGGGTGTCCCTGCCTGCCACCACAGAGCACACCACAGGAGGACCTCATGGGACTGTCTGCACATGCCTGACCTCCAGCACCCTCCAGATAAGCTTTTTCCTGGTGTGCTGGAGCACAATGTCACCCAAGTGCTCCTTGGGTCAAAGCTGGGAAGTGTCAAATCCACTTCAGTGCTGTCTGCTGGTCCAACACACAAAACCTGCTCCAGATGGATTTGACTTCTCTGTGAGGGTGGGCAGGCCCTGGTACAGGGTGCCCAGAGAAGCTGTGGCTGCCTCTGGATCCCAGGAAGTGTCCAAGGCCAGGCTGGACAGGGCTTGGAGCACCCTTGGTCCCTGCCCATGGTATTTAAGGTCCCTTCCAACCCAAACCACTTTGTGATTCTACAGTTCTGTGAATTTATTTCCTCACAATGCCTTCATGAAAATAGACATTTTTTTCCCTCCCCCATCTCCCCCTTATCTTTGACTGCCTTGTTCTTTACTTGTTTGCTCAGTGACTCCTCTCTGCAAGGTAGGTCCTGCTGTGGGACCCATGGTGACACATCCAGCACGCAGCTGTGGGCGGTGCAAGGGGGATCTCTTAATAACTTGATAACAGCTATTAAGTAAATACCACATACTGGAACAAAATGCTTCACTTCAACCTCAAACAGGGTGGGGTTAACTACCAGAACTGAGTTGTTTACCTTGGGCTGAAACGCCTGAATAGGGGGACTTTGAAAATCTGCTCTCATGAATTACTGGTTTCCACAAGGGTTTCTGTTCTATGGTAGTGACAGCTAAAATAAGCAGAAGGATTTTCTTTTTGTCTCGGTTATGCCTCTCCTACAATCCCAGAGCATCATTCACACAATCAAAAATTACTAGTGTGCTGGGTACTACAATTGCAGTCAGAGCTGCCCCTTTATTTACTCTGATGCTGCACTGATATTGAGTTAGTTTTAAAAAAAAACATTTAGAAAAGGCCTCTGTGATTCTTATTTGAAGTTTGTACTGCGAAACAATAAACCAGCAGCAAAATAACCAGGTGGCAATGTTGGGTCAGGGTGAGTTTGGTTGCCTGGTCCTGGGAGTGAGCCATGCCAGCCTCCCCAGATCTCTGGGATGAACCTGCTCTGGGGTTGTGTTTGTGGAGCCTGGGCTGGGCACAGGGGAGCTCTGCTGAGAGGAAAGGTATGTTAACCTGACTGCACGACATCTTAATGGGGTTTGGACACTTCTGTGAGCTCAGTGAACATGTGTCTGTGCTTACAGAGCTCTGTAGGTCTCTCTGGAGCTGTGTCCAGGGGACAGATGCATGGTGCAAAATCTAACCAGCAGCCTCCGCATAATTCAGACACCTGGGCTATTGGAGGGTCAGTTGCCAAAACAACTGGGATTGCTCATGTTCTGCCAAAAAGACCCCCAGAGGTCAGTATCTAGTAGGGTACAGCATATCCAGAACTATGCTAACAATGCCAGCTTGATAAATTAAAAGTTAGAGGACAACATGCTCCAATTTTTTTTTCCTTTTTACCCTTGGGGTCACTTGATGAAACAGCACCTCAGCTCCTTCTGCACCATGCGTCCCACCACGACAGTCCACAGCTGCAGGGAGGGCTGGTCCCCAGCCTGTCCCCCTACTGCAGCTCACCATGGAGCCTCTGTGAGCTGAGCAGGCCTTTGGGTCACCCATTTCTGGGGGGATGCTGCGAACTCTCTGTGCCTTTGGTGGGAGCAGGTATGGACACACTTGGCCCTGAGTCAAGTCCAAGTCAATATTTTGCCTTCCAGACTGGAGTAAGTGCCTGTAGGCTGGAGTAAATCAACATTTCAGCTTCTGAGGCCAAATCCAGCTTCAGGCAGGTGGAGGATTTCAGGTCCTCTCTCAGAGGAGCCTGGACCTGGCTGCTCTGGCTCCCTTTGTGATGCTGCCAAATTTGAGCTGGACAAAAATGAGCTCTTGAAGAGCTTCACAGGATTGGAGTGGATTCTCCCTCTTCTCCTTTCTTGGCCCTGTGTGTGGCCCCACATGGGAGGATTTGGCCACCCCTGGAGGAGGGAGGTCTACTGTGCCTTTCCTGGGATGTGCAGAGCTGCTGGGCTCATGGAGGGGCTGTGGGGAAAATCTGAGCTGTCTCTATGCAGGAACTCAGGCTGGATCATCAAGTTCTGTCTCCTCTGAAGCTCAATGAATCTAGAAAACCATCTTCTCTTGTCATCTGTGCTAAGAGATTCACAGCACCTGCACAAAAGTGCTTTTATGTCTGCTTCATGCATATTGAGAGTTGACATTAAAAGAGGGGGAAAGAAAGAACAATCCATTAGGCTCCATGCACTAAATCCTAGATTTCAAACTGACACATCTAAAAATACCTATGATATGAAAGCAGATACAGCATGATAATTATATACTGCAGGTCTATTGTACCACTGTGTTCTATATGGGATTCCAGGAGCAAACCAGCCTGGTGCAAATGAGGAACCTTGCTGCTGGCTGGATTAATAGCAGCAGCATCTCAAAATGTTCCAGTCCCTAGACCAGGGCTCTTCAGTGCTGAGGGTTTGTGCTGGGTGACTCTTCCCAAACCTTGCTCAGGTTTGATGTATTTCTTTGAAGAGTCCTTTGGTGGCTGGCCTGAAACCAGTTTCTTTTGAGAAGTGGTGAGCATCTGTGCCTTCCCACTTTCTGGAAAGATTTCTCATGTCCTCGGACGTGGTAGAAAGAATCTGTCGTGAAATTACTGACCTCAGGTTGGCATGGGGGAGCCACTCAGGCTCTGAATCATTTAACCACGGTTAAGGATGAAATTTGTGTGTTTCTGGCAATTTCCTGTAGTTAAAAATGTCAGTGAAAATTGAGATTAAATTGTAGTCTCATTAGTTAATGATTTAATTTTATATAAATAGACCCAGTAAATCTTGTTCATCATTGCATAATAACACAATAATGTGTTTGTTTGTGTTGAAAATGATCTCCAGAAGATGCACCATCCGTATCCCTGCATATGAACTATCTCCCAGCTTTCCCACTCTGACTCAGTGACAACACAGGACAGATTTGCCTAAAAATCAAGCCTGCTGCTAGAAGTCTGCTGCTTTCCTGAGAAAACATGGAATATGCTCTTCATCCAGGCAAAACATCAATTTTCCAAACCAGGACTGGTTTGAAAACAGCTATTGAGGGAGCAGGAAGGCAGACAGACCCTGCCTGCAAAATCCCGGGTGTCACCCAGGTGTCCCCAGGGCTGGGAACTGTGCTGGCATTTTGCAGTTTGAAATGATTCTGAAAGCCAAGTCCTGGTCAGGTGGGGTTGGAGAAGGTCCCATTCCCTTGGCAAAGGTTCTTTGGGAACCTCTGGCCAGCTCTGCCAGCCTCACCTTCCAAGTGGCCAGATCACTGTGATGACAGTTGTAGGTTTAGCTGGTGAAGCCGTCTGGGATCCTCCAGATGAAAGACTATAAAAAGGCAAGTTATTCCCTCTAATTTAAGAGTATTGCCAACCCCAAATGTTAAAAACTTCTGAGATTCCCAAGCCACTAAACCAACCAAACCGTCACAAGGTTTTTACTTTTAATCGGAACTCCTTCTTATTTTCCTTCTGGTTTTTGAGCCTGGGTTTGGGACCTGTTCTCATTTGCAGGAAAAAGTCACAACAAAGCACAAAATCTCTGGGTTTCAGAAGTGAAACCCGAATATCTCTCCATCACATGTCTCTCTTAGAGATGGGGTTTCTGAAATGTCAGAGAGGGGGGAGCATGCTACAACAGCCAGGACTGAAGCAGGTGCCTCTTTGCTTCCTGTGCTTGTCTCACGTGGCTCCTCACAGCTCTGCCCCCCTTCCAGCCACTCCCAGAGGGGACACAGACCCCCAAGGCAGCTTTGTCCTTTCTCAGGGAGAACCACAGCAGCTCTGTGGGAGGAAATCACTCCTCCTGCTCTGTGAGAAAACCACCTGTGTTGAAGTGGGTCAGAGAGAGCTGTGAAGTTCACACGTCCCCGCTGTGAGAGGCAGGGGATGTGTGACAGGGAGGGTGCGGATCTCACCTCTGGTGCTGAGCTCTGCTGCCAGCAGAGGTGGCCAGGACAGGGGATGTCATTGATATTGGTGCTCAATGCCAGAATTGCTAGAAAACCCCTCAGGAAGAGCCCCAGAGGGAGGTGATTAGTTTTTGTAATTGCTTGCTCTCTAACAGGGATGGTCTCTGCCGTGTCCACCCCTCTTCTGGCAGTGACTTCTCTGTGTTTTAGGGGCACTAAAAGCAAACACCAGCCAACCACGGTGTTTCAGAACTGAGGTTTGAGCCTCTTTGTGCCACTTCCCATGCTCAAACCACAGATCAAGCTCTGAGCTGTGCTTCTGGAGAAAAGCAGAGGTTTGCTCCCACAGACCCACTAGCTGGGACATACAAGCAAGAGTTACAGTCTCCTGCCAGGGAACAGAGCCTGGCTCATGTCCCTCTCCTCAGGAAATGTGGGAAAACAGGTCCCAGGTCTCCCAAATCCTTGTCTGTATCAGTAATTCCTGCATGAGGCATGGCCACGTGTCTGGGAGGAATGCATGGTGGGAGCACGAGTCGAAAAAGAAAGTTCAGGGGTTGAGAAGGGAAGTGCCACACTCCCAACAATGCAAAGGCTGGAATGGGATCCCCCAACGTGCTGTGGAAAAAGCTTCACCTCTGTGCCTCAGCTTCCCCCTCTGCTGCTTCTGGACACAGGGCTGTGACAGGCATTCCTGGGAAAGGCTGGGTGAAAGGCAGGAGTAGCAAACCTGAGAGGACAGAGCAAGCCCAGATTTGCTCTGGAAACTCCTGGCAGCACCAGGACCTGCAGACAGCTCTCTGAGGCCCTGGGGATGGGATGCCTTGGCCTTTGGGGCTGCTTTACCATTACAGCTCTTTCTACCAGGCTGCTTCAGCATCTGCCCAGAGCAATGAGGCTTCTTCCACTGCAGAGACCCCCTTCTCTTAGCACTGGCAACATCCAGGCCTTGAAGGAGTCAGAGAGCAAAAGGCTACAAGGTGGGGGAAGGCAAAATACACTTTCAGTGGCTGTAACCCTGGCTCTCTCCATATGTGCTTTCTCTTGCTTTTCCTCACAGCTTTCAAGAATCTGTCACAACAGTTTTCCACTGAAACACCTGTCCTGGCAGAAACCTGACTTTAGATACCATTCCTAAGAATGTAGATACAATTTCCTAAGAATATAGGCTGCTGTAAGGACTTCCCTGCTTGTTTAAGGTCACTCACCCTGCAGTGCATCTCCCTAGCAGTACCAGGTGCGTGTCTAATACTAAGAGAGAAATTCTCAGGAAGAGGAGCTCTGAAATCAGTCCCACTAGGAAATTAGGACAAACGGAGATACTACACCTTCCCTCGTTATTTTTCAGAGAGAGAGAAAAAGTTGCAGAGCAGGAAGAGAAAGGGGGGTTTGTGAGTAGAAGAAAAAGGAAAAAAAAAATAGGGGGAAATAATAAAAAAAAAAGTACACAGAGAAGGAAAAAAAAAGAAGGGGTGAAGGTGGGGGAAGGCAAAGCCACCTGTCCCTGTGGGTGGTGTCTGGGCTCCGTTACTCGATGGCTCTGCAGCAGGTGCTGCTTTGATCCCACATCCTGCCCTGCTCCGTGATAACGCCTGCGGGACCTCAGCCAAGGGCCTCATCCCAGAGTTTATGGCTCCTTCCTGTCTCCAAAGGATCTCTGGGTGTGCAGCCCCAGGTACACACTGTTTGAAAACCACCTGTGAGGACAGAGGTGTGCCATTCTCCTCTGCTTGGGCTGGCTGAAGAGGAAAAGGAGGGACATCTGGGAGATAATGGAATAAAAATGCCCTATGGGTAAACTCCAGAAATCCTGTGTATCTTGGCTTGCTTTTTATAGGATTAGCTATTCCTCTGCATCACCCCACAGGGATAGATGTGTCAAACAACCACAGATTACTCTCACTATTAAGGTCACCTGCAGGAGCTACTCCGGATTCCCTCTGATAGCACAAACCCCGAGTCTATTCAGACAACATAAAGTAAGACAGGCTGTGACAAATTTCTAAGCTACTTCCCCAGCGTTTATCCCGCCTCAGCCATGAATCCCTGTCATCGGTGTGCTGAGCACACGGAGCAGGGGCTGCCAGGGTGGGCACAGCCAGTGTCTGGGAAAACCCAGCGTCTCCAGTGTTTGCCAACAGGAATGGAAATTATATTTATTTTCTGATAAAAAGGCTGGTACTTTGCTCTTTCAAAAGGTACTTTTAAAAGCAGGTACTCTGAGGAGGGATTTAACTCCTTCCAATGAGCTCTGTCCCTGCCTCTGCCCACAGAAATGACATAAAACCTCATGAAGCTCCTGAATACTCAAAGATATCCAGATCCCCTCGCTGAGGGAAAGAAAGGTCCATCCCAAATGAAAATCCATCCCAAATGAAAGCCCATCCCAAATGAAAAGTCATTACAGCTGAAGCTTTTAGGAGTCTGGCAGTGACTGTGTCTCACAAAGCATCTCATCCCTGAGAGGAGTGCTGTTGGGGCTGGTGCCTCTCTCTGCTCGTACATCTCCCAGGTGGGAGAAGGAACCTGGAATGACCATTTGGGATGCAAAGCCCAGCCCCATGAGGGGACTGGTTCCTTGGTGATTCACATGCTATGGCAGGAGTGGTGGTGCCCAAACTACTCCTTTCAGCTGAGGCACTAACCAGAGAAAGTCGACTAGGAAAAAATCATATTGGTGAGCACTCTTTGCCAAGTGACAGAAAAAAGATGGTGATTCATTTCAGGGGGTCACTGTAGTTCAAAGCTCCTCAGAGAAGGTTAACTACTTGTCACAATATGCCCAGAAATAATTTATTTGGCAGTGGATGAGAAAAGATTAAAAAAAAAAAAGTTGAATAAACTATTTTTGGATAGTGCTGGCGAGCCAGGACCACAGAGCAGAACACACAGATGGGTCTGAGCAGCCAAGGCCCAGTGGGGTAGTGGGTCCCACACACACCTGCACCCACAGAACATTGCAGGGCCAAGCAGGAGCTGGCTCTGCTTGGATCCTTGTCCCTGGAGTGCCCAGCCCTGTCTCCCTCCCACCCTCAGCCTCCCCGAGTTTCTGTGCTCCGTGGTGGGCACAGGGCCAGTTTGCTGGAGGAGCCTTGGAGAAAGAAACCTTTGGTCCAGGGGTAAGATTCCTTGGGAAGTGAGAGCTGTCATGCCAGGCAGTGAGTGAGAACCCCCTGATTAGTATTCCTAGAGCTCTGCATTTTTCAGCAGAGAAGCACCTACATTTAGCAGCCAGAATAAATATCAGGCCTTAATATTGTGTGTTAATAGACTCGCTTCTGCAGCTACTGATGACTGTAGTTTTGGAAAATTTATTGTTGCTATAAAACGAATCTCTCTCTCTCTCTCTTCCCTCTCCCTCTCTCTTCTGCTAATTGACAAAGAGGCCCAGTAATTAAAGGACAATAAAAGTTTTCCAGTAATTAGTTTCTGTTGTTTGGTTACAGGCCATCAATTGTTCTTTAATAATACCAATCGTTAGCATGCAGTAGTCAGTGGGCTCTCAAAGGCTTCTGGGGCACAACCACTTACCAACACTACACATTCCATTCCCATGAGGGCATCCTGCATCCAGCGGGAGATTAACCCTCTCCTAGGATGGAGCACTCCTACCCTGCCTTCGTGTTTTGGGGTAAACAGCTCACATAGCTAATGACCAGGAGATGGCAATTAGGGGAAGGTAATTATCTGTACCTGGGAAGAAGCAGGGGGTAGAGCAGCTCATGTGGGTATGGGACTGGGCTCTGGCAGGCTGGGATTCTACCTCTCTTGGGAAGCTGCCCTTCAGCATGACCTGCCCTGCTGAAATTCAGGGCAAAATATTCTTTCAAGGTCTAATTTTCCAGAGGGGCATTCCCATTGATTTCAGCAGGATTAAAAGATGAAGTACTTGCTGGGGTTTTATAAGATGGGGACAAACTTTTTGGCAAGGGCTGTTGAATTAGGACAAGGGGCAATGGTTTTAAACTAAAAGAGGGTCAATTTAAACTGGATATAAAGAAGGATTTTTTTTTTTTTTTTTTTACAGTGAGAGTGGTAAAACACTGGCACAGGGTGCCCAGAGAAGCTGTGGCTGCACCATCCCTGGAAGTGTCCAGGGCCAGGTTGGATGAGGTTTGCAACATCCTGGGACAGTGGAAGGTGTCCCTGCCCATGACAGGGGTTAGAGGGGGACGAGCCTCAAGGTCCCTTCCAAACCAAACCACTCTGGGATTAAGTGACCATATGAGCAATAAGCGAATCCCAGATGATTACAGCTTCATATCTGTCTCCCTTTAAGCTTGAGGCTGAACTTGTTTGTGAGATTTGGCACCCATCTAGCGAGAGCTGGAGACAGCATTCTCTGTTGGCCTCCTTTCCCTTGCTGGATCCAGCTGAAGCTGAAACCAGAACAGATCCAGAGAGGCTGTCCCCTGGAGAGACCTCAGCCTACAAGACATCAGGCTCTGATCATCCTACATCAAACTTTACCAAATGATGAGATCCTAGTATGAAATAAGTAAGGACTTAATAAGTTACCTTTAAAAAAGTAAGGTATAAAATAAGCTGACTTATTTTATATAATATATTTTATATTTTAGTGGACCATTAGGGAGGACTCCCTACTGGTGGAAGATCCCACACCCAGGAGATGTTGCCCGTGACAGCTTCTCCTTTCTACTGATACTTCAGCAGGCCTGGGTGTTCAGCCTGCTGTTGAGATCCCAACCCAGCCAAGCTCCCTGTTACCCACCTGCCTAATTTTGGGACAGATAGACATGAAGGAAGTATTTAACAGGCAAAGAAGAAAGTAAATTCTTCCCCTCCACAAGGTTATTCACAAGCACCTTATTTCTACACCTGACTCACAGTTCATTTGGAAGTTGTCTGTCAAATGAAATCCTTCTTTGGTTCTGTGAATGCTGACAATCTCCACTGGTGTTGATGGGTTTTTCATCACACAAGTCATTTGAAAGCAGTGGCTCCTGGAGCTGGGCCTTCCCAGCAGCGTCAGCCACCAATCAAAAAAAAAAAAAAATTCAGAAAGAAAATGTAAAGCCCCTTCCCATCCTTTATTCACACTGAGATACAGATAAATACTCATGGATTGTTTTTGTAAGGCAGACACAACTCCCAGTTTCTGAATCCTCAGGGTTGCAGTGGAGGGAAATTTTGCACCACCTCCTCAAGCTGCAGCTTTTCCCTAACATTCACAGCAAACTGGATTTATTAGTTTGTTCTCTCATTCTCATTTTCTGCTCCCTGCCTCCTGCAGCAGGTCCAATGGGAGCTGGGAGAAGATCTCCAATGGTGTGATCCTCAAACACCCCTCCCTGATGGAGCTTATATGGATAACTGCTCTCAGGGATGGGGTTGAACATCAATGGAATCCAGAGGAAGCTGCTCCCAGGGAGCAAAAAAGGATCCATGCTCCCAAGCTGGAGTCCTCCCTGTCCTGGAGGAGCTCCTCTCCTGCAGGCAGCTCCTGCCCTGCCTCTGCCTGTCTCTGCTTTCCATCAGAGATTCCTCACGTGCCACAGCTGAACAGCCTGGTAGGCTCCTGTGAAAAAACCTGGATTTTGCCTAATCAGAATTTTCTGACATTTCCTGGAAGATTCCCAAAGAGCACTCAAACCCTTGAGGAGCCTGAATTCTGGATATGATTCCTGTCCATAAATAGCCAGGCTGAAGTTCAGTTAAATAATCATGGCATCCAACTGTGTGGCCCCTGCCAGAGCTTGACACGGGCTTGTCACCCTGAGCCAAGCACAGGGGGTTGTGCTGGGGTCTCAGCCTTCCCTTGGTCTCTCTGGCCACCATTGCTGCCCAGGTCCTCTTCTTCATTGTGTCCTTTGGCTCTTCTTTCTCCTCCTGGACACACTTTTGTCCCAGGAGGTGCTAAGGGACATCAGCCCAGATTCCCCACAGCACTCCCAGGCTTGGGAAGGAGCTGTGGAGCTGCAGAGGAGGCTGGGGGGCTCCAAGGTCTGCAGGGAGGTGAATGAAATGTGGGCAGGTGCCATGAGAGGCTCCCGAGGCTGGTTCATCTTGCTGCAGGACAGTAGGGAGATGCTGCTGGGGCACACAGGGCATTGCCTTGGGTCACGGGCATTTGGCTCTGCAGGCCCCTCTAGAGCAAATGAATGCTCAAGCAAAACCCATCTCCCACACATATCCCAAACCTTCTCCATGCAGTCCTTGGCAATGGGTTTGCCTGCAGTGCGTCCAGATGAAGCTGCAGGACTACACAGAAATCATGCTTCATGAAAGAATGAAGAAGAAGTTACAACTTCTCCCCTCCTTGTTTCAGGCTTCCCTTGGTCCCCACCTTGGCACAATCTTCTGAGGGACCTGCTGGTGTCCCCTGGGCTCTGGGCACCTGTCCCATTCTGGAGACCACTTGCAGGTGGACACCAGGAGCTCTCTGAAAGGACCACCCAGAAATGAGCCCAGGGCCACTGCAGGGGACTCTTCATCCTCCAGCCCAAAAAGTGAGAGGTCCTACTGACACCTCCCAAGGGATTGAGGTGCTCTCCCTCAGCCATGGGACTCTTCCAGGTCCTCTTTTAGCACCTGCTTTCCCATCTGTTTTCTACATATTCTGGATTAGAAGGAGCTGAAAATCATAAGCTCTTCTAGAGCATCATTCCTTCTCTTTCTCAGCCTCCAAGGGCTGATTTTTTCAAGGTATCAGTCTAGCTCCATCACAGTTGGTGCTAAGGCGTGGAGCCACCCAGCACAAGGGATAAATCTGGAATGTGCCCTTCCTTGTGCTGAGTTGGATCAACCCAGTAAGACTTCTTTTCTGTCACTGTTTTCCGCTGTGGCATCAGTTTTTGGGCCTCTTCCAACAGCTCACTAATGGAAAAGATACAAATGCAAGGGAACATGGATAATATAGTGATGTCTCTGCTTTCACCCACTTCCTCAAACACTGCCTGTGAGGGAGCTCATCAGAAATGGGGGGTGCAGATTCTCCTCAGGCATCTTAGCAGCAACATCCTCTTCTGTAACAACACAGGTTTTGCTTTAGTAAAATGCTGAGTAGCCTCAAATCCTGCTGCAAACAAGCAGGACGGGGAGCAGCTTCTCCTGCCCAAGACAGGGCCCTGCATGAAGCCAAGTGCCTGCCATCACTTCACATCTTTTTTTTTTTTTTCAACAAGAGGGACGAGTGTTATCAAACAAGTTTTGCACAAGCAGTTTGCCCAGTTCTGCCTGTGTCTGGCAGAGGTGGGGAGATCTTAGAGACTCAGATTGAATTCTTCTCTTCATCAACCTGATGCAGCCCTGGCTTGAATCTGTACCCCATCCTTGGCTTCAGGGATTGCAGAGTGAAGGAAGAGTTACCCGTGTGTATAAAGAAATAATTCTCTATTACCAGCCAGTCTGGATGATGAGACATCTTCCTGTGGGCAGGGTTGAGTCCATGCACTCCTACCTACATCTTTATAGAGTTATTTTAACCTCTGTCTAGTCTGAGGGGAGCAGGTTGAAAGGAGAAAATTTTGGTGCATGCAGTTATTATTTCATAGAATATGGAATATCGTGAGCTGAGAGGGACCCACAGGATCATCCAGGGCAGCTCCAGGCCCTGCACACACACCCCAACAACCCCACCCTGGGCATCCTTGGCAGTGCTGTCCAAAGGCTCCTGGAGCTCTGGCAGCCTCAGGGCTGTGCCCATTCCCTGGGGAGCCTGGGCAGTGCCCAGCACCCTCTGGGGAAGAGCCTTGCCCTGAAATCCAGCCTAAACCTGGGATATTTATCAATATGACAAAGTGATAACTATCAAAAGGCTGTGGGAAAAGTTAGCAGGACAATCAGGGCATGAGAAGCTGCTGGCTCAGTGCTGGGGGGCTGCAAAGGGATTACATAAAGATTTGCTTTCCCTGTTCTCCCTGTAAAATGAGCTTCCCAGTGTCTGGGTTTGGCCCTGCTGCTGGAGCCCTACAAAAAGACTGGACACATCCTCAGACTGCGCAGATGTGGTGGAAAGCCAGGGGAGGAATGTTTTTGGCAAAACCTGAGGCGTATCAGACAAGCCATTTCTGAGACATGGGTCTTAGGGAAAATAAGTGTAATTCAGAGTGTTTGAAGCATCTCCTAATGCTTTTTCATGTCATAGCTCAGAAATGGCTTGGCCTAGAAACTTCAGATTTGTTTAATTCAAGAGTCCTTGACGTAATCTAGCACAGATGAGGGCTTCTGAGAGGCTGCAGTGCTTATTTGGAGTTATTCTCTTCTGAATTACAAATATATTAGTGCTTCACCAGCAGCTGTGACAGTGAAAAGTTAAGACAGGCTTTCCAGACTTTGTAAAGCAACTTTGGAGTCCTTTTCCAGGATCCCTGTGTCAGACTCATTTCACCCACAGAAACGGTGCAGCAAGGCCTGCTGAGAAGCACTGGAAACCAAAGCCAGCCCTGATGTCTACATCTGCCAGACCTCCTCAAACCTGCTTTTTTCCTCAGCTAACAGAGAATTCCTTTCTTCTGACTTCAGTGCCCCACTCTAGTGTCGTTGCTCCCTTGCCAGGTGTATGCACAGCATCATCCCACAATAGTTTGGGTTGAAAGGGACCTTAAAAAATCATCTTGTTCCACCCCATGTCATGTGCAGAGACACCTTCCACTAGTCCAGGTCTCTCCAAGCTCCATCCATCCTGGCCTTGGACACTTCCAGGGATCCAGGGGCAGCCCCAGCTGCTCTGGGCACCCTGTGCCAGGGCCTGCCCACCCTCTCAGGGAACAATTCCTTTCCAATATCCCATCCATCCCTGCCCTCTGGCAGTTTGGGTGCATTCCCCCTTGTCCCATCCCTGCAGGCCCAGGAAATGCTGTAATGGACAAGTCCAATGCTCAGGCAGAACCTGATTTCCCTCCTCCCAAATGTCCTCAGGAGCCCTTCCCAGGGACTGCTCACCTCTGCTCCCCTGCCAAGCCTGTGCCACCTTCTTTTTGTGGCCCAAGGGTGGGCTGAGTTTCCACTCATCACCCACACCCCATTTCAGCCAAACCTAAATAAAACTAGAAAGTGTCAGACAACTCCTGGCAACAATTCATCCTAGAGAAGGAGGAGTGAGCCAGCATGAAGTTTGGGAAGAGATCTATTTGCAGTAATAAAACTGGAGAAAAAAAAAAACAAACCCAACTGAAATTCATTTCCTCTCTAATGGCTGGGGTGGCTGGGGGAGCGTGGGTTTGGTTTTTTTTTTTTTTTTTGTTATAATTATCAGAGCTAAGGAGAGATGTTGCAGACAGGGTGTTAATTAGACCTGATATACTTGGGTATATTGCATTTCATTAGGAGAGTAAATAACCCCAGCAGATTTTAATTCTGCTGGCAGTTGGCCAAGTGCTGCAGAGGGATTATCTTTGAGGGTTAAAAGTAGGCCAAAGAGCTAAAAGCACCCTTTCACGAAAGAAGGCGGCCAAGGATCCAGGTTAGGAGTGGTAGGCCAAAGCTCCGGGATAATCAGATTGAATTCCTCGGCAGAAAGTAGACTAAAAAGGAGATAAATCCCAATTGCCTCATTTCTGCGGGGTGGGGAGGCGAATCTGGGCACTTTCTCCAGCTGGAAGGGAAGTGTGGCCTGGTGTTGTTTGTCTTATCAGCCCCAGTCTGATGGAGCTGCCTTGGCTGTGGGGGCTGAGGGTGACCCCACACTGCTGCCAAGGAATCCTGAGGGCAGCAGAGGCCCCTTGGCTCAGCCACAGCTGAGGGGACGATGGTTTTGGGGGGCCACAACACCTCTGAGTAGGGGGAAGAGATATCCCCATGGAGAGGTTGCCAAAAAGGCCTTCTGGTGCCTCACATCTCTCTGTGACCCCGAGGGGCGACAGTCATTCCCTGTGGAGGAGGCACTTGGGGCAGAGTGATCCTGCTTTGCTTTGGGTGGGATTTTGGGGCAGCACTGACCAGCCAGCACTCACCCTACAGGGATTTAGTTACTTCTGAGCTTCTCTTGTAAAGGCACATGCAGGAATGAAACCCAGAGGTGAGGTTTTAAATTGAAACAGGAAAGGGTTCCCAGTTGTATCTGGTGCCTGTGGTGTGATCGCTCAGAAACTGGGGGGAGCTGACCCTGTGGTCCCCCAGGATTTATCACAGAATGACAGAATGGTGTCTGGGGAATCTAAAAAAGGTGTAATTCCTTCTTGTGGTTACCTCTGTGCAATTCTCTGCAGTCACTGGAGAGGAATCTGGGTCCCTTCTCAGCATCCAACTGCATTTTAATTGAATTAAGAAACTCTGTCACAGCAACCCAGCCATCCTATCACCAAACTCCAGGAGTCTGACAAGTCATCTTGTTCCACCTCCTGCCTTGGGGACAGACACCTTCCACTAGACCAGCTTGTGCCACCAGCCTGGCCTTGTTTACTCCAGCTGCTGCTCGGGAGCTCCTGCTCAGGAGAGATTGATGGATTGAAAATCAATGGAAAAGGTGGAAATAAAAGGTAAAAATCAGACCTTCTCAGAGCCTTCAGGAAGCAGAAGGAGTTGAAGCAGGGAAAGAGGGTCTACCTCTGGGTGAACGGCCATGTCCCACTCTTCATCTGCCTCCTCACTGCTGGCAAGTTTTGAATGTAGAAAATCACAGCTGAAAAAATCAAGTTTCAAAACTTTTCAGCCTGGAAATGAGGGAGAAATTAATTTTTGTCCTTTTCACTTGGGAGCATGACTTGTAAATCACTTGGAGAGCTTTTTCAGGGCAGGATTGGAGTTTGGTGATAGGATGGCTGGACTGCTGTGACAGAGCTTAATTCAATTAAAATGCAGTTGAATGCTGAGAAGGGACCCAGATTCCTCACCAGTGACTAGAGAGAACAGAAGTAGCCACAGGAGGGAATGACACCATTTTACAATCTCAGCTGTGAGTAAAGCTGCTCTAACCCTCCTGTGCACCCAAGTCATGACAGTGCTGGTCCCACAAGGATGCCTTGGTTGGAGAAGCCAGGGGAGAACCAGTTTGCTAAACAAGCCAAAGAGCTGGAGAAGAGCACAAACATCTAAACACCTCCATCCTCTGCAGTGGGGATGAGAAGAGCTCACTGGAGAGTGAGTCCAGTGGCAACTTTGGTGTCTGTGTTCCTGCTGTCTTTAACTGGGCTGGAAATCCTGCTCACAGGTGCTAGACTATAATATTTAAACCAATACTTCCAGTTTGCATCTTCTCCTCCATCTCTGATGTAGTGATCCTTTGGAAATGAGAGGGGAATGAAGCCAACCTGAAGAGAGGAGCAGATACCATGGATGAGTTTTGCCTTTATTGAGGGATCAAGCCTAGGAAATTGTTTCCTTCCCACATGGCTGCTAGTAATTCCCCTTTGGAGACAGCGCTCATTAATGCCTAAGAGGCTTCAGTGCTGTAGGTGGATGTGAAATAACAGCAGAGCATCTGTTAGGAGGTCTTGAAATACCTTATGCTTCCACATAATCATTACTTCTAAAGCTGAACAGCCATTTGGAATGTTAAAATTTGGGAAAATAAATTAAATCTAGCTTCTGCCATGGGAAAAGCCAAACCTCTATGGAAGAGTACTCCTACACTGTGCCTAAGAGCATGGTTGATCAATTCAAGAAGTGTTTGTTATTTAACCATAGAAGACAATATTGCTAGAAACAAAGGATTCTATTTATTTCTTTACATCTGTTAATTTAATTTATTTTATATATTTATTTGGGCTTTATTCATATGTTCAGATATAAAAATATCTATTTATAATTATTTATAACATTGCTAGAAACAAAATCTGCTCCTGTGTCGTACCTGTTACACCTCTTATTCAGGATAAAAATCCTATACAAAACTTGATTTACATGATAGTGTTCTGAAGTCAGCAGGATTTAATCACAACCTTAAAATTAAAATACTGGAGTGTTTTCCTGTGCCTGACATTGATGCTGCCCGTGCCCAGCACTGCTCCCTCCAGCCAAAGGGAGCAGCTGTTGGTGCTAAGTGGGGCTAAAAATGAGAAAGCAACACAAATTAAATGACAAAATCTTTTTAATTAATACAAGGGACTAAACGATTCATCTCATAGAGCTGTTCCTAAAAGCCCCAAACTGAGGTCAAGAGATAATGAATGATGAAGCACGGAGAAGAATAGGAAGCAAACAGCAAGAAAGAGATTTGGGGGGGTTTATGAGTGGATTACTCAAAACTTTTACCTGTGAGCCCGGACTCAGCTGCTGCTGGGGAACACTGGGTGGTTCCTGAGCAGGAGGAAGAGTCCAAAACCAAGGATTTTAGCAGGCATAAGGTGTTTTATTTCTCACTGTTTTAAAAAGTCTCCATCCTCTAAAATATAACGGAAAAAAGTAAAAAGTATTAAAGGGGTTAGTTCTGCAGCTTTGTCAGGTGTGTGTGAGTCCCTCTCTTGGATACCAGGCAGGTGTAAGCTACTGATTACCTGTTGTTTTGGGACTATTTTACATCTTCTGGGTTCAAGGTCAGGTGATAATACATGGTCCAGAGAAGGGAAAATCAGGCTGCCACGTGTCATTTTAAAAAGAAAAAAATTAGGGGATGGAGCAGTAAGTTTGGGAGTAGAGAGCTGAGGGATAACTTGTTCACTGAAAAGGCCATGGAAGGGAAAGGCCTTCTCCCTCATGGAAGAGAAAAGGCCTCTGAAGAGTATCAGGAATGTTTATTCCCTGAAGTGACTGGCTTGGAAGAATTCCAGCAGCCAGCATGCAAAGCTCTCTCTGATGTTGCTATCAGCCACACATCAGGCTATTACTGAACAATTAGGGGGTTTTGCAGGTAATTTAAGAGTAGAAAAAGTTCTCCGATTAAGGAATTTGGGTCTTATAATTAGAGAAACCCCCCCCAAATTCTATGTGATTGAGATGTCCAGTCATAAACCTCTTAAAAGCAGTCAGAGAAATACTGCAGCTGAGGTTGTCTGTGTGTCCAGCCAAACCCTCCAGTTTGGTTCATGTCCAGATGGCTTCTGGCCATAGCAGGGTAGCAGAAGCCATTTCAGAGCAGGTTTGAAGCTCTTCCTCCTGTGGCCTGGCTTGGGTTGGTACTTGGGGCACACTCTGGCAGTGTGGGCTAAAATCAAGTTTTCCCATAATAATCTGTTTGAAAAGGATGCTCAGAGGAGATGCCACTGGCTGCTGGAGATGGAACAGGAATGAGGTGGGACAGGAGCACAAGCACAGGTCATTCAATGCCCTGCTTTGCTCAGTAGGAAGCAATCCCACTTTGCCTCCATTAGTTTCAGGATGCAAATGAAGAAAAATGAAGTTGGCTTCCAGGTTCCTGGGGATGATGACATTCATTCACCCTGGCATTCAGCTATTTCTGTTGTTTACATTTGATGCCTCTTATAAATACACTGTTTCTGATTAAGGAGAAATATTTTTCTAAAGGTATTCTTAATTTTTCACTTCAAAGTCAATCTTTAAAAACCTCTCTGCCATTATCAAGCCTGCAATGGTTTCATCCTAATCCCTCTTACTCTCTCCATTCTTATCCTTTGCTGAGGGGAAATGATAAATTTTTTTCTGACACAGAACTTGGATCCAGTGCTGAAAGATAAGCTGTTTCAAAATAAAATCATGGATTTCAATTTCAAGCATTGGCTAATATTGCCATTTTTATAGATCCTTTCCTACTGCAGATTGAACAAAGCATATTAGCTAAAAGGCCTTCTCCTGAAATAAGAGCTCATACTTTTCTAACTCTCCTTCATTCTAAGTTTCCACTTCTAAGCATTGTCTTTGTATATGAACATCCAGAGATAAACTCTGCTTTATAATTAAAAATTCAATCAAAAGTAGGTCTGACAAACTTCCAGTGGGTGAGAAAGCCGTAGGTGAACTTAGGTTTAATTGGTAGCTGGGTTTGTTCTAAGACTATTTTAAGGAGCTTAAAACTTCCCTGTCTTAAAAACCGATTTTAGAGTTTGTCAGACACGCTGACAAAAAGAGATTGAAAAAGGATGCATGAGTGGCCTTGAGCACTTGTCTTTGCAAATTCCATGGTGTTTCAGTGCATTTTGCTTTGGAATAAAGGTTGGGAGTGCTTCCAGGTAACATCCAAAAAGGTCTGCCCAAGGGTTCGGAAGAAATTGCCTTTTCTATTGGAATGAACCAGCCCAGCATAATTTTTGTTCTGTTTTTTTTTTGATGAGTATGACCTGGAATAGTTTCACAAGAGTCAATAGCATCACCAGCTGGGGAGTGCTGAAGTAAAAATCATAGGAAAATGTGGGTTGATAACACAGATTTAGTTAAACGTGCATGTTTGGACGGAACCAGAGAGTGGAAGGTCTGCTCTGTTTATGCTCTGGCTGTTTTACTTAATTTTGTGGATGAAGCAAAACATCTCTGACAGTGTGTATACACACTAGCTATGAGCTGAGCCTACAGGGCAGGATACATCGTTTAATATTAAATATTGAGTTTGCTGCATCCTTAATATCATCAGGGAAGTGTTAACCCAAGGAGGGAGTGATGGTTCTGGGGGTTCCACTTTCCCTCACCCCGCCTTTCCATTCCCTAGTGGGCACTAATATGGAAATAGAGACTGTAAAGAACCAGAGACAAACTCAGTGCCTCTGGGCTGCTTGATCCTTGTTCAACAGCCAGAAAACCTGGGCAGCAGCTGCACTTCTCCTTGGCCCTGTTTGGATTGCAGCAGGACCATGCCAAACCACAGCTTGCCATTAATAGTCCCACGAGTCACTGCCACAGGATCCTGCTCACTTAGAATCATGGAATATCCTGAGCTGGAAGGGATATGCAAGGATCAGTGAGTCCAGCTCCTGGCCCGGCACAGGACAGCCCCAAGAATCCCACCAAGTGCCTGAGAGCATTTTCTAAATGCTTCTTGAGCTCTGGAAGGCTTGAGGCCACTTGTCCATGGCTACAACCCCTACAGCATTTCCATCAATTGGTCTCCAACTACAAACTGCAATTAGCAACACCATATTGCAAATCCAAGTGGTAAATAGTCCTGGAAACTCACAGCCAGGCTGGAAGCTCTTTTCTTCAAATCCAAGTACAGCTGGGGCCAACACCAGGTTTGTAAAAAGCTGGCAAAATCGTGCATTGCTGGGAGTTGTCCTTGTGAATGCTGTGCACCAAAAATATTGTGTAGCTCTGAGGAACACCTTTGCTCCACAAAACCTTCTGATGTCCTGAAAATGTTCCTGCAGGAGGGCAAGAGGGTGTTGTGGTTACAAGAGAAGAGTAACCAGTGCAACCAGAACTATATATATGTATATATAGTATATGTATATATATAACTATATATATGTATAACCAGTTCTACTCCCCTCTACCCATTTTCTGACAAATTGTTGATGATGGGTCAGTTGCAGGAGCTGCCCAGTGCACACCTGACCCCTCAGGCTATGAACTGGGGGTTAGATGAGAGAAGGAGGGAGAGGCAAACCCAGTGAGGCAGAGCAGAGTTTCTTTTTCTTCCTGAAGAACCCAGCTGTGGTAGTTCCCTCTGGGGAAGCACCAGCACAGTCCCCCCAGCCTGAGGGGTTCTCTGCTAATGTGCCATCATGGACTCAGTGGTACCATGGGCAGTTGTAACCACCAAGACCATCAAGGACTCCCAAAACTACCCCATGACTCATGGGATTCCATCATTCCATTGTGAGCCTCACACTCCAGCCCAGGGGGAAGTCCTGAACATTCCTGCCTGAATTTGAGCCTATATAACCTGGAAGTTTGGGGGCTGGGCACACCACCACTACCACCACCACCACTGGATGGACCCAGAGGAGTAGCAGGACTTCCACAGGATCACTCATTTCAACAGGACTGCAATCACCACTTGATGGGACTGTGATCACCACCCTGACCAACAGGGTTGTACTCTGAATTTGTGGGTTCAAGACAGTTTTTTCTGTATCGTGGCATTTATTGTAATCTTCCTATGAAATTGCTACTCTGACCTGAAATCTCTCTCAGGGTATTTGTGTGGGTTCATTTCTCCCCCACAATTGGCTTTCAAAGCAGCACAAAGGGCTTTATCAGCATTTTGGGGTTTAGCAATGCTGAGATAGGCGGAGACTATCCCTCAGACCCCAGAAGAATCATATACTCCCTTATAAACTATGGGACACCTTAGGTGAGTTGTCTGACCAGGAACTTGGAGCCATGTGATAGACAGAGGTTGAATGCATGAAGGACTGTAGGGTTGCTGGTGTAGGACCTGTGGCTGCAGCTTTTCCCTTAGAGTTTCATATTCAGGAGAGGTAAATCAGTGAGGGTGGAATGTCAGGCCTTTCAGCAGCTGGAGTGGAAAATGAACTGTGAAGTCACAGAGTCATGAAGGGCTTATTTACTATCTTGAGGTGCTTGCACAGGAGACATGGGTGGAGCTGTACATGAAGAGCCCCCTTGTCCCATATTCCAGTGTCTGTCCTCACCCAATGTAATTCATGCTCTGTGTTCCCGTCTTTGATCCAAAATTTCACTGCTGATCAGAGAAACCTTTTCTCAAGCAAAATTTGGCAGAATCAATATATTCCCAACATGTAGGTGAGTCTTAAATGTCTGATTTTTAAGAAGTGTGATCCAGAACCCCAAATCCAGGCCCAGCCTGATGTTAATGAGATTTGATTTGTTACTTTCAAAGCGTGAAATTGGTGGTGATATCTCAAGACTGAAAATGATACACGAGCAGCAAGCCCTGTTTAGTTTGAGAGGGGGGTTATGTTTCACAGCTCTGACGGCTCTCATCTGTTGTGTTTGGTACATAAAACCTCTCTACCCTTTAATGACACCAGGAGGGGCTTGTCCACTTGGGTGACTTTTGGGTTTAGGGGTTATAACCATCAGCTCATCTCCATTTCTGCCACGCTCCGTGTTTTCTAGTAACCTTTGGGAATTGTTCACTTCAATTTTATTCACCAGAGACAAAATGCTAATCTGCTGGCACTTCACATGGGGAGGGAGAGAGGGAGGGGAAGGAAGGAAGGCCTATGTGATCTATTCATTCATTATTCCACAGCACACGGGAAGTCATCTCTTTACATGATTGACCTGCCTGGGTTTGATTACAACACACTGCTAACCTTTTCCAAATCTGCTTGTGTCATACAAGAGAAGGGTTGAAGGCTGTTGCCATGGCATTGAGGTATCTCTTGAGAAAGAGGAAAGGGAGAAAAAAGAGAGAGGGAGAGAGAGAGAGAGAGGAAATGATGCTTCTTTACTTCCTAGCCAAGTATAAACAAGAAACACACGCACATGTTTTTGTTTTGGAAGAGCTTTCAGCTTCTTATCGAGTCTCATCTCTCACTGTGTTTCCTTGGGAAGGGAAGGAGGAATTGTCTGCTTTGCAGATCAGTGGCAGGGGGGTGACAATTGGAGGGAGGGAAAGAAAAAAAAAGAAATCAGTCTTTCCACCATTCATGATTTATTCATGAGACACGTGAGTTTTGCATTTAAATGTGACATTCTCATGATCTCAATATTGTATATGCAAATCTAAAGATTTCTGCATCTCTCCACGCGCCCAGCTTAAGTCTCTCCTCAGATCCACAGCTCTGCAAATGTAAAACCAAAGAGGTTCATGCAGCTTCTGCTTCTCTCCCTGTTTGTTCCATGCCTCAAAGACTGGAAGCAACACCAAACTGCTCTGAATAGCAGAGCTATAATTTAGATGTCATTATTTTAAAAATTTTTTTCCTGATAGTGAACGCTTGCAGTCAGGAAATTACCTGTAGGTTCATGAAGGGTTTAACTTTCTGAGGTCTTGCCTTGCCTGAGCTTTCCAAGCCCTTTCCTCCTAAGGCAGATCACTTGGGATTAGCACAGAGCAGAGCTGAGCCACCCTGAACAAAGAACTTATACCTTGAGCAGCGCCTGCTTCAATGCTCCAACAAAAATGTGCCAGGTGTCACTCGATAAATAAAGGGAATGACCTTGTTTGCAGGTTTTTAATTAAGATATAATTGATAGAGTAAAACAAAAGTAGCAGCTCAAGGCCATGTGACGAGGCCTTGAGCACCCTGGTCTAGTGGAATGTGTCTGTGGTAGGGGTTGGAATGAGATGAGCTTTGAGGTCCCTTCCAAACCAAACCATTCTGTGGCTCTGTGAGATGTGCTGACGTAGAGAGGACAGGCTCAGTTTGGAACAGACCCTGAACCTTGGTGACAGCTCTGTCTCCAGCCAAGGTTCTGACTCCAGGGCCACTCCATGGCATGCAAGGTGTGAAGGCAGGACTCTGCAAAGCCACACAAGCCCTGCTCCCAGCTAGCCCAGGATGTCCCAACTCCTGTCCTGGAGAGACCATTGGGCCAGCATTTGCGGGTGTGACTTGTGTAGGGAAAACCCTGTTCTGGGGCTTGATCCGTGGATCAGCAATGCTGCTCCATGGTCTCCTTATTTAGTGAACCAACCAGAGCAGAAGTATTTTTATATGTTTTTGGATCAGCTCTGATGCAAATATTTCTCAGTTATTAATGAACAACCACGGCATTCATTGATAGCAGTGAACTTTCTAGTTTTTATAGCACTTTCCCACATACATCACTCAGCACCTGTTTTCTTGTAACATTGAAGCCAGAGCTTGCTGGAGTTGAACAACTTGTGTTCACTTTCTGAGGTCAGGGCAAATCAGCAAAATTCTTCTTATTGGTTTCATTATTTTAAAGCCAAAAATAGATATCCATATAGGCTAATATGTCATCTCCAACAATGACTGCTTCAGGAAACTGGAAAAGAGACAGAGCTTGTATTGAATGACATTTCACAGGGGTGTTACCTTAGAATTAGGAAAATCTGGGTGTAGAGACTTCCTGATGTCATGTATTCAAGTCCAATTAATTGCTCTCAAGAACTTGTCCCTTTCAAACTCACATGCACATTTGCTCCCCCAGCATGGCAATGAGTGTCACAATTTAATTTCCTGTTGGGTGAACTTAAGTTTGGATAATTTAATGCTGTTGATGCCTACTGTTTTTTCCATTAGAAGAGTTAGTAAAATAGTTGTTCCTGGCATCCTTCTCCATGCTGCTCATTGTTTTAGGAGCCTGTGTAAAAATTCTCTCAATCGTCTCATCTCCAAGCAAAAATTCTTATCTACCTATCCTATTAGGAGCTGCTCCTATGGAAGCAGCTCACAGCTCTGATGCTTTAAAACTGTCTCAATAAATTTTCTGGTTCTTCAATATCCTTTCTGAAAGGGAACATTAGGGCTGCCTGCAATATTTACGAAGATGGTGCAGCAGGAATTTATGCACTGGCAAAATGACATTTTCTGTTCAGTGTCTCATCCCATGAACTCTGTCATTTGTGTTACGTTCTTGACCATCCCTGATTGCTGAGCTGATGAGGGTTTTGGAGAACTGAGATCTTTGTGACACAAGCAGCCACAGCCTGTCTCAGGGCCGGAGTTGCTGTGCTCTCATTTGCAGTATGTGGCATTTCTTGCCTCTGAATCCCCTCCGCTGCTGCATCTTGCTCGGTTATTTGGGAGGCTGTGGCACAGCACTTCTCCTCCAGCAGCAGAGGGAAATACCTGGATACTTTGACTTGCATTTTTGTTGTGTTGATTGATCTCCTTTCCTGACTGGTGATGACCACACAGACCCCAGCCCATGTCCCTGTGGGGTTCCACTGGCCACCTCTTACTCAGGTGAGACCATCCATTTTTAACTCTCTCTGTTTCCAAACAAATTATTTATCTCCACAAGGCAACCTGATTCTAGTTCAGGACACCGCCTCAGAGCCCACAGTGTGACAGTGTTTTCCTCTCTCAATGATCTCAAACTTGCATTCAGCA
Source organism: Certhia americana (assembly GCA_018697195.1). Taxonomy (NCBI): domain Eukaryota; kingdom Metazoa; phylum Chordata; class Aves; order Passeriformes; family Certhiidae; genus Certhia; species Certhia americana. Next base: position 4,379,967 of record CM031874.1, on the reverse strand, counting down.
AAATGACAGAGAAAGATCAGCAGTGGGGGAAAAAAAAATCTCAGGAAGTAAATTTTTTTAAAAAATAGGGTTTTTTTCCATCATTCTCACATCCTCTTATGTTCTTCATTGATTAATAGAAATATAGTAAATAATTAATTTTATTAGTAGGAAAAATGTGTAATTTTGTTTGTTTGTTTTGTTTGTGTGAATTGCTTTGTTATGTTTTTAGAGATGTGTTATGGTTTTGTTTGGTTTGGGTTGTTGTGGCTTTTAGAGGGTTTTTAAAATTAGTTTGTTATTTAGTGGTGGAGGAAGTTTTTGGTTTTTTGTTTGTGTGATTTATAGAGTTAAAATATTTTATTGTAAATTTTTAATTATAGAATTATTAAGGGTGGAAAAGATTAAATTTAATTGTTAATTTAAAATTATTTTTGTAATTTTTAAAGTCTTGTTTAGTTTTAGATTTTGGTTTTTATATAGTAAAGTAGGTATAAATTTTAGTGTGATTTTATATTTAAAGGTATAATTTAAGTAAATATGGATTTTTTTTTTAGATTTTTCATTTTCCCCTTCCTTTAATACTGATAAAAGCACCTGAAATAGCACAATTCATAGCTGGACAGAGTGGGAGCTCTGTTTTAGCAGGCAGGGAAAAGAAACTCATGCAGGGATTCCATTGTTATTTAAAGATACGCTATCAGTTTTAGCCCTTATTTAAAAGCTGAGAGAAAAACATTTCTTTGTAAAGCAAAAAACCCAAACGTGTTGTCCTAAATTCAGACTGAATTTCTTCACCTACTCGTGTTTATCTTGGATTTCATGGCCAGGATCTGCAGTCATGGGTGCTAAAACAAAGTGGTTTGTTCCTGAAAATGCCCCAGGGATGCATTTTCTCCTGCCCAGGGCTTTCTGCCCCTGAGCAATGTGAGAGCCTGTGTGCTGAGGGTACTGCTGGAACACCTTTAGACATCATCTGGGGTTGCCTCTCTAAAGAATCATGAAATCCCAGAATGGTTGGGGTTGGAAGGGCCATTAAAGACCATGGGCAGGGACACCTTCCACTCAACCAGTGTGCTCAGAGTAAGGATGAAAGGGGCACGGGGAATAAGCAGCTCACATTCCCAAACATGATTTAATTCATGCAGGTGGGATTCACCTTGCTAAAGTCTGCTGTGCCTGCAGACATGGAGCAGGGCTGTGTTCTTCCCACAAGTGAAGAATGCACTGCCTTGCAGGCCTTGGTTTCTGCAAACGTGGCCCCTGTGAATGTAATCAACGTTGTGCAGAGCTGCTGAAACTGAAAACAAAGCCAGAACGGTCATTGTGCTAAGTTTGGGTTCCTCATTGTTCATTGAATTACATCAGTGTTTTCTTTAGTTGCACAGTCAGCTGGCAAAGGTTTGTTTGAAATCTCGAGACTCTCCCCTTTCAGGGGAAAACATGAATTTCCGGAGATGTGGGCTCTGCTCTGCATCACGGTGCTGGGGCTGCTGTGGCCCAGGACACAGCCTAGCCAGACAGGGGGCTCAGCCAGCCCATGGCCCCTCAGCCAGGGCTGGAAATGCAGCCACAGGAAAGAGTTATGCTCTTTTTTTTCATCTGTATTTAACTTGATTTAATCTGCTTAAAAAGAAAAAAAAAAAAGTATTGATAAAAAATTATTTTGTAGAGAATCCCTCTCCCCAGCTCACAGCCAGTGTTTTGTTTCACTGCCATTATATTACGGGGATCCTATGGGGTAAAAATCTTGCTTTCTTCAAAGACTCTTGGATGCAGAGAATGAGACACATCCCCCCAGAGCCTTGATGCCCTGCCTGGTGACACAGTGACAGTTGTGTCATTGTCATGTGGGAACCCCTGAAATGCCCCCAGGAATATCAGGATGGGAATCAGAGTGGTTTGGGTTGAACTAGACACTAAAGATTATTCAATTTCAGCCTCCTGCCATGGGCAGGGACACCTTCCACCATCCCAGGGTGCTCCCAGCCCCATCCAACCTGGCCTTGGACACTGCCAGGGATTCAGGGGCAGCCACAGCTGCTGTGGGCACCCTGTGCCAGGGCCTGCCCACCCTCACAGCCAGGAATTCCTTCCCAATATCCCATCTAACCCTAAATTCTGTTAGCGAAAAGCCATTGTCCCTTGTCTTGTCACTCCAAGTCCTGCCCAAAGTCCCTCTCCAGCTCTCCTTTAGACACTGGAGGGGGTTCTGAGGTCTCCCTGGATCCTTCTCTTCTCCAGTTGAGCACCCCCAACGCTCCCAGCCTGGCTCCAGAGCCCTTAGAGCATCTCTGGTTTTCTGCTCTGACCCTCCATGCCCCACCCCAGCAGCTCCACATCCTTCTGGACGCAGTGCTCCAGGTGGGGTGTCCTGAGGGTGGAGTAGAAGGGAGAACCAGCTCCCTCAGCCTGCTGCTCACAGCAGGACACAGCTGGCTTTTGGGAATGATGCCTTTAGCTGGAAAGTCCTCCAGCAGTGTGAGACAGGGAATGAATTTCTTTTGCCACTCTACTCATCATTATCATAAGGGTGGCAGAGCAATAAGGGGAGTTAGATGGTTAAATTAATAGATTTCTACTGTACTTATTAGGTACAGATTTATACAGCATTTTTACAGGCATTAATTTACTGATTTTTAAATGCAGATTCTGTCTTCCAGGGTTCAGTCAGAGAAGCCTAGGTTTCTGCACTGAAACTTTGCTGAAGCAGAGGTCTGAAAACTTGTATTTACCCAGACTACATGGAAGTTCCTCATTTTCAAGTGACTAAAAAACAAATAAATGAAAGAGGGAGGAAGGATACAGGTGACCTTGAAGGGATGCTTCAGAGGCTTAGTAAGGATGGAGTTTGGGTGTTCCCATGCGTGGGACACACGTTCTGCTGATTGGAATCCATTGCTCATTTACTTAATTTCCCTCTAAAACTCTGATTTTCATCATCCACATCCTAACTTCTCCCAGGATCATAGCCCATGCTGTCAGAGCAAACTCTTCTGGAAGGTGAAATTGCCAGAAGAAGAGCTGCTGAGTGATGGGGTTTGTCTTTCTGAAAGTTGTATTTTTGTTTGACACAAGGGAGGCTCTGAAGGGCTCAGCCTGCACAGCCCAGCTGATTCCAGGCTCTTTGCCTTGCTCAGGGATGGGCTTCTTGCCTTTTTTAACCATGTGGAGGAACATAGTGATAAAAAGGCAGAATCTGGAGTGAAGTTTATTGAGAATCAAAGCAAAAATCCACCTTGGAGGAAGCTGTATGACACATGTGTTTGCAAGTTTCCTAAGAAAAACGCAGAATTTAGGAAACTTTGGAATCCCAGCTGCTGCTTCTATTTGTGGGGGACATCTTGTATAGTAACATAGAGAAGCTGGTCAAGGTGGAACTGCAGCTCAGGAGACCAAGGAGAGGAGGCAGGAGTAAAAGGCAGGACAGTGAGTAGGGGAAGGAAAGAGGAGCAGAGACTGAAAGGAAGAGTGTGGGTTGTATTTCACCAGGGTGCCCAGAGCTGGGACCGAGGTCTTTTCAGCTGGGCCTGAAGCAGACAAAGCTCATCCTGCAACACTGGTGGGAGGAGGCAACTTTTTAGTGAAATCTGAACTTACCAAGGTTAGCCAGTTTGTGATTTGTATTAATTTTGCTACTTCTTTCTGTAGAGAAAGAGAGGAGGGGCAAACACATTGAAAATACTCAAAATATCTCGTTTCACATTTTAAAAATGAACCATTTTCAGTTTCCACTTGGAAAGAAGGCCTCTGTCTCCTCAGCAATGTAATTATCTCATGATAGAGAGGGCAGGAAGTAACCTGACACTGAGCTGAAGGTTCTGTGTCAGACAGGGGACATTTTGGGGTTAACCCGTGATTATTCCTGTACCCTCCCTGACATATCTGGAGTCTTTAGCTCTGCCATTGAAATGAAAATCCATTATTTGTCCAGCTCAGCTAATAACAGCAACCAGCATTTCCATGGGCAGCAGAAACCCTGGAGGAAGGCTGCCAAAAGCCCGGGGAGTCAGAGTTCCTTTTCATGTTCAAAGCTTCAGCCTCTGAAATGCTTTAGCAATGCCATTATGAACGCCTAATGTCAGACCTGTGTTGAGCCTCTCCTCTCCCTCACCCCATTAGCCCTGCGAGGATGATGACAAACCAGCTGAGGAGGCAGGAGTCATCCCAGGTCAGGCTGAAAGAGCTAAAAACCTCTGCTAATCTCCAGGTTCATTAACATTTTTGTTTTTCAAAAGGTAACTTTCTGTCACTAGGAATGTATTTTATATATATATATATATATATATAAAGTGGAAGCTGGGCTGTAATTTCAGTCTGGATTCTTGAGGCAGTGTATTCTGGGCTGTTGAGCAGGGGTGCAGCCTGTCTTCACATGTGGGAATACATGCAAAATCGTTTTTTAAGTGTAGTCCATGGGCTGTACTTCAGCTCAGAGGTTACCCTGGGAAGTTCCCGCCCTGCCCCCAAATGCCCAGTGATGATTTGTTCGGTGAAAGCAAAAGCAGAGACTTGGAAACACAAGAAAAAACCACAGCGATGGAACTGAGCTGAAATGCATTTTGACATTTAATCCTAGATCAATTGGCAAATCTCACAATACATATTTTTTTTCTTGTCACCTTGGCAAAGCAGAGTTGGAGGAAACTAGCTTTAAAAAGAAAAAGAATTAATTTTGAAGATCAGCCGCCAATCTTTTCCCTGGGCTGAGGGTGAGCACAGGGGCTCTCCTGCACTGTCAAAATATTGAGCAAGTTTAGAGAAAACCCAACTATTTCAAGCTCCGGAGATCATTTATAAAACAAAACTCACTCTCTTCTGCATTGAGGAGTCTGAGAGCTGCTCTGAGAAAGATTAATTTCCTGGGTAGAGGAGGGGGAGCGTTGGCTTCACCCCTCAAAATGAACCGACGAGATGATTCAATTGCTTCACTTTCCGAGCGCCAGCCCGAGACACTCACTCAGAGCGTGCTTATAAGAAATGACTCCTTTGCTTCAGGAGGAAGAAACTGAAGAAACTGTTAAACTTGGTCACAGTATGGTGACATCCTTGAAATCAAAAGCAATACCTCTTCTCGGCGACTGCACAGTAAAATTAAAGACACGAAGCCAAATTCATCTCTGGTGTAATTCTCTTGCCAGTGGCTGGGGAGGCACCTGGGATTAATTTCCTCTATTATACAAGTGGCACAAGACCCTGACAAATTGTTTCAAATGTTTTTTGTAGCACTTAGTTAACAGGAACCTTATTCACTATGTGTCCCACACCTGGGAAATGGAGAGGCTCCGAATTTGCCTGGCTGAGGATGGGATCCAGGGTGGGTTGCAGCTCTCACCCCCTTCATGTGGGCAGAAAGTGGGAAGCCCATGTGAGTTTACTGATTTTTCACTAAATAAAAATGTCTCCATGGGGAAACAGGCGACCAGGGAGGGCATGTGGGACCTTGGCATGTCAGCCTTCGTGAAGGGATAGTCCTTGACTGGATCTGGGCTGGATTGTTGCTCTTGCCCCAAACTCCTGGGTTATCCCATGGCACCTTCTCCAAAGGGAAACAGAGCTCACTCACCCCTCTCTTCCTGCAATCCTTCTGTGTGGCTTTGGGGCAAACTCCATGTGAGATGCATTTCCGCTCCTGGACATCCATTCCCATTCCTGACTTACAGTTTGCCTGTGGAAAGTTTATGTTTCCCTGGAGGAATTCTGACACACACAGCAGTGTGGTGTGCCAGTGCTCAGTGTGCCGAGGTGAGAGCTGAGGCAATGCTGTCCCAAAATTCCCCCAGATGGGTCCAGCCTTCATCTCCAAACCATCCTGGGTCCTCCCACCTCTCCAGAGCACAAGCCCCTCTCTCCTCTGCAGCCACCCTTATCTTGCTGCCCCAAATTTGAAGGAGCATCCCAGTTCAGGTCAGGTTTAAACAAGCACAAACAATTCAGTCTTTCCTTCCCATGGAGCAGCACAAGGAAGGAAGGAAGTGTTACACTGTCCTGGGAGACGAGGATCCCAGGCAGCCAAACAGGCAAATAATGACCAAAGTCAAATGCAATTCAGGACACACGAGCTCAGAGCTTGAGGTGGGGGCTTTGAAGGAAGACTCCTGCAGCTGCCTCCCAAGGCTTCTGCTGGCAAGCAAATTAATTTTCTACACATCTTGGAGGCTTTGATGCTTTGAAAAATCAAGAGTGGCTCTGGGTGTGGGTTTAAGGAGGTGAGGTTAAGGACAAGGTTCTCCCTTGTCTCATGTGTTGAAACCTCTGGGCAGCAGAAGCAAATACATGTGACCTTTGAGAAGATCTTGAAGGTCAGGAGGAAGGCTGCCCAAAGAATCTGTGGTTGCCCCATCCCTGGGAGTGTTCAAGGCCAGGTTGGATGGGGCTTGGAGCAACCTGGGATGATGGAAGATGTCCCTGCCCATGGCAGAGGGAGAACTGAGATGCTTTTAAAGGTCTAATCCAACCCAAACCATTCCATGATTCTAGGAAGCATGGTTCCAAGGTTGGATGCATCAAGGTATCCATGCACGTGTATCATCTTGAACATGAGAAGAAACTTGCTGATGTATTTTACAGTATTGGGACCTTTTGTCTTTAGCATATTCCTGCTAATGAAGATTTTTTGGGGGGGAAAATTATTTGCTTATATGCATCAGCCAGGTTGGGGTTGACCAAAGGTGAGATGTTTTCACTGGGGCAGAAGAAAATTGTCAGTTGATGTTGTGAGTGTCCTTAATACTTCCTTGTCATGTTTGAGCTTGTTTTGTTTTGTTATATTTGGGTTTCTGGAATGTTTTATCCTATCAATGACATTAATTATGGAGTAATTGCCTTAGTAGCATGTAACAACTCTCTTCTTTTTTTTCAAAGAGATTTTCACACAATGTGTAAACTTTGCTATATATGTGCTACGTTTCTTGTGTCATGAAATAACGTGTAGACAAAATAATGTTTTTCCTGTCAGAAATTCAATGGGCATCTAAAGCAAAGTGACAGGTGGTTAAATAGCTGCATTTAAAGGATGTCAAGAAGATTTTTTGGACAGGTACCAAAACCCAATGCCAAAAAGAAGGCCTAATACCATCTGTTTTGTTAGCAGAGAGATGCAATTTTACATTAGATTTTAAACGACACAAAATGCCAAATTCATAACTTTGATTTGTGGGTCCGATCTAGCTTATCTAGATTGTGAATGTTTCTATTTACCAGCACAGTTCCTGACCCAGAGCCCACACAGGTAAAAGATGTTTTCAGTCAGCCCCATTTTAAAGTTCATGAGCTGCATTTAATTTTGTTTTGTATTACATGTAAATCCAGATGCAATGTGGATTTAATTAATCCAATTTCACTGCATTTAAATGTACACATTTGCATTGTGTTTATTGGCAATTGGCTTTATCCATTTGTTCAGCATTTTTTATGACCACTGAAACTACTGAATATTTAGAGATCCCTCTACTTCCAAGTGGGAATGAGGAGTGTAGCTCTGAATTAAATCATTCTCAGACATAAACTGGGGATAAGACTAAAATGTCAAAATATAGCTGCATAATACAGTGGGGAAAATGATATCAGTATTTTAAAGTAATAAACTGCACTGTGTTAAATTATTTCAAAAATCACTTCAGCAGGCTTTTTAGATGGTTTGTTGAGAGGAGGAGGACTACTTTGAAACAAATAATGAAACTGATAGATTTGGAGGCTTTTTCCTGCTTCTGAAAGGTGCCTTTGAAATGATGATTGTTCAGGTTTAGCCTAATATTTAGAAATACTCACTATGGAGTTTTCTCTTCTTTGTGAGGAGTCCGTGTGGCTTAAATGGGATTGCTGAGATAATCACACTCTGCTGTTTCTGTTCCAGGGCTAACGTTAGGCATGAAATGTGAGTTGTCATGTTGGGAGCACTTCTTTCAGCCCAGCCAAAGCAACTGCAAATTTCTGGGGTTCTGGGGACTCAGGTGGGACAGGAAAGGAAAAGATCCTGGTGTTTGCAGTCTGTTTGGCTGCTTGGCTCAGCCCTGTTGGGCATCCTGCAGCTCCAGTGGTATTGCTGGTTCCCTTCAGCCATCCCAGGCCACTCCTGTCACTTGTGGACACCTGGGCAAAACCCAAAGTCTTGACCTGTTGTGGTACCACAGCAAGCCCTGATAACAAATCTGTCCCAATCTTTCTGGCAGGCTCAGCACTGGAACGAGCTCTAAAGTCTCTCTGGAACCTTCTCCTCTCCAGGCTGGACACCTCTAGCTCTCCCAGCCTGGCTCCAGAGCAGATGTGCTGCAGCCCTGGGATCACCTCCATGGTGCATTGTCAATCCTACGTGCAGAGGTGCTGGAGGAGAGCAGGAGTTCACACAAATCTGCATCCCCTGACAGACCCACGTTTGCTCCACAGCAAAGTTCCCCAGGGACAAAACACATTCAAACACGGGGAAAAACAAGCTGAAGGAGGATTCAGCAGCAGACACAAGCTGGAGGCTTCCTGGAAGCATGGTGAGGATGTGCAAGGGCAGGAGCTGCACCCAGGCCCTGGCCAGGGGTGAGGCTCAGCTCCACTAGATTGTCTTCTTGAGACAGTCTGAGGAGGAGAAGCACTGGAGACATGAGGTGAGCTGTGAGAACCTTGTTCTGATGAGGGGCATTCCCTTGCCAGCTTCCCTTGGCATATATATGTGTGTGTATATATATATATTTATGTATGTGTGTATATATATATATATATATATATATATATAAGAAAAAATTCTGGCTATTAAAAGCAATAACACTTTATGACACCGTGTGTCTCAGATCGGTCTCTGCTCGAGGTCCAGCTGAGGCAGAGGAACGTGCAAAGTTTGACAGGGCTGAGTGGTGTAAATCTGAGAAAATGGGGCTTCATTGGGGAAAAAATGAGCTTTGAGAGGGTCTGACAGGGACTGATGGGGTGGCTCAGGCACTGCAAATAAATGGGGTTGGATCTGCCGGGGAGATGCTGCATGTTTGGTGACAAAATTGTCTTTGTAGGAAACAACAGAATTACATCCTGCTTTTAGTGGGGAAGTCAATTCTGCCTTAACTGCAAAGCCACTAGAAGTAACTCCACAATATAAGAAATACAATAATTATGATAATTAATAAAGATAATAATGCAGTCAAACCTTGCTAATGACTCAGAGGCTGCTTACTAATTACTGAATTTTGTGGATAAACAAGCCCGAATAATGCATCATAAAATACACTTTGTTCCATTATTTTGACATCTCTCGTTTAGTTTTAATTATTTATACTTTGTAATATACCAGTCACTCTACTTGGGAGGGTTTTACAAAAATAATGAAGCTCTAATAATGTGACATGTCAGTTCAGTATTTGCTGAAACAGGGAGACAGGGAAACCAGTTCTTTCAGGGGGTGTGTAAATCAGAAAGGGCACAGATCAGTGGAGCTCAGATATTCCAAGTTTTAATGCAAAATATTAGACATCTCTATTATGCCTTTGACTGGGAGCCCTCGGAGCAGCTTCCCTGGTGGAGGACTCCTGAAGCCAACCTCCTTCGCTGCTAAATGCAGAAGGATCGATGCTGGTTCTCCAGAAAAATCACACAGTTTGAAAAATAATAATAAATGTGAAGTAGTTTTTGTACCCAAGTCAATTTTTATCCTTGAATCAATTTTTTCCACCACCACGAGGGCTGAAAGCTTGTTTTTAATTTAAATGAGAGCAACGATTTTTACATAATCACTTGATTCCTGGAGCTGTTATTCCCTCAAAACCCCAGCCCGCCCCCAGCCCGCCTCCACCCTCCCCCGGATTTTGGCAGGAATTGGCCCCACTCTTGCAGTGGAAGATGCTGGAGGAAGAACTCAGCATTTATTTAGCTCCGTTTTCCAGCTCCAGAGGGTCCTGAAGGGTGCATGTTGGAAATAAGCCTTCGGAGTCAGCCAGGAGGCTTTCTTCTAAGATAAAAAAAAAAAAAAAAAAAAAAAAAAAAAAAAAAAAAAAAAAAAAAAAGCAATTTCTCCTGGTTATCTGCCAGCAAACTGACTCTACCAGCCCTGTCCCAGCTCTTTGCCAGCACATGGACCGGTTGTTGCAACTTTCAAGGGTTTCCCTCTATCTGGAGATGGGATAACGTACTGCAAAACCACTCTGTATATATAATATTGTCTCCCGCTGGGCTGCTTTTCCAGAGGGATCTGCTGGGAGCCGCAGGAAGGGAGCGGGAGAGCGTGGAGCCTGAGGCAGCGGGGCAGGGAGGGGGAACCCTGCACGCCCAGCCTGTTCACCTCCGAGCATCCTCCTTCCCCGCGGACACTTTTGGGGTTTCCACGCTGCTGTGTCCTGAAAGTTCCGGCCCGTGGGAGTCGGAGGGGGATGGCCGGAGGGTGGGCATGGATGGAGCTGCCTTCCAGCAGCGGGAATTACAAAGACTGGGATGTGTGGAAAGCTGAAGTGGGGGGAGAATGGGGGTCTCCGAGCCCTGGGGAGCAGGAATCCAACGCCAGGTGCAGGGGTTGAGCCTGGCTGTTCTCTCCAGGCTGGGAGAGCGCCTGTGGGGAGGCACAGGCCTTCCAGAAATAGGGCGTAGTTAGGGGTTCGAAATGGGGGGACTTCTTGGGGGTTCCTACTGAGGCTGGGTCAGCGCGCTGGACAGCATCCTTCATCATCAGCGGGTGGGCACCAGGTGCACAGGGAAACGAAGCTGCTGGGCACCGTCCCGTGTCGGGAGAGGGCACACCGGGCACGGCACGGGCTGTGGGGCACGGAAGATGCGACAGGGTCCCCGGTGGGCAGCGGGAACCTGTGGGCGGCCGGGGATGGAGGGCCGGGGAGCGCACCGAGCTGCTCCGCGGGGCTCCAGCGGCGCTGCCCGCCGTGCCCGAAGCCCCGGCGGTGGCGGCCGCGGGAGGAGCCGCCCGGCCCCGCCGCGAACAATAGCGGCCCCGGAGCGGGGCGGTGCGGAGCGGGGCGGGCCGGGGGCCGCCGCCCGCCCCCCCCCGCGCTGCCGCCCGCCCTCTCCCCCCCCTCTCCCCGCGCCAGAGGCACCGCCGCCGCCGCAGCCGGGTCCATGCCCGCTGGAGCCCCCGCCTGCCGCCGCCCGCAGCCCCGGCATGGACGTTCGGTTCTACCCCTCCGCCCCCCCCGCCGTGGGCTCGCTGCCCGGCGCGGACCCCACTTGCCTCGGGCCGCTGGATTATTATCACTGCAACAAGGTACCGGGGGGCGCGGGGGGTCCCCGGGCTCGGCGCGTCCCGCCGCTGCTCCGCCGGGTGGGGATAGGGAAGGAAAAGTGCCGGCGGCGCCGGTTCCTGCGGGAGGGAATTTTGAAAGTGGTCTGGAAGCGGAGCGGGGGGAGCCCGAACCCGGGCGCTGCTCGGCGGGGCGGGCCGGGAGCGGAGCGCGGTGTCCGTGTGTCCGTGTGTCCGTGTGTCCGTGCCGGGTTGGCTTATCCTCCTCCGCTCCGGGAGCGCTCGGCCCGGGCGATGCGCGGGTTCGGGGGTTGTTGTTGCGGTTGTTGTCGGGTACTTTTTTCCTGTTGTCCTTCGCCGTGTTGTTGTTTTGCACCTTCTCTTCGCGAGATGCGGAGCCGCCGGGCCGGGTCGCGGCTCCTCCCGAGCGAGGTCCGGCCCCGTCCCTCGCCTCCGTCCCCACCTGCCAGCCCCGGGCTGGGGGTGTCCGTGTGTCCCCAGACCCCCAGCACGGCGGGGACACCTCCTTCACCCGCACCTTGCCCGCTCGCCGCAGCTGCGAGGCGAAGCACCCTGCACTTGTAACGGGAGAGGGATGCGCAGGGGATATTTGAGAGCGCAGAGGTGCTGTAGGAAATTTCCCTCATCCTAGAGAAGACGAAGCGAAGGGGATAGATGCTACTTCAGGGATAAGGAGTTCTCTGCGAGTATCGCCTTGCTCGCTGCGGGTAAACAGCGCTGGTGTTTCAGCTACAAAGCCGTGGGATCCAGATCCCTTTGGAGGGAGGGAGATCATCCCAGACGTAATCCTTGCTGCCTTCCGGGCCAAATTCGGGTAATTGCATTGAAAAAAAAGTTAATAAAAGGCGAAAATGCTCTCCTGCGTCGGTACAACAGCTCAGGATGCTCTCGGCTCACCGCACTGTTGTGATACTTTGGGATCAAACTCTTAAAACACAAGCAGAGGGAAATGTGTGTGGCTTCTCGGACGCAGAAATTAATCTTTATGTATCAAGAGATGTATTTAACTGTTTATCTGTCGTTGGGTTATTTATCTCTTCTTATTAAGTTGTAGAAAACCTAATAGTTCTCGTTTATTTTGAGATCCCGGATTATACTGAAAGGCAACAACTTTCGTTGTTTTCGCTTGTATTTGCATACTGCTGGCTTCGAAAGGTTTTATTATCATTGCCGTTGCTCTTAAAACATTAAATACGCTCTTAAAACACTAACGAGAGCCGGATCACCTGGGAGCAGGACATTTGTCCTGCTGAAACATCAGCCCGTAGTGTGTGAAAGCAGAAATCTGGGATCATGTGAGCGTGAGCCACTGGCAGCTGCGGCTGCCCCAAATCCTGCTGGCTTTCGGAACTCGTTTTTACCAAGAAGTTGTGGGATGCCAACATGATTTACTTCGCCTTGCGGTGTTTCGTGCGGGAGCTGGGGCTCGTGGCCGTGCTGGCAGTGTCTCAGGCTCGGCGCTGCCTGGTGCCGTGTCCGCCCCAGCCTTGGGGCTCGGGGCCCCTCGGCGTCAGCTCATCCGTGGCCTGAATCCCTGAGATTAGTCCCGGATTAGGCGGTCGCAATTGATCCGCGGGTCCTCGCTGCCGCTGCACCCGGGAGGCTGCGGGGAATCGCCTCTCCTGGGGGTGCAGCGAGCTCGGCCCCGGCGGGTGCGATGGGTGCCGGTGCTGGCCGGGGTGGATGGGACACCGGAGAGGAGCACCCCAGGTACTGACCACTGCCACCAGATGCTGCTGTTGTCACTGCTACCGAGGATCTTAACACTGCGGCAGAAGAAAGGAAGTGACTTACTTACCCTTTGCTGATATTCAGGGCGCCCCCCCCCCCCCCCCCCCCCCCCCGCTATTTTCTTTTCTGAGTTATCAAATGACATTTGCCTATGCACAACCGTGCACGTTTGTCTGTGGCATGAGGCCGCTGGAGTGAAGCCAGGGTTGGAATGGGCTGACTGTTTCCCTGACAGACTGCAGGTATAGCGGCTGTAACTTCAGCACCGAGCCGTGGCCCGGAGTGCTGCGGGAGGAGGCGTCTCCTGCTGCTTTTCCTTGGGATAACTCCAGCAGGTGCGGGGTGGGATCCAGCCGAAGATCAGCAGCAGCGTGCTGTTCTCTTGTGCCTGCCGTGGAACAAGAGTTCGCCTGCTTCCTACAGCCACATGGATACTCTGGGAAACTCCAGAACCTCACACCAGTCCCAACCCCATTGCTCCTGTCTGGTGCTGGTGGCTCAGCCCAGGGCTGAGACTGTCTCTGCCTCAAAGCATTTCCACTTAAAAAAGCTACAGAGGAGGATAGGGTGGACTGGGAAAATCAGAATTCTTCCACTACGGCGTGCAGATATCCCAGATAAAATCCATCTCTGGGAAGAACCTGGGCAAAGGAGCACTTACAGGCTCTTTGCTGTCTTCCTGCTTCGCTGAGTTTATGGAGATGCTCTAAAGCACTTTGATTTAAAAGGCTTGTTTTGCTCAGGGTTTTTTTTTTTTTGTTTTTGTTTTGCTTTGTTTTGTTTTATTTTGTTTTGTTTCCCCTTCATTTGTTTATTTATTTATTTCAGGGGAGGCAGCAAAGCTGGGCTGTGCAGTGTCACTGTGCATAAATAACTCGCTGGGAGCACGGCGGAGCTCTGCCATTGCCGTGAGCTGCCTTAGCCCAGAGCAGCCTGAAATGTTAATGGAATTGTTTTGTGCACTTACTGGACATGATATTGTTACTGGGAGGTCTCCAATCTCATCTGCACGCTGCAGTCAGCCACAATTCCTCTTTGCAGCTACGCAGGGGCCTATTGTACATCAGCATTTCCATTTCTGAAAGGACAAGGGATGTTTAGAGGGAAATGGGAGTGTGTGTTCAGCCCACACCTCCCCAGAGGGGGGGAATTTGCACCCTTTCTTAAAGTGCTTCCACAGCATCCCTGTTTTCCCTGGAAGGGCTGGCCACTTGAGAGGGATGGAAAAGGTGGTGAGGGGCTGGACACTCATAAGTGATAACAAGAGTCCTCCTGCCCCATCAGGCAGGTGAGAAGGAACCCTCCCTGCTGCTGACTGCATTTGGTGAGGAGTTCTGGTGGATCAGGAATATTGATGACATCGAAGCCAGGGAAAAGGGCTCCTCCCTGTGTAAACCAGTCCCTGTCACTGGTCATCCTGCATGGAGCAGCTTGCCATGGCAGCTGGGAAGAGGAGCAAGCCCCAAACTTCCTGCTGCTCGCTGTCTGGTGCTCCTTGGCAGGATTTTTAGGGCTGCAGAGTGCTCAGCCCAAGGTGTGGGGAATGATAAGGAGCCACCTGAGAGGACAAGCTCCAACGAGCATTTCCCACTCCAGAGTGCTGGCTCCTCTGTCCTGTGGGCTGCACCCAGGACCTGTTCCATCACTGGGACAGCAGGAACACCTCTGGTGGCTGTACAGTGGCCATGAGGGACTGGAGAGGTTCAGCTGAAAGTGTGAGGAGCCCTCATCCAAACTGCAGCACCCGTCCCTGTCATCGGCTACCTGAGCGCTGCTAAAGGAAACACCCACCTCTGGTTTGGACTCCTTGTTTAAATTTGGGTCTAAACCCCTTTTCCTGTCCCCTCTGGCCGTTTTCCTGGGGCATTGGTACCTGCTGCAAACCCCTTGCTGCTCACCTGCCAGGAAAGCTTTCACAGGGTTTTGAACTGCTCTTGTGTGGTGCTGGTGTTTTGGGTGAGGGCTGCTGTTCCTGCACCACCTAAGGGGACGTTGCTCCCTGGTGGGGCATTTTCCCACCCCTCCAATTGCTTTGAGAAAATGTGGGGATTTTTCCCACTTGAGCTCTAGGGAAATTCTGCAGCTGTGTTTCACAATAAGTAAATCATGGTAAAAAATGTGCATTTTAGTAACACTGAGGCACATTCTGCTCTTAGCATAGCTTTAGTGACAGAATCTGGTGTGCTGGCTGATACACCAGCATGGAAGGGTTTTTCCTAAGTTCTAAATTGTGTGTGTGGGTCCACGAAGCTCAGGAGGGAGTATTTCCTTCTCAGCCCAAGCAAAATTGCCTTGGCAAGGGAGGCCTGTGACAGGAATCCTGCCAGAGTGTGATATCCTGCACTCTTTCATGCAGGGTGTGCAGGGATGCTGTGATACAGGAGGAGTGATCCTGCTCCCCAGGGGCATCTTTGGGGAGTGAATTATCATCTCTATTCTTCTTGCAGAAATAAATTTAAATATAAATATAAATTCCTCCTGCTCGTTTCTGGTGTTACAACGGTCAGACAGGGTTAGCATGATGCCCAATTTCCTGCCAGTGGAATTGATGAGGATTGAGGAGGAGGAGAGAAGGAGGAGGACCCAGCGTGGGGATACCAAATCCACACTGCTGTGAGACCCTGGCAGTGCCCATGGTCCTTGGGAATGCCCGTGCTGGGGGCCCTGTTATTTACCCTGCAGGATTTCTGTAGGATTCATCAGCACCATCAAACCTTTTCCTGAATTTTCCTTGCAGGATCCTCTCCAAACACACCCTCTCTCTCTTGCCTTTTGCCCAAACTGACAAATACTATTTTGCCAATACACCATTAAAGTCTACTAGTCATGTGATGGGTATTATTCTGCAACCAAAGCTCTCTCCTTCTTTCAAGAACCCTTCAGAAATGGGATCTGAGCTGGTACAAGCTCAAGTCGATGTAGCAAATGCATTTCTGTGAAATGTTCTGTTTTGACTTTTACAATAAATTGTACATTGCAGTGATAAACACAGTCCCTTTTTCCTTGTTCCAGCACTGCTTTGCCATTCTGGAAGATAAAATACATTCTTTCCCTTCCTACTTCCGAAGCCAACTCTGTTTTGAAGTAGCATAAATCTTTCTTTGGAGATGGAGGATTTTGGATGGAGAACAAAGTCCAGCAGATTTTTAATTTGGGGCCCATTTCATTCTCATTTGGCAGGCAACTCCTGTTGATTTGCAAATGTAGATTTTTTTTTTTTTTAATTTTTATTTTTTTAATTTTAGGCCTTGAATATGGGCAAAGGCTTCCTCTGAAAAGTGGTTGAACTACTCAGTGGGACAGCCCTGTGTTCTCCAGAGTGGTCTTTAATGGGTTGCACAGCAGAAAGTGTTTGAAGCTCCATTTTTTTTTGCCTTGGGCTTTAAGTCAGGGATTGGAGCTAAATAATGAATGTCCATCCATTCATAGAAAATGTTGTTCTCTCTGCATGCATGGAGGGGAGGCTTTAATCTGGTTGTTTTGGGAACAATGGGAGATGTTTTGAAGACTGATCTGACTTGTGTGTAACAACATGTTTGTTTGGGCTGCTTCTGAGTAACGTTGTCAAGGGCCTGATCCATGGAAGTCCTTGTAGCAGAGGAGACATCAAGAGACAAAAAATTCAGGATCAAATCTACAAGTCACTCTGATTTATTTATTATTCTTCAAATCTATGACTGTCCCCTGAATCAGTTTTCCAAAGCCTGTGGGTGTTGCACCACCATAACTGCAGGGTAAATCCATGAACAGCTCTGTACTTTGACCTCTGAGCCTGCAGCAGGCACCAGGATCAGTTTGTGCATCCAGAACATTATTTCTGTTAATAAATTGTATTTTCTTGTACAGACCAGAGCATCCAATGACTTGGAGGGTGCAGGGCTGATCCTCGTGCCAGGGCAGCAGGAGAGCACCTGGAACCTTGCAGAGCTCTTCCAGCTTTTCCTTCTTGTAAGGATGGGCACTGCCAGCTCCTTTCCTGGGGGTCATTGGTACCATTGTGATCTTTCTGCAGCATTTACAGAAAAATCTCTATTTTCATGCTGCCTTCGCTTTGCGTCTCTTTCCTGCTGGATACAAGGAGCAGGAGGTGAGGATGCTCCACCACCACCGACTGGCCTCACTGGGAGGGGGGAGCGTTTTCCCCTCGAGGTGTAATTTTTCCTATTACCTTTGTACTCTTCTGGGTTTTTTTTTTTTTTTTTTTTACAAAACGAGCTCAAAATGCTTTTTACCATAAGTTGGGTTATATCTTGCAGTATAAATGAAGCATATAATTGTGTTTTCCTAACAGCTCCACATTAAAAATAAGTTATTGTGTCGCTAATGTGTTTTTCCTGACAATTTTCCATCCGGTGAGTGCGAGGCTTCTGTCTGAACTGTCGTGCTGCAGCACCTCTGCCTCCTCTTGAGATCTCATTCAGTATTCCTCAAGTCAGGCTGAAGTGTTAGTGTGATTAGAGCTTTCAAACTATTAATTCCTAATTGGAGGTTTGAGCTCTAATGTTCCACCTTTGTGATTTTACACTCGTTTTTAATATAATTAAATAATGCATAATGTATGTTCTATAATATTACACATAAATTATAGATGGCATATACTATATTTGATGGTGTACATAAATTAGCTATTATCTAATATATGATATAAATTAGATTATGTATTATATGTTATATGTTATAGATGATATATATGTAATTATAGTGTATACTTGGGGGTATACAGATCAGCTTCAGCAGGAAGAAATCCTCCAACAAAACTTACTGGAACAAGCAATGATCACACCACTTTTTAAAAACTAGAAAAAAAAGAAATAGATAGAAAACAGCCTTAAATCACCTGATTTTGCAGCTGTATGACCAGATCTGAATATCTTAATTGTCTGCCTCCCCCCCACCTTTCCCTATTGTTTCCCTCTGGAGGTTTTGTTCTGACGGATGCCATTTCTTCCCTGAAAAATGGCCCTGGCTGCTGCGGTGCTGCAGGCGGAATCTTTGCGTTGTGCCACAGAACCTCTCTCCGCCTCCCCCATCTTTTGCATGGATTGCTTGACCTCTGCAGATATAATTAAATCTCTTCCTGACGACTGAGAGATTGCAGCTCGGCTCCGTGGCGAAGGGAACTGGGAGGGAAGTGTTAAACGGGGGCCTGAGCCAGGAATTGTTCTTAGGGAGAGATTATTGGAGTGCTGGTTTGTGTTGGTCGCTGCACGTGGCTTCAGAGGAGCCTGATCTGCAGAAACCAGCCCAGCCTTGGTCCGAGGCAGCTTCTTGACCTCTAATTCTGGGCTGGACCTGAGAAGATGCTGAATTTTGCCAGTGTTTAAAATGTAGAAGGTTGTTTGGTTTTGTTTTTTTTTTTCAGTTGCTTAGAGGACTCAGCCCCTTGCTCTCTTTCTTCCCTGGGTTTTGAAGGATCTCATGACTTAGCAGGTGCTGGGAAAAGGGGTGACATTGCAAGAACCTGTGGGGCAGGTGGCAGAACTTGCTGCAGCTCTGCTCTGAGCCCCTTCTCCCCGTTCCCAATGAGCATCATCTTGCAGGCAGCAGAGCCCCTCAGCCCTGGCACTGTGGTGCTCAGGGGAGGTGGAGGATAAGACCTGGCACATGCCACCCTCCCCTCTGGTGGTGTGCCACCATCCTCACTGTCACCCAGGCTGTATTTTCCCCACGACCCCAGGGATCCTGTTCCACCCCCCAGTGGCAAGGAGCACTTTTTTATCGGATTAACTGGATCACATTAGCAGGTTTCTCTTCCCACAAAACCTACCGATGAGTCAGAGTTTCCATCCCCATCTGGGCTCGTCAGGGAGGCTCCATCACCTTTCTTCCCAGCTGTCTGCATGTGCAGGGTGCTTTTCCTCTCCACTTTAGAAAAAAAAACCATCTTCCTCTCCATCTCTGTTCTTGCCAGTGGCCAAGGTTGGGAGATAAGAGCTGTGTCATGGCTCTGCCTTTTATCCTCTCCAGGAGCTGGCCTAGGTCTCCCTCACCAGAAGCAGAAACTCAGTTCAGCCCCCCCCCCCCCCCCCCAGATATGATGAGGTTGTTTTAGGAATAATTTGAGCCACCCTGAGCACTGAGTATCCATTGCAGGAGATCCAGGTCTGTGGAGAAGTGCAGGCAGAGCCTGGGACATCTGAAAGTCTTCTCTCTTTCATAGATGTGGATCTCCACATTTGTACCTGTGAAGGAAGTGTCACCTTTCCAGCCAGGTTCAGCCAGCCGTTTATTCCTGAACATCTCCCTCTCCCTGGGAAAGTGGGAGGGCTGTGTAGGCTCTTTAGGAGTTGTCAAGCCTTTTGAAACCCCCCAAATGCAACAGTTTTCGGGTGAAGGGTGATGCTGGGAAGGAGAGAGATTGTGATAGAAAGCTTGGCCTCACGGGGTGCTGGTCCATGTGGGAGCTGTTGGAGCTTGGTCTTCCTCCAGCAGTGCAGGCTGAGCTCCTTCCTCCCCTGAGAGCCAAACCCTTGGTCAAGGATGAGCTGCTTGATTCCATCTCCCCATCACCTCTCCTTTATACTGTGGGGAAGATGCTCCCTGAGACCCCTGTGGTGCTGTGGGAGGGCACAGGGTGGGCTGCTGAAGGCCACAACATAAGAAGGACATGGAGCTGCTGGAGTGAGTCCAGAGGAGACCACGGAGATCCTTCAAGGGCTGGATCCAGGCTGGGAGAGCTGGGGGTGCTCACCTGGAGAAGAGAATGCTCCAGGGAGAGCTCAGAGCCCCTTCCAGTGCCTAAAGGGGCTCCAGGAGAGCTGGAGAGGGACTGGGGACAAGGAATGGAGGGACAGGACCCAGGGAATGGCTCCCCACTGCCAGAGGGCAGGAATGGATGGGATATTGGGTGGGGATTGTTCCCTGTGAGGATGGGCAGGCCCTGGCACAGGGTGCCCAGAGCAGCTGGGGCTGCCCCTGGATCCCTGGCAGTGTCCAAGGCCAGGCTGGGTGGGGCTTGGAGCAGCCTGGGACAGTGGAAGGTGTCCCTGCCATGGCAGGGCGTGGAAATAGATCCAATCTAAACCATTCTATGATTTTATTACATCACTTACAGTTACTAAACCTTAACACACTTATTTCTCTTTTGTTGCTAAATAACAGATCCATTCTCTGTTTCTTAGTTTTCTTGGGTGCTTCTTTGAACAGAGGGGTTTTATACACTGAGCCATCTCAAAACATTGTGCCTGCAGTGGAAGAATGATGTATTTTTAGGGAATTAGATCTGTTGTCCCTACTGTCAGAAGAGGGGCAGTGTACCCTGGAGTCCTCAACAAAAAGAACAGAAACTTTGACAGCATGGAAATAAAATGTATGAAAATCTTAGTGAATTCTAACTGAATTGTCTTGGTTTGTTTCAGCTTATGCAATGGCCCAAAAAAGCATTTTAATATCGTATGAAGAAGAAAAAGCAAAAGTATTGGGGGGGAGGGGGACACACAAAGAACCGAAACTGGGGCTTGTGGCAATGGAAAATATTCCCCCCCATCAGATCCTGATGTGTTTGTTCATGCTCAACCCAGGGAGGCAACTTTTCCCCTGCTGCATTATCTTGTCTCTAAATAGCATTCAAAGGAGAAGAAGAATGTGCTGTTAAAAATATCAAACTTTTGGGAATGGCTGGCAGACTTTAGCACTGATAAGCATTGTTGATTGAAGATCAAACAACCCTTGAAGAAAAACCTTCCAGCGAGCGCCGTGGGTCCAGCCCTGCAGCCAGACAGTGAGGTCAGCCTTCAATCCAAGCATATTTAGGGACTGACACTGGAATTATGGCCTGGGCTCCTCCACCCCAGACGGATGTTGGCGACACCATGGTTTAAACTTGATGAATCTGTTCAAGCTGAGACCAGCATTTATTACGTGCCAAGAGTTTGCATTTCTAGGTGGTAGCTTTATGTATATTATCCTTTCCTTCACTTAAGATAAAAAGAAAAGGCTGCAGGTCATAATGTGAACTGAAGACTGCTGGCATTTGTTTTTTAATTAATTGACAACCTGCATTTCTGTGTCAAGGTGGCAAATTAATAGTGGGTGGCCATCTGTTTGCAAGGCAGATAGTTCAGGCTGTGCCAAACATGTGGAGTATTTAACCATTTGATTTAAATCAGACCAGAATGGTGGTTTTTTGAACACTCTGTTAAGCTGGGTTTTCCATTTAAGAGTTAGGCTTTGAAAAGCAGAAGAATATTGAAATGGTCTTTTTATTTTCATAAATGTGCAGGCCTTGAAGTGAGTTGTTTGGTGTACTTGGCCTTCTTTTTAGGAGAGGCCAAATCCTGGTGGGAATAACAACGTGGAACTTCAACCACTGTGGAAGTGGTGTACCAAATTTGTGTGAGAGCACCAAAGAAACAAATACATGTTAAAAATCATACAGTAGCTCAGGCCGGAAGGGACCTCTGGAAGTGTATTTGAGCTAATTTCAATAGCACCTTCTGGGATTGAGATGGCAAGAAAGAAAAATATCAATAGATTTTCTGCTCTAATACAGTGAGAGTCTCAGTGGTGGTGGCTGCAATCAAATGCTAAATAGAAAGTTTGCAATAAAAAGGGCTTTAGTTAGAATTAATAAAATGTGAAATGCCTTGTTCCTTGGAAAACATGTGGTGTTGACTGAGATTTAGAATATGTCCTGGGAGCAGGGATCTGGATTGCAGGCTCCAGAGCTGGCTCTGGCATCATTTCCCTGTGTGCACTATTATTCATTTATTTATTATATCTCTTTAAAATTTTTTTTTTGCCTGCAAAGGTCACAATGTGCAAGTTGGAGCGGAAATTAGTGAAGAGCTGAAATCAAGGGCAGCCCAGCACAAAATTATGATCCTCTTTTCCCACTCCTTCACCTTCCTGTCCTGGGCATGGCAAGGAGATGTTTTTTAAGGTACCTTCCAACCGAAATTGGATTCTAAACCAGGATCCTTCTATCACAGGAAAATCCAAATTTATCATGGAAACTTTTCTGATTAAGTTTGATTTTAAGTCCTGCTATCCAGAGCTGCCTTCCAGAACCTGCACGTGAAGCCACAGATAGTTCCCATTTTCAGGAAAGCACTGTTTGAGTCCTCTGGGAAATGTGGATTTTAACATCCTCTTGTTTTGAGGAATTGTCTTAGGATGTTCTGAAGCTCAACTGGGGCTTCTCATTTTGCCGCCAGAGCTGGAAATCTTGGACAGCTCAGAGGCAGGAAGAGCCTGGTGCTGGATCTGGGGCTTGAGCTTGTGTCACTGTCATCGTGCCATGAGCATGGGGATGGTGCCAACTTGGAAGGGATGCTCTGCTTGGCACTACAAGGTCTGGAGAACAGACTGCATCCTTGCTTAGCACAGATACAGCAGGAAGGCTGCAGGACCCACAGGCTCCTGGAGAGCTCCTGGGGCTCTTCCCATCGCTGGGACTCCAGGCCACGGTGTCAAGGGACCAGATGTCCTCAGAAACTGTGAGATAGGGCTGGTGGTCGCTGTCCTGCTCTCTGGGTGTGGACACGTGCTTCCAAAAATGCAGAGATGTGGTGCCAGGGGACATGGTTTAATGATGGCCTTGGCAGTGCTGAGTTAATGGTTGGACTGGATGATCTTGGAGGTGTTTTCCCACCTTTCTCTCATTCTCTGGTGCCAGTGTGGGACATACAGCAGGACAGGGGCAAGCTGGGCCACTGAAACTCAGGACCTCATCCTTTTGGCCATTGTAGAGCCACGTACAAGGCCAGTGGGGCAATCCAGCCTTCTTTGGGGCTTTTTCTGGATTTGGTTTGGGATTCTTGGGGCTGTCCCATGCCAGGCCAGGAGCTGGACTTTGATGATCCTGATGGGTCACTTTCAACTTGGAATATTCTGTGATAAACAGAACCTCCCAGAGTGAAACCCAGCAACACCAGGCTGAGCTGAGTTAAAACCAAAAAAGTTTGTGTGAGTGAAGGTTTTGGAGCGTGGTGCATTGCCCGGTGTGGTGATGGAGCCAGGCTCTGCAGGGCTGGTTGGTCAGTGAGCTCCATACCTAGGGACCCTGCCTGGGCTCCTCTGAGCCCCACAGTTAGTGAGAGCTGCTCATCCCTGACAGTCCTAGAGCCCCATGAGTCTGAGCTTTCCCCTGGCCGTGACTGAGTGTGGCAGGAATGACTGGAGCACCTTGGTGAAGCACAAAGCTCCATCCCACAGCGGTGGGGAGGAGGTGACAATGGAAAGTTTAATTCCCTGCTCTTCTCAGGCACTATTCAGGCTTGGTTTCCCTCTGTTGAGGCTTCCCCTCTCCCTCTCTGCTGTCCAGAGAGGGAAGCGCTGCCTCTGTTGCGTTTGCTATTTATTTTCTTCCTAGCCCGGGGGCTGCTGCGAGAGGTGTCTCTTTGCTCTGCCGGCTGTTCCTGATGCTTCTTTTTCCTTGCTAATACCAATTGTTTCTGCCAAAAGCGCTCGGTGGTGTTATGTAAACCTCGAATCACAGGCTAACGCGCTGATCCGGGGGCTCCCAAAGGCGCTGGATGGGAATCGCCCCCGCGCCGGCTCCGCTGCCATCAGCATCGCGCTGTGCCAGGGGTCCCTGGGCTGCTGAGCCAAGGGATGCGGTGGCAGTGGCCACGACAGCCCCGGCCATCTGAGCCAGCATCGCCGCTGTCCCTGGCAGCTTCAGTGGGAGGCAGGGAAGCTCCCTGGGAGGCGCTCGGGCTGGGATCGCATCGGTTTGCAGGGTGCGGTACCTGCGGAGCTGAGCTCCTTGGTGGCACACGGGTTTGGAGCGGTGCTGGTCCTTGCCATGGGAAGGTTCTGCACCACCTGGTGCATCCCCACCCCATCCCTGCCCTCGGCCAAGGGCAGAGCCTGCCTGAGCAGTCCTTGTGCTTGCTGATGGAATTGGAGTTCCTGGAGCATCTTCATGGAGAGAATGTGTTCCTCCAAGGCTCCGGGGGGGGGGGCACCTCTTCTCAGCCAGGTACTGTTCTATCCAAACCAGTTATTTACCTGGAAAGGGATACTAACAAAAACCTAATGAATTTCCAAGTGCTGCTTGATGTGATTTGTCAGCCGGGATTCTCTCAAAAAAGAAAGAAAGTAAAAGAGAGAGAGTTGCACCATTGCTGTGCGCCCAACCTCTTCCCCATCTACTCCACTGCTTTTGAGAGATTAAAAAGAGATTAAATCCTGCTGAGCTGGCAGGTGATGTTGATGAATGTTTGGAGGGGATTAGGGTAAATCCATTCCTCCTTCTGATTTAGCTCAGGATTTGAACTCATTGATAAAATTTGTCCAGGTTTTACCTCTGAAACCTCCTTTGAGCCAGGGAAGGTGTAAATGAAGGCAGAGCTTGTTTTTGGAGCAGAGAGGATAATGAATTAGCTTTTGTAAGGCTGATGAAGGCTTAAGATCACTGTGCATCTACAACTATTGCAGTGTCCAGTTAATCCTCACTGCCACAGAATTAGAGGATGGCCAGGCCAGTTCCCTGGCTGGGGGAGTCAGGCCTGATGCTCCTGCTGTAGTTCAGCACAGCTGTGAGATACTCTGCAATAACCAACCTGCCTGTGGAGGACACAGATCCCACGTGGCACTCGAGTCCCCACCAAAAAATGCCATTTCCTAAACTAGGGATGGCATGGAATGGACACAGCTGTGGACTGGGGCTCAGGGACTGCATCCAGCCAAAGCTTCTTGGTGTTCTGGCACTGCTTGGGTTCTGTGGTGGCACTGCAGTGGGACTGGAGGTAAAGAGGATGTTCTAACAGTCTGCAGCAGCTGTTGGACCTTGTGGTCCTCCATGCATCCTACAGCATGGGAACAGGGATGGTGGGACTCCAGAGGGTGTTCCTGCAAGGTACAAGAATATAGTGCTCAGAGGAGCACTGAAACCTGCAGTGTTACCATCTGGGCTGAGGACCAGTGCTGGGACTGGCACCAGCAGCGTGTGCTGGGTGTCGTGCTGGGGCTGCAGGAGAGGATTCCAGTTGTAAGGATATATTTGGAACAAGGCTCAGCATCAGCACTGCATGACTGTCCTGGTGGTGGGGGGAATAATCTTCACTGCTCTGTGTTGCCCGTGGTCAAATGAAGTCCTAGAGGTGCAGGAAGATCTGCTGGGAGGGCAGGAGTGGAGGGAGGCAGAAGGCTCAAGCCTGGAAGAGCTCTATAAACCAGGGCAGGGCATTGCTGCCAGAGCTCTGCACTGCCTGTGGCATCCATGGCAAGGCAGAGAAGGGGAAAAGCTCTGTGCAAAGCCACTTGGGTGGTTTTGGTGAAGAGCTCCCACCTGCTGCCCTGTTTGGAGCCTTCCCCTGGGACTGCTCATGAGGCCATGGCTTGGTCACCTCAGCATTTCACTCCCCCTGTGCCCACCTCAGCTCTGAGTTTCCCTGAATGGAAGAGTGGTAACTTTGGGATAGCAGCTTTGCAGATATCTCTGTGCTGCTTAGCAAAACTGACATTTAGAAATCACCTGGGTACAGGTGAAGGTGATGCTGAGGGTGTCCTGGAGCTGCAGGCTCTGTAAAACAGGGCTGAAGTCAGAGATGGAAAAAACCAAAAAAAGCAGAAAACTCTGAAAAAGCAGACTTGTGGCATGGAGGATACCAGGATCAGGATTGTTCTCTGTGGAGCAAATCTGCTTTCTCTGAGCTGCTTTGGATTTATGCAGCAATAGCAGCAAACACAGCCCCCTCCCAATCCTTGAGGATGCTGGTGGGCTGGATAGGGAGCCTGATAATGTCACAGACAACTGGGAATACTTTCAAGAACATAACTGGGAACAATTTAGAAATAATTTCGAAAGAGAGATTTTTTTTTTCAGTGTGTCATTGGAATGTATGCTTTTCTAGAAAGTAGGAGGAAAGAGAGCTTGAAATTAAATGTATTATTAAACAGACCTTTCTTAACTCTCATTAAGGAAGAGGATTTGGAGGGAAGTGTTTTCCAGTTTCTTTATCATGTTGCTGCACAAGCTGGTGTTTGCCAAGCTGGTATTTTTGACTCCTTCAAGAAAAGCAAAAATGAAAGTTAAATTATTAACCTTGCATATTGGAAAAGAATATTTGGTATCCGTTGTTTGTGATGATGGTAGTCTGTTTAAAATAAAGTTGCCTTTGTATTTGCTTAGTTTGACTCTAAACAGGAAAATAATGGCTTTTGTAATGTCTCTATTAGAGGAGTATTGTTTGAAAGCACTTTGGGCTTACATTAGTTGAGTGCAAAATGAATTCCTGCTCTGGAGCAAAGAAACCCCAGTGGGGCTGGATGCTGGGAGCTGCCAGTGTGATGTGGGGATGTGCATCACACACGTCTCTGGGGGCCAGTTCTTGATGTAATTCTTCATGCTCCTCATCTTCCCTCCTCCCTTCATTCACCTCAGTGATGCAGCACCTCACCGCAGCAAACTGGTTTCACATTTGTATCTGAAACTGGGCAGCATGAGAAGGGAGGCCAAGAAGCTTTCCAGTATTTTAAATCAAGCTTCTCCATGTGTCAGCACATGAGTAAACAGTCTTTGGTGAAATAGCTTTCATTTTCTTATCTGAACGCCAACACATACTTGCAGTTTGGGGGATTTCTTGGTTTTCTTTTTTCCTAACTTTGATGGGAAAATGGGGAACAGTAGGAAAGTGCTCACTGATGGTGCTGGGTGTGTCAGGAATTGCACGAGCAGCTCTGGGGTGTGTGAGGTGCCTTCCATGAGCACCAGAGGCTCCTGTGCAGCCGTGTCCAGAGGCAGCTCCCAGAGCTGCAGGTGCACACACAGGGTGTGAGCTGAGGCTGCTGAAAACTCAGCACAGCTTGGTTTTCCAGCAGAATCCAATGATGTGGCTGCCCCCATCCCTGGAAGTGTCCAAGGTCAGGTTGGACAGGGCTAGGAGCAACCTGGGCTAGTGGAAGGTGTCCCTGCCCATTCATGAGATGAGTTTTAAGTTCCTTCCAACCCAAGTCATTCTGGGATGATTCTGTGTGACACAGCAGGTATTAGAAGAACAGTGTCTGGGGGCTCTGCTGTCCCCATGCCCACTGCCAGCAGCTGTTCAGACCTAAATGTTCAGTTTAGTCACATAACAGCGTGGTAGGGGACACATGACACATGACACCTCAGGACCACCTGCTTGCCTCTTTTCCTTTCACATAAAATAATGAGGATGTTTTTGCAAAAAGCAACTAAATGCGTTAGAAAGAGAAGCCACAACCTCTCTGTGCAAAGGTATCAATGCGTTTATTTTAAGCTTAATGCTGCATTTAGTTTGTTATCTACAAATTATAAAATGTGGGTGGGGATGACTCTGATATCCTGCTGGAGGAATTAATTCCCCCTGTGAGCAGGAGATGTTTTCTGTGCAGGGCTGGGTGGGATGTGCTGCTGGGGCAGCTCTGGACTCTGGAGCTCTGTCCCACAGCTTCCCCCTGGATGCAGCATCCCAGTGTTGGTTGTGGAAATGCCCCTTTTCTGTTCCCAAGCAAAACAGAACTCATAGCTAGTGTGAAGCCATGAATTTGGGTAATAAAATGCTGTGCAAGCTCCAGCTCTTCCATATTCAGTTTTTAAATAAAAATGGGGACAAACCTTTTAGGCAGGGCCTGTTGCTACAGGACAACAGGTGATGGTTTTAAGCCAAAAGAGGGTCATTTAAAACTAGATATAAAGAAGGTATTTTGGGGGTTTTTTAAACAATGACAGTGGTAAAACACTGGCACAGTTTGTCCAGAGAAGATGTGGCTGCCCCATCCCTGGACGTTTTCAAGGCCAGGTTGGGGCTTGGAGCAACCTGGGATAGTGGAAGGCCCCTGCCCATGGTAGAGGAGTGAAACTGGTTGGGCTTTAAGGTCCCGTCCACCACAAACCATTTTTTCCAGCAAGGGTGTGCCCAGAAGATGCAAACCTCCCTGACTGCTTTGCAGGCAGATGTGTGGTGGTGGCTGTGGAGTCTCCCAGCTCTACATGAGCAGAGGACACAGATGAGCTCTGCTGGCTTCCTTTGTGGCTCCTATGGGTACAAAGCCCAGCTTAAACTTGGTACTCCTTCAATGACATGTGGCACAGAAAAGTCTTGAGGCTGCAGCTGAAAAATGTCCTACTGGGCACTTAGGAAAGGATGGTTCCTAAAAAATATAGCTGAGGTGCACAAAGAGTGTGGATATGTGGGTGTACAAGGGAGAGAGAAATCATACTGCTGCCAGGGAATTTCTTTCCTGGGTTATTTTTCAGGGGAATCTCAGTGCTGTGAGTTCTGCCTTACCAGAGTGTCTGACATGTGGTACCCCAGACCAGAGCAGGGCCCTGCCCTGTGTGCTGGGAGAGGTGTCTGACACCAGACTGCTCCTCCCTGTCCTGCTGCCAGGGAAATCCCTGTCCTTGCAAGCCATAGGCTTGGTGAGATAGCAGCTGGGCTGTGGCCTCTCCCTCTGCTTTGACAGGCAGTTTGGATGCTGGGCAATCATTAGATAATCACAAGAAAGTACAGGGGTGATTCAGATGAGAAAGTGTGGTTTAAGCTCAGCTTTAGCTCCAGAAGACCTCTGAGAACATCGATGCCATCAGCATCCTCCAGTTATGTTACACAGGGGCTGGTGCAGCCACCAGTGGTTTGCACCTGTCAGCAGCACTGACCTTGGAAGAGGCTCTGAAACAAATGGGACTGGTCAGACATCCCTGGTGGGTTGCAAAAAATGTGACTTCAGACATCAAAGAGTCAATTCCACCTCTGAATCCCTGGGCACTGTGGTCAATTAATTTGTGGAGTGGGTTCCTGGAGCATTCTGAGGCATGTGGCTTTGGTTTTACCAAAATCATCAAAGCTGAAACAATCAATCATATTCCTTCCTCCCAGTAACCACACACTTGGCAAAATTCCCACGTTTTTCCTTCCTCTTTCTCTGTGTGTGAAGTGTCCCACCTTCTCCCATGAAGGGCTGCAGGGATCAGGATGCTGCTTGTGCTGTGGGAGCCCTGGACACTGCTCAGAGCCACGATGGAATGGAGCTCCAGTGCTCCAGGCTGCCAGGATGCTCCCTGTTTAGCATGTTGTCTGGTTCTTTTCCTTTTGGAAAACAGTGGAAAAAATAGTAAAAGAGGAACTTACCCATTTTCAGGCTCTTGCCTTGCTTCAGTGGTGAGAGGGTTAATGGGAGAGGTGGCCACTGGACTGGTCACCATTGTCCCCATGGGTTTTGCTGAGTCCCTAAGCAATGAACTTCAGAGCTGGACTAAGATCCCTGTTAGTGGATATCATGGATGGCACAGCTGTCCTGTGCACGTAAAACTGTGGTTTATGAGGGAAGGGTGGTGCTGATAGAGGGAATTTCCCCAGTGAGTGGCCAAGTGACTGCTGAGTGGTGGCATCAGAGGCGGGTCCCTGGAGCCCCCACAGGGACCAGAATCTGGGTGTTGGCTTGGATTGCAGTCTCTGCATCTGCCTGGGGATGAGGGAGCCATCCCCCGGGGAGGGGAGGAAGGAGTTAAGATCAGTGCAGGTTGTCCAACAGGAGCAAGGACCTGGCTGTGCAGAGAGACTTTTCTGTTGCATTGTGCTCTTTCCATACAAAGGATTGCAGAGATCAACCCTGGCCCAGAGCAGAGCTCCCACTCCTGTGCCCCTGGTACAGAGGAGGTGCCCACATCCATCCCCAAGCCTGGATCTTGTCCCTAAATCCTTTTCTCATCCTCTGGGGCTTCAGCTTGTGTTCCCACCTTCATTAATCCTGAGCACCAACGGACATGGAACGTGTGAATGGGAAGGGAAGCAGTTCCAGTTTACCCACATTTGTTAAATTTGATATGAGCAGACTTTAATACAGAAAAAAAGAAAACCTCCCCCCCAAGAAAAAAAACCACCAAAGAAAATCTTCCAGCGTAAAGCCCAAGAGATGGGTGGATTTAAGTGCTATTAAGAGATTACTGGTAATGCCCAGCTGTGTGTGTTGGTTCAGCTGTGAGGCAGCAGCAGCACAGCCTCATTCCTCTTGCAAGTGCAGCTCATCCCTGAGCTGTGGAGCCCCTCTCTTCTTAGCAAAGTTTCTCTGGTATCCCCAACTCTATCTTTTCCTCTCTGCTCATCCCACCAGGCTCCACGAGCCCTGCCAGCAGCATCCACAGGGATGGGAAGGAAGGTTTCCTTGGGATGTCCATTCTTTGGGCAAGATGCCACTTGCTGTTGGACATCTTGTTGGATATCTTTAGCACCTGCAGCCCTAAAGCTCCTGGTTTTGAGGAGTGAAACAACTCCTGGCACTGCTCCTACTTGTGCCAGGAGGTTGTGGCCTGAGGTCAGGGTAAGGAGCCTCAGCTGCAAGGTTTGTGTTCACTGGCTTCAATTTAATCCCTTCACATTTCCTATCACAGCTCCTTGGTGATGATGATGAGTGCATCTCTCCACCAAGTCACTTTTGGGGGTGAATTAAATCATTGCATTCCCCTCCCTTTCCAATATTCAGTGTTCTGAGCTAAATTAGAATAGGAACCTTTTCAAACCGTTCGCTTAATAAAAGTATTTAGTTAATAGATGATGCAGAGCTCACAAAGCTTGCAAGAATCTGACGTGGGGTATCATAATATTATGATATTTAACAGCAAAACCTACTGCATTATCAACTTACCTCTATAGCATGGAGGAGGCAACAGCTGAGGCATAAAAACTAATGCTTCAGTGTGACAGAGCTAAAATTGAACTTGGCAATTACCGCGTGCCTGATTCGCAGTATTGTGAAGTGAAGCTACTATATAAATCAGCTCCAGTAATCACAGGGTTTAAAATTAGTCAGTTACTATTAACTCTGCCAGTGTTAGCATATGCTGAAGAATTATAAAAGTGAAAGGTATGGAATATCTAAAGTACAGGTTTAAAGTAAACCACTTGAACAAGCTCCCAGTGGGAGGATTTGAAGTTCATGCAGAAGTAAGGTTTTGGATACTCTGACAAAGGGTTGTGGAACACATTTAATTGCACATTGCTGTCTAATCTTTTGAATGCTTAACATCCTTTCGAAAGCACCTTTTCATGTTCCCAAGACTTTCACAGTTCACAGAGGGTAGAGTGATGATTGAATTTAATTTTTCCTCCCCTACAGGATTTTTTTTTCAGAGCAGCGCAATTCAAATAGTTCGCAGAGCTCTTCAATGCCAGGCATAGAAAAAAGGAAACAGCAGGATAATGTTTAAAAATCATTATGGGGAAGTGAAAGGCTGCTCTGAGCACAGCACAGAAATTAGCAACTGCTATGATTGCTAAATTTTTATTCCATGCAAAATTCATGGAATTTGCTGCTATGAAAAATAGGGGAGTCAGGTTATTTAATAGGATTCTAAATTATGTAGGATGCACAAATATTTTATATGGGGCAGGGAGCTCTGTGTGTTTCTGTAGGAGCACAGGAGCTGGGAGCAGCTCTGCTGAGGTCAGGTGGCTGTTGCCCTGTCCACTCCTGTTCCCTCATTCCTCTGTTTCGTGTTAATGTTTTTAGCTCCAGTTTGGAATTACTGCTGTTTTGGTCTCAGTGGCACCTGACTGTGATGTGTGCTTGGGTTTGTCACCTCTGAAGGTTTCTAGGAAGGGTGGGGGCAGGCAGCTGCCTTGCAGCAGGGTCTGTGCCCCTTGCTCCGGGCTGGCTGTGTCAGGGGACGTGTCACACGTGCCACCTCTGCTGATCACAGGGACCTCGTGCTTGTGGCTTTTGTTGTTGTGGCTGTGCTGTCCCCGGCTGATTCTGAGTGAGTGCATCCAGTGTCAGAGGGATGGAGGGGGTGGCACAGTCCCCTCGGCTCTGTCAGCCTGCCCTGGGCTGCTCCTAAAGGATGTTCTGGCACTTGGTCTCATTTCAAACACTTCTGTCCCTTGTTTCTCCCTCTTGCATCCCCTCCAGGGAAGGTGGGCTGCAGTCTGATGGGGTTTTCTAGCTGAATGCTTTTCCTGCCAGTGGATCTAACCCCCTATTTCTTTACCTTTCCCACAGCTGAGGCTGAGCCCTCATACCCCACAGCCTCCCCAGCACTCCTGCAAGGCAGCTCCACCCCGGCTTTGCTCTTTCCATGTCTGACCTTCAGATTCTCACATAAGTCACGATGACTTTTGTGGGTTTTCTTTCCCTGCTTGCCTCCTGTCCATACTGTTTTGTTCAGTCACAGCCACATCTGGTTTTCCAGAATAGGCACCTTGTGTCTTGTTTCTGACTCCAGTGAAGTGGAAACGTTGCAGCAAATCTGTGCTTTAGTCTTTCTTTACTTTTAGTCCCCCCATGTGTCCTAATTATTTAGTGCAACTTGTTCAGCCAGTGGTTTTGAAGATGCTTCTGCTCTGACAGGGATAAGGATCAGATGAGACTGTTTTTTCTCTCTTTCTCTTTTCTTTTTTTTTTTTTTTTTTCCCTCTTTCTCTCTTGCTTTTTAAAATAGAGAAACCAGAGGAGTGGCAGCAGCTGGACCATGCCATGCTCCTGGCAAAGAGCACACAGGAGATGCTTTGTTAATCAAAGTGCAGCCTGGTCAGATGGAGTTACAGAGTCACAGATTGGTTTGGGTTCAAAAGGACGTTAAGGCTCACCTCATTCCACCCCATGGGCAGGGACACCTTCCACTATCCCAGGTTATAGAAGGTGACCCTGCCTGTCCAGCCTGGCCTTGGACACTGCCAGGGATCCAGGGACAGCCCCAGCTGCTCTGGGCCCCCTGTACCAGGGCCTGCCCACCCTCACAGAGAACAATTCCTTCCCAATATCCCATCTAACCCTGCCCTCTGGCAGTGTAGAGCCATTCCCTGGGTCCTGTCCCTCCATCTCTTGTCCCCTGTCCCTCTCCAGCTCCCCTGGAGCCCCTTTAGGCACTGGAAGGGGCTCTGAGCTCTCCCTGGAGCCTTCTCTCCTCCAGGTGAGCACCCTCAGCATTCCCAGCCTGGCTCAGAGCAGAGGGACTCCAGCCCTTGGAGCATCTCCGTGGCTTCCTCTGGACTTATTCCAGCAGCTCCACAGCCTCCCTTTCACTGGAGCCTTACTGGTGGATGCAGCACTCGAGGTGGAGTCTCCTGAGAGAGCAGTGAAGGGGCAGAACTCCCTCTCTGTCCTTGCTGCCCCTGCTGTGGGATGAGCCCAGGGGGATGGAGAAGTGAACACCAAGGGCTGCTTGGGGCTGCCCTGCACGTGACACAGAGTTTGTCCCTGTGCTCTGTGATGAGCACTGTGAAGGTCACTGTGCACTGATGAGCCTGTTTGCCATCACACTGGGGATGCTGCATTTTGGAAATAGGCTCTGTTATTGGCCTCATCGTCCTCAGGAAGGCGTTACTTTATCAGCCACAGTTAAACCTTGCTGCGTTCCATTAGAGGGTTTTGAAATATATAATTTTCAATTGACTGGTACAGGGTAAATTGCCCCCATTCTCTCTGCCAATAACTTTAAGATTCATGAAGAATTTATCAGTACATTTAACACTTCCACTGAAACTCTATTTCGGAGGTTATGGAAATGAGCTACAAATGAAAGTCACAATTCAGAAAGCAGGAAACATGCCTGTGAGTGAGGAAAAAGCTGTCACTGGCATTGTGAAAAAAGAGAGGTATAAATAGGGCACTGGGTTAGAAAGCAGGAAATCTGCGTGCTGTGGGTTTTACTTGGAATTTCTTCTGGTGACCCCAGATAAGATTGTTAACCCTTGTCTCTGCAGGCAGTTGTACGTGCTCGCTCTGGGCTCTGCTTCTGGCTTTTGGGATTGTCTGCATGAGCTGCCTGCTTGAAAGGGGAGCCACTCCATCAATCATAGTCGTGTGGTTTTCGTGCTTAGGAAGGATCACTCCACCAAAGAGACTGGATTTCTCAATATTTCCTGTGCAGTAATATTTAGCCTTGTCCCCACACTGCACGGCCTGGGGAGAGTGAGCTCAGGGAGAAGGGTCTGTCCTTGCCAGCAGCCTGGGGAGGGTGGGTGTCACAGACATCAGGACAACTCCTGCTGCGGATGGATTTGCTGCAGTTGGTGACCACAACTTCTGTTTGGTTTTATTTTGATAGAGAAGGTGAAATAAACACTGTAAACCAAGAGGGACTTTTGTTATCTCCATGATGGGCCCAAGAAGAGCCTCCCATGTGAGACATAGGTGTCCTTGGGTGTCAGTCCTTGCCTGCAGCCTCCTCAGGACTGAGCAGAAATGGCTCCAGTGACAAGGCTGTGTCCTGGGAGATGCAAAATTCCAGGAAAGAACAGGTTTCTTCCCAAAACAGGCTGTGGTGTTTCAGCTTCCTGCCAGCACTGCTAAGTGTGTAGTGTACCTCCAGAACATCATCTGGTGTTTGTTATGTCCTTCAGTATAACTTTGTTAAAGTGTTTGGGGTTTTTCCAGCATGCACCAGATGTGTTGATAGTCCAGGGATCCATCAAGGTGGATAACTGGAATGGGAAAGGCACAGAGACAGGAGGGATTAGTGCCACTAAACAAGGCACCGTGCAGGATCCCACCCCAGTGAGGTGCAGGGCTGTGCATTGCATCATAGAATCACACAATGGTCAGGCTTGGAAGGGGGACTTCAAAAGTCACCTAGTCCAACTCCCTGCCATGGGCACCTTCCACAAGTCCAAGCTGCTTGGAGCTCCATCCAATCTGGCCTTGAACACTTGGGGTTGAAGGGTTTGTTCTCTCTAGGCAATCTGTGCCAGACCTTTCTAATATCTTACCCAAACTGACCCTCTGGCAGTGTGAAGCCATTCCCTGTGTCCTGTCCCTCCATCCCTTGTCTGAAGTCCCTCTCCAGCTCTCCTGGACACCCTTTAGGCTCTGGAAGGGGCTCTAAGGTCTCCCCAGAGCCTTCTCCAGGTGAACACCCCCAGCTCTCCCAGCCTAGCTCCAGAGCAGAGGAGCTCCAGCCCTTGGCACATCTTGGTGTCCCCCTCAGCCATCCCACCGTGGTGTTTAGTGCCTTAAAATCCATACTGAGACAAAACCAATCCTGTGAGAAGTGGCCTGGCTTCTCTGACAGCTGTGTTTTCAGTTCCTGGGCTGGCAGCTCCAGAGCCTGTGTAGGTCAAGGGGTCGTGCAGGCCTTAAATAAAATGACAAGTGACTATGATAGTTCTGCCTGTTACCAGTTGTAAATTTGGCCTAGGGAGTTATTTCAGGCTTTGTGCAGCCTGAAATTTTCTCTCAGCCTGAAATCACATCTCCAGTAGAAATAATAACCTCCAATTGCTGCCATCCCTGCGTGCTCTGTAATAAACAAATGGTGCTTCCCTGGAGGTGTCACCCCAGGAGTGCTGGCATCGAGGAGTGCTTGTCTCATGGATGAAATTCAGGAGTCAGGATGTTTCCCATGCAGCTCCTGATCCTGGAGAAGCTGGGAGCAGTAGGTATATTTTGGTCTTGTCTCTGTTCTCCAAAGGTTAAAGCAATAAGGAAAGGTGGTTGCTTTGTACCTGGGTAGGGGGGCCTGATGAGCTCTTGCAAGCTAAGTCTGAATCCTCCAAGGAAAACATGAAGGATTCCCCTTGTTTCTTGTTGTTTGATGTCCCTGATCCCCAACACCATCTGGCTGTGCATCCCAGTGCTTTCACAGGGCCATTCCTGGTGCCAAACCTCTGAACTGGTGACTCCAAGCAGGGAGTCACTTTCCTGCCTTTGACTACAGTGAAACCCCTAAACCTGAGCATATTTGGAAAAGGATTTTCCCTGCCTGCATGGCCCTTTGCAGAAGCTGTAGCTGAAACTGGTGGGGATGGAGCAGTCACACCCCCATGCAAGCAAAAGCAGAATTTGTCCTGTCCCTGGAGCACACAAACATTTGTTCTGTGGGCTCTGCTCTTCTCTGTGCACAGGTTGTTTTGTTTCCTGTGGTGTCTGTGCTGTTGTTGAGGCAGTTCCACGAACCTCCTGTTTCTCCTAGGGCTTGTTTTCGTGGCAGGTGTTTGCTGTGATAAAATATTGATGGGGAGGAGGAAGGAAGGCTCTGTGCTCTGGCTGGCCCTGCCTCTCGTTATTTTTCAGGTGGGAGGTGCAAAAAGGGTCACATGGTGATTAAAAATCAGCCAAGGTCAAGATGGGGAGTCTGGATTTGTGGAATTAGAGTATAACTGGGTTTTGGTGCAGCTCAGGGTAACTCTGTAAAATGCCTGCCTTTGCCAGGATTCTGGCAGGTCTGATTGGCCATGGACAGAGGGGCAGGGTGGCAGATGCAGCCAGGTGTCTTATGATGATTTGGGGTGCACAGCAGCATGTGCCAACCTGTGCCACTGCACTGGATGTCCCAGCAGCTGAGGTCACCACATGGTCTTCAAATGCCCCAAAATACAGCGTGTTCCAGCTCTCGTCTTTGTTGATGTCATCAAACTGTAACAAAAACTGAAAAGGCATCCTCAAATCCAGTGGGCTTTGATGAGCAGAGCAGCCCCTGAGCTCTGTCCTGCCTGGATCCTTCCAGGAGGAGACTCCAGTGTGATGCCAGCCCATGGCAGGTGCTGGGGACAGGCTGAGCCCCAGCCTGGGTGCCTGCCTGTGGCAGAGGGGCTGGCACAGGTGGCTGTGTTGGGCTGATGGAATGAGCTGCTTTGCACCCCTGCAGGATCCACTCCTGATGGTGAAGGGAGACTCGTGGGGCTGGGACAAGAAGCTGCATTGCATAGACTCATTGCATTGCTGCTTTTGTGCTCTTGCCCAACCCTCTCCTGCCTTTTCTTCCTGCCTGCTCCTCCTGCCAGTTCTGATTTTCTGCCCCAGCAGGCTGAGGCTTCCCCAGCTGTAACTAAAGGTGGAACACAGAGTATGTAAAGTGCTTTTGTATTGGACAAAGATGCTGATTATTTAATAACCACCCTGGAACCTGCAAGCAGGAGAGTTTCTCCCCTACACTGTACTGACAGGTTGAGCAGGTAGGACCCTGCTCCATCACATTTCCATTTCTTTCTCTAAGTAAATATGTTGGAAGATCCTTCTCCCTTCCCAAGAAAGTACAAACACTGATGCCTCTGGACCTGTTCTGTGGAGTATTGAGAAACAACAGTGAAATAAGGAATTAAGGGAAGAAAATCACGAGACAAGTGTGAGGGTGGAGAGTTTCCTCAGTGGAGGATGTGACCTTGCACCAAAAGCAAGATTGAATGGGGTTTTGAGGAGCAGTGGAAAAGTTGCACACACAGGGTGGCTTCCAGTGAGACCAGTAAAGCTCACTGGGTGCAGTTCCCTGCCCACCCAGTGCAGGGCTCAGCAGCTTGGCCTTTGGTATTTTATTTTTAATACAGATCTGAAAACAAACCCTGCTTTTGTCTTAATTGAAACAAAAACAGGAGGTGAGTGCCCCAGAACTTCACTGTGCACAAGCTTGAAGTGGCTGTGGTTTTTGTTTCTAGCTACTTACAACTATCTGATGAACTGTTTCTGCTAGGTTTCTTTTCTACTTTTTTCTTTTTTTTTTTTCTTATTCTATTTTCCCTGCATGAAGAAAGGCTGATTTTTTTCTGGCCAGTTTGTAACTGTGCTGTTCCCAGCTTTTGCCATCAGCAGCTGCGTTCATCCCAGGTACAAGTGAGTGTCCCCCAAATCCACGTGCACGTGTCAGGTCTGAAAGTGACCTCCAGGCAGGATTTTAAATTACTCTAAAAGTCTTTCTGCAGCATGCAGGTGTAACACACTGTGGATTTGCTGCTAGCTCTGGCTGATGGCAACAACATGAGCTGCAGGGTGAGAGCTGCAGGCTGCAGTGCCCGGTCAGCTACACTGGAATTCCCAAGTGCCAGTGGGAGTCCAGTAAATCCACATGGGCATAAGGCACTGTTCACTCCTCTATGCCCTGGTTTTGGCTGGGGTAGAGTTAATTTTCTTCTTAGTAGCACAAAACAGTGCTGTGTTTTAGGTTTAGTGTGTCTGTAATGCTGATAACACACTGATGTTTCAGTTGCTAAGTAGTGCTTACCTAAATCAAGGACTTTGCAGTTTCCCAGTCTCTGCCAGCAAGCAGCAGGGAGAATGGCCAGGACAAGTGCCCCAAACTGGCCAGGAGGATATTCCACACCACAGACTATCATGCCCAGTAAAGAAACAGGGAGGAAGCTGGCCAGGAAGAACCAGTTGCACTGGGCACTTGTGACAGCAGCAGGTGACAAATGACTGTATTGGGCATCACTTGTCTTTCTTGGGTTTCATTCCTTTCTCTTTCTCTCTCCTATTCATTACAATTATTATTACTATTACTATTACTATTACTATTACTATTACTACTACTACTACTACTACTAATAATAATAATAATAATAATAATAATAATTATTATTATTATTATTATTATTATTTTTGCTTCCTCTCAATTATTTAACTGTTCTTATCTCAACCCAATAGTTTTACATCTTTCTGATCCTCCTCCCCATCCCGCTGGGAAGGGGCAGTGAGGTGGCAGCTTCTTGGTGCTGAATTGTTCTCTGAGGTTAAATCACCACATATCTGCCACAACTAAATATCTGCTAAGAGTGAAATAAATATTCACTCCCTAAGAGACAGACCTGTGCTCGACTCAAAGGGACAACCAGTAACTGATCCACGAGTTTGGGGTTTGTTTTTGGTTGTTACAGTGACCACTTCCACTTCAGAGGGTTTTTTTCTTCATTTCTATATTCCTTTGGACTTGATGTTCCTGTTCCTTGTCACTCATAGGCTGTGCTGCACAGGGACTGCTAAAACCCAGCAAGGACTTTAATAACTGATCCCCAGAGTTGTTTCAGCCCTTTGCAGTTCTAGGCAATATGTGGGTTTAATTTGTCATTTTCCAGACATCTTCCTATATGGGGAGTTTAGGCATATTTAAGATTTCCCAAAACAAGGTTTCTTTCCAGAGAAAAGGTATTGAACTAATTGGCCTGGCCAGCTGCAACAGATCCTACAGTACAGGATTCTGTGAAACTGTACTGATGTGACTTCTTAGCTAAGTTGGCATGTGGGTATGGAGAGTAAATGCTGGAGCAGGGAAGAAGATCTGGTTGGAAAATGGGAGATGCCCTCTTCAGTATTCTCCTATTAAATGATGGTAACGAGATGATGCCCTTTGTTGGAAGCAAAAGAAATGCAACAAATGTTTACCTGGTTGCAAACCTAGATCTCGTTGAGAAAGAGGATTAGCAACTTTTGAGGAGTGAAATTCCAGCTGGTTTTTAGTTCTGTCTTCCTTGCATAATCTCAAAGTCACGATTCCCAACCAGCAGCTTAATAAACCATGGATTAAAAATGCCTAAGTCCTGTCTAAACCTTTGAATCTGGTAATCAGAGAATTACAGAATGGCTTGGGCTGGAAAGAACCTTGAAGAGCATCTGGTTCCACCCTGGTGCCATGAGCAGAGACACCTTCCACTAGCCCAGGTTGACTCCAAGCCCCAGCCTGGCCTTGGACACTGCCAGGGATCCAGGGGCAGCCACAGCTTCTCTGGGCACCCTGTGCCAGGGCCTGCCCACTCTCTGAGTAAAAAATTTCTTCCTTATATGTAATCTAAATTTCTTCTCCTTCATTTTAAACCATATCGCCAGCAACTGATGGAGCACAGACTCATAGCTTAATATTTCCAGCACTCGGTTGTGGTTTCTGCATTGTTCTGCTGGGGACGTGCTCAGTGTTGATCATAATTCATGGCTGGCATTGAAATAGGCTCAGGGAGGAGGTGGTGATTGGCTTGGTGGGGGTGAGCAGAGCCAGGGAGCTCACCTCTGAAGGTGGGCACGTCCCCACAGCACGGACACCTCTCTGTCCAGCTCAGCCCTGGGGCATTGTGTTGTGCTGACTCTGCCCAAAGAGATGCCAGCCCCGTTGGCATCTCCTTACAAAGAAACACAGCCACGTCTTATCAGATAAGCAGGAGAACATTTCTGATAAAGATATGAAGACAAAGTCTTTTAGATAAGCTTTGTGTGAATTATGAGGCCTCTGAAAATAGCTTGTTCTTAGAGGTTTGCAGCCACTGGTGTGATGCAAGACAGCGAGTCCCCGTGCGTCAGCAGGGTGGCACATGTCAGCTGAGGGGTGTGCTCAGTTACACTGGGTCCCTGTGCCAGCAGGACTGCCATCCTGTGCCACCGACTCTCCTGGCTGCTCACGAGCTGGGTGTCAATGCCATTGTGTCCCACTGAATGCGACGCCCTCGAGGTATTGTTTAGGAGCAGTTCTGTGTGCCTTGCAGCCTGCTGGGTGTTTGCAGGCAGTTTGGTGTGGTTATTTATTGGTTTTTGTAGGGCTTGTGCACAGCTGAGCAAACGAATGCTCATTCCTTAGAGGGTTTGCACGAAGCACCTCGGAGCCAGCTTGAACAAGCAGCCTCAGCCTTGCTCTGCATCCTGTCAGCTGTCCTGGGCTGCACCAGGAGAGGGCAAAGCAAAGTCCCTTCCTGCAAAGGAGAGTGGAAAAAATTGTTATCTCATTAATAAGTCAATTGGCAATACTTAATAATGTAATTTTTAAACTTTATTTGAAGGCTACTGACACAGATTACCACTCTGTAGTCTTGCCTGTTTTGGTCAGAGGTGTTGCCCTGAGCTGGGTCGTGGCTATTCCCTCTGTCCAGCCTGGGATGTGGGGTCAGCCCTGACAGCTGTGGCAGGTCCCACTCAGGGCATCCTCCGACTCCTGGGAGCAGTGGCTGCATGTGCTGGCCCCATGAATTTTTGTTTATGGAAATACTGCTTATTGCAGAAAACCAAAAACTGAAAGATATTTAGGAGTAATAAGGCCTTCAAATTATGTCTTGGTCACCAAATGTTTGACCATCCTACCTTGTGGTAAGTCCCACCTTCCTCACAGCTGCAGAGATCTGTGTCTGGCTGACTCAGCTCAGGTCCCCTCACCCCAAACAACTCATCCTCCTCATTCAAAGCTACCTGTACCAGCCCTTCCCCTGTTCCTGGAGCACAATGTGGTTTCCTGTACCCTGCTGGGGTGTTCAGGTGAGCACCCTGGCCCGAGCTCTGTGCCCCTGCAACCCGTGGTGCAGAACCCCATTGTCAGTGTGTGGTTATGTTTTTATGGTCTCTGTCTCTCTCAGTGGGAAGGATGCACCCTGTGAGGGGGGCCAGGGTGCTGCACCTTCATTGTTCTGGCCACCACACACCATAACCACTTGAAGTCATCACTTGCAGATGATTATCCTGTGCTTCTGTCACATCCTGTAACCCCCTGCCTCTTCCCATCGCAGGGGCAGTGTGAGATCTGGCAGGGAAGGGCAGTGGCCCCCCAAAGCCACAGGGTTTGAGGGTTTAAAGACAATCAGCTTTGATCCTTCTGTGTGTGCCACGTTGCTCTGGCCCAGCGTGGGACTCAAAGGGCAGCAGCCCCCCAGCTGGGCAGCGTTTCAGTGTTGATTTAAGCCTTTCCATCGGGTATGAAGCATTTGCCATGATCCTGTTAATTTAACAAACCTTTGGAGCGAAGGCTGCCCTGCAAGCCACGTTAGGATAACGACATCCCCTCGGGCAGGCGGATCAGCATCCACCCCAGGAGTGGTGGTGGAAGGAGGATTTCCCTGTCTGAGCAGAGATGAATGAAATGATGCTAAAAGCCGTGTGAGAGGGAGCCCGGTGCTGGGAGTGTGGTGGATCCTCCCTGGGCTGGGCCTCAGGTGAGCTCGTGGCACGATGGATGAGCAGGGCTCTGTCTCTGTTAGCAGAGCCTACAAAGAACACATGCATTATTTATGCAGCCCGGATCCTGGTGTGAGGAGTGCGGCACAAAAGCTAAAATGACAGTAATTAGAATGGATCTGCACTCAGTGACCCAAGGAAAAGTGAAAACCTGGGAAGATAATCGTGAGCGAAAGAGGCAGCACACACCACAAAACAGTGATGGTTACAATCTGAATGAGGAAACGAGCTCCTAAAGCAAACTAGCTCCTGGAA
The DNA here is from genome assembly GCA_018697195.1 of Certhia americana. Taxonomy (NCBI): domain Eukaryota; kingdom Metazoa; phylum Chordata; class Aves; order Passeriformes; family Certhiidae; genus Certhia; species Certhia americana. Next base: position 4,338,284 of record CM031874.1, on the reverse strand, counting down.
ATCCCATTATTGCTGACAAATATCCAGCTCCAGGATTCGGGAAGTATCACAGTGAACATCTGTTCAGGTAAATAATGAGGATGAATCCAGTTGCTGTTTGGAAATGCTGCCTGCTCCCCTGCTTGAGGTGAGCCTGTAAATGTTCTCTGCCTGGTAAAAGTGCTTGCTCGTTAGAGTGCTAACGATTATAATATTCTCTGTGGTCGGGGATTAGGGAACACCTGGCTCCCACATTAACTGCAGTGCCGAGGATAACCCCCACCCCCCACATTAGGGATGATGGATTGCCAGAGGAGAGCTGGGGAGTGGTTTTAAACTAAAAGAGGAGAGATTTAGATTAGATGTTAGCCCTGGCACAGGTTGCCCAGTGCAACTGTGGCTGCCCCATCCCTGGAATTGTTCAAAGCCAGCTTGAACAGGGCTTGGAGCAACCTGGGATAGCAGAAGGTGTCCCTGCCCATGGCAGGAGAGTGGATCCAGATGAGCTTTGAGGTCCCTTGCAACCCAAATCATCCTGTGATTCAATGAAAATGGGTGAGATTACAGTAAATCCAAGTCTGGAGTCTCTTGTGATACGGTCACTGTTCCAGCTGACTGTTTCAGGTCAGGTTTTAAATCTGAACAAATTTTGTCCTCTGTCTCTTGCATCTGTCCTGGATTTGTTTACTTTTCATAAGGAAACTCACCTCATGAGCTGAAGAAGTCCTGAAAGGTTCCCTCTGAAGAAAACTTTGCCCTCAGCTGGCTGGAGAAGTGATTTATTCAGCATCACCATTTTGCAGACATCCAGCATAAATAATTTATAGCCACAAAAACAACCCTGGAAAAGAGCCCTTCTCATTCAGGAGTGCTGGAAGCATCACACTGGCTTTGGACATGGCAGCCCTGTGGACTCCCTGAGGATTTCTGGCTGGCTTTGAGTTTTGTGAAGATAAGTGGAGGCGGATGAGACTTGTGACTCCACCAGGACGTGTGGGATCGTGTGTGCCTCTCCTCCTGCATCCTTGGTGACACACCACGTGTGTCAAGGCTCCTCCACCACAGCAAAATGAGGACAATTTGATCCAAGCTGCCTCTTGGCCAGAGAACAAAGCTGTAGCTGGAAGGGGAGAACATTCCAGGCTGCTCCACATGCAGGGAGTGGCAGTTGCTCAGGGCTGGGTCAGATGCTGTTCCAGGGCTTTTTTTATGTGTGAAGCCCACTCATGTGTAAAGGAAGTTGGCAGCTCTGTGTGTGTGAGCCCAGTGGTCCTGCCCATGAGAAACGTGAACATTTTTGGGTGAAAACCCACTGCTTTTCAGAGTGCCAGTGAGAGCAGGACCTCCCGAGCTATCACCCAGGAGTTGACTCCTGTTTAGTTTTCTCTGTCATTAGTACCAGTGGTGGTTTTCATCTGGGACAGGCCAGTGTGGCTTGGGGCAACCTGGGATAGTGGAAGATGTCTCTGCCCATGGCAGGGGGTGGAATGAGGTAATCTTTAGGGTCTCTTCCAACCCAAACCTTTCCACAATTACATGATAAACTGTTAGTGAAGGGACACAGCTAAACAGGGAAGGCTTTTTCCTGGATTGGAGTGTTTTGGCTGGAGCCTCGCGTGCAGAAACCAGCCCAGAGTGAACAGGCTGGGATCACTTTGATCCCCAGAGCATGCAGAGCTGCCTTTCCAAGTCCTGATGCCATCCCTGCCATCCTCCATGGATTCTTTGCCTGCAATAGGACACCAGAATTTCTCTCTTGGCTCTATTTGCTCACCAAAGGCAGTGCTGCAGAGGGACAAACTGCAGGAAGGAAGAGCTGGAAGAGATCCTACTTATTTTCTATTGTTTTATCCTTGTAGTAGGATTTTTTTTCTTTACATGTAGAGTGTGTTAAATGTTTCTGAAGTGACAGGGTTGGGCTGGGACCCAGCACAAGCAGGAGAACAAAGCATGTCAGAGAGTCCCTTGTCCCCAGGCTGGCTGACAACCCTCTGTTCTGGCTAATTTTTGGTGTCATCAATCACAAGCAGCCAGACAGCAGCCTCGGTGTGCCCTGTGTGCACCGTGGAGCTCATCGAGTGACCTATTAGTGCTTCCAGTTAATTCTGGTGACATATTTATAGCAGGGAGATCTACAGCACCGATTTCCTACAGGACACATCAGCCTTTGACATCAGATTAAGTTATAGAGTCCCTTTTCCTGGCTGGATCAATAGGCAGAGTCAAACAGAGCCTCGTCTATATGCAGATGAGGAGGATTAGATTTAAATCGGCAAATGTCAGTAATGGCTGTTTTTCCCACCAAGGGAAGAATAGGCAAGGAAAAATTTCCATCATTAATAATTGAAGTTTATAGAGGGGGGGGGAGGAAAAAGAAATGAACGTATCATATACCGCTCCTGCAGATAACAGGGCCCTGCTTTTGCTGATAATTCTGTCTGGCAGACAAGTGCTAAAAAATTATTATGATTATCACTGGGTTTCTGAATCTGTTATGAGTCTTCTGCAGTCATAGAATATTTTAACAAATACCCTTTTGTAGCAGAGCTGAAAATACTATCAGTAGTGCAAAAGTGTCCGTAGAAAAATGTGGACAAAATAGTTGGAAAAGAGAGTTGGTTTAATTTGCCAGAATGAGAGAATAACAAATTCTGGTGGAAAGCAGCATGGCTGGAGTGGGTGGCTGTCTCCCTCACAGCTCCCAGCATGGTGGGCAATGGCCAGCAATCCTTCCCTGATCCCATGGGACAGCACTGGGGTTTCCTGGGTGTCACAGTGCTGCTCCAAGGGGCTGCCCAGGGGTGACAAACCTCCAGAGGCATTTAAAAATGAGCCTTTTCTATTGATTTGCAACACAGTGTGTGAAAATGCAGACTTCTACAGGCTCAAGGAAGACTTTTCTGCTCTTTTTTGTGTTTTCAGGGAAGGCTCCCAGGGTTTTCATGTGCAAGCCATACCTCTCAGTTGTGCTGGCAAAGACCCATCAAGTGTCCACAAAACATTTTGGCCCCTCTTCGTTGCTGCTACTCTTCCTGCTACCAATAATTTCTCCAGGCTGCACAGCACTAGAGGTCGTGGTGCTCTGCAGCAAAGATCTGTGCTCTGTGCTCCCCTGGCTTCCAAGAGCCTTAATCCCAGCAAGCATTCCAACAACAACAGCCCATGTAAATCACGCAGGAAATAATACATGGGAAGGAGTCAGCATGAATTTCTAATTAACTAAATTTGCAACTGGTGCGCACAAGTTAAAGGGCATGTGATTTATCACCTGTCAGTAAAAATATGGGTTTTAGCTTGTGCTTCCAGTGCTGTGGTGTGTGTAGAGCTCAGCTGGGGAGTTAAAGGGCATCTGATTTATCACCTGCCACGAGCCATACTGGTTAGAGCATCACAGCTGGGGTGGCACAGATACCACGTTCCCATTGTCACCAAATGGCCGTGGCTTGGGTATTGTTCCAGCAGAGAGATGGGGAAAGGTTTTGTTTCAATAAACGGGTAAGGAAAAGGAAGAGTGACAGCTGCTTTACCCAGCTGAAAGGGAGCTATCAGTGCCAGGTGAGGCATGATGGGCCTGGTGGTTCCTCAAGGGTGTTGGTTCCATCCTTGGAAATGTCCAAGACCAGGTTGGACAGGGATTGGAACAACCTGGTCTAGTGGAAGGTCTCTCTGTCCATGGAATGGTTGGAATGAGATTATATTTAAGGTCCTTTCCAGGCCAAACAATTCTATGATAATTCTGTGCATCAACTCCTCTTCTTTGTCCGTGGAGGTTTGAGTTTGTTGAGACCAGACTTCTGGAAATCCCTTTAATTCCAAGCTCCAACCTACGTATTAGGAGCTCTGCTTGTGCTTCCTGGCCTGAGCAAAGCTTAAATTTTTAATACTTTCAAAGCCTAGATCCTTCCCATTCCCAGCAAAAAGATGAAGAAGCTTAAGCTGCGTGTGGGAAGGTGTGCCCTGTTCCCTGTTGGATTCCAGTGCCAAGGGTTCAGATGTAGGAAGTCCGGTGCCATTTTAACATGACCAAATCAGCCCAGTTATCTCCCTATGTCAGATTCCAGTTTCCAGGGGGTTGTGAAGAAATCTGTGGGAACCAAGCGTTCGCTGTGCATGGAAGGTTGGCCAAACTGGATTCCAGCCTTTGGCATCAAAAGGTATTTGCAAGTGTCACTCTGCATTTTTGTGTCTGCAGTCTCCTCTTTTGTCACCTGCTAGACTTGAGGAAATGTTTGAGTTTTACCTGCTTTTCTCAAGAATTAGATGCTCTTTGAGAAGAAGCAGCTCTAGGTGGAAGTGGGATAGATGAGCTCCTGTTCTTCCTCATGAGTCCACGCTGAAACAATGGTCCTGACAGGCACAGGAGCTGTGCTGCTGGAGAGGAATCCTGTGAAATGCTTCTTCCCAGCTCCTCGTGACCTTCAACAGGCACTTTGGGTAGCCCATCATCTCCCGAGGTTTGGTGGGGTCTGCCACCTCTCTATCAGATTTAGGGATCAGTGATGTGAGAAGCAAGGCCAACACAGTTCACCCAGCTGGGGTCCACCAGAACATCCACCTGTTGTGCCTGGATCATTCCAGCCTTAGCTATTAAGATAGATTGGGGTGAGGTTTGTGTGTGATCTGACAGTTTCTGGAGTATCTTATGCAAATTCCTGAAAGCCTTTCTCTCTGTGTTTATGTGTGTAGTCATTGCTGTTGGCTGCAAACTCAAGAGGATCAGTGAGAAAGCTCTGTGGACCACAAAAACCTCATTACCTAATGTCTGGAAATACAAGACATGTATGAGTTCAAGTAGGAGCTACAGTAAATCATGAGGCACTTGAGGATGGAGGAAACTCTTTTAAGTGGGTTTTAATTACCAAGCTCAAAAAATCTCCCAGTCCAATGCTGAATAGAAGTTGCTGCTGACTGGAAGGGTTGGGTGCTGAATCTGATGCTTTCAACTGAATTGGTTCCTGCATGAGGCTTCCAAAAAGCTCTCAGATGATGAGCAGAAGCTCAGTGTGGTGGGAGACTGTTCCTCACCTGGGTGCTCCCATCCTGCAGGGGAGTTAGAGCAAGTTCTGGGAGGGGCAGAGGGTGAAGCCCTGCCTCCACTCATCACCCAGCTCTTCTCCTGGGTTCTCCACTAGCCTTACCCTAGTTCCACTTTTTTTCTATGTCCATCTCACCTTTAGATTTGCTCCCTACAGTCCCTGTGACCCACATGCCAAGATTTAGTTGCTTTGGAGTTTGGTTTTTTAAAGTTTTTAGTCTTCCTCTTGCTTTGCTTTCCAAGTGTTTTGTATTATCAGGGCAACCAAAGTGCCCTACTAACAAGGGAAATATTCTATCAGCTCTGTGTATTTTCTACCTAAAATAGAAGTCTGGTGGGGCCTTGCACCTTCCAGGGTCTCAGAAGCAGTGCAAGAATGAAAAATGGGCAATGCAACAGCGTTCTGCTGCTGCCTCAGCTGAAGGATGGAAGGAATCAAGGCAACACGTTTGTTTGACAGAGAACATTTTGTGTACTTGTGTAACCCGTTGATCTGAAAATTAAATCACTTTCTTCTTCATCTTCCGTGCCATTGATCTCAGAGTCATTAGTGGAGGTACAAGGCGTCACGGTGACACGTCCCCTGCCTTGCACAGCCCTCACAGAGCACAGCCTGCAGCAGCAGGTGCTTTGTCTGCCTGACTCAGGCTGGGCTGGGCTTGTCCCAAACCACTACGAGGAAAAAAAGACAAACAAAAACACCCTGGGAGTTGTAAGGCTCTTACAAATTTAGTCAATTTTCCCTAATAGTTGGCCTTTGCCTGGTTTTGGAGCTGACTCCCACGCAGTGGGCTCTGCTCTGCTGCCTTCGAGCTGGGGTTTGTGGTTTTACAGTTGGGTGCCTGTGGCTGTGGGGAGTGGGGGGAAATGGGGTGCAGGAGGCTGCAGAGCAGCACCCACCTGGTCCCACAGCTCCTGCTTTCCCAGCCCTGTGCCTGCCAGGCTGGTACAGCTCCAAGGGAGAAAATTGAGCCCCCAGGCTCAAAGTTCATGTGCATATACATACATGTATATGTTCATGTGTGGGGCTCTTGTGTTATCTCTGCATGTAAGTACATAACACCAAGTCTGTGTGTGTGAATTTGCATGTGTGTACAGCATAATTGCCACAGTATTTTAGCTCAACCTCACAGTTGTACTCTAATCATAGGAACACAATCAATTGGTGCTTTAGAGATGCAAAAATGAAAATTTTGTAAAGTCCACTGGAAGACTTAAACAATTGCTTTATTTAAATAGTTGGTCTGTAAACAGGATTCAAGGTGACCTCATGTTTAGATTATATTCTATTGAGATTTTTTGATTTAAAAGATTTAGATTAGATATAAGGAAGTTCTTTATGCAGAGTATGGGCAGGCCCTGGCACAGGGTGCCCAGAGAAGCTGTGGCTGCCCCTGGATCCCTGGAAGTGTCCAAGGCCAGGTTGGATGGAACTTGGAGCAACCAGATTTAATGGAAGGTGTCCCTGCTTTGATAAGGACAAAGGATGGGTTTTGGACAGAGCATCCCAACCTTGCCATCCATCATGGCAGAAGTGGCTGTGGCATCTTGCCACCACCCTCTCCTGGGGCTGGCACCCTGTCCCATCACGTCCCCACTCAGCTTTCCAGAGAGGAATTTTTATGCTGCTAAAGCTGTTATTTAAGCCCTCTTCTGCTGGTTTATTCCAGCTGTGAGTGATCCCTTAAAAACCACAGGCTGCTTGCCTGTGAGTGCTTTTGGGATGGAGGCAGCGTGAGACCCAGGCAGGGCCAGGGAGTGCTGTGCCATAGCTGGAAATAGATTAAAGGAAGGTGAGTGTTGAAAACATTGGGCAAAATAACACAGCACGTGGCATTTAGGATTGAATCCTCCAGCTGCCTTCTGGTTGTTTTATGGCATTTAATCACTATCCCACAGGGATGGACTTGACCAAAAGGAATGGGCTCGCTCCCCACCATGCTGCTTCCCCTACACCTTTCCCTACACCCTCCTCCTGAGCTCCCAGTGCCAGGGAGCCAGGGACAGGTGCCAAGAAATCAGCCCCATATTCCTACCAGTGCAGAGCATTGTCCTGGAAAGCAGAGCACAGGGCTTGGTGTCTCCCACCACTGGGAGGGATAAAGAGAAGGGAAGATAAAAGAAACAATAATATTTTTACACTTACTGTAACTCAGGTTCAGTTTCATATTTCATTAATTATTGTTTTGTCATGTTAGGAGCCTGGGGAGGAAAATATTAATCACAGGTTTTGCTGAGTGCTGTTTCAGTAAGTAAATTAATTTCAGACAGGAAACTTGTTTGTGGATATTTGGCTCCTTCCCGCTGTCGGCAGGCGAGCTCGCCGTGCTTCCCAGCACCCTGCTGAGCCCCAGCCACCCCCTGCCCAACTTTTTTGGCACATTTTTGCTTCAGGATCCACTGTCACCACAGCAAGAAGAGATTGCAGGTCACCTTGGGTTTTCTTTTGCTTGCTTTTGTTTGGTTTTTATTCTTTAACAACTTCTGGCAGAAGCCAAGGCAAAGGGAGTGTCCGGGGCAGGAGGTGGTAGCAGCCATGGGATGCTGCAAAATTCCCACCTGATCTTTGCAAAACTCCTCTGGCCTGAGGCAGCTGTGTGAAAGGAATCTAATAGCCAGGACCGAGGATGGCCCATTGCTCCTGTCCCCTCTCCATCCCAAATCACAGCTCACCCTGGCTGTACCCCACATCCCTCTCCAGGCACAGGGCTGTTCCAACATCTTTATTTGCCTATTCATGGCACTGGGGAAATTCCAAAGACATACTTCCATCTTTTTTAATAAATCAATCAGCCTTTCTTTGTCAAGAAGATGATGTAGATGTAGATCTGCTTAATGGCACTCAGCATGTTCCCCACCTCCCTGCCTTAGATACAAGCCAGGAGCAGTGTTGGCTGAGCGTGGATCAGAGCAGTTACACCTCAGCTCCTCAAGGCAAACCTCCCAGGTGCTAATTTTGGGAGAGGCCTTTGCATCCTTTCTCACTCTGGAGTTTGTGACCAAAAATAAATACCATGTAACTGCTCCTGCTCTGGGTTATTTCTGGCAGCACCACCAAGTAACTGAATTTCAGAGGGCTGTGAGTGTGTGTGTGTGTATAAACCAGTAGATCTCAGTCAGATAATCAATTATATGCAAGAGGAAACCAGAACTTTTTCCATTGGTTTTATCAGATATTGTGGTCAGTCGAGGCAATTCAGAGCAACTCGGAACCTGATTACATTCATTCTTCCTATAATCACTCCATCTCTGTTTACCATATTCAGTTAAAGTGGCTTGTTTGCTACATCCGCTCTGCTGCCAAAATAACCTCATTTACTCTTGCAAACGGCTTCTGCTGCTGCTGCTGGAGTGTTCCTGCATTGCAAATACATACTTGGCCGCAGCCCTGAGGTTTGGATATACTGTTCTTTGAATCCTGATGGGGAGTTGATTGGTTGGCAACTCATTCACTTTCAAATACCATTTGAATGACAGGAGGCTGGTTTGGGTTTTTTTGGAAACATGGGCTTTGCTTTCACCTGCTGTGGAGCTGAGCTCCAGGCTGCTTCCTTGGGGTGTTGCTGCTTTGTTATTTTTTCATTTTGTGGTTGCCGTTATTTTTGTTGGGTTTTGCAAATTTAAGCTTCCAACAGAAGAGTCTGTTAAAAATGCTCAGGTTGCTGCTTGATGGGAAGTTGGATGAGGAGCTGGCAGGAGGCTGCTGCAACTGCAGTGTGCAGGGAAGGGTTTGCCTGCACAACCTGCACAGCCAGCAGGAGCCAGCAGGCTGGGCTCTGTGGGACTGAGTGGTTCTGCTCCTTTCCTCCTTCCCCTTGTTTTTGCTGGAATCATGTGTGGGAAGCACCACTGGGATGGGTTGGTTTGGTGTGAGGTGTTTGGGTGAGGCTGGAAGAGCTGGCCTATTTGGGGGAGTCCTGGCATGGTTTGGGATAGAAGAGACTTGGAAGATCTTGTTTTAATCCCTGCCATGGGCAGAGATACCTTCCACTAGCCCAGGTTGCTCCAAGCCCCACCCAAGCCCCATGGCCTTGGAGACACTTCCAGGGATCCAGGGGCAGCCACAGCTGCTCTGGGCACCCTGTGCCAGGGCCTGCCCACCCTCACAGGGAACAATTCCTTCACAATATCCCATCCATCCCTGCCCTCTGGCAGTGGGAAGTCATTTCCCCTTGTCCTGTCCCTCCATCCCTTGTCCCCAGTCCCTCTCCAGCTCTCCTTTAGGCACTGGAAGGAGCTCTGAGCTCTCCTCAGAGCCTTCTCTTCTCTTCTACAGGTTGAAAAACCCCAACTCTCAACCTGTCTTCATGGGAAGAGGGCAAGGAACCTGACCAAACCATATAAACCCTGGATTTTTGCCTTGCATTCTCTGTCTTTGCCATGGCCCAGCCCTTGCTCCACAGCCTGGCATGCTGAGAGAACCTGCACAAGCATTGTTGGTGCAAGCACAATTACCTTGGCCCAGCTGCTCCCTGGTCTCCAAGGACCACTGGCCAGGTTAGACAGGGCTTGGGCAACCTGTGATGGTGGAACATGTCCTTACCCATGGTAGGGAATGGAACTAGATGAGCTTTAAAGTCCCTTCCAACCCAACCAGTCTGTGATATCACCCTGTGCTGCTCCATTTTCTGTCACCACACCTGGGATGGGGGTAGCAGATGGTGCTGGGCACCAGGAGCCTGGATCTCAGGGTGGGATTTCATGTGTCCCTGCAGGGCACCTGGATCGTCTCCTCTCCCTCCTAGTTTGGCCTTGCTCCCCCATGTGAGGTGCACCATCACTTGGTGGGAAGAAAAAACTTTGTCTCCTTGAAGCTCAGGAAACCACTGGGGAAACAAAGACCCCAAGACAACCCAAAGCAGGGATGGTTTTATGGTGCTTTTGAGTTTCTCACGCCTCTTAGCTCAGAATGTGATTTTAGTGCTCTGAAATGAAACTGTCTTGAAAACATTGTGGGATTTTTCTGGTTGTTTAGGTGGGCGGAGCGAAACTGCTCATAGAGAGAAATCTAAAGCCAGAGGTGAATTTGTCCCTTTTTTGTTTTTCTATAAGTATTGCCGTCTGCTTCAAGATATGTAAGCATTTTTTTAGCTTGAAATTCTGCTTTCAGTGTACAGAGCCCTGATTTGTTTCACTATGAATCGTGGCACTGACCCAGCCCCCAGTGGGAGCTGCACCTGCATTACAAAGCTGGAGATAGGAGGCTGAAGTGGCAGGACAGGGGTATTCTCCTTTCAATGAACTCACAGGCTTTGGTCCTCGCAGGAGCATCATGGAGTGATTCATTGCTCTCCTGGAGATAAACACAGTTATCTGGATTTCACATGTGAGACACTGATAGTTTCTAAATGAGCCCACTTGGGGCAAGATTAGAGCAGTTTATCCAAGGGTGCTGGGAGTCCCACCAGCCCCTCATGCGACCCTTTCCCAGGAATAGTCCCTGTGCTAGGGACATGCATTCCAGCACTGAATGATTTGCCAGAATTAATGCTTTTCTTTGCTTCCATAGGTCTCTGCCACCTCCTTTTTCGAGAAAACAAGGCCTTTTCCTTTTTTCTCCCATGGAACACCTCCATGTTTCAAATGTCCTCTCTCGCCCCAGGGCTTTGGTTTCCCATCTTTCTTCCCTTGTTTTCTCATCTCTCTCTGCTGAGAAGGAGGGAGTGGAACTAAATTCAGCACCTGGAGCAAGTGTGTGCTGACAGTCTGGATAACAACATTACAGGATTTTCTGTGTTCTCTGCTGACCTGTTATTTCTGCTCTCTATCATTTTGATATTGCCATGCTTTCAGTGGAGGTTTGCATGGGGCAGCTGGCACGATGGTTGGTCTTGCCACTTACTGCTCAGAGAATTTACCCCCTGCTAATGTCTAGAAGGATTTTAGACCCCTCCGTTCTGCAGGGACTGTTTTGGATTTGTCAGCACAGGGTTTCTACTGCTCTGATGTTCCCTTCTGCTTGGTTAGGTGGCTCAGAAATTCCCAAGACTTCCTCATTTGTAATTAACCTAAATAATGTTCTTTTCATCTGCAAACTTTGTTTCAGTCTGCAGCCTAGTTTTCAGGTCATTAATAAAGATTTTGAGCAACAGGAGACCTGGTTAAGTACTTCTGCTGGTGTGTTGTTAATTACTTCCCACTCGAAAAATAAGTCCCAGGCTGAGTTTTGTCGAGGCCCTTAGCAGCCTCAGGTCTGTGTTCAGTGCCACCCACATCTAAAGCCCAGTTAGGTTAAACCAAAGCTCAGCTTGGTGTGGGAACTCTTCACACAGTTAAGAACAGCCTAGTAATAATTTAGGCTTAAGTCAGCTCCTCACAGAGCAGCTGTATTGAAATGAAATTTCAGTTGAGAGCATCCACAGCAGTGGAAAATGCACCTTTATTGAAATGGGCTGAAACTCGAAGAGAGGTGGGTTCAAAGCTTTCCATTTTCTTTGTAGAGGACTCTGAGAAGAAACCTTGGAAAGCATCAACCCACTGACTCTCTCAAAACCCTCATCACTGAGGGTGAGCCCCAGGATGCTGTCTGGGATCATCATGATCTCTTACAGCTCCTCTGGCTCCGTTTTGTTGTCACCAGTCTTCCTCACCCTACCACAGCTGTCCCTATTTTCAGGTTTGCTTCCAAGTCTCTTTTAGGGCCAGATGTGGCATTTGCCAACCCTGAGCTCTTTTTAAGAGCGGCTGTTTTTGCTGGTGATTTTGTGCCTGTCACATTTTATAGGCTCCTTTGGGACTGTTGTGCTTGGAGAGGCAAAGCTAAAGATGCTCTTGCCGTGACATAAGTTGGAGTTTAAGCTGGTAATAAAATCCTAATGGATTTTGTCCTAATGGGATGTTTGGGGTGGGTGGTCTGAATCCTTATTCCCCAGCATTATCACAAACCCTGGCTGGGAAGCCTCAGAGAAGGGCTGAGGGATATGATTGCTGCCATCCTCTTCACTGGCTGGTGGGGCCGTGGCTTAGCAGTGGTGGGAGAGCAGAAACTCCCCAGGAGGGGCACAGGGAGCCTAATTTCTGAACTGAGAGGAGAATAATTACATGCCCTCAGGTGTCATGCTTGGTGGGGGGGGCTCATCAGGTGCCATGGCCCAGTCTGCTCTGAGAGCCAGGAGATGGATTGGATGGGATGGATGGATGGATGGATGGATGGATGGATGGATGGATGGATGGA